>VDFB02271358.1:305221169-305951496 GCA_007258455.2 Sequoia sempervirens
CAAAGATCACAAGGTTGGGTTTGATATCATACTAGACACACAAGCCTACTACGAGGAAATAATTGAATTGTTTAGTCGCAAAAGTGAAAATTTGAGAATTATCTCAAAGTCTTTTAGTGAAAACCACATTGTGGCACTCTCTGACCCAAAAATAGTAAAAATAAAGGACGTATCCAACAGTGAAAACCTCTCAGAGGCACTTGAGGATGAAGGATTCAATCTTCCTCTCAGTGCTCTACATCAGGAAAAGTCAGCAGTTCTAGCTGAGAAGTGCAACCTAGTCAACTTGGGAATAGAGGAAACTCAGTATATCACATTTTATGTTGAATCATTGATGTTAGAAGAATAGGAGCTCCTAGCTACTTTCTTAAGGGAAATAAATGTCAACTTTGCATGGAGCTATGCTAACATGCCCAGGCTTGATCCGGAGATTGTGGTCCACCATCTAGCAGTTTACCCCGTAGCAAAGCTTGTTAGACAAAAGCTCATAAAAATGCATCCCCAGATAGCCTTGTTGGTTAAAATGGAATTAAAGAAGTTACTTGATGCAGGGTTCATATTACCAATTGACTATCTGGAGTGGGTATCAAATCTGGTACCTATTTCAAAGCCCAATGGGGACATCCGTATATGCATAGATTTTAGAGACCTAAACAAGGCATGTCCCAAAGATGACTTCCAACTTCCCAACATTGATATGATTGTAGATATGACTGCGGGACATGACATGCTTTCATTGATGGATAGATTCTCATTTCTCTAGGTATAACCAAATCATGAAAGCCAAAGAAGACCAACACAAAATGACTTTTACTTGTCCATAGGGGACATATTGCTGGAACATGATGTTGCTTGGCCTAAGGAACGTTGGAACAACATATCAGAGGGCCATGACCTTAATCTTTCATCACATGATCCATAAGATTATGGAGAATTATGTCAATGACATATTGGAAAAATCCAGAAAGAGGTAGGACCACATAGCAACATTAAGTACCATCTTTGACAGACCTGAGGAATACAAGGTTTGCCTTAATCCAAAGAAGTGTGTCTTCAGCGTACAATCAGGGAAGTTGTTGGGATACATCATATCCATGAGAGGGATTGAAATAGATCCCGCCAAGGTAAAATTAATCCTCAAGATGGAGGCACCTAAGACTTTGAAGCAACTAAGAGGCTAACAAGGAAGGATCCAGTCAATCTGTCGGTTCATAGCTCAGCTGGAAGACAAGTCAGTCCCATATTCTCACCTACTCCATAAGGGGGTAGCATACAAGTGGGATGAAAAGTGTGATCAAGCCTTTAACAAGATCAAAGAATATTTTCTCACACCTCCAGTGCTGATGCCAACAATCCCAAGAAAACCTCTAATCCTCTACATATCAACAACAACAACTCTTGGTGCTCTCCTAGCTTAGCACGATGAAAACAGAATAGAGAGGGCCATCTACTACATCAGCCAAACCATGGTAGGGCATGAGTTAAATTATTCATTCATCGAAAAGGCTTGTTTAGCAGTGGTATTTGCCTCACAGAAGTTCAGGTACTACATGTTAGCACATAAAATCAAACTCATTGCCAAGATCGACCCACTCAAGTACCTGATTTCCAAAGCAATGCTCATAGGAAGGATGGCCAAGTGGGTCATGATCCTATTAGAATACGATATCAAGTATGTAGGGCGGAAGGCCATCAAAGGGAAAGTTGTTGTAGACCAACTAGTACAAGCACCAATGTATTTAGAGAATCTGCTAATTTCAGAGTTTCCTGATGAATCCATCTTCAACTCGAGCATAGAAGATCACTGGAAGTTGTACTTTGATGGTTCCTACACACAACATGGACTGGGAGCCGAGGTAATTTTTCATCACTCCATAGGGAGACTACATACCAAGATCTTACAAGTTGGAATTTCCTTGCACAAACAATATCGCAGAATATGAGGCTCTGACCATAGGACTCAGAATAGCAGTGTAGTGGCATATCATGGATCTCAAGTTATATGGGGATTCACATCTAATAATCAATCAAGTAAATGATGAGTATCAAAATAAAGACAAAAAACTAACTCCTTACAAGAAATTGGTGGAAAGTCTTAAGGAGTCCTTCATTGAGATCACATTCGAGCAGATACCTAGAGCGAACAATAGAGTAGCAGACACCATGGAAACAATTGGATCCCTATTAGATATCCCTCACAATGGCCCAAAGCATGAATTCCTATTAGAGTAGCTTCTTGTGCCTGCATTCAAGGTACTAGAGTTTGAATTTGTGTGTGAAGTCATTGGCCCCGGTAATCCCTAGTACCATGATATATACACTTATCTAAGAATAGGAGTCCTCCCAGCTGACATAACCTCAAACCTTATGAAATTTTTTTTCAAGAAATCATATCATTTTTTCATCCTAGGAGATACCCTTTACCAAAGAAGCATTGAAGAAACCATGTTACGTTGCTTAAACGCTAAGGAGGCATTGATTGTCTTGATTGAGGTACATAATGACATTTGTGGTTCACACTCGAGTGGTATGACCTTGGCCAAGAAGTTGTTGAGGACCAAGTATTATTGGCCTACTATGGAAAGAGAAGCACATGACTATGTCAGAAGGTGTCTATAATGTCAGCAGCATGAGGACCTCATCCATGCACCATCTCAAGAGCTCCACCCTATTGTCACACCTTGGCCCTTTCATAGTGGGGGCTTGATCTTGTTGGAAAAATCACCCCCACCTCATCCAATGGCCACAATTTTATCATTACCACCACTGAGTACTTCACAAAGTGGGTGGAAGCTATACCAATGACCTACATAGCTAGAAAGCATATATCTAAGTTCATCCTAAACTACCCAATATGCTGCTACGGTGTCCCACAAGCCATTATCTCAGATAATGGGACACCATTCAAAAATTAGGATGTCTGTGACCTATGCTACAAATTCAAAATCCAACATCGCTTTTCCACCCCGTACTATCCCCAAGGAAATGGCCAAGCTAAGGCTACAAATAAGACCATTCTAAAAATCCTTAAGAAAATGATCAATGAAGCTGGTTGTGACTAGCACTTGCAATTAAATCCCACCCTATGGGCCTATCAAACTAGCATCCACACACCAATAGGTTCCACCCCCTTCTCCCTGGTCTGCAGATCATAATCCATACTCCCCATCAAGATCAAGCTCCCATCATTGAGAATATCACTGCAGAATTTCATCATGGATGAGGAATATTGGGTGTCAAGATTGAATGAGCTCGAACTGCTAGAACAATGATGAATGGAGGCCTTCAACCATCTACAGGTGTATCAGAACTGACTCAAGAAAATTTATAATAAGAAGATCATGAGTTGGACCTTCCAAGTAGGAGAGTTGGTGTTGAAGGAGAATCAGAAGAACGTTCCAAATCCAAATGGAAAAGGAAAGATTGAACCCAATTAGTTGGGACCATTTGTCATCACAAGAAGTTACAAGTCAGTGGCATATCAATTATCAACACCTGAAGGGGAATCTCTGTAGGAGCCCATGAATAGCTCCCATCTCAAAAAATTTTATGCTTAATCTTTCAAGGTATAAAGCCAAAAATACAAAAAAATCAGAAATTGTCCTAAAAAAAGGTCACCCTGATGAAAACCTGGCAAACAGGCGTGTTGGTGACAACAAAAAAAATAATAAAAAAATACAAAAATAAAAAAAAATCAGAAGAGGGATTAAAAAACAATAAAGAGAAAAATCGTCCTCTAGTGAAAACCAGTTTGGTGGTGCTTTGGGCAAGTAACTTGGTGAAAACCTGGAAAACATGAACCTTGTGTAAATAAGCACTTTCCATCCACCAGGATCTTCACAACTCGTTCTGCATCATCCATCCTTCACACTTCCATCATCCGTCTATCTCCATCCATCACCCATCTGCATTCACATCATAGCTTGGTCCTATGTTCATGTCATGATCCCTCCTAGTACTACTCGACCCATTCTCAAGGTCAGTTTGTCGTACCATTATTGGAGAAGTATATTGCTTCATGCTGGGGGAATGTTCTCATCAAATCGGATTTGTGTATGTTCTTGAAGTCCTTAAAAGTAGAAAATCCAAAAACATCAGAAAATCACAAAATACCAAAACATTCAAAACATTCAAAATCCAAAAAGTAGGTCAAAAATTCAATCAAAAAGTCAAAAACAAAGTCATCTTTTCAAACTATCTTGTCTTTGAGTTTTGAATGTAGGAAAGGTTGATCTTTGATAATCCCCTGAGACACTTAGTTTAGTCCTTTAGGAGTCCATTGTAATAAACTACAATCCATTTGTTCATATCTCATCAATAATCGAGTTTGTGCTAGTCAAACTATGTGGTCTCTATGTGTATAGCATAGGAAAGGATAATCTATTGATTAGCCCTTAAGGCCCCTAGGATAGGTCTTTAGGTTAGTCTCTTGGTCAAAATCTCAGAAAACCCCAAAACATTAGAAAATCAAAAATCAAAACATTTGTAAAATATTAAAAATACCAAAAATAGCCTCAAAATATTTTAAAAACATCCAAATATTTGAAAAATCCATCCATCCCCATCTCACTTTCACTCCCCATAAACATCACTCATAATAAATCAATCGGCATCCTCAACCTTTGGTGAAACAATTAGAAACAAGTCTAGCAGGTTAAAAGTGAAAACTTAAGATGTCAAAGTCTCAAGTCTAGGTCAGTAAGTAAACAAGTTAGTCAACTCTTTATGTCAATAGCTAATCATCCAATCAGTCCCAAATCAATCATCTGATAACATCATGTCCTATGATGAATCCTTCCTATAATGGACATCAACATCAGGGATCACTATAGTTTAGTCTTGGATAGCAGTATTGAAGAACATTAACTTGTTTGTTTGCTTTATCTTTGTCTTTTGAATTATCTTTTTGTGCTCATTTCGATGACCTCTCGATGATGTCCCAAATGAGGGGATTTAGAGAGAAAGAAATGGGGCAATGATCATTATCATTTTAT
The DNA here is from genome assembly GCA_007258455.2 of Sequoia sempervirens. Lineage (NCBI taxonomy): Eukaryota > Viridiplantae > Streptophyta > Pinopsida > Cupressales > Cupressaceae > Sequoia > Sequoia sempervirens. Next base: position 305,226,164 of record VDFB02271358.1, read on the forward strand.
CTATTGTGCTTGTTGGATATTCTTGTAATATAACATTGGTCGTACGTGCTTTGTTTAGGTGTAGGGTAGGTGTTTTAGATATCTTTTTGACCACATAGGAAGGCTTGCCTTTATATGTTTTTGTTTGAGATGTTTGGAATATCTGAACTGCATTTTGAATAAGGTTTTGTATGTCAGGTGTGAAAAAAAGTACTCCTATCTAATTATTGAGTCAAATTCCATCACACTAAGTGCAACACCATCCTAGTTCTTTATACCTTGATGCATCGTACCTATGTGTGTTATCAAACATAAGGTAAATGGCTCTTTTAAAATCCCAACTCCTTGGTAAGAAAATCATCATCATCATCACCATCATCATCTCTTGAATTTTTGGAGTCTCTTTCTTTCTTCTTTCTTCTTTCCATGCTAACATGGTACTGTGATAGTTTATCACAACTCATCCTCACCATTGCATCCATCCTACATCCACAAACCATTAACATATTGCATAATGCATATGATAACATATAGAAAGCGTTAATCACCTTTCATGCATTTCATTACTGCATAATATAGATTGGTTATTCTAAGCATCATCACATATATCTCATTTACATTCATCACATAACCATATAAATGCATACATATCATCCATTTGCATTATCATAACATGGGCATTATAACATAAACATCATCATTAAACACATCATAAACATTATGCATTATCGCATCATATCATGTGCATCATCATAAATCCATAAATGCATCCCCATATCATACATGAGATAATGAAAAAGGAAAAATATTGCATCTCATCATCATTTAAGCATCATAATATAGATCTGTTAGTCTAAACATTCACATTTGCATACATCATCATCATAAAAAAGTACATACAAAAGATACTAAAAAAGAAATACATCCATAAATTACTGTATCAAATCATCACATCACATAAGCATCATATAGAATCACATCATACATAACATAGAATCATTGGATCACATATAGAAAGTAGAATCCATCACATCATGAATAAATGAAATAGGACACATTATAGAGGACCAAATAATCTCATCTCATATATATCATCAAAATAATACTGTCATGGTACAAAATCCTAATCAAGAGTGTATCAAATACATAAAGTCCAAATGACCATCATGGGGCTATCAAGAAATGAGCCCGTAGGGCACAAAAGAATCATGTATCTGATCAAAAAATAGGCTAACCCTATTGGCTGCCCTCATCCTTGGGGGGTCTGTAACCTATCTATTGAGAAAAGTCTAGGACTCGGGATGCTCGGGGCACAGCCTGATGATAATGGACTCTGTAATAATCAGCTTCTGGGATCACCTCCCTGTATGCACGTAATGAAACTGAACTCTGAGCAGAGGAGGCAGACATGCTTTTGAGCTATTTTTTGTGGTCCATCTTCTGCATTGCCCTAAGCTTTATGACCTGTCTTTGTTGGACAACCTGATCTCTCTCTAGCCGCAACTGGTCCCTCTTGCTATCAAGGCAACAACCTGAGCTTGCAAATGCTATATCTGGGCATCTCTCTAATCAGGTGGAGGTGGTGGGGGTCCCTGATCCCTCTAAGGTGGTTGATCTTCCCATCTATCCTACTTGTCTTAGTTCTAGTCCTGATCTTGCCTCGACTAATTTGGCTGCTAATCTGGTTGTTGATCCTGCTGGGCTCTATCCTGATCTAGCTGCTAGTCTAGCCCGCCTCCACCTAGCCCCCGTCTCCATCTCTATCCCTTCGGCCTCCCTGGCCCTGACCTCATCCTACCCCTCTACCTATAGCTATGCATCGTACCGATGGTGTCCCTGGAATTTCCAACTGAAGAGACAGCCTGAACCAGTTTTTGTAGGCTTGAGTAGTACCTACATCAACCTGACCCTGATCATATGGCCACGCCATGGCCACCAGCTGTCTGAAAGAATTGATGGCCTCCTGAGATAGAATGTATTAGCCCCATGAATACTCCCTCATAGTACCTACAAATATCACAGCGTCCTAGTCATCGGGTTTGTGCTAAGGCTCCCTGAACTATCTCTATACTAGGCCAGGCAGGTATCGCTCAATCATAGTGTGCTCATGGCCCTACATCAACTAGTTCTATCAAGCGAAAAATAGCTATTGAGCATCATCGTACCATGTAGGCCATCCAAGATATGGCTGCCATGTGAGTTCTCACATATCTTCTAGAACTCTCCTCCAATGAGGAATGTTGACCTATCTTGTGAATTTAAATGAAACTCCTCCCCTTTACCTCCAAACAATTGGATCGTCTAGCTCCATATCAATAGCTACAACTCTCAAACATAGCATGACGATATGCTCCCAAGCCCATGATGATATGCTCCCAGGCCCAAATGTGGAGAAGTGTGACTCTAGCCCCAATGGCTCTGCCATCGCCGTATGTAAACTCATGCAAATCTTAATACAAAGATGCCAACAATACTGGTCCCCATGTAAAGTATACCCATCGTTGGACCATATATTCCCAAGCGAGCCCCCATCCAGGACTGAAATATTGGCCATACTGATCTGGTGCAATGAGACCCAAAATGATGGCTGCTATAACTAAGTGAAAAGCAGACACAGTGAGCCTATAGCGCTCTAGCTTGATCTGGCCCTCTGAAAAGATGATCTCATCAAGGCCCATCACATCGTAGCATGCCTCCCTCCTGACATCCACATCATAAATAACGTGCTCTCCATGGATGGGAAATTGAAGTATATGCCACATGTCCTCTAGTGTCATTGTGGCCTCGCCTATGGGGAAGTGGAAGGAGGATGTCTTGTTGTGCCATTGCTCTGTGAGCATTGTCATCATGCCCAAATGAGTCCTCATTGGTAGTGCATATGCAATGTACCAGAGGCCAATTTCCCCCGAGTGCTCCTGAAGTCGCTCATCCATGCCAACCAATCTACTAAGTATGGAGGATCTATGTTCATGTGAATGAAAAACCGTTGCCTCCTCCTGCATCAGGAAAGTCACTGCATTAAGTTTCACAAAAAATCGTGATCCTGATTTGCCCCGACATGCCCGAAATAGCATATGTGTTACTATTTGCGGGTGCGACACAGTTGAAAGTTCCAAACTACGACGCTATGAGCCCTAAACTCTCAAACTCTACCGTTGTGGCATAGTTTAAGGCATGAATCAGTTTAAGCATAAAAACCTAAATGTCAAAGTAGTCTGTTGCATCGCAGTTCTCACATACGGTCCAGTTTGGAGTTTGAACCTGTTATGCCTTGCATAACCACCCCATTTTATTCTGGAACAAAATGGGTCCCCCTTTTTCTTTTCCCTTTGGCCTTTGGTTTTCTACCTTAGGCGTTTTCTTTTTAAAGTTTTGTTGGAGGTGGAACCAGGACCAATACCGGACTTAGAAATTCCTTCCAAGTTCTAGCCTTGTTCCATTCCTGATTCCGGTTCCAACTATTCTTTGTCTTCTTCCTTTGTTCTTTGTCAGAGTCAGGTCCAGGTCCAATTCAGAATGTTGAACTTTTTCAAGTTCCTTGTTTGGGTCTGACCCCACCTTTTCTCTCTCTTCGTTGGTCTTTGTCAGTTTGTGTCCTATGCCTTGGGTTTTTTCGGCCTTGCGCATCTTTTTCAATTTGTTTTCGGCAGACTCGAAACCAGAATGGGAACTGAACCTTGAAACTTGAAAAAGTTTCTATTTCGGGTTCCGTTCCGATCCCGATTCCGCGTGTTTCGTTCTTTCGTTTTACTTTTCTTCTTTTGTTTCATTGTGGAGTTTTCCCTCCTTTTTCTCTTTCTTTTCCTTGTCCTTTCTTACTCTTTTCGGATGACGTTGGAGGCAGGACCAGAACGGAATTCAAACTCGAAACTTGAAAAAGTTTTTGGTTCAGGTTTGCTTCTGGTCTCGATTTCGCTTTATCCATTTTGTCTCTCATCCCCATCCTGACTTATTTATGCCTCTGACAGCTTTAAGGAGGGCTGTGTGTTTTTGGTTCAGGTTTGGTTCTGCCTCAGTTGGAATTTGGGTTTTCTCCTAAGTTCAGGATTTTCCACCCCATTCGGATTTTCCTGGATCTCACTCGAACTCCAGCTAAGCACTGTTGTTCGAGGATTTTTGGTCCTCATGGAATTTCACGTGGACTGGATTTTCCCGATTTTTCTCTCTTCACATAAATCTATCCCACCCGGATTTCCCTGGAATCTAATGGAATGTGAAGTATGGAGTAGCAGGGCTATTTAATAAATTTTGATGCATTTTATGATTCATTTATGCTATTTTGAAGATCTCGCATGCTGTTCCTTGATTGATAATGATCTGATTAAGTTTCTAATGGATGTTTTCATGCTTATCCCACTAGAATCCACCTAGCTCAGAATTCTCCAAAATTCCTCCCTGACTTGGATTCCGCGGGTCGGCCTGAAACCCGAACTGTTTGTATGATCATTTTGTTCAAATATTTAATAGTACCCTACTGACATAGGATTTGTTTTAATGATTTTTTAATTAATTAACTTCTATTTGTGTGATCTTTACTGTGGTTTTCTTTGTTGAATGCAAGGTTAAATCACACACAGGATGATATTTGTCAGGGGAGCTCAGCTGGAATGCATTCCCCAATCCATTTGATCATAAAATCAGCTAAGGAAATAGTCAGCATGACCCCTGAGATGTCACAGTGAATTAAATTCATATACAAACATCTATCACCAAGACATCATTCATTGTCTTGGCAACTAGGAGTTTCCTATCGGCATAAGTTTGTCTTCTGGGAATGGTCTTGGCAAAATCTCCATGTCTCACCGACCGGCGTCAAAAGATTCATACATCGGTGATAGGTTTTCTCTTTGCCAAGAGGTCTTGGTGAGTTCACGAAGTCTCACCGACTAGTGCAAACAGGCATACACTTCGGGTGGTAGTTGTTCTCTTTGGTATGTGCTCTCACCAAATGCCAGGATTCTTGCCGACGGGGAAGGGTCCCACCAAAGGTCTAGGGTCAATGATAATTTTGCCTTCGGTAGGAGGTCTGGCCGATTGGCATGGGTCTCACCGAAGGGAGTTGCATTCGGCGAAGGATAAAACCTTCGGAATAATGTTTGGCCGAAGAGGTGAGGTCACAGTGACAAAGGCAGCATCGACGTAGTGATCTAGGTTCGCTATGAGGTCTCGGTGACCAAGCGATGTCTCCCCAAAATGACAAGAGGTCACCAAAGGTAGCGCTCTCAATGAAAAGTCTCACCAACATGAAGAGGTCATGCCAAAAAGGCTGAGATCGAGGAGAAAACGAGAGGGTCGCCATAAGGTCTCCTCGGCCATGCAGAGTCCCACCGAAAGAAATGGAGCTCGCCAAGAGGGTAATGCCTTCACCATAAGGTCTTGGCGAAGGAGGGAGGTCATGCCAACAGGATGTCCCTTCAGGGAGAGGAAAGGTATGCACCAAGAGGTCTAGCCAATATTCAGGAGTCTCACTGATAACAAGGAGGGGCTCGGTAAGAGGGAAAATTTGGGGTAATGTCTCCCCAATTCCGATAAGTCTCACCAAAATAGAATGGGCTTTGGCAGGGAGAAAACAAAGATCGGGGGGGCTCCAGAAGCATAAAGGGGTTCGATAAAAGGTCTCCTCGAGATTGAAAGGTCTTGCCAATGCAGAGGAGCTTGTGGAGAGGAAAGACGTGCACCAAGAGGTCTTAGCAAAATGAAGGAGTCTTGCCGATGGGTTTTGCGGACTCGATATGACTTCTTCTGCTCACTGAAATGTTTTGTCGATTGCCATATGCTATGTCAATAACTGTTAAGAAAAAAATGCATCAGGGAGACATGATAAGTGTCTCACCGACATGCGATTCAGGATGGACCACTTTTGACCGCCTGATGAAGCTCGCTCTACATATGCTCGACCAACCAGAAGGAGCCAAAAGAGTGACTCATCAGTCCCTTTGACCGATTGACCATCTCTTGTGTAAGAAGATTGACATAATACAAACCAGATGGACTCCTTCTGAGAGCAGATGATGATGGTGCTTCTTGAAGATTGGTCAACGGACAGAAAGGTCCAGAACATGAAGGAGGCCACGAAGAATGAAGAAACCATGACTCAGAGGGACAGCTGTGGTGACCACTGATAGGCAGATCAATATTAATGGTGATATTTTGGAGCATTCAAGGTAGATTTTAGAGGGAGTTCGAGTATGGACACGCAGATAGATGAGTTAATGTTACAACTGCAAAAAAATCTAAAGGTTTCTCCTAAGGACAAGCCGTCACCGACTCGGATAGTAGGGCTTCTCATTGAATGCTATTTTGACTTTCCTCAAAAGATTTGAGAGCCGACTCTCTTGGATGTAGATATTTTGTAAACCCTATACAGGGGACAATACATTCTTTTTGATGCATTCTGTATATAAGGCATTTGTGCCTCTTTGTAGAGGTTAGAACTTCTAGGAGGAGGGTAGAGTAGAACTGGTAGGATTAGAACAAATAGGAATAGAGGGGATAGAAGTTGATCCTGATTCTTTGTAATAGGACCTTATTTTGTCTTCTTAGAGTAGGAGTTAGATTCAGAAGTCTAATGTATCTTTCAGCTTTCTTAGTGTAAATGGAAACAATTTGAAATCACAGATTTTTTGTACACTGGTGATTGTACTAGCTTTGTAAATGTTGCTTATCTGTTTCACTAATAGTAGAAGCAACCAGATTAAAATCTATTTCATGTTGTGTTTCAGAATGGTGTTGGTCTTGAGTTAATCATTTGATTTGGGAAGATCTCAAGGAATAAAGTTTGATTTTATGTTTTGTTTGAATGGTAACTTACAATTTGCTGTTGAAATCAGCACTGTGAATGAATGAAACTATGTGTTAGTCACAAGTTAAGTTTGTTCTATAGTTTTAGTTAGGAATTCCTTGAAAGGCAATAGGTCTAGTTAATTTGGATGAATTATTGTTCTTTTTTGTTCCAAAGCCCTGATCCATCTTTTTTCTGTTTATTTAAAACCCTAGTTAGAGTAGGTTTAAGTTTATGTCTAACCCAAAACAATCCAAAAGCTCAACACCAGTAGGCCCCTTGAATATTACTATTGCATTGACTACTGAATAACATCAGCACAGTTGAGACCCAACTACAAAGACCTTGGGAGCTAAGGCATCCATATGTTTCCTTTCTCTTTCAGGAGAAATAGATTAGCAATATTCTGTTTGCATGTTGCTGTGCCAAAACACATGTCAACAAAAACTAGTGCTAGAAGGAGGGCCCTATGAGTAATTGTGGATCGTTGTGAGTTGGATTGGGTTAGGTCTTGGAAGACCTAGCTCCGATGGGTAGCCCTTTGTATATACCAGGATTTTTCCATGAAATCCCTGATCACGTATATGATAGTGTTCCTTTATTTTTCCCTGACAATGGGAAAAATGCTTCTGAATATGTCGAAACTTGCAGGCGTATACTTACTTTTCTCCAGGTTCAGCATGAGGATGTCGCCTGTCAATTGTTCATCAGAACAGTTCAAGGTTCAACAAGACAATGGTATGTTTGTCTACCATCAGAATCTCTTTATTCATGGATAGAACTAGAAATCTCATTCTTAGATCAGTTTGATCCTCATGCTCTACACCCATTACATGAGTTTGCAACCACAAAAAGGATACCATTATAACCCATTTGTCAATTTAATCATAGATTTTTGTTCATGTATCAGAGGGTTCAATCTTTGGATTTGGTTGTTGATAATCTTATACTGATAGAACATTACTATTGGGGTTTAAATTTTTCATTAGCAACCAAAGTCAGAGGTTGTGGTGAGGCTACATCTTTGCATAATGCATTTAAAATGACTCTCTTATTGGCACAATTTGGAGGTGACACTAGAAATTCAGATAGCCAAACTTAGGTTATAATCCTCTTGTGCTTACAAACTGCCATCATCTGCAACCTTATGCTACTTCACCCACCATCCCTACCCAAGTGCAATTATTCTCACCAGATAGCTCTCCTGATCAAGATCAGAATCAGGGTGATGAGGGATGGACAAAGGAACATGGTTCATGCTAGATTGATATCCCTCGTATGCAAAATTGGATAAGGGAGAAATTAGAAGAGCTGGGAGATCTAAAACTATCAGAACTTGTTGGGCCAAGTGGATGTAGGATACACTGAACTGATCAACATGCTCAGATGGACTGCCATGTCTTCCTGGGAAGGATGGAGTTGTATTTCGAGCAAATGATTACTATTGAAGGGATACTTATGGAGGATCCTTGGAGTACCTATCCCCCCAATGAAGAGGGTGAAACAACTAGCACGCACAAAAATGGTAATCAGTCCATCCAAAGTGATGAGAGTGACTGTGTCCAGAGATTCAATTCTTCCCTGTCTTTTGATGACCTTGATTCCTGCAGTGAGATGGATTCAACAACTAATGACACTCCTCTACCTAGTGCAAACTTGATAGAAGGGGAGAATGGATTCATCGATGCATTCATAGATGCTTTCATGATGGGGAATGAGGAAGAAATACACTTTGGTGGGTTAGTGCCAGAAGATGATTCTGCTGATTTAAGTAGTGGACAGATTGAAGCAGATAACATACTTCAAGTTGAGATTGCCAATAAACCTGATGGTCAAAGTCAAGGACTTGAATGCCAACATGAAATTTTAAGGGAATAAATTCAAGTTGATGTGCTGATCATTCAAGTGTTCCCTGAGGAAATTCATGACAAGGTATATTTGGATGAAGTAGAGGAATGCCAAGAAGAGAACCAAGAGGTTATCTCAAAGGTTGAATCTCTTCAGCATAACAAAGAGAATGAGACAAGGGAGTATCTTCTGGATTTTGATTCTGATTGCTCAAATGTGTTGTTGGAAGAAGGTCCTTGCTTAGTATCCACTAATCAATTTTTTTTTAATATTGATGAATTTGATGCTAAGTGGCATGTTCTTGTTGATGATATGGATGAATATGAATTGAAAAGTTTTCCTGGCTCTGACTCTGTCCATTCAAATGAGCTCAAAGGAGATCCTTGTTCACCATGTGCCAATACCCCTAACATCAAAAATGATGATAAGCTAGAGGTAGATTCTCAAACCCTTGGGGATGACATGCTTCAAGAGAATGTTCAAAGTAGGACTTCATCTCAAGAAATTCAGAAAATTTTTGACTTCGTGCTTGAGATGAATACAAAGATGCTGGTGAGTGAATACCCTAACTACAAGATGAACCTCGATTCAGTGGTGTTCCATGAGCTGAGACCGTGTGAAGAGGAAATCATACACCACAAGTCTACATTAGCAACTAGAAATCTTCAGAATCAGGTGGTGTCCTTTCATTATCCTCTGTATTTTAATAATTTTTAGTTTGATTATGGAGTAGAGGATAGTAAAACCTATTTGTGGGTAAATCATGACAAAAATAAAAACCCACAACTGATAATATTTCAAGCTTTATGCCCTCAAAATGAACTTATTGCACACAAGCTTTATATTTTTGAGTATAAAGATAAATTTTCTAGGTTTAGAACTGTGCCTAGTAAGTTAAGATTGTTGCACATAATGAAAAATTAGTCAAGTCAATGTACAAATTTTTACAGTCTTGTGTTTTCAAAGTTTGGCTTTGGAGTTAGTTTAGGATTAGGATTAGTTAGTATTAGTTTTTGGTTTAGTTAGTTTTCTTTTTGTTCTATTTATAGATAGTTTGTTTCTCTGTTTGTAAATTTTCTATTTGCTTGTAAATAGCTTTGTTGTTTGTTTGTTTGTCCTTTCTTTTTACCTTTTGTTTCTTTTGTTCTTTTTGTTTCTGTTTTGTTTTGTTCTTTGGAGGTTTATCTATTTCATTCCATCTTTGGAATGGTGGTTGTTATCTGAAGCATACTTTGGTCATTTGGAGAGAAATGGTTTAGATATTTTTAGGATTTCTGGTTGGATGATTTTGTCCTAAACTCTTTGTTTTATGCCCATTGCCAATAAGAGTTGTGGAAGGTTTTGAAAACAAGGTGAAAAGTAAAAGATCTTCATTAGCTCCATCGAATCTTTCACAAATCTGTAAGATCATCTCCTCTTGTAATGGTATATTTGTCCTAGGGTGATAGTGTTGCAAGTTTTGAGTGAAAAATCTAATCTCCCAAGTGTTGTTATGAGGTCCATGGTAGTTTTCAACCCAGATCAGATGTTAAACATCTGAAATATTGAAAAAAGAACTAAATGAAATATCTGAAACTCTATGAGAAGACAAAAAAAGAGAGAAAAGAGGATTCAATATGAATGGGTTATTCCAGTATCTCTACCGGGGCTATGGACACCTGACTAGCAGTAGAGCAATTGTGAGAGAACTAGAGGTATCTCCATCAGGGCTATGGACGCCTAACTGGTAGCGGAGCAATGCCTAGGATATCATTGCACGAAGGAAATCAACTCATGTAGCTCAAATATTGCAAATTGTTTTATGAAAGATCGATAAAACTTTACAAAAAGAGTGATGCACAATCAAGCACACACACATAGATTCGGGAGTAGCTAGTGTTGACTTACATTTGAGATTCTAGCTCTACCTTGCTTGTTATAACTGACCCAACTCAAGTTGTGATGTTCATGAACCAGGAGTTCTAGGTAGTTGAATCCTTCAAATTCTTGAAAATGGTTAAGCCATTTTCCCAGTCGAGTCGCCATTTGTTATGCCTTGCATAACCACCCCATTTTATTTTGGAACAAAATGGGTCCCCCTTTGTCTTTTCCCTTTGGCCTTTGGTTTTTTTCCTTAGGCATTTTCTTTTTAAAGTTCTATTGGAGGAGGAACTGGGACCAATACCAGACTTAGAAATTCCTTCCAAGTTTTGGCCTTGTTCCATTCTTGGTTCTGGTTCTGGTTGTTCTTTGTCTTCTTCCTTTGTTCTTTCTCGGAGTCGAGTCCGGGTCCGATTTAGAATGTTGAACTTTTTCAAGTTCCTCGTTCGGGTCCCGTCCTAGGTTTGACCCCACCTATTCTCTCTCTTCGTTGGTCTTTGTCAGTTTGTGTCCTATGCCTTGGGTGTTTTCGGCCTTGCGCATCTTTTTTTGTTTGTTTTTGGCAGACTCAAAATCGGAACGGGAACCGAACCTTGAAACTTGAAAAAGTTTCTGGTTCAGGTTCTATTCTGATCCCGATTCTGTGTGTTTCATTCTTTCATTTTCATTTTCTTCTTTTGTTTTGTCATGGGGTTTTCCCTCCTTTTTCTCTTTCTTTTCCTTGTCCTTTCTTTCTCTTTTCGGATGACGTCAAAGGCAGGACCAAAACAAAATCCAAACTCGAAACTTGAAAAAGTTTCTTGTTCAAGTTTAGTTCCGGTCTCGATTCTGCTTTATCCATTTTGTCTCTCGTCCCCATCCTGACTTATTTCTGCCTCTGCCAACTTTAAGGAGGGCGGTGTGTTTTCGGTTCAAGTTTGGTTCTGCCTCAGTTGGAATTCAGGTTTTCTCTTGAGTTTAGGATTTTCCACCCCATCCGGATTTTCCTAGATCTTGCTTGAACTCCAGCTAAGCACTGTTGTTCGAGGATTTTTGGTCCTCGCAGAATTCTGCATGGACTAGATTTTCTTGATTTTTCTCTCTTCGCGGAAATCCATCCTACGCGGATTTCCCTGAAATTTGATTGAATCTAAAGAAGTATGGAGTAGCAGGGCTAGTTAATAAATGTTGATGCATTTTATGATTCATTTATGCTATTTTGAAGATCTTGCATATTGTTCCTTGATTGATAATGATCAGATTAAGTTTCTAATGGATGTTTTCATGCTTATCCTTCTAGAATCCGCATGGCTCAGAATTCTCCAAAATTCCTCTGTGGGTCAGCCTGAAACCTGAACTGTTTGTATGATCATTTTGTTCGAATATTTAACAATACCCTACTAACATAGGATTCATTTTAATGATGTTTTTAATTAATTAACTTCTATTTGTGTGATCTTTACTGTGGTTTTCTTTGTTGAATGAAGGGTTAAATCACATACAAGATGATATTTGTCAGGGGAGCTCAGCTGGAATGCATTCCCTAATCCATTTGATCATAAAACTAGCTAAGGCAACAGTCGGTAGGACCCCAGAGATGTCGCAATGAGTGGAATTCATATACAGGCATCTATCACCAAGACATCATTCATTATCTTGTTGACTAGGAGTTTCCTATCGACATAATTTTGTCTTTGGGGAATGGTATTGGTGAAATCTCCATGTCTCGCTGACCAGCATCAAAAGATTCATACATCGGCGAAAGGTTTTCTCCTCACCAAGAGGTCTTGGAGAGTTTACGAAGTCTCATTGACTAGTGCAAATAGGCATACACTTTTGCGAGAGTTGTTCTCTTTGGTATGTGTTCTCACCGAATGCCAGGAGTCTTGCCGACAGGGAAGGGTCCCACCAAAGGTCTAGGGTCAATGATAATTTTTCCTTCAGCAGGAGGTCTGGCCAATTGGCATGGGTCTCGCGGAAGGGAGTTGCATTCGGCGAAGGATAAAACCTTCAGCATAATGTCTGGCCGAAGAGGTGAGGTCACAGTGACAAAGGTAGCATCGGCGTAGTCATCTCAGCTCACTATGAGGTCTTGGCGACTGAGAGATGTCTCCCCGAAATGACAAGAGATCGCCAAAAGGTAGCACTCTCAGCAGAAAGTCTCACCAACATGAAGAGGTCACACCGAAAAGGTCAAGCTTGAGGAGAAAACGAGAGGGTCGCTGTAAGGTCTCCCTAACCATGCAGAGTCCCACCGAAAGAAATGGAGCTCACCAAGAGGGTAATGCTTTTGCCATATGGTCTTGGCGAAGGAGGGAGGTCACGTCGACAGGATGTCCCTTCAGGGAGAGGAAAGGTATGCGCCAAGAGGTCTGGCCAACATTCAGGAGTCTCGCCGATAACAAGGAGGGGCTTAGTAAGAGAAGAGAAATTTGGGGTAATGTCTCCCCGATTCTAATAAGTCTCACTAAAACAAAATGGGCTCGGCAGGGAGAAAACAAAGATCGGGGGGACTCCAGAAGCATAAAGGGGTTCGATAAAAGGTATCCCTGATATTGAAAGGTCTTGCCGATGCAGAGGAGCTCATGGAGAGGAAAGATATGCACCAAGAGGTCTTAGCGAAATGAAGGAATCTTGCCAATGGGTTTTACTGACTCGATATGACTTCTACTGCTCCTTGGAACATCTTGTCGACTGCCATATGCTATGCCAATAACTATTAAGAAAAAATTGGATCGGGGAGACATGATAAGTGTCTCACCGACATGCGATTTAGGGTGGACCACTTTTGACCACCTGATGAAGCTCGCTTGGCATATGCCCAACCAACCAAAAGGAGCCAAAAGAGTGATTCATCGGTCCCTTTGACTGATTGACCATCTCCTGTTTAAGAAGACTGAAAAAATACAAACCACATGGACTCCTTCTAAGAGCAGATGACGATGGTGCTTCCTGAAGATTGTTCAATAGACAAAAAGGTCCAGAACATGAAGGAGGCCACGAAGAATGAAGAAACCATGACTCAGAGGGATAGTTGTGGCGACCACTAACAGGAAGATCAATATTAATAGTGATATTCTAGAGAATTCAAGGCAGATTTTAGAGGGAGTTATAGTATGGACACGCAGATAGATGAGTTAATGTTGTAGCTGCAAAAAGATCTAAAGGTTTATCCTGAAGACAAGCCATCACCGACTCAGAAAGCAAGGCTTCTCATTGAATGCAGTTTTGACTTTCCTCAAAAGATCTAAGAGCCGACTCTCCTGGATGCAGATATTTTGTAAACCCTAGTGCAAGGGACAACACATTCTTTTTGATACATTCTATATATAAGGCATTCATGCCTCTTTGTAGAGGTTAGAACTTCTAGGAGGAGGGTAGAGTAGAACTGGTAGGATTAGAACAAATAGGAATAGAGGGGATAGAAGCTGATCTTGATTCTTTGTAATAGGACCTTCTTTTGTCTTCTTAGAGTAGGAGTTAGATTCAGAAGTCTAAAGTATCTTTCAACTTTCTTAGTGTAAATGGAAACAATTTGAAATCACAATTTTTTTGTACACCGGTGATCGTGCTAGCTTTGTAAATGTTGCTTATCTGTTTCACTAACAGTAGAAGCAACCAGATTAAAATCTATTTCATGTTGTGTTTCAGAATGGTGTTGTTCTTGAGTTAATCATTTGATTTGAGAAGCTCTCAAGGAATGAAGTTTGATTTTATGTTTTGCTTGAATGGTAACTTACAATCTACTATTGAAATCAGCACTGTGAATGAATGAAACTGTGTGTTAGTCACAAGTTAAGTTTGTTCTACAGTTTTATTTAGGAATTCCTTGAAAGGAAATAGGTCTGGTTAATTTGGATGAATTATTGTTCTTTTCTGTTCCAAAGCCCTGATCCATCTTTTTTCTGTTTATTTAAAACCCTAATTAGAGTAGGTTTAAGTTTATGTCTAACCCAAAACAATCCAAAAGCTCAACACCTATAGGCCCCTTGAATATTACTGTTGCATTGACCACTGCGTAACATCAACATAGTTGAGACCCAACTATAAAGACCTTGGGAGCTAAGGCATCCATGTGTTGCCTTTCTCTTTCAGGAGAAATAGAGTAGCAATATTATGTTTGCATGTTGTTGTGCCAAAACACACGTCAACAAAACCCTAACTCCAAACTACAATGCAACATAGATTGAGGTCGCGCGATGCCGAAACAAAGTTTGAAGCAGTGCTATATTGGACCGCTAGGCTAAAGATAACTTCCTAAGCTAATAAATGTGCACGAAAATCAAAAAATGATGTCGGGTCAAGTTGACTCACTGGTGGTCCAGTGCCAGATAGCCTCTAGTGCACTCATACTCAATTTGAAATGTGTCGCGGAAGTGGTTGTTGCACCATCTCTCGAAGGGGTCAAAGCTCAAAATTGTAGAATCTCAAAGGCTATGTGTGCAAATGAACTAGAAGTGGCCCCCTAAGGCCTATTTAAGCTTGAAAAATAGGGTTTTTTGACCTTATTTAGCCATCCAGCTAGGTTTTTGGACCCCTGATCCCATTTTTGCCCAACCGTGGGCCGTTTTGCATGTTTTTGGCATCCCGGGGCCTTTCTAGACCTGTCAAGCACCTTGTCCTCTTTTTTTTCGTGAGATCACCCAAAATTTGAAATTTTCATTCAATCTCTCGAGGGGGCAATATATCGACATGTTTCTTCTCATCGAGGCAATTTTGAAAATTAGAGATTTTTGAATTTTGATCGAGACATGTTTATTCTTTGAACCAACACAAGTACTTTTCTTCAAAGAGGGGAAAAATGTAGACATGGAAAATACACCAACACACTTGATCCTGATTACTAACATCATTTCATCTAAATCATCTTCTTAGGTTGTCATCACCTTTCATCCCTTAATTGAATAAATCAATTTTATCTAATTAAGTTGTCATCTTCCTGTTAATTAAATTAATCAATCTAATTTAATTAACCCTATGTCTCTATTTAATTAAATAATTCATTTTATTTGATTAAATATCTAAGGTCATCTTATTAAATTAAATAAATTAAACCTTATTTGATTTAATCTAACATCACCCCTCTTTAATTAAATAAATCAAAATATTTTATTTAATTAAATCTAAATCATATTCTTCTCAATTTTGATTTAAATCAATCCAAAAAATCTAAATCAAATAGTCACATCAACTAATCTCCTATTAAATTAATCAAATCCTAATCACTTGAATCCTCTAGATTTTGCAACTTGGACCAATAAATCATTTCTTTGATTTATTAATTCCCTAATTACTTTCAAAATGGCATCAAAAAGGGAATATTCCTCTAAGTTTGAAAATCCCTCCAAATGGATTTGTCCTTCCAACAAGGCATTCATTTCCTTTTACATGTCCTTGTGCATTGAGACAAGTGGCATTTAACTCATTCCTTTCTCTCTCCAACAAATCATTTCACAATTTTGAAATTCCACCTAATACATTTATTATGCACATTCATCAAAATGTGCTCAAGCTTCCTCCATTCACATCTTGACAAGTGGCAGTTGATCATTGGATGTTGAATGATCCCACATTGCTTCATTTTTCTCATTCCTCCATCTTGTCTTTCTATAAATAGAAGTTTTTTCTTCTCATTTGGGATCCACAACTTAGAGTAAAGTTACTCTCTTCACATTGAGAGCTAATTTTATCCATCTTCATAGCATTTTTCATCATCTTAGCTAGGTTATTGCAGATTTCACCAAGGAGTTCATTGTTCTTCATCAACAAGTGGATCAATCTTCATCAAATCATCTCAAATTTTGCAAAGGAGTTGGGAAAGGGCCAATTTCCATATCAAATTGGCACCAATTCCCCCATGGGATTGAGAGTTTGCATGTTTAAATAGGAGTTCATTGCTTTTCTTGTTTTATTCTTCATTTTCTTTCCTATTTTGAGCATTGTAGATGAATTTCATGGGGAATCTTAGTTATAACTTACATATGGATCTAATTGTGTGTGTATGCTATGTTTGTACAGGTCTAAGATTGGGGTTCACAAGGAGAAAACAAGACTGGGTTATACAGGGGAAACAAAAGAAGAAAACACTCAGAGTTGTTGAAAGAATCCTTCAAATGCGAGATAGCTCTGAAATAGATTCTAATGAGTATGAGTGGGATTCTTTATCAGAAGAATCATACAAGGATGAGTGGGATTCTTTATTAGAAGAATCATACAAGGACATACCAATTGATGTCATAAAAGAGTATGCACCCACATGTGAGGAGGGACAAAGCTCAGGCATTAGACCCCTTGTATTTGGATCACAAAATATTGATGACTCAAGTGAGGATGGAAAGATATCAAGTGAGATAGATGACTTGGAGGAGAGTAATATCATAGACCTTGACATCACTATTGAAAACCTTGATAACATAGCTATCAGAACCCTCACTACCATGGACCTTAGCCAATATGATGACCTTTTACCATTAATACATCCTGAACTTATTGACTGTGAACCAACTAAACCTATCAATGTGCCTATATTTTCAAATGATGATGCAATCGTTAATTTCCTTTGTTGTGAAAATCTCGATATGAGTTCTAATCATAAATATCATAATGACACTTTGAGGTAGGAGGGTGTCAAATCTTTCAGTTGCAAAATTGAAAACAAGAATAATGGATCTAATGGTGAAAACCATTTAATGGCAACATTAGATCTCAAAAAAGTAAAAATAAAGAACGCGTCTAACAATGAAAATCTCTTTGAGGTACCAAAAGATAGGAGATTTGACACTCTTCCATAACAATATCATGAAATATCATCAGTATTGGTGGAGTCTACATAGTCTATCAATCTTGACACAACAAAAAAAGAAAAAACTCTACATCTAGCAGCATTAATGACTGAACAGGAAAAGCCTAAATTCACCAAGTTTTTTGAAGATAGACACATTAACTTTGCTTGGTCTTACTCTGATATGCCAGGTTTAGACCCAGATCTTCTAATGCATCCTTTAATGCATCCTTTATCTCTACCATTTAGAATAAAACCTATGAAGCAAAAACTAAGGAAAATACATCCACATATCGCTTTGTTGGTAAAAGAAAAACTGAAGAAGTTGTTAGATGTTGGATTCATTAGATCTATTGATTATGTTGAGTGGATTTCTAATATTGTACTAGTTTCTAAACTAGATAATAATATCAAAATTTGTACTGACTTCATAGATCTCAACAAGGAATTTCCAAAGGATGATTTTCCTTTACCAAACATTGACATTATTGTTGACTTAACAACAAGAAACTCCATGTTATCACTAATGGATGGATTCTCAAGTTACAACCAAATCAAAATAGCACCAAAGAATCGAGAGAAAACAACATTCACATGTCCATGGGAAAAATTTTGTTGGAATGTCATGCCTTTTGGGTTGAAAAATGTAGGTGCCACATATCAACAAGCAATGACCACCATTTTCCATGACATGATGCATACCTTTATGGAGGATTATGTGGATGATATATTAGCAAAGTCATATACCAGAGAAGGACATCTAGAGATCCTAGATAAATTTTTTACCAGATTAGAGAAGTTTAATTTTAGATTAAATCCTAAGAAATATGTGTTTGGTGTTACATCAACAAAGCTTCTAAGATACATAGTTTTAGAAAAGGGTATTGAAGTGGATCCTGCCAAGGTCAAGGAAATAATGGAAATGTTGCCACCAAATAATATTAGTCAAATACGATCTCTACAGGACAGGCTACAATCAATCAGGAGGTTTATCTCCCAATTAGCAGACAAAAGTCATCCCTTCAATTATTTGCTACATAAGAATGTCTCTTTCAAATGGGATCAAGGATGTGAAACAACTTTCAATCAAATAAAGCAATATCTGATGTCACCCCCCATATTGATGCCACCTATAGAAGAGAGACCATTATTACTATACATTGCAACAACTGACATTTTGTTGGGTTCTCTATTAGCACAAGAAGATCCTGCAGGAAATGAACAAGCTATCTAATATATTAGCAGGACTTTGAATGGTTATGAGATAAATTACACCTTCATCAAGAAATCTTGTTTGGCAGTGGTTTTTGCTACTCAACAGTTGCAACATTACATGTTAACCCACATAATCAAATTCATAGCGAAGATTGATCCGTTAAAGTATTTACTCAACAAGGTTTCTCTAACAGGAAGACTAGCCAAGTGGGTCATGATCTTGAGTGAATTTGATATCTAGTATGTGGATCACAGAGCCATCAAGGGTCAAGTGATAGTCGATCAATTAGCTGAAGCTCTATTACTAGATGATCATCCAATGAACATTGAGTTTCCTGATGCAAACATTTTTTACTATGATAACACAACAATGGAGGCTTTATTTTGATGGGTCTTACACATAATGCGGGTCAGATGCAGGAATTCTATTTTTTACACCTCAAGGACATACCATCCCAAATTTCTATAGACTCATGTTTCCATGTACAAATAACATAGCTGAATATAAGGCATTAATCATTGACATCAAAGTGGCAGTTGAATGGAAGATCACAGAGCTACAAGTATATAGAGATTCACAACTAGTCATTTATCAGGTAAATGATGAATATCAAACCAAAGATGAGAAGTAGATGCCATATAAGAAAATGATGGATGATTTCAAAAAATACTTTGTGGATATCAAGTTTGAACATATTCCAAGCATAGAAAACAAGGTTGCTAATGCCATGGCAACAATTTCTTCTCTCTTAAAAATTCCAGAAAAGCAAGGTCGTTATGATTTTATGGTGGAACAAGTGTCTAACCCTGATTATGATAATCCTGAATCTCAAACCATATGCCATTTAGTTGATGTTGAATCCTCAATTTATGGAAAGACCTACACTTACCTAAAAGACAATATCCTTCCTCCTGATCTTTCCAGAAACCAAAAACACAACTTCATTCGCCAAACCGCATGACATACTTTAATTGTTGACATACTTTACCATCGAGGTCTAGATGGTACTCTCCTTAGGTGTCTAGAACATAAAGAGTCTAAGACAACTTTACATGAGGTTCATGAGGTATTTGTGGAACTCATTCAAGTGAACTAACCCTAGTGAAGAAACTCCTCTATTTGGGGTATTACTGGCCGAATATGGAGGAGTCTTTTCATTTTGTTAAAAAGTGCAAAAAATGTGAAATACATGGCAACCTAATCCATGCACTAGCACAAGAATTGCAACCATTCACTTCAACATGGAATATTGTTAGTGGGGACTAAACATGGTATGAAAGATTAATCCGTCATCATAAAATGGACACAAATTTATAATCACAACTATAGAGTACTTTACAAAGTGGATAGAAGTTGTTCCATTGACAACAATCACTGGAAAAAAAATTTCTTCTTTCATATTGAATTACCTCATATGTAGATATGACATTCCTCAATCCATTGCCATAGACAATGGTAGACCTTGTAAGAATCAAGATGTTCAGGAACTGTGTGAGAGGTTTCATATCGAACATCATTTTTCAACCCCATACTATCCTCAAGGAAATGGCCAAGCAGAGGCCTCAAACAATACTATTCTGAAAATCCTGAAGAAGACTGTCAATGATGTTGGACGTGATTGGAACATTCAATTAAACCCTACTCTCTAGGCATACCAAACCAACATTAGAACACTTACAGGAGCTACACCATATGCCTTGGTATATGGATTAGAGGCCATACTACCTATTGAGGTTGAGATACCATCACTCAGTGTGTCACTGAAGGGAATTATTTCAAATGAGGATTATAGTGTCTAGACTTCAAGAATTAGAACTGTTGGCTGAACGTTGTCAACAAGCTGTGAACCATTTGAGGGCATATCAATAGAGGATGTCTAGAAACTACAATCATAGAGTAAACCTAGAACATTTCAGGTTGGTGACTTGGTCTTAAAGGAAAACCCTCGAAATGAACAAGATAGAGAAAATAAAGGGAAGTTTGAACCTAACTAGCTAGGTCCCTTTGTTTTCATATCAGTCTGTGGATTTGGAGCCTATCAGCTATCTACACCTGAATGGGATTTATTCAATGAACCCATCAACAATATCCATCTCCATAAATTCTACACCTAAAATGTCTAGTGCATGGGAAATGGTCACTTGGATGAAAACTTGGTAGACAGGCATCTTGGTGAAAAAAAATACAAAAAAAAATTAGAAAAGAAAAAATACAAAAAAAACAGAAAAGAGAAAAAAATACAAAAAAATCAGAAAAGAGAAAAATACAAAAAAATCATAAATTTGAAAAATTGCAATTAAAAAACATAGTGAAAACCTAGAAATAGGTGCTAATTGTGATTTAAACTAGCTATCCATCTATTAGATGCATGTATTGATCATTCACTTTCGCCATCTTTCCACCTATCATTAAAGGGAAACATCATGTACATATCCTGGCAAAGTGGTTGTGTCTCACCCTAGCTTGGGGGAAAAATGTTGAACTCACTAGGGGCAATAAACCTTGAGCTTAAAAAAATGGACAACAATAGTATGACAATGAAGCAAACACAATGATCATAGGGAAACTCAACATTGGACATACATCAAACATCAAAACAACTAAAATCAAATCAATCAAAACAACTCTAGATGGATGATATTCTTTTGAATCATGATTTTATTGCTTTAGCTTGAATGTTCAAATGTTGTACTTTTATTTTTGTTATCATTTCTTTGGAGCAACTCAGTGATGTATTGAACTAGAGAAGCTAGGAAGGAGAATGGTATTTTCTTTGTCTGTTGTCTATGAATTGATCATTATTATTGTGTGAATTTTTGCAAGACATGCTCTACAAAGTATCAATGATGACATTCCAAATTCACATAGGAAAATGATTGATTCTTGTCTATTTATGCAAGAAATGCTCATGACATCTTGGTTTAATTATACTTAGATGCTTTTGTTCACTTGCAATATCAAAAATCATGAAAGTAGTACTCAGGTCATCATTGGTCTAAAATATACCATTGATGCTTGTACTCACTTTGAACTTAAAGGCTCAATGATGACAACAAGCACTATAAATGGACTGTTAAGGTGAAAATTTTGGCATAGGTAGATTTTCATGGTAAAATTAGATTGCATTTCTATTAGTTTTGGATCTGCAGAGTATTTTGTCCCAAAGGCTGGTGAAGAATTCAAAAACAATGTTATCTTTTATCATTGATGGATTGAGTATACTTGAAATTAACAAAAACATCATCATAATCATGTAGTTGCATAATAATTTATATTGCATACATTAGAAATAATTATTATATCATTTAGTCATTCATACATTCGATCATATATTTGCATTTATCATACCATATTTTTCATTTGTGCATCACATCATCAAATTGCATAAGAAAAATATAAAAAAACAAATCATCTAAATAGTCACATTTTCATTAATATTATCATATCATACATCACACATTAGAAGTATCATCACATTGATCATTCATTCATCCATTCATTACATCATATGTTTGCATTTGAAATATTAAAAATATAGTGCATTATATTCCATTTACATCATTATGTCATATATCATAGAAACAACATATCCAAAATCATACATATAGTTGCATTATCATATCATTTGAGTATATACAATATCATACAACTATTGATCCATGTAAATACTACGGGCACCATGCATCCATACATCATCATTATAAGCATAATCACATTTAACATCATAAAATCGTAGCATATTATCATGATAAAAAATTGCATCCATAATAGTATCTATAAATCATCACATGGCATTAAGAATATGAAATTAAATGCATCTATAATAGAATCATATAGAACACATATAGATCAATCAATCCACCGCATATCATATAAATCTAAAAAATCATAATGTCAAGTATACAATGATGTCTGATATGTGAAGAGATACAATATAAAAAATGGTTGTGAATAAAAAATTAGAGTATACATCATACATCAAGGAATCCTATCATAAGGCTATGTCTTGTTGGCCCCAGACGGTACTGGAATCTCTAGACCAGTGCCTCCCCCACTAGACGTCCCAAGATCTCTCAGATATCTTAGAAGAGGCTGTGTCACACCCCTACTCATAGTCCTGGACCGACTCCTGCCTAATCGAGATTGAGCATAATTGAATCTCTGCTCTGAGGGAACTGCATCATGATATTAGCCTCTATAATACTCAGTCTCTCTACCCACATGAAGAACCTCTCTCATGTAATCAACCACAAAGGTACCATCGACTAATCTCTGCAATCTATCTACCAATCCTTGTGCCTACTCTACAGCTCGTCTAGATGCATCTCTCTCAGTTGTCAAGGAGGCTATATGTGTCTGTGCAATTGCCAATTGTGCCTGTACCTATGAGAGAGCCTATGCCTGAGACTGTGCTTGTGACTTCATCTGTGTATACGTCTACACTAATAACCCTTGAGCTTATATTAGTTGACCCTACAATGTCTACACCTAAAACTGTAAGCTCACAATTTGGGTTTGTTGTTGCTGGGAAGGTACTCCAATGTGCACATGCTACTCTGCGGGAGATACTGGTGATCACCTTTTATGAGGCACCATGAAGTCTCTAACATCAATAGCTGAACCACCTCCTCCACCACCTTTTCCACCATCTCCACCACCTCCACCCCCATCACCATCTCCATCTCCCTCCTCATCACCATTGCTCTCCTCATCATCACTGCTCTCCACATCCTCCTCCTCACCTCCCTCATCTCTCCACTATCGATGACTGTGTGCAATTGCAATCTCCTCCTCACCTGGTAGTGACACTTGCTCATCTAGAACTGAGATCCATGGAAAAGGATGTAAGGTGAGGAATTGTGCATAATCTACTATAATCAAAGCCTCGATGATCTTAGGATGAATCTCCCAAATCAAATGCTGTAGACCCTAATACTCCTACACTGTAGTATCATATGATAGGCCGGGTCCCCACTTAGTGGCATCTATCTGACATCGAGCATAATGTGCAACACCCTGGGGCATGCCTTATATGATGCCATACTGTTTGAGCACCCTCCTCAACAAAAATCTCTTGATCATGAAACATGTCCTACCAATCAGGTACATGGATTGGAAAAAGTATGGAATCTTTGTATCATCATCATCCCAGTGCTCACAATCCAGATAAGGCCACCATGTAATAGTCTCTACATCATCAAGAACTCTCCTCCAATGCTCCAATTTTCTTAGTCTAGGCTGAACAAATTGACCTACATATATGTGAACGTACAACCTCATGGTGGGTCACTGTCTGACCATCACTGGATGAGTAACAACTATATGCTCCCACACCCACACCTGAAGCAATGTAACTCCTAAATACAAACTGGCCCCTTAAAGGTAAACCACCTGATGCAAATTTTGGTATAGATGAGTGAGCATGCACATACCACATGCATATTTGGTACCATGGATGATCATGCTCTGTAAAATATGGCCCCACCCCACATAAATTCCCTTTGACCTATGATTAGGACAAAGGAAACCTCTAGTGAAACCAACAAGAACCAATGGAAAGGTAGAATAAGCATCAAACATCTCTCGCCATGGAATCTCATATCCACTAATAGTATCATCCTGGAAAACACGATGTAGAGCATCGGTCTCACCCTTCTCTGAAGAATCATAGACTACCAACTCCCCAACAACAGGTATCCTCAGAATCCACCATACATCCTCGAGAGTCACTGTCATCTCGCCAGTAGGAAGGTGGAAGGTATTGTGCTCACTATGCCATCTCTCTGCTAGGGTTGTCAAGAGACCCTGATTAATCCTAAACTAGGGAATAGATAGAAGAAAATACAAACCACATCAGGTGATAAAATGCTATCTCAACCTGCACTAGATGTGGTATCAAATCAAATGTCCTGAGAAATTTCTCTCGGATCTGTAAGTTCGTCAACTACTTCTATCATCACAGAATATCAAAAGTCAGTAATCTTTGTCAATTGATCAAACATCAATCAACCTATCAAATATAATCAACTGAGCTAGTGAGACTTTTATCAAATATTGTGAGCAACTATCATTGAACCTCACTTATCATGAGGTCAATCATCAATCTAAAATTGCACCTCACCTATCATGATGTCAATTAATGAAATCAACCTCACTTATCATCAGGTTTATCAATCAAACTATAATTATTCCTTGCGTATCATGAGGTTAATTATCATCAATAAATCATCAAATCTCGGCTATCATGAGGTTGACCATCATCTAATCTATTAGGATCATCAATCAACATCAACTCTAAGGTTGACCTAATAAAAATTCATCAAAATTAAGGAGTTAATTGACAAATTCTATCATTCTGACTTGGATGCATTAAAACAGGGTTTCAATGCACCAGAAAAGTCAATGCGCTATTAAAACTCATCGATGTGCCAAAATAGGCATCCATTGCACTAAATCAATGTATGCACCATTTTCAAGAGGTCTATGTGCCATTTCAGAGATCGAATGCATTGCATCATCTATCCTATGCACTATAACATTCAATTTTCTAATCCAGGAGGTCTATGTGCTAAATTATCTAACCTATGTGTTAAATTATCAATGTGTTATTTTAGCCTATCTATGTGCTAAAAAACCTAATCTATGCACTATTTCAGTAAATGCGCTAAAACAAAAGGTTCATGCGCTACATCGGCCTATGCATGCACTAAAAAAAGGAGAACCAATTCAAAATGGAAATAAATCATGAAAATAAAGAAAAAAAAATTCACAAGGAGGTTCCAAGGTACATACCGGAGGTCTATAGGCAGCCAGGCAGTTGTGTCGTCGCACGCACTCAAAACGATGACTGTAGTAAGGAATGGACATTTTGCTCAAAATCACTCCAAATTTTCAAAACTCGATATATGCACAAATGAATTCTAAATTCATTTTTTTTAGCTATTAAAAGAGTGATTAAGAGGTATTTTTGTGGGATTTATTTAATTTATTTTCCAAGGGGCTTAATTCAAATTTCATTACAGGAGCATTTTTCACATTATTTGTCGGGAGATAAATCATTGCATCATCAAATCTTTATCATATCATCAAAAAATCATAAAAAATTGAAAATTTTAAAAAAATAAAAATAAAATTAAAAAATTAATTGATTTATCTCCCAAGGGGGCATATATCTATCATCACCTGAAAATCAACGTCTGGGGCATATCAAAAACAATTTGTCAGTACTAGCAGCAGTAGCAAAATTTTCTTTGAAGCAATGCGTAAACACATCACTTCAAAGAGGGGAAAAATGTATACACCTAAAAATGGTCTGGATAAATTTTATTAATTAAATACATTTATTTGATTAATTAACCTTTAATTCATCTACTATTAAATATTTATATAGTTCATTTCTTTAATTCTTCTATTCTATTTACATTCTTCTATTTACTCTCTTAATTAAATAATCAACTTCAATAGTTTGTATTATTTAATTATTTATTCCATCTTAATTAAATAAACTAAATCATATAGTCTTATTTAATTATCATTATCCCTCTTTTATTAAATAAACAATTTCAAAAATTTGTTTTATTTAATAATTGTTATTTCTTCCAAATATTCCAATTTCCTCTAAATTGAATATTTCCAATTTCTTGCTAATTTGAATAAATCTAAATATTCAATTAAGGCATGTTTCTACAACTATTTCCTCTTTTCACTCACCATATCCACCAAAAAAAATAGATATTTTATGTCTAATTAATTCAACTCAGCCTTCACAGACAAATTTGAGACAAATTACAGGCAAACTTCTTCATCTTCTTCCATTTATTTTTCCTATCCTCTGGATGAATGTTTTTGTGGGGAGGAACAATATCCATAATCTTCTCAAGCTTCTTCATCCTTCACCATTCAATCCTTCAAATCAAATCCAAACCTTTACTTACTACCTCATCACAAATATGCTATCAGGAATCTATAAATACAACCTCTTTCTACAGGAAATGGATCCAACTTTGTGAAATATTACTCTATAGAAATAGAATTAGAAGTGTTTGAGCAATTATAATATTAGTAAAATAGCAATCATCATTGTAGAATCATATTTAAACCATATTAGTTTTATAATCATGGCTCTTCATATAGCTGCATCTTTGTTTCTTTTATCAGCTTCATGCCAATTTCATCTACAGGATTTCATCATATCATTTAGAAATTATCATATTGGATTAGATTCATACATCTTACATCATCTCATTCTCTAGATTGGAATTTTAACAATCACAGTGCTTACACAATCTGAGAGCCACGGTGATTTAATAAATCTTTGGAGTTAGAGAGAAATTAGACGCTTTCAATGGATTTCTACTTTAATTAGTTTAATTATTGTTTAAATCTATTGATATAATGTCTTATTTATTGTGTTTTTTATTTCATTTATACATATTTTACACACACAATCTTAACTCATCATCATTCATTCATCTTATTCCTCATTTATCTTCCACCTCAAGTCAAGCAAGCTAGGGTTTTATCATTCTAAGTCATCAAGATAGCTTTCAAGGACATTCAAGGGTAGATTCTTCATCTTTTGCTGTAGAAAATCAAGATCAATCATCATGGAAAGCCTCTAACTCCATTGCTTCATGCTTCATTACTTTGTTTCTTCATTTTGGTTTAATTACCTAAAAAAGGGTTTGACCAAGGCAAACCCCCATGCCCTAACATTCACCATTTCTTTCTCTTTCCTTGTGTATTTATAGATTTAGGAACTTTGAGGGTTTAGAAATCATTGAAGGATAAGTTGCAAAGTTGTTGAGGACATCTCCTTGTTGACCAAGTCAAGACATCAACAAAAAGTCACTTTTAGGCCCAAAAATTAGAGTTTTAGAACCAGATACTAGTCAGGAGTTGAAGTGCAGATCGAGGGCTTCCTTTTCCACTTTCAAATTTTTAGAAATTCAAAAGTGGACTAAGTCACCAATAATCGTGACTTAGTCCCACTAAACCTATTTTTTGAGGTTTCTATAGATTTGGATACCCATTTGGCTAAAACAGGCTCCAGAGTAGTTTTTCCAGATCTGGGACTAAGTCACCTAGATTGGCACAAGTGTCCTAGTTGGGTTTTTGCATCTAGTTTTTCAAGATTCTAGACCTTCATTCCATCCTTTTTCAGCCTCTAGGTGCACACCTTCAGTTTCATCAATTTATGTTATAATTTACCTTCATTTCTAGGTGTTTTTCCATACATCACTATGTTTTAAAACTTGTATTTCCTAGGTATTGCATTTATACATCATATTTAGGTATATTGCATCCATCCTTGCATTTATTTTGAGTGTAGACATTACGCATTTTGGGTCCATTTCTCTTCTTTTAGGTGAAAAGCCTTAGAAGTGTTAGAGAACCCATGGATACCAAAATCGGTGTCCACATTTTGGTGAACCCAACGTTTGAATATCTTCTTTTTTGATTTAGATTCCATCCTCATTCTAGAATTAGCTCACATTAACTTTGCATTAGGGTTTCTAAAATTTTGCATTAGTGAAAGTGCATTTAGCTTGCATTTTTGCATCTTAAATCATTGATTTTTTTTTTAAATTTTGCATTGGCATCTTAGAACTGTATCATACAACATAACAAACATCAAAATCCATAAAAAAAATCTGAAAATTCTAAAAAAATCCCCAATGGGACTAATTCACCACCTTGGGCAACTTAGTCCCTTTTGACCCCTAAAACTATCATTTACAAAACTAAAAACCCTATTTTTAAGCTTCTTTTTGCTGCCCTTACCCATTTGTATCAATTCGTTGAGTTTCTGTAACATGCATTTCATTAGATCTAGCTTAAATTAGCTCATTTCATGCATTGTTTAATTTCAAATTTGCATTTCAAACATTTCATCTTTCAGGTTGATGCATAATGTAATAAAAAAATTACCTTGTTTCACATCTAAAAATTGCATTTCAACATTTCATTTTAAGTCATTGCATTGCACTTTCTTTACTTTTTAATGATAGCATGTTTTCTTTCAAAAGAAGTGACTTTGATTTGGTTAAAAATGGATTGCATAAATACAAAATCCCCTCTTCTGAGTTCACTTTCAATTACAATGATGAGGTCATTAAGAAACATGTTAACTATGAAACCATTGACACAATCCTTAATATTGCATTGCCCATTGGTGAGAATGGTAGTGTAGAAAATCATAACAATCATACTTGTTCTTCTTCTGATACCTCTCCTATTAGTGATGAAGGTATCTTGGTGAAAGAAGGTACAAGCATTGAGGGTCTTGATTGTCCCTCTTCTCATTTCCCTTTGAAAGATATTAGACAACAAGAACATGAGATCATAGAAACATTTCTAAACATCACCTTACCTAGTCTCCATAACCATTACAGTCAACATTTTCCTTCTCCTAATGTCCCTCCTAGATACCATGAGGATAGATTGGTGTTAGAAGATGTTCCCTATTAAGAGTCATGAGAATCTTGACCCTCCCTTCCCTAATTCTCCTACCATTTGGGACAATCTATTTTACAATCATAGAGGTCCTTCTCTTGATGCCTCCCCCACTTGTGATGAAGCTAGTTTAAAAAAATCAAACTTGGATGACCATATTGCAAGCTCTCCTATTAGGGTAGATAATATGGAACAAGAGAATGAGACCTTAGGGGTGATCCCACAATACTGGTTTACAATTTTTGGCCAAACTGGACACTAAAATAATTTTTTCTAACTAAATCTTCAATTTCGAGCACCCATAGTGGCTAAACCGTGAGGAATTTGAAGATGATGCAAACTAGTGATTTGTGAAATTTCTTCTGTAGATTATAAATATATTTTTTTCAAAATTTTTGGAATTAGATTGCACTTCTTTCTCCATCTCCTTTGAAAACTAGTTTTTTTCAGAAAACAACATTTTTAAGGAGTGACACTCACCGTATAATGAATAACTTTTTTTCCATGAAGGATAAAATTATAAGTATTTCAAATTTAGATTTGTAACTTTGATATCTAGTGCTTCCAATTGGTTAGATAGTTTTTTATTGAATATTTTTTCTTTAATCAAGTTTCAAAGTCAAACCAATTACAATTTAGAAATAGGCAGACTATATAACGCGTAACTTTTTTTGTTGGATCAAGGACTTTAATATTTGGTGCACTCATTTTTTTTTGATAATCTACTATTTTTCCATGTGCAAAATAGAGAGCTTGATTTTTGGTGAAAAACCTATGTTTAATAAAACTAAAAAACCAAATACATAATAAAACCAAAACATATTAAAATTATAGTTGTTGGATAGCTCGTTCCGAGGACGACTTGATTCTAGTTGGGTTTGTGAAGTATCATCCATTTTCATCCTCAGTCTGAGCTTTGAAGGGAAAAATTTTTGATTTTTTTTGGTGCCAGAGAGAAGGAAGGTGGGAAAAGGGGGGTTCGCTTGAATCAGGGGGGTTCTAGCGAACCCCCAGGGGTTTGAGCAAGCCAGGGTTCATTCGAACCCCCTTTCAAAAGGGGGTTTTCATTGTGTTTTTTGGCAGGATGGTGGGAACTTGCATTGAATGGGTTCACTCAAACCCAAGTTCTAGTGAACCATCTTTTGGTTCGTTTGAACCTATTTGTTTGCTCAAACTCCAAAAATGAGATTTTTTTGCATGGGGTCATTTTTTTCAACTTTTCCTTCCTCACTCCAATTGTAAACCACTTTTGTGGGTTCACTCTTAGAGACCAAGGATAATCAAATAGAGTCTTCTCCTAATATCCCCATTATCTATAAACATGAAAATCCAACCATTGATCATTCCCCTACTTGCAATGCAGTCATTTTAGAAGAACCAATCAATAAATGTCAAGAACATTTGATTCATAGTTCTCCTAAAAACTCTCCTTCTAGGGAGAATATCATGGTGCTAGCAAATGACAACAATACTAATGTGTCTTCCTTAGATAAAAACACGATTCTTGATTTCCATTTATTAGAGATACATCAAACTAAGACTACTGAGCTTATGAATGTGCAAGTGTCCATTAGACCCCCCTCGATCAATGGACATCATACATACCCTATGGGACATCCGAAGAATCCTCTCATTCTTTACCCAACTTCACACAAACAACCAACTCAACACCAACTTGAACTCATCCTTTACCCATAGTCACATAAACCTCCACCTAAACCAAAGTTTACCCTTTACCCACCTAAGCATGATGTTGTTGCTCACACACACTACACTGGAAACAATCTGCAACCACAACAACCCACCCCAACACCCTTACCTTTACCCAATCCCATCTTTCCTAGTGCTCCTCAATTAACTCCTATGAAGTATGATCTTGTTGAATAAGTCAAGAATCCTCTTGCCAAGATATCCCTTTGGGACCTTCAAAATTCACCTAACTATCACACTATGCTTCAAATAGCCTTACAATAGATTCCTATCCCTTCTAATGCACAACCGAATGATGTAGTAGCCCTAATTCAAGGATTGGATGCTAACATTGTTTTCCACCAAAGTGAACCCCCCTTTGGAAGTGCAATACAGTACGATAGGGATAAAGTGAACCCTTATTAACAATGGATCAACCCTTAATGTGTGTAGCGTAAACCTATTGGATAGGCTTTGTGTGGATAAATAAAAAATTCAACCTGATTCTTTATCTATTAAGGGCTTTGACAATGTAGAAAAACAACCATTTGGTGTGATTACTTTGCCTATTACAGTTGGACAGGCTACATTGCAAACACCATTCCCCATAATCTTTCATATAATCTTCTTTTTGGAAGACCATGAGATGAATGCAATGCCTTCAACTCTTCATCGTAAAATGAAATATGTTTACAATAATACAGTCTACACAGTTGATGCTAATCATGAGCCTTATAGTGTCTTGCAACTTGAGAAAAACAAAGAGAACAGTTAGTTGAACACATTAACACCAACCACACAAGTGGAACCTATGCAACAAAAAGACAATGAATAACACATTAAACAACACACAAAGCTATTAGACGATGATTGGAGTTCCTTAGATTTCACACCAACATTCATGAGCGAGTACTTGATCACAAACAATGATTCCAATAAGGCACATGAAAAATTAGTCATGTCAACACACAACTCAGAAGACCCTTCAAAAGCATCCACCTCAACCACTTTAGACCAAAACATAAAGAATTTTACACCAACCTTTGACGAACACAACAATGAAAAACCACTCGATTCAAAAGTAATGAAATTTTTTAATGGAAAAGGTTATGAGCTTATGAAACAACTTGGATATAGTGGAAAAGGATGTGGTGCTAGAGAACAAGGTATCTGTGTCCCCATTGATCCTAACACACAAGAAACAACTCATGGTCTTGGTTATTGTCCTTTGATAGAAATCATCAAGCCTTCACTCAACATCAACACTATTACAAAACATCCTTCTAAGAAAATAGACACTAGTGGTCTTGATGGTTATCCTTTGCAAACAAAGTAATCTTCGCTTAATGTCAATGTCATCTCACAAAACACTAATGATTTAAGTTTGTCAGATTTTACAGCCTCCTACAATGGAGAGTACAAAATATCATCATCTAAAGAGTCTTGCGTAAGTGTGACATCTTGTACTAAGCAAGAAGTATCTTTCTCATAAACTATAGAACCACCTTCTACCATTGATCAAGAGTTTATCTTATCGAGAATCCTCCAATATCACTTGATATCTCTCAGGGCTCCACAAACTCAAAAGAAATTCTATTACAAGACTTCATTTTGTGCCTATCATAGAGTTCACATTCATTCTAATAATGAATGCAACGCTTTGAGTAGTAAAATCCAACATCTTAAGGAGTTTGGTGTTCTTCCTTATGTGGGGGCACCTAATCCCTCTAATTGATACTAATTTTCACAGAGCTAGCATGCATCTTCTCCATCACTTCGGCTCATTCTTGTCCTGCACCAATTGGGGGAAAGGGGTTAGTTAGCCTTGTTCTCATATGTCACTTGTTGTTGCCTCTTTTTGGCTAGCCGTTAACCTTTCATGAACATATAAGATCAAGCTTGGGATGTGGATGACATGCCTTAAGTTGGCTCACACATGACATAATCCTTTTTTCATGATGTAGCTTATAGGAAACATATGACTTGGCATAGGGTTTTCCGTGTAAG
The DNA here is from genome assembly GCA_007258455.2 of Sequoia sempervirens. Lineage (NCBI taxonomy): Eukaryota > Viridiplantae > Streptophyta > Pinopsida > Cupressales > Cupressaceae > Sequoia > Sequoia sempervirens. The sequence continues at coordinate 305,258,759 of VDFB02271358.1, forward strand.
CTCTTGTGTCTCCTTCTTCTACTTTAAAGTAATTACTCATAGTAATGGTCTTAGCAACCACTTTAAAGTGGGGGAATACATCGACACTCATATTTCATTGCATGTTTTCTTTCTTCTTGCGATGCATCCTTTTCTTGGTGGAATCATTGGGCTTGATTCCCTCTAAGAGTTTGATACTTCTTTGACACATCCTCTCTTGGAAACATTAGGCACAATGTTCCCTAAGAAAATACCTTGCATGAACTAAGCAAAATCCCTTTGAACATTCCTTGCACTACTTTGCATTTATAATGGACCTATGAGTGTCAAGCATACAAAGTTTTTCTTACCTCATAGAGCTTAAAGAACATTTTTTGTGGTTCCTTATTAAAGTTATGAAGAGGTATAACTTTGGTATGGTTGAGCGGGAAGCCCATTTTGAGGCATGACTTTTCCCCATAGCCACCTGTGTGTGTGTGTGAACATATCAACGATATGTGTCTCACTTCTTATGACTTCTCACACAATGGATAACCAAAAGTTCCATTGCCTCAGAGTGAGTATGCATTTTTTGGACAAATATCGTAGATTTGAACCACAATGTGTTGGACAAATGGTCAAAGCTTGATCAACCTTTTTATTTTCTCTCTTCTCTTCCTTCTAGTTCTTGCCATTGTATGATAATGTATCTTGTCTTGCTCACCTTGTGTGTGTCCTCTTATGCTTATATTGGTTTGACTTAGGATCTTGGATCCTAGGGGCTTGATCGATGCCTTGATATTTTTCATTCTTTGTCATCCACATTAGTACGATTGGACTCCTCTTGAATGTCTACTTTAGTGTGAGTTTAAAGCAAGTTCATCTTCTCACTAAAGTGGGGGCTTAATGTGTTGCCAAAAAGTGTATACCTTGCTTGATATGAGAATAATTAATGATAAATTGGACTTAATGAGGCCTTGATTTAGTGTTGTGAGGTGTTTTACACATCCACACTAGGTCTTGGACCCTTACAAACTGAATAAAATACAACTAACAATGACTTGTCAATGTGTTGTAAAAAGCTTTCATGCCTCTCTAGACTTAATGGACTCATATTTCCCTAATTCAATGTTATAAAATTTATTTAATTTCATTATCGCATTAATCTAGAAGGCTTGTAAACTAAACTTGACCTTAATCCAATGTTTTAATGTGTTTTACACATTCACATTGGATGTTGTACCTTTCTAGGCTATGTAGACCTCATTTTAATGATGTAATGTGTATTTAATCACAATTTCACATTGAAATTTATGTCCCTATCCCTAATTACTCTTTACATCATCATTAATAGGCCCTTATTGCCCCATATTGTGCATCTCAAGGCTTAATTTGATCAAAGAACCAACTAGAACATCCTAGAAGCCTGATTTCTTCACTCCTCGACAATCTAGCTAGCAAAATAACCCCTGTGGGACCAAGTCACCCATTTGGGAGAATTAGTCCCATCCAAGTGGGACTAAGTCACCCAACCTAGTGACTTAGTCCCATTTGTGCTATTTTTGAGGTTCAAGCGGGAAAAATTGGAATTTAAGTTTATTTTTCCTTCATGTCGGTCTTAGGGATTAAATTAACAAGAAAATTAGGTGGATTTCCTATAAATACAAGCCTTTAAACCCTAATTCATAATAATCTTAACTCGTCATCATTCATTCATCTTACTCATCGTTTATCTTCCACCTCAAGTCAAGCAAGCTAGAGTTTTATCATTCTGAGTCATCAAGATAGCTTTCAAGGACATTCAAGGGAAGATTCATCTTTTGTTGTAGAAAATCAAGATAAATCATCATGGAAAGTCTCTAACTCCATTGCTTCATGATTCATTACTTTGTTTCTTCATTTTGGTTTAATTACCTAAAAAGGGGTTTGACCAAGGCAAACGCCCATGCCCTAACATTCACCATTTATTTCTCTTTCCTTGTGTGTTTATAGATTTATGCACTTTGAGGGTTTAGAAATCATTGAAGGATAAGTTGCAAAGTTGTTGAGGACACCATTTTTCAGCCTCTAGGTGCACACCTTTAGTTTCATCAATTTATGTTATAATTTACCTTCATTTCTACGTGTTTTTGCATACATCATTGTATTTTAAAACAAGTTGTATTTCCTAGGTATTGCATTGATAATCACCTTTCTTTTTCAATTTATTGCATTTAGACATCATATTTAGGTATATTGCATCCATCCTTTCATTGATTTTGAGTGTAGAAATTATGCATTTTGGGTCCATTACTCTCCTTTTAGGTGAAAAACTAGAAGTGTTAGAGAACCCATGGATACCAAAATCAGTGTCCACATCATTGACCCACATAAAAATCAAAATATTTACCTTAATTCCAAGAGGTTTCCTATCCATTGGTGTGACCACCAAGATATCAGGAACAATTTTTGGGATAGGTGGTAGATGGTTTTTGACTATCCACCATGCAACAACAACGAGGTCCCCCAATATTTCTTGAGGAAACTCTATTGTGAGTTCATCCTCAACAAAATCCCCAACTATTTTGATATGAGGGACTTTTAGGGGAGAGGTGGAAAGTTAGCACATGATAGATCGGGTGCATGTCAAGATCCTTAGTTGCAAGGGAGATGAGCTCTCGCTAGGCCTGCTCATGAGCATGTTGTTATCCCTTACATTGCGAATGAGAGTGTTGAGGTGGACACTTTGCATTCTATCAACTCTTTGACCTAGAGTATCATCTAGAATGTCAGTCTTGCAGTATAGCACCATCCAAGGGAGAGTTCAAGGGGTAGGATTCTACCCCATTCTTGTCATTTTTGTGGGTCAACTTGTACATATGACCCCACAGATGGTTAGGAGGATGGTGTGTAGGATACATCTGCAACTGTGGATTTGGCATTAATGACAAAATGAAATTTTGAATGAGGATTTCAGCGTTGATACTTAAGTAAATGTTAGCATGTTCATTAAATTTATTTTATTAAATTTCATTTTTGAAATGCAAGATTAACTAATTTAGTTTAATGATTGTAATAAAATTTTAGGGTCACAGTGTTGATATTGGATACACCAGCCCTCCCTTATTTATTACTCCACTGCATCTACTGTTGAGGTATGTGACTAGTAAACAATTATAAATATTACATGTGAATAACATTATTATATGAATGGTATCCTAATATAAATTTGGATGTTGAATAGGCTAATATTGGAGGTTTTGCGAGAGCACTTCCCAGTGCCAGTGGAGTTGTACAAATCTTCACACAAGTAATAGAATAAAGAGTTCAACTAATGAGTTATAATTAATAGATTTGTGTAGTTTATATTCATATTGTTGATTGGGTATGTGTAGGATCATGATGGGCCAAAAAGTGGCGATATGATGGGTATGTGGCTGACGACTTTTTTTAACCCAAAATTGATGAAATGAAAAGGGTTTTTAAAGGAGATTCTCAGCTTTCCACCAATATAAATTATGCTTTACTTTGAATTTAATAAATAATTATTATTTATTTTCTATTTGAATTATGACTAAAGTCCTAATTGATAGGCTAATTGAAAAAAATCTATAGCTTTCAAACGATATCACATTTTTTGAATCTAAAACATGTGCCAAATTCTATGCTTCACATACTATAGGATTAACAAAACAAAAAAAAATTAATTTCATGAAGTTTTGACCAAGTTAAGGTGGTCAAACATATGAATTTTTTATACTTTTTAAAATTTGTAATAAAAAATTCATAATTAATTATTTACTACGAAAAAAATTACCAAAAAATATGCATCACATCTGAACATGATTCCTCTACTTGTATCTAAAATCTTATAAAAAAATATTATCATTTTATTGTGGTTAGAATGGTCAAACAAACACTTATTTTTTCCCTGAAATTTAAGTACTACTACATTAAAATTTCAAATTTTCACCAAATAGATTTATTATTTTTTAAAATAAACCTAGTAGTTTAAAAACTACATTCAGTTTTCTATAGATTCTATTCTTACATATTTTTGAAATAATATAGATAACTTATTCAAATTTTTACGTCAAGTTGTCTAACTCTGATTTTTCTGAATTTTTTTCCACTTAAGGGCCTGTTGTTTCCATGATGATCCTGAATATACTTGATTACATTGCATTGCACATCTAGGTATGTGTAAGATCGTCATGGAGAAAATAGGCCCTTAAGTGGCAAAAAATTCAGAAAAATCAGAGTTAGGCAACTTGACGTAAAAATTTGAATAGGTTATCTATATTATTTAAAAAATATATAAGAATAGAATCTGTAGCAAATTGAATGTAGTTTTCAAAATACTAGGTTTTTGTTTTAAAAAAAAACTATTTGGTGAAAATTTGAAATTTCAATGCAGTAGTACTTAAATTCGAAAAAAAAATAAAGTAGTGTGCAAAATACGTACCCTTTAGAACCACAATAAAATGATTTAATATTTTTTTATAATATTTTAGATATAAGTAGAATACTCATATCCCAATGTGGTGCATATTTTTTTGTAATTTTTTCCAAGCAAATAATTAATTATGAATTTTTCATTACAAATTTTAAAAAATATAAAAACTCGTATGTCTGACCACCTTAACTTGGTCAAAACTTCATGAAATTCATTTTTCTTTTTTTAATCCTATAGTATACGAAGCATTGAATGTGACACATGTTTTGGATTCAAAAAATGTGATACTATTTGAAAGCTATAGATGTTTTTCAATTAGCCTATCAATCAAGACTTTAGTCATAATTGGAATAGAAAATGAATAATAATTACTTATTAAATTCAAAGTAAAGCATAATTTATATTGGTGGAAAGTTGAGAATCTCATTTAAAAACCTTATTCATTTCATCAATTTTGGGTTAAAAAAAAGTCATCAACCACATACCCATCATGATCCTACACATACCCATCTTTCAAACTCAAAGCATTACTTCACATTGGATAACTAATAACTAGATGTCGATAAATGATAAAATTTCAATTACAATATAGTACGTTGTTTAGAAAGTAAACATAAGAAGTGATGCAATTACTTCACATAGGATAAAAAATAACTAGGAGCAGCTGCCAATTGCATTTTCTTATCATGGCATTCCATGAGACCACTTTTTATTGAGGCTTTTTTTCAAAAAGTTCACTACCTTGTCTATTATATGGGTTCTTGGAAAAAATTTATGAAAAAATAATAGCAAGCAATAGCTTAGACAGGGCAACATGAGTTGTTTGAAAAAATGCCCCAAAGAAATGTGGTCTCATGGCGATGTCCATCACCATGAGACCCAATTTCTTTGAGGCATTTTTTCAAACAGCTCACCACCTTTTCTATGAGGCACTACCACATTTTCCATACATGTCTACCAAAGCATTTTATCAAATAGTTCACTTCCTTGCTACTATGGCTAAAAGCCTAAAAAAGGTGCTTTCCAACAAACTATGGATGCTTGGAAAAAATCTATCAAAGTATAATAGTAAGCAATAGCATAGGCATTCCATCACCATGAGACCACATTTCTTCGAGGCATTTTTTCAAACTACTCACTGCCTTAAGAATAGAAACCAAGCCTTTAGCCAAAACCCCCCTCCAAATTATTTTCAAGGTCCTCATCCTCATCCTCATCCTCAATTTACCAATCCATGGAAGTTTCCACCTCTTATTCCACTTGTTCATATCCCCACCCCTCCCTCTTCATGTCACGATCACCCTCCATCTCATTACCAAGACCACACTATACCATCCACCCCATCCCAACATAATACCATAGAATAGGAAATGAACTATTTGAAAAAATACCTCAAAGAAATGTGGTCTCATGGTTATGGAATGCCATGACCACACTATACCATCCACTCCATCCTAGCATAATACCATAGAGAAGGAAATGAATTGTTTGAAAAAATACCTCAAAGAAATGTGGTCTCATGGTGAATTTTTCATGGCATTTCATCACCATGAGACCCAATTTCTTTGAGGCATTTTTCAAACTGTTCACTTCCTTCTCTATGCTACCACATTTTCTTTACATGTCTACCAAAGCATTTTATCAAATGGTTCACTGCCTTGCTGCTATGGATAAAATCCTAAAATAGGTGCTTTCAAACAAGCTATGGATAGGGAAAATAGTAAGCATGGTATTAAGAAATATATAGTTCAATAAGTACTCAAAATTTTGTTCATTATCTCATACATTATAAACCATGATGTGCACCACTATTATAGTTTTTGTGATTGCATAATTTTTTGTTTTATTTTCAGATCTTGCAAGAAGAAACACCTCCAAATGTTCATAGGGAAATAGAGCTTGGTGTTTCTTCTTCTATAGACTCATCGATGCCTCTCATGGGGATATGAGGAAAATTACTAAATTTTAACTTACATTTGTTGTTATAGTTGTTAGTTAGTGAAAAATAAAACCATTATGGATTCATAGTTTAATTTCTCTTTGGATGGTTTCTATAGGGCTTCAACATGCCACAACATGGGCATGTGAATATTTATCTCAAGGAGAGTGATCATCTAGAGGTAGTAAGTGATTATTTTGTTAAATATATAATTTTTATATATTAATGTATTTACTTGTTATTGTAACATGTAAGGCTTGATCAAGAACTAAACCTTAGGAGGAGCACTAGGAGCACTCCTTGAGCTTAGAGTTAATGAGTGGTAGACTTATCACCATTCGATTGACAAGAAAAGGGAAAGAGTTTGTTTCAAAATATTGGAGAGCAATGAATTTTGATTCTAAGGCCCTTTGTTGTATTCCTATATGAATTTTTTGGACATATTTTGTATTGCATATATTTGACATTGTATGCCTATATGGCATTCTTTTAAGCTTATATGGCCATTTTGTATATATTTAATACTTATATCAATTGACATATATTGATGCATGCCTACATGGATATTTGGTTAATAAAAATATTTTTATCGATAGTGTTCATTATAAATCCATGGTTCGATAGATATGAGTTACATGTATTCAAGTGTATATTTTACAACTTACATGTATTCCAATGTATACTTTGTGACTTACGTGGTTCATGTGTATACCTTGTATTTATGCATATACTTTGTATTAATGTGTATACTATGTATTCATGTGTATAATTCAAGGCTTACATGTATTTGAGTACTTGTGCTTCATTTATTTACATGTATGCTTCGCTTATTCATACATGTATACTTATTAATTGGTTAGCCCTAACATTGCTCACTGCTTTCCTTCATGGTTTGTCTTGAATATTTATTGATTGATGCTAAACAACTTCAATATTTCCAAAAATGATTCACCAACAACGTATCATTTACTTATGTGTTAATTCAATATGGAATCGAAGGAATAATTTAAAAGGGATAAAGCTAGGAGGAGAGGGAAGATAGATATTTATAGTGTAGTTAACCTATTGTACCTTCTCTATAAAAACCTCTAATGGCTCCTGTATGCTTTGCTAATCCGTTTTCTACTTTTCATTTCCCATTTTCATAGGTGGATCATCACTTCTCTCAATTTTTTTCCTTCTCCTATTCTAGGTCCTCACCTACACTTGTGTTTTCTAAAATAAGCTCTAGTTTGTGGTGGGCACCCACTAATATTCAATTTCTTCTAGGACATTTGATACGATTGTGGAGTAAGAATAGGGGTTGTAATATATCTCATGTATCAACATTTATTTATAACTCTTCTTTGGGCTATTTTTAGCTTCTACTTATGGTCAAGGTTCTAGTGTGAATTTATTAACATCATTTTTCATGATTCTCTTTAGCTAGATAATAAGCCACCATGTTGGCTCATATTGCTATTGACCTATGATTCGGTTTAGCTATAAATCTTTCAATTTTTTTTCTAGAATCTTGAAAAATTTCCTCTTTACAACAACCATATTGTTGTAAGGGAAAGGAGGATAATTAAAAAATGTATTTCTCTTGCTAGACTTGAGGATAATCATACAAAATTTTAAGAATCATGTAGCCTTCTCATTTGTGATTAGAGCCATAATAGGAATAAGAAAGTTACCTAAATACTAATATTAATAATAATCAATTCAATGTAAGTATGAGATCCATATACTAATTGGATCATAACCTATTCGAGAATGAAAAAGGTTTAGGCTTTCCTCAACTATTTTGACACCTAGATGTTTTACCTCTTTCATGCAATCATATGCTTTTGGTGTGGAAAACTCAGACTTGTCAACTGTCATGTGAATCTTTCTCTTTTCCTTTATTTCGTAGCATGCCATCATAAGGGATTGAGTTGGTTGAACGTAGCTCGTAGTAATTTGGCATGTTTGGGTGTGAAATAGGACCATTCTTAGCGTAAACGTACCCATTTGGACATGTTAGAATAATTCATTTTGGTCGTACAAGTTGTAGAATGAAAGTTGCACCACTTTACAACTTTACACTGCTTACATTTGACAACTTTTTCTTCAACTAAAAATTCGTCACCATGGGAAAATGCATCCAAGATAGAAAAAATGAGAGAGGCTATTGTAGAGGGTCCCAACACAATCATGTAGCCTTAAACAAGGATTTTGTAAGCATCACAATTTCTGAGTAATAGCCCATCAAAGATTGCATCCATTTTGCACTTGGACTCTTAAGGAATCAATCCTGTTGAATGTAGCTCAGAGTGATTGGGTGTGTTTGGGTGCAAAAATGAACATGCCTAGTATAAACATACCCAATTAGATGCATGGGTATGTGCAGGATCATGATGGGCCAAAAAGTGGCAATATGGTGGATATTTATAGGGTATGTGGCTGAAAACTTTTCTTTTACCCAAAATTAATGAAATAAAAAGGGTTTTTAAAGGAGGTTCTCAGCTTTCCACCAATATAAATTATGCTTTACTTTGAATTTAATAAATAATTATTATTCATTTTCTATTTGAATTATGACTAAAGTGTTGATTGAAAAACATCTACAACTTTCAAACGGTATTACATTTTTTGAATCCAAAACATGCATCACATTCTATGCTTTGCATACTATAGGATTAAAAAAAGAAAAATTGAATTTCATGAAGTTTTGACCAAGTTAAGGTGGTCAGTTATAATGAAGTTTTTATATTTTTAAAAGTTGTAATAAAATATTCATAATTAATTATTTACTTGGAAAAAATTACAAAAAAATATGCATCACATCCAGACATGAGTCCTCTACTTATTTCTAAAATCTTATGAAAAAATATTATCATTTTATTGTGGTTAGGGTGGTTAGACAGAGACCTACTTCTTATTTTTTCCCTGAAATTTAAGTACTACTACATTGAAATTTCAAATTTTCACCAAATAGATTTTTTTAAAAAAAACCTAGCAGTTTAGAAACTACATTCAATTTTCTATAGATTCTACTTTTACATATTTTTGAAATAATATAGATAGCTTATTCAAATTTTTATGTCAAGTTTCCTAACTCTGATTTTTCTAAATTTTTTGCCACTTAAGGGCCTGTTTTTTCCATGATGATCCCACACATACCCATTAGAACAATTTCTTTGGTCATACGAGTTGCAGAATGAAAGTTGCACCACTTTGCAACTTTACACTACTTACATACAACTCTTTCCTCAACTAAAAAGTCATCACCACAGGTAAACGCCTCTGAGATAGCAAAAAAAGAGAGGTTATTATAGAGGGTCCCAACGAAATCTCGTAGCCTTAGACAAAGAGTTTTTAAGAATCATGATTTTCAAGTAATATCTTGTTAAAGATTGTATCCATTTTGCACTTTGGACTCTTAAGGGATCGAGCTGGTTGAACATAGCTTAGATTGATTCAGCATGTTTGGGTGTAAAATAGGACCATGCCTAGCATAAACATACCCATTTGAATGTGTTGGAACATTTTGTTTGGTCACACGAGTTCCAGAACTAAAGTTGCACCGCTTTGCAACTTTACACTGCTTGCATTTGACAACTTTTTTCTCAACTAAAAAGTTGTCACCATGAAAAAATTCCTCCAAGAGAGGTTATTGTAGAGGGTCCCAACATAATTCCATAGCCTCATACGAAGATTTTTTAAGCATTACAATTTCTGAGTAATCGCCCATCAAATATTGCAACCATTTTGCACTTTGGACTCTTAAGGGATCTAGTCAGTTGAACGTAGCTCGGGGTGATTCGGCATGTTAGGATGCAAAAAAGAACCATTCCTAGCATAAACATACCCATATTGATGCATTAGAATAGTCTTTTTGGTCATACGAGTTGCAGGACGAAAGTTGCACCACTTCGTAACTTTATATTGCTTGCAACTGGAGGTTGAATTAATCACTCTTACCCCTGAAGTATTTCCTTTTATTGATGACTTTCTAGTGAAATTCAAATCTTTAAGGTCACAATTAGTAGGATTTGAGAAGAGAAAAATTGATCTTAAGGAGTCCATCTTTTTGATACTGTCTAAGTTGAGAGGCCCATTTGTTGTGTTTTCTTCTGCCTTCTACTTCACAATGGATGCTTTGGGTAATGTATTCCAAATGCCTTCTTTTGAGACTTTCTATGACTAGTTGACAAGGGAACAAGCCAAACTTTCCCAATCGAAGGGGGTACCTACAAATCATGCATTGGTTGCACAAGAATCTAAGAGTAAAGGGAAGAAGAAACCTAAACCTAAATCAGAGTCAACTGAGACTTCCACCTCTTCAAAAGAGGACAAGCCCAAGAAGGAGAAATTTAGTTGTGTATATTGCAAGAGAAAAGGTCATGACAAACATCATTGTTATATGTAGAAGATTGATAAACTCTCACATCTTCTTCTTCAAAAAAAAATATCCCATTGCCCTCATCTGTAACTCCTCCTTCTACAACCTCTGCATCTTCATCTGCACCATCAACCAAGCCTAAACAGTCTAGAAATGCAAGAATTGCAAGTGGTAAAGAAGATAAACACTACATGGGTAAAGGACATGCATTGGTGACTTCTACAACACATTTTGGTCATGAAAGATGGTTTTTAGATTTTAGAGCATCTCACCACATGGCTTCTAGTTCCTATCCTTTTTTGGGTCTTCATCCTATTGACATTTCCAAAATTCTATTGGGAGATAATAAGCTTTTGGATGTTGTGGGGGTAGGAAATGTTTCAAGATAGGTGATGGTTGTTTTAGGAATGTACTGTGTATTCTGGAGTTGCACATAAATCTTTTTTCCATCTATTAGATCACCCATGGTGAGGTACCGAAGACTGTGGAATTCACTACAGACTCTTTTTTCATCAGAGAGGCTAGTATTGGAAAAATCATTGCAGTTGGTAATGTTGATCATGAGTCCCATCTGTATACCTTCTCTCACTTTGTTGATGATGATGACTATGTTCCTCGCACTCCTCCTACCAGTGTTGCTAGCAATTCCTCAAGATAGATTGGTCGTCTAAACTTTGGAGTTCTTCAGACTCCAGTTGATACATCTCCTATTGCTTCAAAGGTTGATCTTTCAGCACAACAAGATTTTTTGATCCCTCGGATCTTGTTTTATTGGATGAGTATTTGGCAGGCATCTCATATTTGTTTGTGGAATTTCATCTTGCAGATTTGGGAGATATACTTGAGGGGATTTCTCTCTTCTTTGACGATAGTTTCAGCATGGCATATGATACATCTGTATTTTCCTTGGAGGTTGACACTGTTGAGCCTTCACTTTCATTTGATTTGTCACATTTCTTGGTTGTTTCATGATTATGTGATGGATTATTTTATTTGGAGATTTCCTTCCTTTTTGTAGTTGGACATGGAGTGGCTTCTTCATCACCTAGTGGACATGTTTCTTCCTAAAGGGAGAGTAGTTGCTTGCAGGCATTGGATCATCTTTTGTTTTCAGGCATATCTCATCGGCATTGGAGCTTCTTCATTAAGGGGGTCCTTCCTATGGGGGGATCATTTTTTGTATATACATGATGTATGTAGTCCTTGGGGAGTATTATTGAGTCCTCCATCCATACATCTTGTCTTATTTTATTTTCTCTCTTTTAGAGAGGGCTTTTTTCCCACAAGGTTTTTCTCCTTTTCTTCGGTTGTGAGAGATTGCATTGTAAATTGGTACCTAACATGGTTGTGTAGTCGGGACCCATATTGTTTCTTTTGCATTTTTGCATCTTCATTCTCCCTAAGTTTGCACTTAAGGGGGGGTGTTAGTGTATTTAAGTTTAACTTAGTTTAATTTTCTCAGGTGGTTTTTCCCGTGTGGGTAGTTTTCCCACCCGTCACATTTTTCTTTCCTTTAAAAAGGTTGTACATTGTGTAATATAATCATCTCATATTTTTCCCTCTTTCTAGTGAAATATCCTATGTGCTTCTCTCGTTATTATGTGAAGGTTATCTTGCAAATGGTGATCTTGGGCTCCACCTACAGATCATTTGATAACGTATGAATCAAAATTGTTATTTGCATAGGTAGAGTTATAGTATGTAGATGCTTCAAGTTTAAACAAAGTATCATATTAGGATCCCTTAACTAGCAATGCATTCCCTCTTGCCAATGTGAAACCATTCTTTATAAAATGTGACAAGTACTCTAACATCATTCATCTTAGATACCAAAAGTAAATTTTGTGATAACCTTGAAATGTGTAACATATGTATGGGAGATACTCTCCCATTATTGAAGACAATTTTTTCCTTCTCTTTGCTAGCAATTCTAAACATATGTATGAGAGATTTTATTCTAATTGGGCCTCGCTTCCGTTAGATAAACTTAAGATCCTTCTTCAACTTATTCGACATGAGCAGGATTAATTTCTCCTTCTCAAATCTTGTTGTTTGTTTGAATTCTACTTACTTCAATGATTGTTATGTTTTGAAAGACTAATAATTTTTTTGATCTAGTTCATAGCTATGACTATGTAGAAGTCTCTATGTTAATATATGAATACAGATTCTATGAGCCTATTTAAAATGAAAGAACATAAAATGCTGGCACCTCCCTTTGAAACTTCGTTTGAACTAATCAAGATGAAAGAATAGCATTCAACCCTCACGGTTTCTTCCAACACTTCCATACATTGTTGGGCCTGAAATGTTTTATGATGTGGCAGTAATTTCAATCTGAGAGGACAACCGAAATTGGATAAGAATGTTTAACGAGGAAAAGTGAAAGGCGTTCACTCTAATTTCGGTAGTGCATTCTAAAGTGAAATCGTATGATTGAGTATTCGGCACGAAGATTCTTGTTTTTGGAACGGCTACGATACGTCCTAGAGCCGTACAGGTACAAAGGAAGAGACACGATTATCTAACATCATTGAAAATAAAATCGAGGATGGATGAATATCAAACCAATCATTAGTTAATACTTGTTTCGATCTATAAAACCATCCAAAAGGACCGGATATTTACAGGTTATAACACTAAATTTCTTAGCCGAATTTCGATGTCATCAATGTAATTATATTTGTGTTTACGTGAAACCAAACCCTACAAAAGCAGACATGGGAAAAGGTGAAAGTGTTATTAGCGACGTGGTCGAGGAGTGGAAATGTACAAAATCAGCATATTTAAGATCGTGAGTCTTCAGCTGATTGCAAGCAGAGGTGAGGAGAGAGTTTTGAGAATGGGGAGATTGATGCTCTTGGTTTGCTGCATAATGATAATGTGCACAAGCGCTTTGTGCAAATGCTTCACAGGTGAGACGTCGGAGTCGTACAATTCTTCGTCGGTTGCGGTACTGTCGTCGGAGAGGCATGGAACTCTGACGGTGAACAGCTTCGAGAAGGGAGGAGATGGCGGTGGACCCTCAGCTTGTGATGGGTGCTTCCATTCCGACGATGATCATTGGGTCTGCCCCCTCACTCCTTTGATCACAACTCCAACTGCTTTCGCAAACTGAAAATCAGTGGGCGAGGGAAGTCTACGGTGGCCACCGTCATCGACGAATGCGCGGCGCCCTGTCACGATGATATTGTGGACGCCTCCAAGAGTGTATGGACTGCCCTTGGCGTTCATCACGGCGACAATGACTTCGGCTCCATGCCCATCACCTGGCATTTCATCTCCTGACTCCACTCCACTCCACTCCACTTCACCACCTACTCTACTTATTGCCTATGTGTTAGCTGCTCTTCTGTTTCTTGCACACCATCAATTACCTACCTGCACCCTTGTTTGCTACTTTCATTTTTAGTCTATAAAAGTAGATGCACCTTAATTGCTCGCTCCATTTCTTGCTACAGGCAAAATATAAGTCTAGTCTTTTCAAGACCTCCATTTATAGTATAAAATAATGTGCTCTTTTAAATTTAAGTTGGATTTATGGACATCTAAAGTTTATTAAGAAAATAAATTTGGAGATCATATTTAAGATATAATTTTTGGATGATTTATAGTAGTTTTTCTTATGTTCTTTAAATACCAATATTATACTAATAAATTGTTTCAAATTGTTCAATTAGAGTAGGAGTATGAATATTTCAAATAATTACTGCACCTATAATGTAAACTAGGAATAACATGTCTATATATAAAATAATTTGGACTAATACTTATGTATTTTAAATCATTTGACTTATTTCAATTATTTGATTAAATATAAACTAGTAATTAGTTTGTATTATTCCTCCATTATTGGGGCTTCAAGAGATAATTCCCACAAAATATAATGTGAAGCCAAATAGGTACCTCCTTAAATGGATTAGCATAAAATAAATTTTGAAGGGGCTTCAAAGAGAAATCTAGGTAAGTTTAGGATTGGTCTTTTATCAGGGATTGAAACTTTGATCCACCATTCATGCTCTTCCATTGAGGTTAATAGTCAAGTGGGTGTTTGAGATCAATTTTAGTCTTTTCCCTTGTGATATTGGAAGAAGTGTGTTTTAGACCTTAGATCCCTTTTTTCCACATCACTTTTTCAGTGAACCCGACACTTGTGCACTTTAAAATATTTTGCAACCTTAACTAGGTCACGTTGAAATCTGAATATAACTTGAAAAACTTTGAATTTATGATTTATGCATAAAATTATGATAAGAATTATTGACAAAGTAAATATTTGAATATTATTTTCAATACAAAACACAAAAAAATTAGTTATTGCGAAATAGATCCAGTCAATTATTGCATTATAAAATCTTAATTAGGTCATGCTAAGGTTTGAAAATAATCTAAAAGTGCTTAAATTTGTGCTTTATGCATGCATATGTTGTTGAAAAATTGAAGATTTACATTGTTGTTAATATTTTAAAAGATAGTAAAAATTTCAAGTTCCAAATTTGTCAAACTAGGTTTAATTGATTATAGTATTTTACAATATGCAAATTACCTTTAGAAAATTTTACATTATTCTAAAAATATAAAATTACATATATAATTATCCTCTACATATAAAAAAAAATGAAATTTCCTACATTTCTAGAAATCTACTTGTTTCCAGACCTCAAGATCTATAGATTAGGGTCTTCAAACACTGTAGCTCATTTCTATATTTTGAAGTTAAGAAAAATAACCTCACTAGTCTAGGGTGATAGTGCCCTTATCCAATCAGTTTTGGCAAAAATTTGGAATTCAATTCTATCTCTATGATTTATGTGCAATTTTGGGTTTTATGTTTGTAAATTATTTCAGTTTTTGTGACTGTGATGTGTTTTCCTTTCATTATATGAGTACTAAAGTATTTTGAAACTCATAATAAATTTATGAACTTCACAACTATAGCTCATACCCCCCATGAGACGTAGTTTTAGACTTTTGGCTTCCCATGCAACAACCACAATTAGTGTTGAGACTGAGTCTTATAACTCTTTCACTCAAGGTATTGCATATGTCTAATCCATCTTTGTTTTTCTTCTTAATTCTACATTTCCCATGTCTTTGTCACAACCTAACATTTATATGGAGTTGGTGGATGTTATTGCCCATGTCCCTAATGATAAACTGAAATAATTAGATAAGGAATTAGAAGGACTTCAACAATTATTAAGCACTAAGCCTTTGGCTAGAGAAATAGTTCCTCCTTTGGATAACTTGAGGAAGTTGGTAAATAATTCACAAGGGATAGAAATTATGTAGCCTAACTCATATAGTGGATGCTAATATTCCTATAGAATCTGTTTGCACTCAATCTTTGAATAATTCTCAAAACCAATTAGGAAAACAAGTTTCCTTGCCTACAACAATTCCTTCTATTCCCATGTTTACCCCTCTAGTCATCACATCAACAATACAAAATAGTAATGGTTTAAACTCAAGCTTAGGGATTTCTAGTGGGAATCATTATAGTTTTTTCACTTCATATATAATACCTCCATGTTCAACACCCCTCATAAATGTGCAAAAAAATAACCCACTAGTCATCCATACTTGTTCGCCATACTAAAAAAACTCTCAAAAAATGTCACCAAATGATCTTGTGATAAACCAACTTTTACAAAATGACATCATTACAACAAAAAATTTCAAACTTAAACCAAAATCAAACCAATGGTAAACCTCCAACATACCTCACATGTAGCCCATTATTGTTTGCTAGCTTAAAGATACCTATACCATAAAACATCAAAATACCTTACTTTGAAAAGTACAATGGTGAAGGAGATCCTAATATTAACCATGTGTTAGCTTTCACCACCTTGTGTAGCAACTTCATTTTTGAAGATGCACTCTTAGTGAAACTCTTTCCTAGATCATTAAAATATATGGCCTTGGATCATTGGTTTTGTTCATTTCCAAAAAACTCAATTACCTTCTTTACGTAAATTTTTAGTGAGTTCCTCCAACACTTCCAAGAAAACATTAGACCTCAAGTTACATTAACGAATTTAGTTCATTGTAAACAAGGCCCTAAAAAGAAAATAATAGACTTTATAGGATGATACCAATCACTTCAATCACGAATATCCTATAGTATTCCACATGTTAACATTAGGAGGGTGTTCATTGGAAGCATACAATATAATATTAGAGATGAGATATTATTGATGAAATATCTATCATTTACACACTTGTGTACGACTCTTTTTTATCATCAAATATCAGTTAGTCAATATGAAGGTACACATTCATTAGATCCTACTATCCAATCTGAAGTTGTGCCTCAAAACATCTATCAATCATTTAAAATAAAAATAAAATCATCAAGATAAATATTACTCAATGACTAATAACATTGAAACACAAGTTGCTACTACAAATACAACACCATATTAATTTAGTCCAAGAGATAGGAAATTTTCATAGTTACTTGATTCTCTTCATGTGATCATGATAGAATTGTTAAATAAGAATATGATTAAACTTCCTCCAATTAGTCCTATTGACACAACTAAAGTGCTACCACTGAACTTTAATGCAAAATCCTTTTGTCAATATCATCGTACACTTGGACACGATATAGAAATATGTATGTGTCTTAAATACCAAGTGCAAGAAATCATCGATTCTAATCAAATCCAGTTGGTTGGTGTTAACAACAAAGGAAATAAATCATTTTCACAACCTAATCAAAACTTGAAAATATTTACAAACTCATTACTGAGTCATTTTTAAAATAAATATTATTGAATATAGTGATAATAAGGAAGATGATAATGATCTATCCAATGTTGTAAACGTGATTGAATTTCAACCTCAAAAAGATCAAACCAATCATTTTCATGGCATTGCTTTCACACATATTGATGCTTCTATAATTGCTCCCAATGGTCCTCTTTATATCACTAGTAGAAGCAATGATAATCCCACAATATGAATACTCATCGATCCCATGTATATAGTAAATGTGATCATTGAAGAATTCCTGTATGTGCATGAAATCTATAAATAAAATTATGAATATTAAAAATCATTCTTAAAGGCTCATGATGGTTTTGTGTTGCCAAAAAATGTATATTTGGACATTTTTACGCTCACTTAAGTCTCTCTTATGGAATTTGGCTTGATTTTTCCTAGATTTGATGTTATAAAGTGGCCAACATATTCACATTAGGTCTTGACCCTTGATAATCATTAAGACTTCTAGGATGTCTTGTAAAAGTATTGTGAAGTGTTGTAACCCACTTTCACACTTTTCTAGGACCCTTTCATTATAATTCACTTAAATAACCCATTTTTATCACTTACCAAGTCTTATTTCAAAGTGTTGTAAAGAGTTGTAACAAACTCTCATGCTTTTCTAGACTTTTCATTACTAATTCAACCCTTTCTCATGTTTAAATGACCCCTTAATACACTTTTTGGCCCTACTTAAGTGTATTTTTGAAAATATTCTAGTTAAAAATTATTTAATGCACTTTAATTTCTGAAACCCAATAAAATTGCCTTGGTGGGACCAAGTCGCCACCTGGGGTGACTTAGTCCCACTAGGCACAAAAATCAAAAGAATTTTAATTTCTTGGTGGGATTTTATTCTCTTACCCTTCAGGTCGGTCTGTGATGTGTTAATTTTGAGAAATAATAGAAAATAAAGTATAAATAAAGTGTTTTTCTCTCATTTTAATACCTATTCATTCTCAAGCCCCTAATTCATTCACTTAAGAAATTTTCAAGAATTCAAGCATCTCTTAGCATCATCTAGTCATCCATTGGAGCATTACATTGCATATCTTCAGATTTCTACATCAAGGGTTTGGTAAGTTTATGACATTACATGTTGTTTATTTATCATTCTCTTCTTATTTCATTTCATTTCATAGGGTTTGATTACCAAATCAATGTTTGACCAAGGAAAACCCACCCCTATACTCTAACCCTTACCCCTTTTTCCCCTCTTTACATATGTGTTTGTAGGTCTTGTATGTAGATTTATCAAAAGATGAAAGTGTTAAAAAGGTGTTTTCAATCCGTTAATGTCATCAAAGTCAACAAAGCCCTAATTGAAGCTTGAAGATCACTTTCAGCCTATTTTCTATAGAATCTGGACCGAACACTTGTCAGAAAAGGAAGTGTAGACCAAAAGCTACATAATCCTATTCTGAAATTCCAGAAATTCCCAGGTGAACTAAGTCACCATCTATGAAGAATTAGTCTTGCTGCCAAGATTGAAAAATTTTTTTTACATTTTTGAGTACCCATTTGGTAGATTCTTGTTCTAACAAGTTTTCCCCAAAATTGGACTAAGTTTCCTAGCTTGGTGTAAGTGTCCCAGTCAACATTTCTAGTCAACTCTCTAGGATTCCAGAGCTTCTCTACATCATACTTTAGGTTTCAGGTGCACCCCTCTAGTTCTGTTTAATTCTATCATTGTTTACTTGCATTCCTAGGTGTTTTTGCATACATCATTTTGTTCTCCAACACTTTGCATTTCTTAGGTTTAGCATCAATAATCATATTTATTTTTCATTTTTTTGCATTGGACATCATAATTAGGCATATTGCATCCATCCTTGCATTGATTTTGAGTATAGACATTAGCATTTTGGGTCCATTTCTCTCCTTTTAGGTGAAAAACCCTAGAAGATTTAGAGAACCCTTGGACACCCAAAATCATTGTCCACAAGTTCTATATACCCTATGATTGGTTCTCTAACTCCTTTGGTCAAGGTTGGACCTAAAAATTTGGATGTTTCATTTACCATCATTCTGACATCAAAATAATTTTGTGTGAAGTTAGGTCTTCCATAGCTAAGCTCTATAAATTCAATCCCGTCGATTATTCACATATGTATTAAAGTCCTATTTGAAGAAAAAATACATACTATTTTCCATAGTAGATTTAAGCCTTTGACCTCTTGTGAATTTTTTTTGCTAGATTACTTTTAGCCTCAACTATTCCAACCCATTAAACCTCATGATGTTTTTTTATTTGTTTCATATCAAAAGTTTAAAGCTAGGTGTGTATCTGAGTTATCCATTAGTAATATCTCACTCGAGGCTCCTTGATCTTGAGTGACTTCAATGGGTGTCCCTCCTACCCCACAAGTAGTTGATGAACCTAAGTCCAAATGAGGTATCCTTCCTCAACCACCTAGAAAATATTTTGTGGTTCCACCTCCGCTATCATATAAAATACCTAGAGAAATAACTATGCAATTAACTTTATGCCTTGAAAAGAAAAGCAAGTGTTTAGACCAAAACCTAAAGATTCAGTAGCCTCCCAATTAGCAGTGGTCCCTTCAAATCCTTCTCCAAAGGAATAAAAGAAACCTATGTTGGGGAACACCTCAAATAACCCTTTGCAAGATAAAATATAAGTGCAAAAGAGTGTAAAAGATGTTGTTCTATGGCTCATCAACTTGCTGACAAGTATCACACCTTACCTAATAATCATTAATCCATGATTCATATAAATCTTGATGAAATACCCCCCACCCATCCATCCTTGTCATCACCTGACCCCACCCTACCACCATTTCCAACACCATGAAACCACACATTACCTATGTCAACCTAATCAAAGAATGAAAGAGGCTCATACAATTGATAGTTCTCACAATCATGTTGATAACACTAATATGCAACCTATTACGATACATTCAGATAGTGAAGAAGATAAAATAGATGAAAAAAATACAATAATGAATTAGCTCTTATATTTTTCAAATTAATGAATTTAGATGGGGCAACCACGATGATCCTCCTGAGGAGAGTGATCTACCATGCATTGAACTTGGTTCTTCTCCTTGTACCACACTTGCTATAGTTTCTTTAGCATATTGTTTGTCTTTTATGATAAGAAAAATTGGGATGTGAATGATTTGATTTAGATCAACTCACATGTGTAGTACCTCTTGTGTGTTTTCTTGCACGCAATGTGATCTCCTGTGATGTGCTTCTTGGCGTGTATTTATGTTTGTTATTTTTCTTTAGATGACCCTTATTATTCTTTTTGGAACAATGATATAAATAAAAATGAATCTATTGTGATATTCATCTATTTATATCTCCATTCATCTTTATGTTTTATGCATCTTTATCTTGTATTTTCTTTTCAAAATGATGTAAAGTATTGAGACATTTAGGTCTCTTCTATGTTGACCCAGAAGCTTTGTTGTCTTCATGTGTTGCTCCTCAGACCTTATGTTCATAGTTCCACATGTATTTGAGGAATCATGTCAATTCTGAGTATGCTCACTTAGATCTATGGATCTCTTATGGGCTATTTTTGTCTTGTTCAGTATGTGGCTCTATTTTGGGGGTAACCCCCTTTTAGGAGTTAGATTTGTTGGGAAAATCTCATTAGTATAAGGTTTTTCAATAAACTCTCATGGAATTATCATGTTGCATATACTATTTTATTCTACCTTAAAGGAAATTTCACCTAGTTGGTGTTAGCAATTACTTTAAGGTGGGGACATTCATTCCATTATGTACTTCACTTTGTTCACGCATGTTGATCTTTGTGATGAGTTTTTGACATATTGATTATTTCGTAGCCCCTCATTAGAATACTAGGGACTATAATTCTTTTTATGATTGACATGAGAACTATTGGACTCAAGGAACACTGAGAGGGGGGGTGAATTGAAGTGTTCAACAATTTTGACTTTCAATTCAGATCTTAAATCATTTTTAGCACATGAACAGAAACAAAGATGCAAGCACATAAACAAGATGATCAAGATACCATAACACCAATATTTTTATGTGGAAACCCTATTAGGGGAAAAACCATGGTCGAGATTGATCCGCAATTTATACTCTATTAAAAGTATGAACAAAAGGGAATGCACTTGCATTCAGGCACACTACCTAGAGCTCACTGCTCAAAATAAGAAAGGATCACTGCCTTACAAATTTTTTGTGATTACAACAAAAATGAATTAAGAAGATAACATCTACAAATGTCTGGATTCAATTCTAGTGAAGCACACAAACTATACGACCCTTTGGGAATAGTTCCTAAACTCCATGTTTGTACATATGGTAGGTTTTAGGGCTTGTGTGTGTTTAGGAGCTGCTAGCAAAGTCTTGCCCTAGGCGAGCCAGGCAGAGTCTAGCTAGGGAAGACAAGGAGTGCAAGGCACATAACTTGCAGGGGTGCTAAGGTTTTGGAAAATTTCCTTTTGGAGAGTTGAGCTGAGAGTCTTGGCAAGGCCTAGTGGTTAGGAGGAGGCTCCATCAAGCCATTTGGTGTGAGAAAACTATGACAGTTTGGAAGCAACCTGGAAAAGGCTTATAAACCCTAGTTTTTGGCCATTTTTGAGTAAGGGCAGTGTACGGACAGTATAGGCTCCAAACCTAAAAAATCTTCAAGGTGCACGGGCATGGGAAACACAAACCCCAAGAAAAGATCCTAGGTCATTTGGAGGTTGTTGGAGTGGTTTCCACTTTTCTTGAGTTAGGAGACCTAATTGGGGCTCAAGGGCTAGTAGCTTTTTTAACCCTAGATGAGGTTTTGTGAAAGCAATGAAAAGGTGAAGTGTTGTGAACCTCCAGGAACCCTAGGAGAATTTTTGGAAACTATTGAAAGCATCTCTATATCCCTGCAAGGTCTAATGGAGAGTTGAGGTGTTGTTAGTCTTTAGGGTAGATTAAGGGCTAAGGAGAGAATAGCAGAGAGAGCACCAAGATTGGCTTGGTTAGGGAAATAGAGATGATAGTAGGGTTGGCTAGGAGAACTAGGGTGCCTAACAAGCATTAGGGCCTATAGGTTAAGATGGTGGAGAGTGTCACCAAAGGGGTTCACCAAGGTGAGACCCAGAGCATGGAACACTGATTGTTCCATCCAACCCTACCCTATCACATTCCATAATGATAATTAACAAATTCTAAGATTACATTATAACACCATAATAAATAATTAAGATTACATTAATCGTCCATCCATTACATTACATAAATGAGAAGTATCCATTTACGAACACATAACATAATCAAGAGGATATATATATATAAATTACATTGATCAAATCAGAATATACATGTACATTAGTAATAAGAAATTACATTGCTTTCAAGATTACATGTGCACATCAATTCTTCCCAACACATAGTGGGAAATGATACATCAAATACAGGATTAATAGAGAAATGAACATGGTACAACTAAACTGCAGTGAAGCTCTGGTTCAACTACCTCGATACCAACTCTGGGCTTCACGAACACTATTTGGGAACCCAATGGGGGGAAAAGCACATTCCACCTAACCACATGGACCTGAAGGCCCACCCCCATGCTAGGAGATGACAATAAAGACCCACGACTAAGAACAATCAAATGGAAAGGCAACAAGACTCAACCAAACAAGGGTAAAAATAAACATAAATAACATCAACATCAAAACGACTACTTCCAGAGGCACACAAGGGAAAAAGAATAACAAGGGATAATAAGGGAGAGTGTCATCGTATGGCCCTACATGGGTTACCTAGGTTTCCTCTCACTAGGCATCAGCCCCATAGGGTGACACATGCAGGTTCACTAACCTTTCGTGAGGACAAGGTAGTGAACTTGCCAACCATGGCCTTCTCATCCCACCCTTAGTTTGTGAAAGTACTAATGACATGGGTGAGGCATCTAATCATTCTTGTTTAGTTTGATCTTACCCAAACCCACTAGTTAATTTTATTAGGTTATCACTTGTTAAGGAGACTCTTCCATGGGTTACCTAGGCTGCCCCTTTGTGCGTCTGCCCCCATGAAGAGCTACTCTCCCTAATAGCACCAAAACAAATCCCACAAAATCAAGGGGTGTATCTAAACACATTAAGCACTAAATCCAAAAAAAATTGCATATGTGAGGCATGAACCATCTCGCCCAAAGCCACAATAAAGGAAAAATAACAGAATAAGGTAACACCCACAAGAGCTCTAAATCAAAAAAGCAATCAAATGCAACACGAAGGTCTAACTGTGAAATGCCAACATTAAACAGCTTTCCCCACTACCTCTGGAAGTCTACTGAATGAGCTACCCTTGTCTCCCAATAGAGAATATCTTGATGCTAAGGGTTCCCACAAGACTAAATACAAAATTCCTTCCAATCGGAAATAATGCAAAGGAAAAGTGAAATCAGTCATAAAAACGTAAAAAATCAATCTTTTAATCTTCCATCACATTGCATGTAACAAATTTTAAAGAGAATCTATAATAATTGCTACATATATATATACGACCATTAATCATTATGCCAATTCTAACACATATAAATGTGTGCTCAAATCCTTAAAATTTAAAAAATAAAACTTCACATCCATGATAATAATTTTAAAGAATCCTTTTGAATGATCAATTACATTCTTACTTTCACGTCCAAAATGAATTCATTAAATTAAATTAACTCTATAGACATTAAATTATATATATATATAACAACTTATCTTTAATTATAACCCAATAAATATATATATTTAAGCATACATTTCAACACACACCAAATTTCTCTTAAATATAATGAATGATATACCAATATATTTACATATAGATATATATACATATATCATTGGAGATGCCTATATGTATATATAAAAATACATATAAACATAGAAATGCCAACTATTATTAACAATGTTAAATAAATCTAAATTTAAAATGTTACTGTAAAAAAATAATTTCAAATATACTTACTGGCTGTCTAAATTTAAAAGTAATGAATCTCCAATTATAAAATAGCATATATAAACCATAAGCAACAGTATATAATATAAATTCAACAACCCATATAAGCCATACACACACGCCCATATATATATATTCTCTATAAGTTTAAATCATACTAAATGTCATTGACAAGAAAAGTTAAATATATAAATCCCGCAGCTTGCTGTTTTTTTTTTTAACGACATCATAAACCCTAGAATATAATATATGTTCAGACATATAACATATATATAAATCTTCTAAAAGAAGTAAGAATAGAAGAAAAACTTAAGACAGGCGTATTCAATTCCAAAGGAGAATAGAAGAAGTTGATTTCAGCATTGGACGCCATAGCAGGTTGAGGATCAGCCAATCTAAAGGTCCACTATTGTTTACAATAGTAAATATTTGGGAAACAACGAACACAAGGATTATTCCAAGCGTACAAATATCAAATGGTGAATCAAGGATGATAAGGTGAATGGAGAGGGTGAAGAGGGTGTAGTTGAAAGGTAGACATAAGCGCCTTCAGCCCAAGACTCATCAGCCACAATTTACATCGATGGCAGGCAATAATTCCAAACATAAAAACTCGCCTAAAGCAAGGAGACGCCTTAATCAAATAGGATGCAACAAATCAAGTGAACCCAGTGGTAAAGCCAAGATTAAATAAAGACAATGAAGAAGAGCATAACCAACTATGGCCAAACCAACTCAACCAGCAACCAACTTAAGCTAAGTGAGGATCAATGAAAGAAAGGAGGCCACGAATTGGCCCAAGTTCAGATGTGTCAACATCAAATCCATGTGCCATAAGTTAGCCTATAAATCAACCTCCCAATCCTTTTAAAACCAAGAAAGTAAATCAGGTCAAATCTTTCCAATAAGCCATATAGGGGTATGTGCAGGATCATCATGGAATAAATAGGCCCTTAAGTGGCAAAAAATTCAAAAAAATCAGAGTTAGGAAACTTAACATAAAAATTTGAATAAGTTATCCATATTATTTCAAAAATATGTAAGAATAGAATTTGTAGAAAATTGAATGTAGTTTCTAAACTACTAGGTTTATTTGAAAAAAAATTATTTGGTGAAAATTTGAAATTTCAATGTAGTACTTAAATTTCAGGAAAAAATAAGAAGTAGGTGTCTGTTTGACCACCCCAACCACAATAAAATGATAACATTTTTTAATAAGATTTTAGATATAAGTAGAGGACTCATGTCTCGATGTGATGCATATTTTTTTGTAATTTTTTTCTAAGTAAATAATTAATTTGAATTTTTTATTACAATTTTTAAAAAATATAAAAACTCGTATGTCTGATCACCTTAACTTGGTCAAAGTTTCATGAAGTTCTTTTTTTTTAATCCTATAGTATGTGAAACATAGAATGTGATGCATGTTTTAGATTCAAAAAATGTGATACTGTTTGAAAGCTATAGATTTTTTTCAATCAGCCTATCAATCAGGACTTTAGTCATAATTCAAATAGAAAATTAATCATAATTATTTATTAAATTCAAAGTAAAGCATAATTTATATTGATGGAAAGCTGAGAATCTCTTTTAAAAACCCTTTTTGTTTCATCGATTTTGGGTAAAAACAAAGTCATTAGCAACATACCCTACACATACTCATCATATTGCCACTTTTTGGCCCATCATGGTCCTGTACATACCCAGGGGCAATTGTTTTCTCTCCAAAAAAGGATGGCAAGCTAAAATAAAACCATGAGAAAAATATAATATATCCTAGAAAAGAAGAAAGGAAAACACCAACCATAGTTTTCACATGTGCCGAAGGAAAAGCTCATAACAGGAACAAGAAAATCGATAGGAATAAGTCAAATAGGGAAAAATAGATTGCAATGAAGGGAGAGTAAACTGGCTTTCTAAATAGAATGAAATGAAAAAACCAGAAGCAAGATTCTCCCATGAATCACCCTCCCAACACAATTTGACAGTCCAAGCTAACATTCAACAAAGAAATAAAAGGGTGAAAAAGAGTCAAAAATCATAGGTGGAGGATTCTCAAAGCAACCAAAACGAAAAATTCAAAAACCTTGGAATGAGCCACAAAGAGCTTAATCAAATCAAATGCACAATATAAATCTCACAGCCAAGAGGGAAATGAATAAAGCAAACATAATGCATGCAACAAAACATGAGAAGAATGATTCCAACCTGAAGTCCTACGCGTCGTGATGGAAGAATGAAAATGCAACCATGAGCTCTTTTGTAGCCCTCTGTTTCATTCTCTAGAAGAAGCCCAACTTTCAAAATCTGTATTTTTTTATAATTGACAAGCAAAAAACAATTGTAGAGAAAACTTCTTGCTGAGAACGAAAGATTAACTTCTTTTCTTTTTTTCTATCTCCAATTTTAATTAAAGAAATTGTCTTTAGTTTTCAAAAACAAAAACAATAAAGATGGCAAGTTTCTAATTCCATTTTCAGTTTCGAAGTGTGCATGTACATGCACTCGTCTTTTTCCCTCTTTTCTTGATTTTTCCATCCGTTTGCAAATATCATCGCTTTTATTTAATTTAAAATCATATTTATTTCCACATTTAATTGATTAAAATCTAATGGTATTAGCATTCACCTTTAATTATTATTTTATCATTTAAACATTAAATCACACCATTTAATTTAATAAATAATAATTGTTATCCAAAAATACTTTTTTATCAACATAATTCATTTAATTACTATTTTAATTCCAAATTAATTTAATAATTAATTAATAACATTCACTTAATAATTTAATAATTTAATAATTTAATTTAATACTTTAATTAAATCAACATTACACTTATGAACATCATAAACCAAAAAAAAACTTGAATGACATTTAAAAAATCAACACACAATGAACAATAACTATAACAAATAATTAAACACATTAATTAACCAATTAAA
The DNA here is from genome assembly GCA_007258455.2 of Sequoia sempervirens. Lineage (NCBI taxonomy): Eukaryota > Viridiplantae > Streptophyta > Pinopsida > Cupressales > Cupressaceae > Sequoia > Sequoia sempervirens. The sequence goes on from VDFB02271358.1 coordinate 305,286,118, forward strand.
ATAAACAACTCAAAACAAAATGATACCAAGATGAAAAATGGGGTTGAAAATGGACCACATTGTCAAACACAATGACGGGGTGATGGATTAAGGTTGGGGACTTTCTTGTCAACTCTGGTTTCCACATCATACCCATTGGGCTTGTAAGGCACATTCAGACTTGGCAGTGCAGGTGGATTCAGTTCCTTGTACCTGTATCCCACATCAAACCAAACATCAAGCAACATGTATATCCATTCACAAGCACACTATGAGAGGAAGTTGTAGTGTAGCAGGGCACTCACAAACAAGTGATGCTACACCGTCCTCTCACCCAGACTCCAACCAGTAAACACATCATCATAAATATTATAAAGTAGTTACCAAACAATTACATAACAACATAGTACTACATCCAGACAATAAACATAACTAGTTAAAACCAAACACCATGTATCATCTTCTCATCAACATCAGAAAAGAGTATCACAATCATCCAAGCAAATTAAACTATCAACCAACCAAAACAAGATGGTGAACAACCACCATCACAGACTCACAGTACACAACAAAACATGAAAATAGTATCAGAACAATGATAGCAACATAAGAGGCATTACATTATTGCATTGTAATATATTCTTTCAAACTCTATTATTTATTTTAGGTTGGTAGTCGAAGAGGAAGTACATGCATGGGGAATATTTTTCAATGGTTGGAAATTTAATTTTCCTTGTTATGTATGTTAGGTGGTAGGATAGGGCATACACATTGCATAGAATAAGGAAGTTAGTGTGATGGATCAAGGTAGTACAGAGGCTCATTGAATAAGATAGTACAAGGATAGAGTATGATAGGATAAAGTATGTCCTTATCCTTATCAAATTCAAAAAGTTGGAAGGTAGGATGAATAGGATATGATGGAGTAGATAGATTATGATGAGGTATATAGGTGGATGTAATAGGTGTGTATTTATAGGGCATGGTTGATAGGATGGGAGAATCTTGCATCCAGGTTTAGGGTACTTTTGGATTCTATATTTATACATAATTCTCAAGAGTATGTTTTCATATGACCACTTATCTAAGGAACCATGAGAATGTGGTTTAGATACCATTGAAATTTTTTTCTTTGTACTTTTTTTTTTAATTTTCTTAAAATAAATATTTTTAAATTTTTTATGTTAGGATGGGATAGTTAGATAAATGGATTTAATATTTTTTAGGTTGGATTGTGGATGAAAGATAAAGGGATTTAGATTTAATATGCTCAAACTCAATAAATTTTTCCGTAGTGAGCTGAGGGCATCCCTTGTTGAGTAACTTCATAGATAGACCATGTTGATTATCATTGTTGTTATAGATGTTCATAGGAACCTTATTGATGGATAAGTTGGATTCTCTATTATGTAAACATAGGGCCATCATAGGTTCATTTTTACAAGAAAAAATACTTCATAATTTATATCATTTCATCTATTAACATCGCATGCATTGTGATTGTCTATATTTCCTAAATATGTGTGTAGTTTGTTGTCACTACAAACCAATAATTAGGCTTAATCATTCCTTTACCTATTCCCTCTAACCCTTGGGAAATTATTTCCATGTAATTAGTTAGTGCTTTTACATTGATTTTTCACCACCATGATTATGTTTTTGTGGTTGATGATTGCTTTCAAAAGATGAATAATTTCATCACTCATTTCAAGACAAGTTCTACCCATGACTTAGCCCAACTATTCTTTAACTATTGTGAACATGAATCTTTTATAGAGTTTAAGGATCTCCACCATAGTTATCCTTCCAAGTGGGATTTGAACTTAGATCATATTGAAAATTATTACAGTAAGGTAGTTCCATCATCTATAATGCATTCAATATTCAAGGTATGTCTTTTTTTTTAACCTTTGGCTCTATATAAGTTTCTCTTATCTTTTATTTATCCTACAAAGGTGCATATTCAAAAAGAGAAAGATAAGGACGATTAATTTATACAACATTTGCAAATTATTTAGTCCAAAGTAATTTAGATTCTTTAGAAGACTTAGAAAAAGAAGGAAAAACTTATGTACCATCATTGTAACCCTCATAATTTTTAAGTTGGGGATAGAACTTAGTTATAATTGGAAAGATATTGTTTCTAAGAGAAAGAAAATAGTACGGTCAAGCATATTCATTATGGGACTTACAATGTTCTTCAAAAGGTGTCCAAAAATGCTTTTATACTTGATCTTTTGACACGATTGGGAATCCATGATGTTGTTAAATTTGATCTTCTCAATCACTACCATGAATCAATAATAGAAACTAAGCTTCATGGCATCCATTCTACTAATTTTATTCTTGATTTTTAGCTTTTGTTAGACTTTGACTGTTTTTGACACAAAGACTCATCAAACCAAACAAGGTTCAACTACTTCATGTTGATTTTTTTATAACACTATCAACTCAAATAAAATTCACAAACTTTATTTCTATTAAAAATTTTCAAAAGAGAATTTAATCATCCCAAGGCTTCATTTTTTAGGTTTTGAAACATGGGTTACTTAGCATTTTTTGTGGATATTGTTTTACAAAGGGACTAACATATCAAGTTTGATGAATTGATATTAGATGTATGAATATACTACCTTATTTTTGTCTAATCCTAATCAAATTTTGCATGATCTTATGTTGTGGGTCCATATCATAGGTTTTTAGTATTGGACTCTTTATTTGTTTAGATTTTTGATATAAAAATAAAATTTAAACAAAAAGAGTGAGGAACAAAAGGGCTAAAAATATTGACCTAGAAATTTATCAAATTTGACATGAGAATAAAAAACAAGACATGAAGTAATTATTCTATGCTTCATCAGGTTTTATCACAATTACACACAGTCAATACAAGCTTCAGTGAATTCATATTTTAAATTACAATATAATTACATAGAATACTCTAGAAATGAAGTAATGCTATGACATATTTCACAACTTAAAGATAAAAGTTTAAGCCACCTTACATTTTTTGAAGTTGCATTAACTTTAGCATACATCTACACATGTTGATTTATATCAATTACAAGCAAAAATCCACTATTGGAAAGAAAACCATGAACTAAACTTAATAAAAATAATTGTTTATAATAGAACCCTTAGTTATAAAAAAATCCTAGGTCCTTTTAAAATAAAATTCTAGTGGCCCTTTTATAGAGACAAGGTGCTAAAAATAGTAGCAAATTAGTTTTTTAGATTTAAAATTTAAAATTGTTGTACTAGATTCAAAAGAAAGCATTGGAGCATATTATTTAGAAGCATATTTTGATGCTTGTGTATATTCTTGAAAACTTAGATGTGGCTCTTTATGCATAGATATCAATATGTTGCAACAATAGATTGAGATTCTACAAAATCATGATGAAATTTTTAAGTTTGATTATAACAATCTTCATTTTTAGTATAGATCTATCATGATACCTTGCCCTTTCTCTAATTTTTTTCTCTTGAAATCTCCATATGTCATCAAGGATTTATTTATAACTTCTTTATCTTTTCTTGCATGAATTTCTACCTAAAATGTGTTTTGAAGATTAAAAACATTTTGGAATACCCCATATTTTGAATGGAAGCATTATTATATTCTTAAATAAAACTATTCATTTCCATCATTTTATCTATGGCACATATATTAAAAACTTTTATCTTTTAATTTAACTTATTAAGGGTGTCCCTTTTGAAGATTTCATATTTTTTTTGATATTTTGAACTTCATTAGGATTAACCATCAACTCTATCAATTTTGAAATAATTTTAATCTCTTCAAACTTGAGTATTTGATTTACCATCTCATCTTTGCATTCCCAAATCAAATATTCTTCCAACTTTAAGAATTCTATCCACATTTTGAGTTGTAGAATTATTTGATGATTTAATATATTTTATTTTAAAAGGACTTGATGATCAGTTTTCTCAATTATATGTAATATATGAAGTTCTATCTCATTCTCTTTTCTCTTTTAATTGAATTCTTTGTTAAACATTCTAGATAACTGAGAGGGGGGTGAATCAATTATCTTCAAACAATTTTCTTTACTCTAATTAATCTGGATCTGACTTAAATCAATCACATATTAATGAACATAAAAGCACAAAACAGCACCATGCATAATGAACACCAAAATTTACATGGAAACCTAAGAAGGGAAAAACCATGAAGAATAATAATTCTCAATTATAAAGCACCGGTTAAGATGACACCAATTAAGGTGATTTTTACAAAGGCTCACTGCCAAGTTTCTCACTATAGGGTGGCTCACTTCCAATTGGACTCACTACCTGATTATTATAGCCAAAGATAAAAAAAAAAAAGAGAAAGGATCATTTCCTACAAAAAACAACTCACTACCAACATAAGAATGATGAAAGAGAATCCACTACTGAAAGAACTGTCACCAATAATACTAGATAGAATCTCACTATCTTCTGCCTCTGGTGATACACTATCACACACTTCCCAATGTCTGGATATTCAGATTTGCGTTCATCACTCTTGCTTGCATCAAACAAAATTATCTTATACTTATACCATTCCAAGCCTTCATAAACTCTCAAGTTGGCCAACACAATTTGAAATAGGTCACCACAAAAAAATTCCCATGGTGGATAGGAATGAAATGTAGACCAAACATAACCTCCTCACTCAAATCAACATGCTACATGATATGTGGAACCAAAGAGTAAGATATACACGTTACAATGCAAACCTTGTGCCAGAGCATGTTAACCAATTGCTAGATTGGTCTAGACCCAAAAGAATGTATCTTATTGTGTTACAAGAGGAATGGGACTAGGAAAAATACAACCCAAGATAGATCTTTATAGTACGACATTTGGAACCAGGCCAATCCATATCATCAAGGCACCAAAATAGAACTTTGGTCAAACAACCAAGATATGTTGACATCAATGACAACCATTAATGACAACAAGCAATCAACATCATCTCAACACATTCCAACATTCTAATTAAATTTTATTTTTTTCCTACATACTTGGTTGAGTCCTAGGATTTAGATGTAATATTAAACACCTCTTCCCCTTTTTGTACCAACTTATTAACCCATTCTTCTATAACTTTGGATATATATTATTCATTTTATCCAAGGATAAGCTTCTTCTTGAGATATTAGTATAGGGGGAGTATAGGTTTCATCCTCATCTCACAATGGGCTTGTAAGTTTCTTCATGTATCCATATAATTCTTCAACTTGCTTTTCCAATTCTTCCTTTCTCTTTTTTCCATTCTATAGTCTTGATGTAGCTACAATTACCATGGATTATAGTTTTATGATATCTTGTTCCCTAGTTAAATGGACTAAGTTGATGTGGATATTTGATAAACCCCTAATTTAAGCTCACTATTGTCTTTGTTTACCATAGGGGTAGCAATTTGGGTAATTTTGTATCCACATGCATCTTGAATAATGTTTGATATCACTTTTTCTTTCCTTTTAAATTTGGAAGTATCAATTAGGCCTAGTATGATTTTAAAATCAATAGGCACAATATTTAACTAAGATTTTTTTTTTGGGAATTCCACTTCCAACCAGGTAGGAGTTGTCATTGTTTAAAAAATATCTTGTTCCTTTTGTTGTTCTATAACTGATGAACTTGTTGTTCTCTCCTACCTTGGCTTTTCTTCTTTTTCAAGACTAGGTGTACTTACCCTAGTTTCCTGAGGTATCTCATTAGTTTCTTCTATGACAACATTTTCTTGCTCTTGGATTTGGAAACTAGAAAAGTTATCTCCTTATTTACATAAGAAATTGTAAGTTCTCCAATATCTTGTACTTCTAAATTTATTTGTATTTATTATAATTTCTTATTTGATTCCTCAACAATAGGATTAATTAAAAAAAAGGGATTATCTCTTTTGTGCTATTTTGCCATCATTTCTTGGAAGAATATATGAGGACCTCTTAATTCAAGTTGTGATGCATTTGTAGCAAAATCTACTTCAACATGAGTAGGTTTTTCTTTTCTACTAACATCACCTTTAGCAACCTCAATTTTCTCACATTCTTCACTAATCCAAATAGTGTCTAACAATTATGGTGAAGATACCCATAAATTTTGCATATAGATTCTTTTTGGTTTTTTTTTAAAATGTATATTTTCCCATGTAATTTAAAATTGTATGATTGTATCTGACATGAAAATTCTCGTAAAACAGTAGGAGCATTCTTCTTCTTGTAAACTGCCACAATATGTCATAGATCCATACAGCTACAAAGAAAGAGAAAATTATCTAACATTATTGAAAATACAATCAGACCAATCAACAGTTAAGATTTGTTTCAATCTTTAAAACCATCCAAAATGGATTTCACACTAAATTTCATACCCTAATTTTGATATCATCAATCTAATTATATATATGTTTATGTAAAGCCTTTGAAGAGCATACAATGGAAAAGACAAAGTGTTATTAGCAACATGGTTGAGGAATTGAAATCTAAAAAATTAGTAAAACGTGTTGATGTAAGATAATGAATATTAGTAAAACTTGTTGATATCAGGTGGTGGCAAATGTTGGCCAAAAAATATGATGCCCAAAAACAAAACTTATTATGAGTGTTTCTCTTTGCTAAGACATTATAATTTCCACCATTCATAACACCTCAATGCAATTGGATTTTCTATACTGTACCACCTTGCAACTTCATCAAGGTAAACCACATTAGGGAATTGACTAACATCGCCACCTACAATGAGATCTAGGGATACGAGGTAAACACCATTAATATATTTTGTCACCATATAATATTGGAATGATATTCTTGATGTTAATCTCATGGGTTCCTTTATTTTGGGTCACTATGAGACCCGTACACCTTCCCTATATTCTATCTAAGACTTATAATTATTTATGCATTAAATTCATTTAAACATTATTTATTGTAGACACTTAAAAAGTCTTGGTTAATACTATGCATCTAATTTTGATTAATTAACATCATTTCTTCCTAAATCATTTCTGCACTAACCAATTAATTAAATAATCTTTATTGTTTAGTTAAATTCATCAACTTCCACTATTAATCAAATAAAGAAATTTATTAGATTAATTCACTAATGTTCATCTAATTTAATTAAATAAATCAAATTATTTAATTAAATCCCCTATATCCTCTCATTTGTTTAAATAAATCTAATTATTTAACAAATGTCATAAAACCCCTAATCCACTCAAGTTGATTAATTCTAAATTAATTAACTCTAAATCACTCTCTAATCCTCATTACCCATTCTTTAGCTTTTGACTCAACCTTGGTAAAACTAAACCCATGGTCAACTAACTAGGTTGCACACGAAATTAATTTCTTTTAATTATCTAATTACCTTATTTATCCTCACAATGGCATATTCTTAGGAATATTCCTCCCAACCACCCCATCATTCAATTTCCCTCCAAAAGCCTCTTACACACCCATAAATACCTTACAAAGGCATTTACTCCATCTTGCATGTCATCTTTTCTCTTACAAAGGCATTAATCTCTCTTACATCCTCACCCACATTCTCTTACACTCTCAACCATATTCATTTAATCCTCTTACATCCTCATAACTCTACACATTCTCCAAAATGTGTTCCACCTCTATCCATTAGCCTTGTGACAAGTGTCACATTCCTATTGAATCCCATTTAAATCACACATTCACTAAATTCACTCTTTCTTCAACCATTCACTCATGTAAGTAGAAGCCTCTTCTACTTGAAGTGGATCCACAATCATATGCAATTTTACTATAGGTACATTCATCACTCATTTTCATCACATCTTGGAAGCTTATCAAAGGGGTTGGGAAAGGGCTACTTTCCACATCAAAGTAGCACCAATCCCCCTATAGGATGGAGGTTTGGTTGATTTAGATTAGATTTACATGTTTATTTGCTTATGTTACATGCTTTATTTCATGTTTTCTTCTCTATGCTTGATCAAAAATTTTATTGGGAGTGGCTTATTTGAACTTTCTAACAATGGCTAATCTTGTGTGTTTTATCTATTGTTAGTTAGTGTAGATTTTCGTTCACATTTTGGCACCCACTATGGGGTAGGAATATAAATGATTTTTTTTTGTCGATTAATGCATTGAATAGGAATATAAGGGTATGTGCAGGATCATGATGGGCCAAAAAGTGGCGATATGATAGGTATGCGTAGGGTATATGGCTGACAAAGAGTTTTTAAAGGAGATTCTCAAATTTTCACCAATATAAATTATGCTTTACTTTGAATTTAATAAATTATTATTATTCATTTTCTATTTGAATTATGACTAAAGTCTTAATTGATAGGCTGATTGAAAAACATCTATAGCATTCAAATGGTATCACATTTTTTGAATCCAAAACATGTGTCACATTCTATGCTTTGCATACTATAGGATTAAAAAAGAAAAATTGAATGTCATGAAGTTTTGACCAAGTTAAGGTGGTCAGACATACGAGTTTTTATATTTTTTAAAATTTGTAATAAAAAAATCATAATTAATAATTTACTTGGAAAAAAATTACAAACAAATATGCATCACATCGGGACATGATTCCTCTGCTTATATCTAAAATATTATAAAAAAAACTTATCATTTTATTGTGGTTAGGGTGGTCAAACAAACACCTACTTCTTATTTTTCCCTGAAATTTAAGTACTACTACATTGAAATTTCAATTTTTCACCAAATAGATTTAAAAAATAAAAAATAAACATAGTAGTTTAGAAACTACATTCAATTTTTAGAAGATTTTATTCTTACATATTTTTGAAATAATATAGATAAATTATTCAAAATTTTACCTCAAGTTGCCTAACTCTGATTTTTCTAAATTTTTCACCACTAAAGGGCTTGTTTTTTCCATGATGATCCTGCACATATCCATAAAGTCTTTGTTTCTATCGATTAATGCATTAGATAGGAATATAAAGTCTTTGTTTTTGTCGATTAATGCATTGGATAGGAATGTGAAGTCCTTACTTATGCTCACATAAACTTCAAGCTTTGAGAACTCAGCTATTTTTACTCTTACTATGGAAGTCTTTGCTGCAGTGACATCTTTCTTCATGTGAGTAGCTCTATAAATCATTTCTCTTTAAGAAAATCAAGAAAATAGGATGGCATAGATAGATTAAAAAATCATAGATAAATACTGGTGGCTGGGGGGCTACAAAATCCATGAATGCATAGTTAAAGCATTAAATTCCACCATGCTCATCATTCTTTGTTTGATTAATATTGATTAATGCATTAAATGAGGATGTAAAGTCTTTGTTTCTATTCATAAAAACTTCAAAGCTATGGGTACCAAATTACTCTTATTCTTACTGTGGAAATCTTTGTTGCAACAACATCTTTCTTAAGGCAGGCTTTTTATCTTTCTTGGCTTAATTTGTATTAATCACAGCTCAAGTTTTAGCAAAAACCCAATTTTTCATTTGATTGAAATATGAGAATATATTTAAATGTTTTTTTAATATTGATTAATGCATTAGATAGGGATGTAATTTTTTTTTTTTGTTCACATAAACTTCAAGCTTTGGGCACTACATTAATTTTACTCTTACTGTGGAAATCTTTGTAGCAATGACATCTTTCTTGAGCTTTGTTGGCAGTTGGGGGATACAGAATCACTGGATGCATAATTAATGCATTAAATTCCATCAAGTTTGAGTAGAAGTTGATGGAGTTGGATGGCCATGTGTGCTCATTGTTCTTTGTTAAATATCGATTAATGCATCAGATAGGACTATAAAGTTTTTGTTTCTATTCTTTAATATCGATTATTGCATTAGATATGGTTGTAAAGTCTTTGTTTCTATTCTTTAATATCGGTTAATGCATTAGATGGGAATGTAAAGTCTCTATTTTTGTTCATATAAACTTCAAGCTTTGTCACCGAGTTACTGTTACTCTTACTATGGAAATATTTGCTGGAGCGACATCTTTCTTGAGGTAAAGCTGATTGATCTCTCTGTAACATTGAATTCAAGTCTAAAAGAACTAAGCACAGCTTACCATATTGCATTTAATTCCTCACTAAATATAGTTGCCGTCAAATTCCATAATTATCCATTCTAAATTTGATTAAGCCCAAAACTGGCCATCGCTATGTCAACTTGAAATTTTGCATTAAAGTGAAAGAGTCTAAGTGGAAGATTGCTGGGGTGGATGTTCTACTAATTAATTTTAATCGGTAATTTTATCTGGGTGACAATTTAACATTTGATGTCTCATCTGGCTTTGACTTGACTAGCCACTATAGTAACATGAGTGCAGTAATCAACACCATGTGATTCTTTTCTGACAGATACTTTGCATGATAATTCCTATAATTTCAAATAGAAAATGTCTTGACATTTATTATTTTCATTGAGTTATAATTTCATCAAATAGAAGTCATGTGCATTGTCAATTTTTATTTTTTACTTTTTTTTCCTTAAGAAGTTTCATCAAATAGTTGACATGCCTTGTGCATTCTTCTATAGTTTTGCAATTTGTGATAGTTTTGTAATGTTTAGCTCTCATAAAGAATGAGTACCAACCTCTCTCACATTGGGATCACTAATATGATGGTGTAGCAAGATGGCGAAACCCAAAAAAATAATAATTAGATTTGAGTTGGAGAATTAGGCATTGGAATTGAAAAAAACATTTTTAAATGCTCAATGTAATAACCTAGGGAATTCATTGTTGCTTTCATTTTCTATTTTAGACCAAATAGCTTCATTTTGGGTTTAAAACTAATCATTTATTTGATCTTTTCAAATTGGTTAAAATTGAACAAGGAAAACTCACATTCAGTTTGGTGCTTAAAATAAATTTACATTTTCTTTGGTTAAAATTAACAAGTGTTTTCCATGTCTTGTGGTTTGCATTTTCATCATTGAATGTGTATGCTCTTCTCTTGTCGACTCGGTGATCTTGAGAGTCAAAATCATTCCTTTGAAATTTTGTTTAACCACCCACATATTTTGAATTGAATTTAAAATGAACCTCATGCTAGTGTGAGGAAAAGGTGTTGTGAATGATCTCTCCTTGTGTCGCGTGACCTAGGAGATCAAACAACAAACGTACTTCCTTGCTTTTGTATACCTTTAGAGGGCCTACCACCCCACTTTGAAAGGTGGGAATGACCCAAGCGGTAACGAGGATAAGGCCAAGCTACTTTCAAGATGCTATATAAAAATATATTTGTGACAAAATTCATAAGCAACAAGTGTGGATGTGTCATATCGACAAGTGTCACTCTTAGTATCTATGTGATACATTAAAATATCTTCTTAGGAAGAGACTGGGAGGCCTCTTGATTGAAATAATCTTGAGCTAATCTTGCCACATGTATGGCCACCTTGAATGAAATCCCTTACTAAGAACCAACTTGTTTAGTGACCAAAAACCTTAATGCTTGTTGGTGCAGGAATGGTCATTTCGAAGCCACCCCACATTCCACTATTCATAGTCAAAATAGATAATCCTTCGAGGTTTGATATTTGGTGTGCCCAAGAAGTGTGTGACGTGTAAGGGGGAGCTAGTTCCACCAAATCTCTAGTTGTTAAATTTGTCTTAGTTTTTGGAGAAATCCAAGTGGGGACTCAACAAGTAGTATCTCTTCAGCCTAGGATTGTGCATTTTGCAAGTTAGTTGAACACATTGCTTGATTCCAAAACATTGAAACAAACATTTAACAAACATCAAAATTTCAAACCCTTTGGAAAGAGTGAATACCTTTGAAGATTCCAATTATTATTTCTTTTCCTAAGGGTTTTATCCTTAGAGGCTTCCAAATACTTGGGCTCATATCTCAATTTACTCTCTTCAAAGTCAACCTAGGGAAACTCGTTGGAAAAATGAAGAACATCTTATTTTGTTACTTTTTGTTTTCATTGATGTCACCATGATATATGAGTTGCAATTGAAATATCAAGACTAAAGTTACTCAAGTATTATAGTTTGGTATCTGAACTAGTATTTTGCTTACATCCTCGAGTATTTTGGTCCGCATTTGTTTTTTGATGATCTCTGTTTCTTGTGGTTTTGGGAAATGGTTTGTAGGTGTTGAAAGCATGTACATACAAGATCTCACATATCTTGTTGTTCATATGGTGTCACATTGGTGTTTTGTAGTAATGTTTTCTGGTCCATCTCTGGCCGACTTGATGGATGTATTGTATAAATTAATTTTTTCTATGTAGACATATGTGCGACCTATTTTAGGTCTGTGCTGACTTGTTGAAGTGTGTGAGTTATCTTTTTCAAAGCTTGAGGCTAATAGTTGGTATTTTTGGTAAATGAGAAAATGTATCTAATTAGGTCAACCTAATTAATGCTTGCGAAGAGATTGGGTATATATAATAGGCAATTTTTGAAGAAGTGAAGCAATAATGTGAAGTAGTATGAACATGATGAAGTGTGTCAAGTTCATTTATTGAGCTTTATTTGGAACTGAATTTGCACTCATTAGGTGTACTTTGTCAGTTCATTTTTTGGCTGAAAGCCATTCAAATCATTGTAATTCTCTAGGCAGTGAGCCTTTGTTTCTCGATAGTGACTCTTGGTAGTGAGCCACCCATTTTGTAATATTTTATAACTAGTTATACTATATTGTGAGCTAACTCTCACCATGGTTTTTCCCATTTTGGGTTTTCCACATAAAAATTATGGTGTTCATGTGTCTTGTGTTTCCATGCTTTGTTAATGCTCTTATTTATCTTTGTTATTGTATGCATTGGAATAGTTGGATTGTATCTGATTAGAAAATTTAAGAAGTTGCTGATTCACCTCCCCCCACCTCTCAGTATCTTAGAATTTCAACAATTGGTATCAAAGCTCGGTTCCTCCAGTTAATCCTAACAGCTTGAGGGAGATTTTGAAGATGGAAGAAATGGATGATAAAGGAGAGCTCCAAACTGCTCTTGAGGATCTTGATAAAGTTGAAAGAGAAAACAAAGATCTGAAAGAGAATCTTGAAGAAGAAAATGAATGTGTATGGAAACTTAAGGAGCAATTGAAAAAGTTCAAAGATAGGCATAAGGAAGTAATTAATTAGTTGAAGAAGGAAAATGAAGAGATTACTGGTCTAAAAGTGCAAGCAGAAGAGCAAAAAATAATAGAAGAATGTCTAAACAAATTGGTACAAAGAAAGTCTGAAGATTGCACTAAGATTGAACAAGAAATTGTGAATCTAAAAGTGGATCTAGAGAAGGTAAAACTCTATAAAAAAAATTTCAAAACTAGCTTGGATAGGCTTGATGAATTGATTGCAGGATAGAAACCGAGTAAAGATAAAAGTGTTATGGGAAATGATACTAGTGAAGGCTCTAAGACTATGAATAATCAAAAGACTCAAAATGAAGGAAAGAAAAAAGGAAATTCAAGGAACTCTACTAGAAGACCTCCTGTGAGACAACCTAATGCACAAAGGTACCCTTGTTTTAATGGCACTTTTTTTTCATGCAATAAATTTGGTTACAAGGCAACTGAATTTAGAAGTAGGATGAATCAATTCCCTAGTCCTTTTTCTGGTCAATGTTTTGCATGCAAAAGATTTGGACATAGGGAAAGTGAATGCAAAACTTTGATGAGGAATCAGTTTAGTGGAAGAGTGAACCAATCCTTTAATGGCTACTATTATACTTGCAACAAGTATGGACATAAAGCTAATCAGTGTTGAACAAGAGTCAGCATAATTCAATCTAATCAGAGAAATATTGATGGCTTTAACTGCAACAAACTAGGACATGTTTCAAGAGTCTGTAGAAGCAAGAAATGTAAGAAGATCAATCTAGCAGGAGGGAATGAACTTGTGAAGAAGGTTGAAAGGATGAAATGAAGAAAGAGATGAACAAAATTTGGAAGAAGAAATAAGAACCAGAGATTGCTAAAGTTTTTGTGCCCTCATCTAGTACTAACATTTTCTCTGAAGACTAAACCTAGCAAGGCCGTAGGGGGAAAATTATCAAAAAAAATCAAAAATCCCCTTGATAAATGTCATGTAAGAAGCTGGCATGAGGGTGAAATGTAAAGAATGAATTATTAGAGGCATTGGAAAATGAACTGGAAGAAAATACATTGACATGATGATTTGCGGACTGAATTAGGGTTTTTTGTGTTAAGAAAAATGTTTTTAGTAGCTTTTTGAAATATGTCGCATTTAATGCGAATAGGGAATATCGATGTTTTATAAAGAAAATTTTAAGGTATTTTGATCATTTGAGCTTTTGGAAGAATTGAAGAACTTTCAGAGCATTCTTGGAGAGATTTGGAGTGCGAGCAATGAAAACCCTAGTTTCAGATTCTTCATGAAGAAAAAGGTACTTTAATCTTCCGTGCAATTGTGTTCTTTTGAGTTGTTTGAATTTGAAATTGGAAGTATGGCTACTCATGTGGTAGTTAAAGTGTCAGAAAGGCCGAGACCCTCTTATAGAAAGTACTCTTTAAAATTTTTCGAAGATGATCCCATGGGCGCATTTTCATCAATTCCACATGGTGTAATGCTGACCAAGGATACTAGGATGATGATTTGGGTAAAAATTGAAGAATAAAATCATGCAAAGCTAATTGAAATTTGGCAAGATGATCTTACTAGCAATGAATTTAGGGTAAAACCTAAGTATTTGAAACGAGATCTAAGGTTGTTGTGTTTGAAGAAAAGATTAGAAATGTAGAATATAATAAGATTGGGTCTTCCTTGACCCTTGATAATCTGAACTATCTTAAGAAGATCTATGCTGAAATGTTTCAAATTAAGAGTAGAGTGAATATGTTGATGACAAGAAATCAGAAATTAACAAATAAAGTAAGAAAGGAAACAACAAAGGTAATCTAGGAGACAATGGAAAAGTATGGTATGCTCAAAATTGATGATGATGTTGCTACTGAAAATGCTAAGGAAAATGTTTCTCTAGATACAAGTAATGAAGACATTCCTGATAATTTTGATGTTGAAATTAATGTCGGTGATGAAGTTAATAGGTAGAATGAAGGAGAGATTGAGCTTGAAAAGCATAATGATATTCCTCCAGAGCATACTGAAGGAGAAGAAGGCAGTAATAGGAAAGGAAATGCTGAAGAGGAAGGACAAGGAAATGAAGAATAAAGTCAAGATTATCCTGAAGAAGAGCAGAATAAAGATGAAAAATATGGAAATGAGGAAGAGGAAAACAATGGAAAAGATAATGATAAAGATAAAGATGAAGATGAAGGGGAAAAGGATGAAAAGAAAGAGGAAGAAGAAGAAGAGTTAGTAGAGGATGATGAGGAAAAGGAAAAGGAAGAGAAAGAAAAGAAGGTAGTGGAATCCTCTGGGAAAAGTGAAGAAGAAAAATAGATTGTAAAATCACTGAAGCATCCCAGTGATTCGTTCTCTAGTGGTGATGTACTGAAAGGTTTGTTATCTAATACAATTAGATTTCAACTGATTATTCCCCAAGAACTTTTGAAACTCCCTATGATTGAAGGATATGTTGATGTGGAAAAGATGTCTCTAGTACTTAAAGTTGTGTTGGGTGATGCTATGCAAGCATCTGGAAGAAAACAAATTCTTGAAATGCATCAAAAGGGAACAAAACTGATAGAAGATGATCTGAAATATTTGCAAGAAGCTATGCCCAGTGCATCCATTGATACATCCCTTGCCCCTATTGAAAATATGAGATTATTCTTAGAATCTTTCAAGGAGTATTCCTCTAGGCTTAATGAAAAAACAAGACAAGAGATAGAAGAAAATTTGGCGAAGAAAATACTGTTGGATTTACACTAAAAATGTGCTCTTGCACACTCTTGTGTCGAAAAGAGTTTGAAAGCGATGAAGGTTTGTGAGTCTGAGGTAGATGTTGTTCTCTCTTATTGCTTGAAGTGGCTGGATGCCACACAAAATATCAAGATTGTCATGGAATCCATTGAGTCTCAACTATATACCATTTATGATACTTATAGTGTATCTAAAGATAAATGCAAATCAATCTAGAAGGCCATCACTACACACAGAGAAAATTTATTTTCCTTGCAGAAACAAAAGGAAGAAATTATAAAAAACTTAGTCTATTAAGTGATATTGTAAGAATGGAATACACTCCAGTTGGAGAAGCTCTAGCATGCAATGAAAGGATTGAGAAGATAAACTTGATTCCTGATACTCTAGATGGTGTTGAAGAAACTCTGATAGAGATGGAATCTCTTAACAAGATGTTGACTGCACTAAAGGATGGCTGGGAAAAAGGAAAAATATTCTGGGAAGGTATTTTGAAGGAGCTTCAAGGATCATCATCTTCCAATTGAGATATATTTCTTTATTTTCTTTGCTTTAATTTTTCTCAGTTGTTCTTGGCACACCCTTTGTCCTTGATGTCAAACAAGGAGTGAAGTGGTGAAATGTTTGTGTTAGGGGAAAAAGTACTGGGTATCAGGACATAATAACCCAACCACAATAACCCTATCATAGTATGTAATGCTTGGAAGATGTTTCTCATTAAAGCATATAAAAAAAAGTTCATTTCATTTTAATAAAGTAAAAGTAAATGAAGCAATTAATGAGAGCTTCCCAAATGAGCTCAAGAGTAAAAGAAGTAATAAATCTCATTTCATGTATCCAAATGAGTACATTTCATTTACATCAAGGATCTTTACATCAATACATATGCATATGGTAAAAACACATAAATGAGTTTCCATAAAATTCATTCATATTCAAATGAAATCAATAACTTCAATCATTACATTTATTTCAATGTTACATTAAAATCTTTCATTTAGTACATCTATTTCAATGTTGCAATAATGAATGTCAAATAAAGTTACTTTTACAAGTGGGCTATACAAGCCTTTCAAGAATAATACATAAGTACATCAATAGCATAAGAAACTTTGAACCTCAACCACCACGACACCACTGGTCTTCTTGCGAGTTGGGGCCAAGAGTGTGATTAAGGTGCCTTTTCTGCCAAACCACGAAGTGTATGACTTCCCCGGGTTCCTTCCTAACTTGAAGAAATCCTCAGCCTTGCATGAGGAGCCTAGCAATCTGACACAATAAAATAGGAGAGAACTCTCGATGCAAGTCTAGTGCCTATATGCATTCCTAACATGAGAATAACATATTTCTTGCAACAGGAGGTGGCAGAGATCTACATACATTCATTTCTAGGCTTTTATTTCCATTTGTTTCAATGGTACATGTGCTTGGCCAAGCATTAAAAAAATAAATCATAGTTTTAGAAAAGGTAAAACTATCGTCTCTATGGGTCGACCATCGACATCCTGTTCTAGAAGTTTCTCAAAATATAGTAAATAAAGAATTTATCCATCTAAGTTTTCTTTCAATTATACACATCTCTACTTCCAAAGAAATTCACACAAAGACTACCAAAATTAGCTTTTCATGCACACACTCAGTATGAGAGATTCTTTCTATACAACTTCTATTGAAAGTTACTATGCAGTTTAAAATCAATCCAAGTTCTAGTTTCTAAAATAGTTTGATCAAAGTAAGTAATTTTGATAGATTCAGAAAAAGAAAAGCTACTCTTTTCAGCCTCATGAGTATGAGATAAAATCATATCACACGGATTACTTTCCTATTTAATAGGAATATGTCAGCAATTTTTAGAAAAGAATAATAAGTTAAATTTAAAGAAAAGGGAACAATTTCATACATGTTTATTCAAAGAGTTACAAAAATTAGGTTGGCAATCTATTCACTCTTCTAGTGGTGATAATAATAAAGCTTTCATCTAAATGAGTTGTAATAATACTTTTGTATGCAACTTTTTGTGTTTTATATTCAGAAAGTTCTCTAGTTTATAAGAGCTTTTTCTGTAGATTATGTTTGCTGACTAAAAATGTTCATCTACAACTTCTTGTATAGTCTTTTGTATATTTCACTAAGATTTGCAATGATGTATGGTAATTCATACAATGCACCATTATTCGTAAATAATATAGTTTAAGAAATGAATAACAATGTAGATAATCAGATTTGTATATCTAAACACAAAAATAGAGTTATTTATATGCATATGTTTTACATCACTCTAAGTTTTAGTTTTAAAATATATAAGCTCTTACACCATGCTATGCTTTCTATATGTTTCCAATGACAATAGGTATTATTTTCTAAAGAAAATAGGGATTTTTGTCTGTGTATATATATATATGTATATATATTTGTGTGTGTATATATATAAATCTCATGCTTTATATGTCTAAAAGTGTTTCAATAGATTTAAAAGATACAAATACCACAAGACTACGCTTTCAACATCATGCCATTGATAATGGTAAATGTTTTCTACAATAACCAGATATATGTATTTATCTGTGTATATAAATATATAAATTTGTGTATACATATATATATATATAAATATACATACATACATATATATATATATATTTATATAATTTCAAAGATATTACATATATAAATCTGTGTATTTATATATATGTTTACATCTTTGTTGACAGCAAAATTCACAAGGATTCCATACGCAAATAAAAAGAAACTCAACGAATACATATGACAGGTCTAAGGGAGGTTGACACCTCTCCCATGCAGAGGGTGTTGCCTATGAGGGGGCAGCACCTCCTCCACAAGCCTTGGCCTGTGGAGGGCATTGTCCCTCTCACAACAACGCCCCTTCCTCCATGGGATGGGGCTTGGGGTAAACCCCCATTTAGATATCTCATGCTTTATAAAACATAAACCCAATGAAATATAAGAGTAGTCAGCTACTATGTTCACAGAAATCTAAAAAACATTGGGTCAGTAAATATATAATATATTAATATTTATAGATAGATATATATATATATATATTTATACATGCACAGGAAAATATGTGTATATAAGTATATATATATATATATATTTTCAGAATTGTAGTATCAAGATTTAACAATAAGAAACAAATTTACAGACCACAAATACTAAGGAGAAAAGCCCCAATTTGAAAGTGAAGAAATTATACAATTTCTTTCAATGCACACAAAAGTA
This sequence comes from Sequoia sempervirens, assembly GCA_007258455.2. Lineage (NCBI taxonomy): Eukaryota > Viridiplantae > Streptophyta > Pinopsida > Cupressales > Cupressaceae > Sequoia > Sequoia sempervirens. Next base: position 305,305,129 of record VDFB02271358.1, read on the forward strand.
TGGAGGATTTTCTCAATTTTCACAGTTTTGCAAACAATTTCAAACACTTGCATTCAAATTCTTCAGCAGTATTATCATATTTCAAACAAGATTCATGGAAAAAGAATGGAAAACCTAGTTATTTTGCTTCTAGCTGTAGATTCTCTCCAAATAATAATCTTCTTTGCCTCTTCTTGAACTCGTTTTCTGAGAAAGTTCTTCTTCTTTTCCTCTTTTCCTGTTGCTTTACCAACTCCTTATTTTCCTACTTTTCCAAAAAGATTCATTCTAAAACCTCTAATTTTGATAAATGTAGCATTTTCTTGGCATCCATTAGAGCAAACTTGCAGAGCTTATTTTCAAGAAATATTTCCAAGAACCGTTACCTCTCTCGGGAAGTTCTTTCCCTTTTTAATAATATTTTATTTTCTCATTTCTACCCTAATCTTGAAAAATGGACTTCAAAAATGAAATTAAAATATATAAATCTTTGTGTTTTTCACTTCATATTCATAAATAAGAGATATGTAAAAATAATCCACAATTTCCGTAGCATAAATGATAATCATTTCAAAAATACCTACTCAGTTACTCAATTTAAAGTAATTATTTATCTAATATTTAAATAAATATCATCTAATTATCATTTAATTTTATTATCACAAGAATTTAACACAAGTTAGAAGAAAATAGAATTTGCAGCATAGTAATCATTTAAAACTAAAATCAATAGTCAAATTAAATTTAATTCCTTTTACTTTATTATGTTTTTATTTCATTATTTATTTAATTTTACTAACTATTACTTAATTTCCAAATAATCAAAACAAACACACTAAAATTATCATTCCTAAATGCAATCTACATGAATCTAAGTGCTTGTGTGTGTGATTGAGAGGACATCCTGTTTTACCCTATCAAGAAGCTAACCTCCTCTCCTTAATCACACCCTTGGTCTTCGACCACCTGCATCTCAAGTGCACTCAGGTACACAACAATAAACTAATTTAGTATCTCATAAAGATATAAATCAAAATAATATAATACTTTTAATTCAAGTATTTATATTCTATTCTATTTTGCTTCATCCTCAAAGTAAAATACATTCATTACTAAACAACTTTTAAAGTAAACACTTTCATATTTCTTCACACCAAAGCACCATAGTATTTATTATTATTCTATCACACACATTAGTTCATATAACAAATCCACATAAAGCAAAAACAAAGAGCATCACCGTTCGAGACGTGACATAATAACCCAAGGAAAAAATAACCGAGGGTCATAATAACCCATGGAAAAAATAACCCGTGGTCAAAATAACCCATGGACAGAATAATCTGTGGTCATTTTAGAAAATTTTGTTTTCCTTTCTTTATATTCTTATGGGGATATTTTCTCCATGGGTTATTCTGACCACAGGTTATTTTGGCTTGGGCTATTATGACCCTAGGTTATTTTGTCCTTGGGTTATTGTGACCAGGTTATTTTGTCCAGGGTTATTTTGGTCAAGTTATTATGTCTTGTAACCGAAGTACTGTAATTAGAGAGCTTTGTAAATATTATTTTTGGTTTTGGCACATGTTGCCATCATTGACAAAAAGGGAGATTGTTGGAAAAATGAAGAAGAAAATATCATTTTGTTACTTTTTCTTTTCATTGATGTCACCATGATATATGAGTTGCAATTGCAAGATCAAGACTAAAGTTACTCTGGTATTCTAGTCTGGTATCTGAACCGGTATTTTTCTTACATCCTTTGGTATTTTGGTCCACATTTGTTTTCCGATGATCATTGTTGCTTGAGGTTTTGGGAAATGGTTTGTAGGTGTCGAAAACATGTATATACAAGATCTCACGTATCTAGTTGTTTGTATGGTGTCACATTGGTGTTTTGCAGTTATGTTTTCTGGTCCATCTCTAGCCAACTTAACGAATGTGTTGTGTAAATTAACTTTTGCTATGCGGACATATGTGCGACCTATTTTAGGTCTGTGTCGACTTGTTGAAGTGTGTGGGTTATCTTTTTCAAAGCTTGAGGCCGATAGTTGGTATTTTTGGTAAATGAGAAAGTGCATCTAATTAGGTTGACCTAATTGATCCTTGCAAAGAGATTGGGTATATATAATAGACAGTTTTTGAAGAAGTGAAGCAATAATGTGAAGTAGTGCGAACATGATGAAGTGTGTCAAGTCTGTTTATTGAGCTTTATTTGGAATTGAATTTTCACTCATTGGGTGTACTTTGTCAGTTCATTTTCTAGCTAAAATCCATTCAATTGTTGTAATTTTGTAGGTAGTGAGCCTTTGTTTCTGGACAGTGAGTCTTGGTAGTGAGCCACCCATTTTGTAATATTTTATAACTAGTTATACTATATTGTGAGCTAACACTCACCATGGTTTTTCCCATTTTGGGTTTTCCACATAAAAATTATGGTGTTCACGTGTCCTTTGTTTCCATGCTCTATTAATGCTCTTATTTATATGCATTGGAATAGTTGGATTGTATCTGATTAGAAAATTTAAGAAGATATTGATTCACCCCCCCTCTCAGTATCTTGGACTTTCAACAAAACTATGACCTTGGCTCTTTTATTTTCGCATAATGTACCTTGTGGAATGAAAAGGGGCTTAGAAATAGACATTTAGTTTGAAATTTAAGCAAGACAGAGTTGATGTGGTAAAAAAACTCATTAATCAAGATAAAAAGATAATTGAACCCCACACACGTGTTTGTCTTCATGATTTCTCACAAAATAAAAATTTCCCAAACGAAGGTATTGTTGGTTCTTAGTTGGATTCTGGTTGGTTTGTCCTTGATGAAAAAATTCACCTTTGGGTATCTTTTGGAGTGACATTCAAGTGGTATTGGCAACAGTGGAAAAGTCTATTGGCATATGTATTTCTCACCACTGAGAGGTCTTACCGAATGAGTCGGGTCTCACCGACTAATACATAAGGAGGTTCATCGGAATAAGAAATCCCTATCAACACATTGTTTCATCAAGCACTTTGCTTCTTGGCAACTGGAACAAGAAAGAACATATCGGCAAGAGTTGTGGCATCAATATAATGTCTTAGTGAACTCACATTGTCTCACTAACCGAAGGAAAAGGAACATATCGGCAGGAGTGTTGTATTTGGTATGTGGTCTCACTGAAGACATATTGTCTCACCCACCGTGCACCGAAAGGTCTTATCGGAAAAGGTTGTGGCATCGCTGAAATGTCATAGTGTTTTCATGGTGTCTTACCAACTTGTGCTCAAAGGTTACATCGGTAAGAGCTAGAGTCATCGGTATAGGGTCATAGTGAGTTTGTAATGTCTTAGCGACTCAGAGTGGATAAAGCATTTCAATATGACTCATGTGCATTGAAGAAAGGTCTTGGCGAGTTTGAATTCTTATACCAACCGACAACTTAAAGGTATACATCTTGGTAAGAGTTAGGATTTTCAGTGTAAGGTCTCGGCGAGTGACCTCCAATCTCGTCGATGGAACACAAAAGGACCTTGTCGGCATAGGATCTAACTTGTCTTAGCGACACAAAAGATGGTGGGTGACTTTTGGTATGACTCAAGTATTCTACGAGAGGTCTCCCTGATGACGGTATGCTATAGCAATACTCATAAGGTAGAAGGATGCATCGGCAAGAGAATCATAATGTCATAGCGACACACAAGCGATAAAGTATTTTGGTGAAACTTAATGAAATCTACGAAACGTCTTCCCAATAGTAGAATGTCACAGCGACAAATAGAGGGATGACTGATGGCGATAAAGTTTCCTTCGGCATAGGTATTGAATTGTCACGGTGACATGTTTGATCACGGGGGCTCTCGGCAAAACAAAGACTTGTCTACAAGATATCTTTCCAATTTCAAAAGGTTACAGCGACAATGAATGAAACAAAAAAGGTCATCTTAGTGAGAAACTTGCGTATGTCTCAATGATTGGAAAGAACATAACACATGGCTCTCGGTGTGACATAATATATTCATTATGTCTTCTTCCCGACTCTGATGGGTCATGGCGAAAGCGATAACTAAGAGGAATGTCTGGCGATGTAATTTTCTTTGATAGAACTATATGGATGTCTTAGTGAATGGTTAACGAAGACTTAAAACACTGTGGCCGACATCATGGATTGGCATCGAATCTCAGAACCGTTACGTGGCAGAATATTCATTGAGTTTCCTTATTGAGCAGTTGCGTTTTTGAAATAATGGATGATTTACAACTCTCCGGATAAGTGTTACTATTGATTTTTACCATCATCTATAGTCTGTCATTATTCAGCTTCATATTCAAAAATCAGCAAGAGAATTTTAGAATCTTGTGAAAAACGCTTTTTAAAGATTTCTTCATAATAGACATACTTGAAATGTAAATAAATACCAGTGTTGAAAACTGTAAAAGCTCTCTAATTGTAATTCAGGAATATTGTTCTTTGGCTATATCAAAAATGTATTAGGTAGATGAGGAAAACATAGAGTTATGAGCTTGACTGAAAACAGAGAGATCCTCTGAGATATTTTTATTGTTCAGATGCATAATTTGAGGGGTTGGTACTCCTTGAGATATATATCTCTAAATGAGGAGTTGGTGCTCAAAAATCAACCTATAAGGCATTGTGAACTTTTGTTTAAAAGATTAAGCCTGGAAGGCATTTCGAGAGTGGTTTTTATACCCCAGGAGGGTTTTCCACTCGGTAAAATCTTGAGTCTCCTTGTTCTTCTGAGTTCTCTTTGCTTTACTGTGTTGTTATTTTAGTTCACTATTTGATTATTACTTTCTCAATTATATTTATGAATGATTACATTCAACTAATTAATGCATTAATCAGAGTATATTGAGATCAAATCTGAGCTATGGTTTTTGAATTTGTGAAAATTGGTCAAATTTGTTAAGACACTAATTCACCCCCCCTCTCAGTGTCATTTTAACTCCAACAATTGGTATCAGAGCATAGGGTCCTCTAATAGGTTTTAATCACCTTGGATTGATCTTGGTCTTGGAGTTTGTTTTTTAATGGCACATTCTCAAGACGGTGCCTCTATATCCAGAGCTCCATTATTTGATGGAACTTATTATGTGTTCTGGAGAATTAGAATGGAAGCTTTTCTTGTTTCTTTTGATGTTGATGTTTGGAGCATTGTTTTAAATGATTACAATGTACCAGAATCTATTCCCACTGATGCTACTGAAAAAAAGAGGTATGAAACAAATGCCAAAGCTAAGCATGCCATCTTGTGTGGGTTAACTAAAGATGTGTTCATTAAAGTCATGCATTGCAAATCTTCTCATGGAATCTGGGAAAAACTTGAAACTATATATCAAGGGAATGAGAAAGTCAAACTATCAAAAATCATTAAACTCAAACATCAGTTTGAGGAGCTGAAACGAAGAAGATGAAACTTTGTTCATGGCTGAAATTACTCAGCAAAATGATATAAACACCATTGACATTGAAGAAGGTGAAGTAGATCTTGAAAGTGAGCTGAAATGTGCTTTACAAGAGATCAGAAAACTCAAAAAACAAGTTCTTGCTCAAGAACATAAACCAGATCAAGAAATGGTCTCTTTGAAAACTCAACTTGAAAAAGCTAAAAGAGTTGAAGACTGTCTTCGAGAGAATGTAAGCTACAAAGATCAAGAAATTCAAAAACTGGAACAAGAAGTAGTCTGTCTTAGGAAGGAAATTGAAAAATATGAAAGCACTCTAAAACTGAATGAGATGCTCAGCAAGCAGAAGATGTACAAAGATAAAATTGTTGTTGGTTTTGAAAAGGGTGAATGCTCAATTGACCATGCAAAATAAAACCCCTCTTCTAAAGTCAAAGGTTCAGGTTCAAATCACTCAGAATTTGGTAAGGATCATGTTCAGTCTTTAAGAGGTAATAGATCTTCATACAGAGTCAATCCTTTCTTCTATGGTTATTATTTTTTCTGCAACAAATTTTGGCATAAGGTCAGCACTTACAGGCTTATGAATCCTAGAATACCTAGGTTTGGTCTTAGGCAACACTATGGTTTTGTTAGAAAAATCAGATGTTTTAAATGCAATGCTTTGGAACATTCTATCAAACAGTGCATAATTGATCTGCAATCTAAATAGCAAAAAATTAAAAAGGTTTGGAAACCTAAGACTGTCAACAACATTGAGCAAACTATGTTGGTTCAAACAGCTTTTCATTCCAAGAAAAAGGACTTATGGGTCCTAGACAGTGGATGTTCTAACCATATGATTGGCGACAAGGATAAGTTTATAAATCTTGAAGATTATGTAGGTGGATAAGTTAAGTTTGGTGATAACTCTAGTATTCAAATTAAAGGTAGAGGTTCGCTTCTTCTGAATGAAGACACTCCTATCTATAATGTGTACTATGTGGAAGGTCTCAAGCACAATCTTCTAAGTGTTAATCAAATCTATTATAGTGGTTATCATATTCTTTTCACTTCGCAGGGATGTGAGATTAAAAACAAGCTAGGAAAGGCTATTGCAACTGGAAGGAGGACAAAAGGAAATGTGTACAATCTTCTCAACACATCAAGCAATGACAATAATCAAGGTATGTGTTTAATGAGCCAAATTGAAGAAAGCTAGTTATGGCATAAAATATTAGGACACATAAACTTTGAAAATCTGGTTAGAATAAGTAAGAATCAGAATGTTAGAGGTTTACCAATCCTTAACAAGCTACAAAATTATGTGTGCAAAGAATGTCTAAGTGGTAAACAAACTAAAATCAGCTTCAAAACAAAAGAACATTCTTCTTCAAAACCTTTACAACTTGTGCACACTGATTTATGTGGACCAACCAGAACAAGGTCTATTAATGGTGAAAGGTTCTTTATGTTGTTTGTGGATGATTATACTAGAATGGTTTGGGTCACATTTCTTAGGCACAAATCAGAAGCATTTGAAAGGTTTAAAATATTTCGTAAATTGGTTGAGAAGGAATCTGATTTGAAACTTAAATGTCTGTGATCTGACAAAGGAGGTGAGTTCACTCCTCAAGAGTTTATTGATTACTGTGAATAGCATGACATTAAAAGATAGTATGATGCAACAAAAACACCTCAACAAAATGGGGTAGTTGAACGTAAGAATAGAACTGTAAAAGAAATGGCTAGAACCATGCTAGATGAAGCTAAGTTGTCTAATATGTATTGGAAAGAAGTTGTTCATACAGTTGTATACATTTTGAATAGAGTGCAGCTTAGGGTAAAATCTAAACACACTCCTTATGAACTTTGGTATGGAAAAACTACTTCTATCAAACACTTCAAAATTTTTGGAAGTAAGTGTTTTATCAAGAAAGATGATGATAACCTTGGGAGCTTTCAATCAAAGAGTGATGAGGGTATCTTTTTGGGATACACAACTCACATCAAAGCTTATAAATGCCTTAACAAAAGGCTTAATAAGATTGTTGAAGTTGTTAATGTAAAATTTGATGAGAGATCACATTTGTACGCTGAATCTTTGTAGGATAATGAGGAAGAAGAACTTGACCTAGAAATAATTTTAGAAGGAACTGATTCAACAAGCCCTAGAAATGAAACAACAAGTCCTGAAAAGGTTTCATCAAAAGCTCAAGCTAAATATCACCCCAAAGATCAAATTATTGGGGATAAAAATGCAGGAGTTCAAACTAGAAGAAAGGCTGCAAAATCTGATGAAAAGGTACAAATAGCTTTCTATCTAGTTACTTAGTTTGAGCCTAAAATTTTTAATGAAGTTATCACAGACTCATGTTGGCTTAATGCTATGCAGGAAGAAATTGATCAAATTGAGAAAAATCAGACTTGGGAGTTAGTCCCAAGACCAGATGACAAGAATGTAATTGGAGGCAAATGGATATATAGAAACAAGCTTGATGAAAATGGTAATGTTATTCACAACAAAGCAAGATTTGTCTGCAAAGGCTATGCTCAACAAGAAGGTATTGATTTTGGTCAAACCTTTGCACCCGTTGCTAGATTAGAATCTATCAGAATATTCTTGGCTTATTTTGTTTATAAAGACTTTACTGTTTATCAAATGGATGTCAAAACTGCTTTTTTAAATGGCTATTTAGATGAAGAGGTCTATGTTGAATAGCCTAAAGGATTTATGTGCAAAGATAAGCCTGATCATGTTTACAGATTGAAAAAGGCCCTATATGGCTTAAAACAAGCACCTAGAGCTTGGTACTCTAGGCTTGACAGTCATTTGCTTTCAAATGGTTTTGTTAGAGGAGGTGTAGATAGAAATCTTTATGTTAAAACTGAAGGTTCTAATATTTTGGTTGTTGAAATTTACGTTGATGAGACTATCTTTGGCTGCAACAATTCTACATTAAGTAAAAAATTCTTTCAGCTAATGGAATCTAAATTTGAAATGTCATTATTAGGAGAATTAAATTTCTTCTTGGGTCTTCAAATCTCTCAACATGAAAATGGAATATTTCTTTATCAAACCAAGTATGCTAGAGAGATGCTTAAGAAATTTTAGATGGATGAATGCCATCCAGTTAGCACTCCAATGATTACTAGATGCAAAATTACTAAGGTTGATGATTCCCCTGATACAAATCAAACTGAATATAGATCAATGATTGGCAATCTGTTATATTTAAATACCTCTAGACTTGACATTATGTAGGTAGTTTGCACTGTTGCACGGTTTTAGGCATCACCTAAAGAATCCCATGTCATTGATGTTAAAAGGATTTTTAAATATATTTAGGACACTCTTAATTATGGTCTTTGGTATCCTAGAAGCAATGATTTTTCATTGTTTGCATATACTGATGCTGACTGGGCTGGTTGTTTGGATGATAGGAAAAGCACCAGTGGTGCTGCATTCTTTCTTGGTGATCGTTTAGTGGCATGGCATAGCAAGAAACAAGAATTCATTTCTCTCTCTACTGCTGAAGTAGAACACATTGTTGCCACTTCACACTGTACTCAAGTTCTTTGGATGAGTCAAACTCTATTTGATATGGGTATTGGAATTCCTAAACCTGTTTCTATTCTCTGTGATAACACAAATGTGATAAATATCTCCAAAAATCCTATTTTTCACTCTCACACTAAACATATTGCTATCAAGTTTCACTTTCTTCGAGAAAAGGTTTTGGCTAATGAAGTCTGCTTACAGTTTTTTGGCTCACAAGATCAGGTGGCTGATATTTATACTAAGCCCTTAGCTAAAGAGTTATTTGAAAGGTTGAGACTTCGATTGGGAGTTATCTCTTAATCTTTACTTCTCTGATTTTACATGCATTGGCTTAGGGGGAACATGTTATATATTTTGATTCACTTACAACTCTCCTACAATCTTGGTTGTTGCACTGTTACTCTTTTTGCAAGTGTTTCTCATGATACTTTTGGTTGGATTCTCAGTTGTGTTTCCTGGAATTGCACATTATTCTCTTCTATTCTTTGTCATTGAGGCAAAAAGGGGGAGAGTCATTTGTGTTTTTCCATCAAGGACAAAGGAGGAGTTTGTTGGTTCTCTGTTGTATTCTGGTTGGTTTGTCCTTGATGACAAAATTCACCTTTGGGTATCTTTCAGCGTGACATTCAAGTGGTCTTGGCGACAATGGAAAAGTCTATTGGCATATGTATTTCTCACCACTGAGAGGTCTTACCAAATGAGTTGGGTCTCACCAACTAATACATAAGGAGGTTCATTGGAGTAAGAAATCCCTATCGGCATGTTCTTTCATCGATCGCTTTGTGTCTTGGAGACCGACACAAGAAAGAACATATCAACAAGAGTTGCGGCATCGATATAATGTCTTAGCGAACTTGCATTGTCTCACTGACCGAAGGAAAAGGAACATATCGGCAGGAGTGTTGTATTCGGTATGTGGTCTCACCAAAGACATATTGTCTCACCGACCATGCACCAAAAGGTCTTATCGGCAAAGGTTGTGGCATCACTAAAATGTCATAGCATTTTCGTGGTGTCTTACTAACTTGTGCTTAAAGGTTACATCGATAAGAGCTAGAGTCATTGGTATAGGGTCACAACGAGTTTGTAATGTCTCAGCGACTCAGAGTGGATAAAGCATTTCGGTATGACTCATGTGCATCAAAGAAAGGTCTTGGCGAGTTTGAATTCTTATACTGACTGACAACTTAAAGGTATACATCTCGATAAGAATTAGGTTTTTTGGCGTGAGGTCTTGGAAAGTGACTTATGGTCTTGCCGATGGAACACAAAAGGACTTTGTCGGCATAGGATTTGACTTGTCTTAGTGACATAGAAGATGGTGTGTGACTTTGGTATGATTCAAGCATTCTACCAGAGGTCTCCTCGATGATGGTATGCTATAGCGATACTCATAAGGTAGAAGGATGCATCGGTGAGAGAATCATAATGTCACAATGACACACAAGGGATAAAGTATTTTAGTGAAACTTAATGAAATCTACGAAGCGTCTTCCCAATAGTAGAATGTCACAGCGACAAATAAAGGGATGACTGACGGCGATAAAGTTTCCTTCGGCATAGGTATTGAATTGTCACGGTGACATGTTTGATCATGGGGGCTCTCAACAAAACAAAGACTTTTCTACAAGATGTCTTTCTGATTTCAAAAGGTTACAGCAACAGTGAATGAAACGAAAAGGGCATCTCGGTGAGAAACTTTGCGTATGTCTCAGCGATTGGAAAGAACATAACACATGGCTCTTAGCATGACATAATATATTCATTATGTCTTCTTCCTAACTCTGATGGGTCATGGCGAAAGCGATAACTAAGAGGAATGTCTGGTGATGTAATTGTCTTCGACAGAACTATCTGGATGTCTCAGCGAATGGTTAATGAAGACTAAAAACACTGTGGCCGACATCATGGATTGGCATCAAATCTCATAACCGTTACATGGCAGAATATTCATTGAGTTTCCTTGTTGAGCAGTTGCATTTTTGAAATAATGGATGATTTACAGCTCTCTGGATAAGCGTTACTATTGATTTTTACCATCATCTACAGTATGTCATTATTCAACTTCATATTAAAAAATCAGCAAGAGAATATCAGAATCTTGTGAAAAATGCTTTTTGAAGATTTCTTCATAACAAACATACTTGAAATGTAAATAAATACCAATGTTGAAAACTGTAAAAGCTCTCTGATTGTAATTCAGGAATATTGTTCTTTGGCTGTATCAAAAATGTATTAGGTAGATGAGGAAAATAGAGAGTTATGAGCTTGACTGAAAATAGAGAGATCCTCTGAGATATTTTTATTGTTTAGATGCATAATTTGAGGGGTTGGTACTGCTTGAGATAGATATCTCTGAATGAGGGGTTGGTGCTCCTTGAGTGGGTGCTCAAAAATCAGCCTATAAGGCATTGTGAACTTTTGTTTAAAAGATTAAGCCTGGAAGGCATTTCGGGAGTGGTTTTTATACCCTAGGAGGGTTTTCCACTAGGTAAAATCTTGAGTCTCCTTGTTCTTCTGAGTTCTCTTTGCTTTACTGTGTTGTTATTTCAGTTCATTGTTTGATTATTACTTTTCTCAATTTTGTTTATGAATGATTACATTCAACTCATGAATGCATTAATCAGAGTATATTGAGATCAAATCTGAGCTATGGTTTTTGAATTTGTGAAAATTGGTCAAATTTGTTAAGACACTGATTCACCCTCCCCCCCTCTCAGTGCCATTTTAACTCCAATAGGTATACATGTCATCACTTCGAACTTAGGAATCATAGTCCAAAAGGTATTAAAAAAACCTTGTGGCACTCTACTAAAAGAGAACTAGATTAACTAGGAAAACTTTTATATGCATGTTGTTGATGATGTTTTCTGCACATCAACAACTCAGATAGAATATAATATCCTATCTCTATTGAAAGGTAAATCTCTATTAGCAAGCCTCAAGAGATAACCCCAAGGTCTCTAATGTCAGGTCTTGACAATGCATAAACAATTCAATGATAAATGTGAAAATGTTGGTAATCACAAGGGGCCTTACAAATGAACAATGCTAGAAGTGTACTTTCATCAGATGCAACAATATGGTGATGCTTCTAATCCTAAAACTAACCCAGATTCAAAATAAAAAACAAAAGAGATAAGGGTTAAGAGAGATTCAAATCTAAACTAGCTCCTTAGATCAATCACAATAATGAAGAATGTTGCAAATGGACAGATCTCCAATAAAACCAATCTCTATTTGATCAAGGACAAGCCCACAACTCTACATAAATGGTGCAATCTTCTAAGGAAACTAAAAAAATTTAGACTATGAATATTCATCCACATACCCAATAACTGGCACAATGTAAACAAGCATCCACAATTGAACTTAGCACAAAATAAGGCCCAGAATAACTTTACACAGCAAATTACAATCAACAAATTGCTAAAAGTATGGACTGGAGATCGATCAACATCATTAACATTTCACCATCATTGCAAAAGAACTGAAATCTAACATCTAATATATGAGAATCAAGAACAAGAAACCATAAACTGTCAAAGTGTAACACAAAGCTTGCTAAATCAACAATCCAATTGTATTAACTTCTCCAGCATTACATAACAATTTCTAGTCTATTTCCTCTCCTACAGCTACTGTAACACCAAGAAAATGCACAAGACAAGATTAAGAGAAAACATGCAATACAAATCTAAATGCAATATAATGTTAAGCAACAAAGAACAAAGGAAGTCAAATGTAATTAAAACTTGAACAATCTCACCAATTTCAAACGTATTTCCATGATTCATCTTGATTGCCCTTCTCCATTTTGCTTGTGTAGTATAATTGCCCTCAAATTTCTCATAAGTTCGTGCAAGTATAGCCTATGATAGTGATTAGAAAAACATCGAAGATTCAAGATTAAGTGCTCTCAAAAGCTATAAGATTTCACGAGTTTTCGAGAGAGATTGGAATGAAGAAGACCAAATCAATTTATAGAAAATTGATTATTTGAATGACAAGCCAAGATTGAAAGATGGATGAATGGTTGAGATCGACTGATTAGACATGCATTCTGATAACTGTCAGCAGTGACATGAGTGATACAAATTAGAAATAGAATTAAAGATTAAATAAATGATTTAATCTTCTAGTTTGGTATTCGAAAATAGAAGAATTATCTTTGCATGACAAAGATGAATATGGATTAAAGCAACTTCTGTTCGAATGCACGCACAAGGTTTAATTAATTAAATAGGAATATTTAATTAATTCGCATGTACAAGCAAATGAGTTAGAACTGGACGATTGAATGATTTGATGAAGAGATTACTCAAGAACGCCACTCAGACATTAAATCAAGAGTTAACTGAGTGATTAAAATAGATGTCGAGTCGATTCAAAGTGAATACATAGATAACTCACACAATTATCTAAATATAGAGGAATGTGTTAAAATACAATTCATGAATTAAATAATTCATTTAATTCAATATCTAATATTTGAAGAATAATTAAATAAATAAGATTTATTTAATTAAGTGATGAAGGGATTTAAATGAATAATTAAATAAATAAAAGAATTTATTTAATTATAGTTGAAATATGATAAAGAGTAAATTAAATAAGAATTTATTTAATTTGACAAGAAGAATAAGGTTAATTAGTAACATAATTAAATAAAAAGTATTTATTTAATTAATCAGATAGAATAAAGAAAAGTGTGAATTAATTAAATAATTATGATTATTTAATTAATAGAAGAAATGCAGACTATAGAGAATAATTAAAAAATTGACATTATTTAATCAATAGAAGAATACAAATTATGAAGAATATTGAAGTCGCAGGATTAAACCAAATTTCAGTATCTACATTTGCCCCTCTTTGATACAATGTCATTTTGGCATTGTGTCAAAGAAAATCGATAAGAAATATGCCCCAGTAATGCCCCAGTGTAAAATAGGTGAAGGTATGCCCCCTCGGGAAAATTGACAAATTTTTGAAAAAGTTAATAAAAATTTGGAAATAGTCCTGATTAGGCCATTGGATGGCCAGAAATGCAGTGGAGTTTGCAAAATTGAGTTTGGGAACGTTAGGTACAGATATGGGTGGAGCGGAAATGACAATCGACACAGCCAGTAGAAAAGAATGCCACCTAAACCTTAGGTATATATAGGAAGTTGGGTAAAAACCAATTCATTTTCACCCACTTAGCCCTAGAATTAAGATTTTGCTCTGCACCCATAGCAAGGATGTCGCCCATTCCGAACACTCACCATCACGCATACAAGATCCGGACCTTCCATAGGCCAGCCGACGCGGACCCCCTGGTATGTACCTCAAATTTGACCTTTGAAATTTTTGCTTATGCGCGTGATTTTATGCATTTAATGGTATTTTTCGTTATGCATCACTTTGTTAAAACACCACATATGAATGCGCAAACGACGCATCTATTTGCGAAACAATGCATTTGCATTTTTATGTTTACTTTTTTGCATAGTTTGTCTGTGGTTCAACGCATTTGTAGATTTATGAACCGCATTTGAAAATGTGCATCACATTTGCATTTAGAATAGCCACATTTGAGAATGTGCATCGCATTTGCATTTAGAATAGCCACATTTGAGAATGTGCATTGCATTTGCATTTAGGTATCTGATGAAAGTTGACTTTGTCAAAGTACTCCTTAAAGCTATCAGCCATGTGTTTGTAGGGGGAAAGCTTCTCATCCTTAGTCTCATAATCATCATTTACCTGTCTGATTACCAATTGGGAATCACCATATATCTGTAGGTTCTTAATTTTCCACTTGATTGTCATGCGTAACCCTATCACTAGAGCTTCATACTCTGCTATGCTGTTAGTGCATGGAAATGCAATTCTGAATGACTCAGGGATGGAATCACCCTGTGGTGTAATAAACAGTATACCAGCCCCTGAACCATGATTTGTATGTGAGCCATCAAAGTACAATTTCCATGTTATGTTTGTGTCAATTGTGAATATGAACTCATCAGGAAAGTCTGCAACTAATGGGTGATCTGCCTGTATGGGTGCATCAGCTAACTGATCAGCAATGACCTGTCCTTTAATAGCCTTTCTTTCTACATATTGGATATCATACTCACTAAGTATCATAACCCATTTGGCTAGTCGCCCTGTTAATGTTGTCTTGCTAAGAAGATATTTCAGAGGGTCTATTTTAGCAATCAACATTGTTTGATGGTTTAGCATATAGTGCCTCAATTTTTGAGTAGAAAATACTACTGCAAGACAGGCACGTTCAATGGTACTATAGTTGATCTCATAACCTACCAAAGTCTGACTGATATAATAGACTGCCCTTTCATGACCTTCATCATCATTCTATGCAAGCAATGCTCTGAGTGATGAATGGGTTTCCGTAATATAAAGAATCAGTGGTCTTCCTTCAATAGGTGGCATTAAGACAGGTGGTGTGAGTAAATATTCTTTAATCAGTTGAAAAGCCTCTCCACACCCAGTTGTCCATGGAAAGCGTACTCCTTTCTTAAGTAGATGTTGAAAAGGATGTGTCTTATCTGCTAATTGCACTATAAATCTTCTAATAGATTGCAACCTTCCCTGTAATGTCCTTAGTTGACTAAGATTAGTGGGTGGAGGCATATCCATGATTGCTTTTACCTTAGCCGGATCCACTTCAATGCCTCGTCTAGAAATGATATAACCTAACAGCTTTCCTGGCTTGACTCCAAACACACATTTCTTTGGATTGAGTCTCACTTTATACTTCTCCAGCCTCTGAAATATCTTGTCTAAAACCTGTAACTATTCTGCCCTTGTCTTGGATTTTACAATAAGGTCATCAACATAATCCTCCATAAGAGTGTGTACTAGATCATGAAAGATAGTAGTCATGGCACGTTGATAGGTTGCTCCAGCATTCTTAAGTCTGAAGGGCATAACATTCTAGCAATACGTTCCCCAAGGACAAGTGAAAGCCATCTTAGGTTGGTCTTCATTTGCAATTCTGATCTGGTTATATCCTGAAAATCCATCCATAAGGGACAACATCTCATATCCTGCTGTCATGTCAACTATCACGTCTATGTTAGGAAAAGGGAAGTCATCCTTAGGACAAGCTTTGTTGATATTTCTAAAATTAGTGTAGATGCGGATGGCACCAGTTGGTTTAGTGACTGGTACAAGATTGGAAATCCAATTTGCATAGTTGATAGATCTGATGAAACCAATGTCTAAGAGTTTCTTGAGTTCTGCCTTGACTAACAAAGTAATCTGTGGGTGCATTTTTCTCAATTTTTGTTTCACTGGTTTGGCACCTGGTTGTAAGGGAAAATGATGCAAAACAAGTTCAGGATCCAACCCTGGCATGTCGGCATATGACCAGGAAAAAATGATCTATCTCTGTGCAAATAAATTGTGGAACTCTAGTTGCTCTTCTGTTGTCAATGACGCTGCAAAATAAACTAGTCGAGGATTCTCTTTGGTACCTATGTTGACTTCTACTAATTCTTCAATGAGCATGGGTGACTTTTCTTGTGCAATGGGGAGAATGTTCAAACCTCCATCCTTAGGTGCCTCAGAGGGGTTTTCACCTTTGGATGCGTCCTTTCTTTTTACTTTTTCATTGTCTAAAGGTGCCTTTCAGTTTTCACCTAGAGACTCATCCTTTTTATTTTGTTTATTCTTTTTCTCATTTTTGTGACTGGAGGGTTGAATAGATTCCCCAAAATATGCTTTGTTGTCCAAGTCAATGGTAAAACCAACCTTATGATCACCGTTTGGTATGCCTTCTTGTAATCCCAGGAACTCAACAATTGCTTCGTCGTTCTCAAAAATGTCTAAGACAGGTGTGTCTTGTTGGTCCCAATCAATGAGTTGGGGATAAACTAAGGGTATGTCATCATCGAAGTTATCAAAGTTTAATGGGGTCAAGGTATAGATTGAATTATTCATTTGGTTACAAAAGTCTTGTACCAGGTCCTTTTTGCTCATAGTTTTGGGTCTAGGTGGATGGATAGGTGGGCCTAATGCCAAGGTTTGACTATCTGAAACAAGTGGCTCAGGTTGCCAAGAGGTAGGATCAAGTGATTCCCAATAGTAGTGTTTAAACCATTCCTCTTTTGTCATTTTCTTTGGTGGATAGGAATTCAAGGGATTGGGTGAGGAACTTAGCATCAAGTCAAGTTCTCCAAATAACTTGTCAAGGTCCATGGAAGAAGTAGAGGATAGGGAATCCCACTCATAATCATTAGAGTCAGAAGAGTCATAATGATATTGGTCCACTAGTTCGTGAGATGTCTTAATATCTTCTGAAGCACTTACTTCCTCAAGTAAGGGTAATGAGGTACTAGGAATTCCAATATGAATCGGTTGAAACCCTAGCCCTACTCCTTTTGGCCACTAAGAAACAAATATTGGTTCAATCCTCCCATCTTGGTTTAAGCCTAAACCACTCTATCCATCATATCCTTTTCTTTGCATGATTTTGAAACCCTTTCCATATAGATTTGTAGGAATATGAGCAAGTAAGAGGGGTTCCTCATCATCTTCCCTATATAGCCAGGAAGTGACATCTTCTATATTTACAACCTCTTTGCTTAATTCTCCCCATTTGATGAAATTTTTTGTGGGAGGAACATGTATAGTGACCATATATTTTTCCCAATCTGATGTAGGTAAACCATATGTCTTAGGAGGAATCAAATGGCTAACACAATAAGAAGTCTTCATGTAATACTCTCCACAACCCTTGTCTTGGATCTCAACCCTAGAAATAGTAGGAATTGAGGGTGAAATAGATGTTCGAGTGAGTGTGGCTAGATCAACATAGGATGATAAATTGGATGATGAGGCCTCTTGGTTTACTGGCACTTGGTGTTGGGGGATCTCTTTTAGATTGGTGCAATATTGGAAGGGATCCAGATCACCATCTATAGTTATTTCTATGCCATTGTAAGGGAATTTAAGACATTGATTATACGTGGAAGGGACCACCTTCATGGCATGAATCCATGGTCTACCTAGCAGAAGGTTATAAGGGAGGGTGAGATCTAAGACCTGGAACTTTGTCTCCATTACTGCAAGACCAATTCTGATAGGAAGTGTTAGCACCCCCTTTGATTTTCGTTCCTCATCATCATAAGCTTTAATGACAATACTTTTGGTTGTGTCGATGCATGCTTCTAAGATACCTAATGCCTTAATTAGTTTTAAAGTGCATAGATTTAACCCTGCTCCTCCATCTACCAAAACTCATCTAACTTTGGTATCATCAACAAGGACTTCTAGATGTAAAGGGTCGTTGTGGTTTGTCTTTTCAGTTGCATAGTCTTGTTCAGAAATCATGGCATGGTGATTATTGGTCAAGTAGCCCACCATTTCCTAGAAACAATTGACTTCAAGGTCATTAGGGACCATGGTGTTTTGTAAAGCTTTATTGAGAATAGATCGATGCTCAGGGGAAATATGCAACAGTTCCAAGATTGAAATTTGGGCTGGGCTCTTCCCCAACTGGTCAAGTAGGTTATATTGTAACTTGGAAGATTGTGGTGTTTGTTGCAATGGAGGGCCTTGGATAGTGAACATAGTATGATGAGTACTAACCGCGCACTCAGGATTTGTATTGATAGTAATGGTATTAATATTCTCATCGGCGGCGCAAAGGCAATGAATGATTTTTCCACTATTATAATCATGCTTGATGCTCGCATAGTTGGTAGACATATTGGTATTAGTACTCGAACTGGGGATAGTTCCTTTCCCATGGTCATGTAGCGGGTCAAAAAAGACTTGATGATCAGTGTTCGATGACTTTTGTTTTTTTCCACTAACTTCGATAATTCTCCTTTCGACAAGATCTTGTATGATATTCTTCAATTATCGACAGTTTTGTAAGTTATGTCCCTTAGTTCTATGATAATCACAAAAGGCATTATCATCCCACCAAGCTGGTTTAAATTGTCTCGGGTTGTATTGTCTTGGTTCTTGCAGCTGTATAAGATTATGTTGTAATAGTTGTTTGAACACCGACTCAATGGGTTCCCCTAAGGGAGTGAACTCACATTTTTGAAATCTCCTTTGTTGTCGACATTGAGTATTTTGGACCATGTTAGGAGGTTGATTGATAGCATTAAGCATGTTGGAAAAAGTATGAGGTCCCTGTAATGTGATGAGTGGTCCTGCTTGTATCATTTTAGCATCAACTACCCCATCATTGGTGACATTTTTGTTGCGAGACCAAAATCTATTTCTATTAGTGGGGGTGTTTTGCACGATTGGATTTCTATTGGATGTTGATGTCTTAAGTTCACCTTTTTTGATGAGATCCTTCTCTATTATAACCCCTTTTTCCACTAGTTCTAAAAAAGATGTACAACAATGTACCCTTAAGTTACTCCTTAGTTTCGCATGAAGGTTTTCTTGGAACATAGTAACTTTTTGTTTTTCAGGTATCTCGACAGGACACCGACTAGCTATAGTCCTCCATCTCTGGAAGAAAGCAATGAATTTTTCCCCTTTGTCTTGCGTTGTGTGACACAAGGTTGCTATATTTATCTCGTGGTCTATGTTGAAGGAGAATTTCTCCACAAATTTCTCAACCAGTTCACCCCAAGATCTAATGCTAGAATCTAGACCCGAAAACCATTCTAGTGCAATTCCTACAAGACTTCTTGGAAATAGCCTCATAAGATATGTGGGGTCATAAGTGACATCTATGCATATGGTAGAAAATTCCCTTATATGTTCTATTGGATTTCATTTTCCATTGTACTTAGGGAGATTCGATATGACATATCCATGAGGGAAAGGGGTCATGTACAATGATCTATCAAAGGGGAATGGGCATATGTCCTTTGTTGAAAATGATTTCTTAGTTGACACCGACATGTTATCCATTTGCATTTGTGTTTGTAATACATCAACTTCAGTCAAAGATGTGCTAGGGGGATTATGCGGATCCGTGTATGTATTCTGAAATCCAAAGTCTTGTGATGGGTTTCGATTGAATGTTGGCATCTGAGGTGGATTTGGATTCAGAATGTTGGTAAATGTGTTCTGGTCTAGAATCTGCATAAATTGGTGTTGACCTGGGATCTATGTAAACGGATTCTGAGTACCAATTTGGGAAAAGGGATTCTGATTGGGAATCTGTGTAAATGATTGGTGTCTTGGAGTCTGTGTAAATGGATTATGACCACCGATCTGAGAAAATAGATTCTGATTGGGAATTGGCGTGAAAGTATTATGATTGCCAATCTAGGGGAGTGGATTCTGATTACCATACTGGAATGAGGGAACACCTCCTGTTTGTGTAGTCTGCGGTATAGTACTAGTGACTTGAACACTAGGTGTGGTCGTTGACTGTGATATGGTGCTCATGATACTAGCGTTAGGTATGATCATTGACTGCGAACTTGTGACACCAACATAAGGTGTAGAGGCTGAGGTTTTAGGCCTTTTACTCCCAACAAGAGGACCGAAGGGAGTGGATGATGAAGCTCCTATAGTGAAATTAAATCCCGATGTCATGCTAGATGTACCAAATGGGGACGTATGGACTGTCGTACCCTATGTAGGTGTGCTAGATGGCATAGTTGTGCTGACCTGAGGTATAGTAGTACTAGCAATCGTGGTATTTGTCCCTTGTGTAGGTTGAGTTTGTAGAGTGTTGATATCAAATCTTGTAGGTAAGGTAGCACCTTCAGCTAGCAATTTGGCTAAGTATCATTGTCGATCATTTGCTAGGTACTCATCTAAAAAAGAAGAAAACTCAGGGTCTTGTGCAGCAGCCTCTATGTCTTCTACTACAATATGTCCTTGAGTGTTTCTAGTGGTGAATTTGTCTAATAGAGTCTTATGAGGTCTTGAAGAAAATGGATTGATGAATTTTTTTAGGTTCGACATCTTTTCTCTCTCTCTTCTCTTAGACCTAGTTTCGACCATGTAAGATCAGCTCAATATGCAAGGAATGCAAAACTATGTCTATGGACAATATGACTCTAATCTATGTTTTTGGGATTTTCCAAATGCAAAATAAGGAATGTTCTAGGATGACACTAGTCTAAACTCTAAAGATGCAAAGTCTAAGCAAGACCCTAAAGTGATCAATTCAATAAACCCAAGACGGAGGGACCAACTACCTAAAGTCTAACCAAGGCATCAATTTCGTCAAGTCAAAGAACCAATGTTGGATGAAGATCAAAGACAAGTCGAGTTTCCTAACTAGACTGATGAGCTAGGAGGACTCTCTATAGGACAAAGGATAAAGTGATAAGATCAGGTTCAATGACAGCTTTTGTTGATGCTACGATTTTTCTAGAGTGTAGATGATGGACCTATTCTAAAGTTTGTAAATGTGACCTTCCTAGAAGTTTACTCTAAAGGAAAAAATGTATTCTAAGATGAGACCCAACTCTGAATTAGGATAGCTATGGAAATGACTAAATGAACCTAAAGGATGAAAAATTGAGAAAAATTGTTTCCTATTTATTTTCAAAGACTGTTTGTGGCAAGATAACTAAAACTAATGTGACCGTGTTGACCAGATAGTGACCGTGAATTCAGACTTTCTGATAATCAGAAAAATGCGTCACAGGATCTCACATATGTGGTCAAGTTTACTAGTTGTGATTTTCTAGTGATCAATTGTGTTTCTTTGGTAAAGTTCAATGTGACTCTGACAGATGCGGTTAACCTTCTAATAGATGTGACTCGTAATGACAGTTGTGAATCAGAATATGACATGCAATTTTTTTTTTCGCAAAACAATTGCAAATTGATCTGGCAGATGCAACTCTATGCTAAACAGATGTGACTCATAATAACAGATGCAACTTAAAGTTAAACAGATGCGACTCGTAATAACAAATGTGACTCAAAGTTAAACAGATGCGACTCCTAATAATAGATGTGACTCAAAGTTAAACAGATGTAACTCTAAAAATCAATTGCAACTTTTTGGTGAACAGTTGTGACTCTCTGTGTATTTTCAGTGATGAGATTTTAAAACCAACTGTGTTTTCCGTGATCAAATTTTGGCAAACAAGAACAATCATAAGAAAAAGTGTTTTCAGTTTGATTTTAGACTCAAAGAATGTTTAAGTTGACAACATACAAGTACATTCTAATAGGCCAAGAGGCCTAGGGTTTGTATACTTGGTATAGCCCACCGAAATACCCCAGATTAGTGATAAACACCTTTCCTTCTTGAGAGTGGATAGCTTATAAATTTGGTGGCATTGGCTCCCCTCCACAGCTCATTAACATCTTTCGAGCACACCAATTTCAAATTCTTTGGGAAATGACCTCCCAAGAACTGTTATCTCTACTCAAGCAGATTAGTAGTGAGTGTCTTCGGGCATGATACTGTACCCTGCACTATACCAAGCAACGACCAATAGAATGGTTGGTCTCTAAAACAAAAGGTGTTTAATACAGGCATTCCATTCATGGGGCATGATCCATACGGTGAGAGTCCCCTCTCAGATCCATCTCGTCGGAATCACACTCATAATTCTTGGGTTTTCCCCAAGAACCCACTTTTATATACCGGTTGGAAGTCCCTCGAGTTCAGGGTGCTACCAGTCTAAGTCATCCTAGGGTGATTACTTTTTCCCACCAGAAAAGGCCCAAGTTCTAGAGTTGGTAACCATTTCTCTTACACCCAGGATCACACGGATGCACAAGGGGAGAGGATACTTCAATGTACCAAGTTGTGAGGGTAACCAAACTTGTGCTTTCACACCAAACACAGTAGGCACTTGTTAATTTTAAACCAAACAAAAAATTTGCTATGCTACTAAACAATCTGTTTCAAAAATTAACTAGGGTCTTCGACAAGCATCCTGCAAAAAAATTCGTTAGTATTTTTCAATATCATCTTCGTCAATCGTCTTGCAAAAACTTGTTAGCTTCCACAAGGCCACACACTGAAAATTAGATATTAGTAACACACAAATTAATTGAAAATTTTAGATTTTCGAAAATAGAAATAAAGGTTACTAGTCAATTGTGTTGCTATGTTACCAGTCAGATGCGTCAATATTCTCTTCAATTGTGTCTCGGTATTCACCAGTCAATTGCGATTCAGGATTTTTTATATGCATCGTGGTTTTTCAGATGTGGCGTTTCAGGTGTTAGATGTGGTTCAAGGAATCAGTTGCGTCATTTTGTCAAACTGATGCGTCTATAAATTTCAATTGTGGTGTTTCGTCAAGCTGATGCATCGTTCCATGCCAAAAACCTGCAAAAATCAAAATAACAGTCTACGGGTATGCGAAGATGGTGTCTTCACATCGGGTTCACCAAATGTAATGCCAAGAAAATGCACAAGACAAGATTAAGAGAAAACATGCAATACAAATCTAAATGCAATCTAATGTTAAGCAACAAAGAACAAAGGAAGTCAAAATGTAATTAAAACTTGAACAATCTCACCAATTTCAAATGTATTTCCATGATTCATCTTGATTTCCCTTCTCCATTTTGCTTGGGTAGTATAATTGCCCTCAGATTTCTCGTAAGTTCGTGCAAGTATAGCCTATGATAGTGATTAGAAAAACATCCAAGATTAAAGATTAAGTGCTCTCAAAAGTTATAAGATTTCATGAGTTTTCGAGAGAGATTGGAATGAAGAAGACCAAATCAATTTATAGAAGATTGATTATTCGAATGATAGGCCAAGATTGAAAGATCAACGAACAGTTGAGATCGACTGATTAGACATGCATTCTGATAACTGTCAACAGTGACATGAGTGATACAAATTAGAAATAGAATTAAAGATTAAATAAATGATTTAATCTTCCAGTTTGGTATTCGAAAATAGAAGAATTATCTTTACATGACAAAGATGAATATGGATTAAAGCAACTCCTGTTCGAATGCACGCACAAGGTTTAATTAATTAAATATGAATATTTAATTAATTCGCATGTACACACAAATGAGTTAGAACTGGACGATTGAATGATTTGATGAAGAGATTACTCAAGAACGCCACTCAGACATTAAATCAAGAGTTAACTGAGCGATTAAAATAGATGTCGAGTCGATTCAAAGTGAATACTTAGATAACTCACACAATTATCTAAATATAGAGGAATGCGTTAAAATATAATTCATGAATTAAATAATTCATTTATTTCAATATCTGATAGTTGAAGAATAATTAAATAAATAAGATTTATTTAATTAAGTGATGAAGGGATTTAAATGAATAATTAAATAAATAAAAGAATTTATTTAATTATAGTTGAAATATGATAAAGAGTAAATTAAATAAGAATTTATTTAATTTGACAAGAAGAATAAGGTTAATTAGTAACATAATTAAATAAAAGTGTTTATTTAATTAATCGATAGAATAAAGAAAAGTGTGAATTAATTAAATAATTATGATTATTTAATTAATAGAAGAAATGAAGGCTATAGAGAATAATTAAACAATTGACATTATTTAATCAATAGAAGAATACGAATTATGAAGAATATTAAAGTCGCAGGCTTAAACCAAATTTCAATGTCTACAACTACTATCTTGCAGAATCCAACTCCTAACTTAGCCAATTTTGGCTTTTAATCAACTCTTCTAACCTAGTTTCCCCCCTTTACAAATGAGAAGGAACTGGCCTTTTATAGAGAATTACATTTTGAATCAATGGCCAAAATTTAATTAATCCAATGACTACAATTGCACTTCTAGAAGCATCAAGATGTTACAATTAATTTGGGAGCTTATGGTACATCATCATCCAATTGCATAAAAGTAGTTACATTATGGAACAATGAGAAAACAATATTATGCCAGCTTGTCATTAATAAAAATTCTGATTGGATGATGAAATCAGCTTCACATGTCTTCCAGAAACTCCTTCCAGCTATAGATAGTTCAGGCACAGATTCTTATGCAGGCCCCACTTTTAATATTTATTTAATCCTAAAAAAAAATATCATCATTAGTAGCTCACATGTTAAAAATCCAATCCAAATTAAACTTGAATAAAATTTTGGCCTTTTTTAAAAAACTTACATTTTTTAATGGGAACTTTCCATTTTGGGAAAAAATTTCTCCATCTCAAGAATTTGATTTTAGAAATTTTTTCCAATTTTAGAAAAAAATGTTGAGATTATGGATGCACAGTCCCTAAAGCTCTGGAATCTTAAATGGAGGACCCTTGCTAGGAAAGATAATCAACCACAAAGAAAGTGTTGCAACTAGTCATGCACAATAGAGATTCTAATGATATTGATATTGATATGTTACAAATGAACAAGTTGCTTGATTATATAGGCAAGAATGAAAACCTAAGATGCATGATATGTTGCCAAGTGTTATAATCTAACAACATGTGACAACATGTGAACCCTATCTAGATGATTATTAAATGTTGAGATAAGTTCTAGAAGGAATCTTATCCCTACAATCAAGGAAGGGAATATTATCCTATTTATTAAATGATTTATTAAAAATGCAACCTAGGGCTAAATGAAATATGACCTAAGTTAAATTATGCTAGTGTAATAATTAATTAATTACACTAACACCCCCCATAAGTTCAACTTAGGGAGGAAAATGCAATGATTATGTAGAGATGATCGATGATGGGTCTTGGCTACGAGGCCGTGTTAGGTACCCATGTACATGAAGATGCAGAAAATCTCCCACAACCAGAGAAAAGGGGAAAACCTAGTGGGAACAAAACCCCTCTCTGAAAAGGAGATGAAAAAGCAAAAAAGATGTGAGATAGGATGGGAAGGATGGAGGACTCCCAAATACCCCCCAAGTACACCATCCATCACATGGATACAATACAATAGCCCCCCCATTAGAGGGATAGAGAGAGACTATATAACCCCCTCCCCCCTGAAGATGATATCACCTACAAAGATGGTAAGTGTCTAAAGATAGAGCATGATCCAATGTTGACAAACAACTTATCTCCCTTTCGGAAGAAACAAAACCAAGTGCAAGTGCAGAGATGCTTCCCATTTCGGATAGGAATTGAAGGAAGGAAGGATGAAGGTGGATGATGATATCTCTAAACTCTGCTCATGTGTCTCCTTGCCTGAAGATGAAGATGCCACAATCAATGAAGAGGGTGAAAATATAGGACAATGCAAAAATTGACGTTGAACAAGATCCAAAGACAATGTGATAGATATGATGGAGACTTGATTGCCCCCCTGAATGAAGTGTCCTCAAAACCACTGAAAGAAGCTTGAAGCTGATCCAATAGTAGATGCTAAAGAAACCTCAAATCCAGATAGGGAAGAATTCTTAGATATGAAATATCTGAATAAAGGAGTGATACACCCTCAAGAATGTTCTCCAAACTTGTAGAAGTAGCCAAGTCAATGATACCTGAAACAAAGCCATCCTGTGATGCCAAGTCTGAAAAACTGAATGTGTCCTGATGAATAGAGATGATGGTAGTGGAAGCCTCAATCAATGAATTTGGACAAGGAATCACTGAATGTGAAGGGCTACCAACTGTCTCTAATGGAGAAGAAGCGCTTGAAGCAATCTTGTCAACCTCTTCAGAAAGATCAAGGCAATCAACTTCTTGTATGACAATATCATCATAGGGTACTTGATCTGAAGAATGATATTCTGAATCATGATCATCGAGGAATGATGGAGTATTTGAATCTCCATATAGCTCCCAAATCTTAGCCCAAAGGATATGAGGACAATCACAATGATCAATAGAACTCAAAACATCACAATCAACTTGCATAGAAATGATCTCCAAAATGGTGTACCTGCTGCAACTCCAAGAAAATTCATGAATACCTTCACTCAGATGAGGAACTATACCATACATATGAGGCAATAGATCAAGTGATTGGAGATGGTGGTTGATCCCATCTCGCCATTGTTGATAGTTACCCTTATGCAACATAACCAAAGAAGGAGTATATGCAAGCCCCATAATGAAATTTCTCCAAATAACAAAGACAAATGACCTTCAACAACAAATAGAAGCTTCCAAATATGATGTACAACTGAAGTGATGCTACTCAGATCAAAAATTATTTTCCCAAGCTTCAGAATAACCAGGTTATTGATCAAATGCACCAAATTAAAAAAAATATCATGCATGAGTACCTGGAGCTGAAAATGATCAAGGGGTCTAGACTAATGAAAAACTCTCTAAATCACCTTCCTGATGCTGCTAGAATCACCGAAATCGGACAGTCTGATGAGAAGTCATGAGCCTTGATATCCAAACTAGGGTTTTAACTTCAGTTGGATGTAGATTTTTCTACAAGAAAAATTTCATAGAACGAATGTCACCACTAGAAAGTAGACAAAAATACCTTTCTGATGGTATCTTGTTTTCCAATTTTTGATACCCTGGTGAAAAGTTATGATAAAACAAAAAAAATGCCTATTTTAGGAACTTCACAGGCTAATTAGGTGCAAAATTTAAGCACCAGGAGCTAAAAAAATCGCAGATATGACTAGGGGATGGGTTGTGGAAAAAAAATCTCCCCTCCTAGGAGTGGTGGTGGAGCAGCAACTTTGGGTGGAGCTTCTAGCTAGGCAGAGCTTTGAGTGGTGGCGTTGCCGATGCTTGGTGTAGCCCTCGGTTGGTAAAGTGACCGATGGTGAGGGTAAGGAGTCCAGTGGGATCGGATGGTAAACAAGTGTTTGATAGTAGGGAGCAGGTGTCGGTTGTAGGGATGATCACTGTCGGTGGAGAACGTCGGTGTTAGAGAATGAAGGAGCCATCAGTAGAGAGAATGGTCAGTGATGGAATTGTCGGCGAAGAAAGCCAGCCACCGACAGGTGGGTGCCGATGCGACCCCTATCAAAAATTACCTGCCACACTAAATGTAGCCGACACAAGCAAAGATTCTACATAATTGATTTGAACGAGCCAACAAAAACTATATTTTGATTTTTAATATTGCTTGTATAGCAATTAAAAATTAAAAAAATGAATATTAAAGATTATGTCGACAATAAAATCTGCAATGCCATATAAATATGTCGACCAAAAAATATGTTCCCGATGATTTTAAAAATCAAATCTCAAAATTTTAAATAAAATGCCAATGAAATATATTAATATAGTCTACGGATTAGAAAAAAGGATGATGTCGACCAGATAAATAAATGGAAGGTTGCTTCGAAATATTTTCTGCAAACTATAGAAATAAGCCCACAAATTGATTTTTTGCCAAAAAAATAAATAAAGCCCTGATTTTTTTTTTAGAAATTGCCTACGACTAAATTTTTTTTGCATCATAGAACAACTGACTGGGATAAATTTTTTTTCTACAAATTGTATGGATAGTACAATTGATTTTGCAAACCCTAAAATACCTTTGATGGCTCCCAGGTTGATGAATACAATTTTGATAAATGGGCAGGCCATCCTTGGGTTTCGAGGCCTTCTGAAGACAATAGCGATCTTGGATCTGACTCTATCTACTTCAGAAATAAGCTTGGTCCCTAGGTGGAATCAAGTAGCCTTCAATGGAAACATCCAAGCCTGTGAAGAATCTCACACACCAACTTTCTTGATCAAGGGTTGATGTTTCACTAGACAAGCTTTGGTACCATGTTGAGATTATGGATGCACAGTCCCTGAAGCTCTGGAATCTTCAATGGAGGACCCTTGCCAAGAAAGATAATCAACCACAAATAAATTGTTGTAACTAGGCATGCACAATAGATATTTTATTGATATGATTGATTGATATTGATATTGATATGTTACAAATGAACAAGTTGCCTGATTATATAGGCAAGAATGAAAACCTAAGATGCATGAGATGTTGCCAAGTGTTATAATCTAACAACATGTGAACCCTATCTAGATGATTATTAAATGTTGAGATAATTTTTAGAAGGACAACTCATCTTCTAGAAGGAATCTTATCCCTACAATCAAGGAAGGGAATATTATCCCATTTATTAAATGATTTATTAAAAATGCAACCTAGGACTAAATGAAATATGACCTAAGTTAACTTATGTGAGTGTAATAATTAATTAATTACACTAATAAAAAAATTCCATTTTTGGAAAAAATTGCATTTCAAGAAAATTTTCCATTTTGGAAAATAAATTCATTTTTGAAAAAAATTCCATTTTTGGAAAAAATTTCCATTTTGGAAAATTTTGGTTTTGAGGGGGTCTTGGAATTTTCCAAAAATGGAAATTTTAGGATTTTGAGGGGTCATGGAAATTTCGGGATTTTCCATTAGGGACAGAAATTCCCGAATTCCCTACAGGGTCAAAATCCCCTAAACCTCATAACTTTTTTTCTAGAAGGAATTTTCAAAAAGTTCAAAAAGAAACCCAGCCTAATTTTTTGTCCTCTATCCATGGATGCAAAAATGATTTACATATAACATTGAAAATTCACTTCAAAATCCCCATTTTCAAATTCCAACACTTGTGAATTTCCCCTAGAGCCTCAAAATATTGTCCTCATCAAACCCAGTCTAGACTTAATCCCAAAATAACCTCCCATGAAGAGAAAAACCAAAATTTTACCAAGCCAAGATGTAGAGATGCAAAAGAAAAAAGAGGGTCCCCTCCTCTAGTGGGGCATGTGCGAAAATTTCACAACACGTGTCTCAGGGAATAATCTAGAATTATATGCCTTTTTTGAAATTCAAAATGTGTCTTTTTCATGATCTTGAACTTCTCTAAATCATTGGGTCTTTTAGGATTTGAAAACTTTAGAGGTCTAGCATGTTCTTCAACACCTTGGTCTTGTAAAAAAGGTCCTTCTAGGTTCATCTAGTATCAAAACCAACACCTTCATTTATTAAAACATTTGTCAAAACCCATCTCACAAACAACTTTTAGAACTTTGAAAAATTCATCTATGCTATACTTTTGGTAAATCCTTAGACCAAAATAAAAATCATCTTGTTTAGTTAGGTGTGTGGGAATGAATCATTTATCACACACTTGGTTAAATTAGCACCCCTTTTGGACAAGTTCATCCTAAGATCACATATAACATCTTGGGATATACAAGTTCATCATCCAAATCAAACCAATCAAAATAAAAAAATCCTAAGTTCTAGTATTTATCCAAGGATCTCAAAAGTTCAAACATACATATCACTCAACATCATTCATACCTCACATCATCATCATTTGATCCTAACATATCCTATAATTTATTTTTGTACCTAAATTTTAGATCAACCAAAGGATTTAAAGGTTTATCCCACACATTCCTAAAGGTTGATCCCAATTTTATGGTCCAAAAAGGTCACAACACAAGAAGATCATGGAGAAAAACAAAGAAACATCAACCACAAGTGATTTGAGTCAAAATGAATTCAATCTAAGAACATCTACCAACCCTTCACTTAATCCTCCTCAACTTCCTCAAGATACTCAAGAGGGGGGATGTCAAGTAGAATATGTCACAAACAACTTCAAAGAGATGTCCTAAGATGAGTTGCTTGAGTTAGTTCAAAATCTTGAAACTCAAAAACTTTTCAACACAGTCATGAGACTAAATTCCATACAATACATGTTGGAATTGGAAAAATAAGGGGCTAAACTCCCTTCCAATTTTGATGTAAGAACCATTTTCGAACAACCTTTAGGGAACACACCAAAAACATCATTCACACCCTCATTTCCAAGCATAGTCCAACCTATCTCTCAACCGTCATCATCTCACGCACCAATTCAACTCATGATCACCAAGGGAAGCTCACTACTTCAAGCTCTTCAAGAACACCATTGGTTAGTAATAAAAACTTGGAGGCTAATACAATCTTTAGTATCTCAAACACCAATACCCCCAAAATTGATCTACATCCATACGTACCACTCATGAATGTAGCACCCACTTTTCATGCCACACCATCTTATACCCTAGATCCGCAAGGTTATGTTCCTAATATCCCACAAGGACAAATGGATTTATTTGGACAATTATGTGCCTTTGATGCTTCATGTTCATGCCTACAAGGGAAAATATCACAAACATACCCACTATGGACACTGATTTTGGTACCCACAATGCTCTCTAACACTTCTAGGGTTTTTCACCTAAAAGGAGAGAGATGCGCCAAAATGCATAATGTCCCCACTCAAAACTAATGCAAGTATGAATGAAATATTCCTAAATGGAATGTATAAATGAAATAAACTGATAAAGGAAATGGATTATTAATGTAAAACCTAAGGAAAGCAAGTTGTTTGAAAACACATTGTGATCTACAAGAATGACCTAAGAATACAAGTAAACAATAACAAAAATGAACAAGATTGGAGAGGTGCACCTGGAAACTAGAATGTGAAGCAGAGAGGCTCTGGAATCCTATAGAATTTTTTGTTGAAGCCAACTGGGACACTTACACCAAGCTGGCGACTTAGTCCTATTTCAGGGAGATTCTATTGGAATAGGTTTCTGCCAAATGGGTATCTGAAAATACAAAAATAATTTTTCAAGCCTAGAAGTGGGACTAATTCAAGACTAATGGTGACTTAGTCCACCTTTAGCTTTCAAGAATTTTGTAACATGAACCTGTAGCTCTTTGTTTTCATTTTTCTTCCTAACAGGTGCCTAGTTCTAATTTTATAGAAATTGGGCTAAAAAGGGTCTCCAAGCTTCAATTAGGGCTTTGTTGACTTGAATGAATTTGATATATTAACAACACATTTTTAACACCTTTCTCTTTGACAAATTTTCATACAAGACCTACAAAACACACATGCAAAGAGGGGGAAAAGAGTTAAGGGTTAGGTTTAGAAGTTTTCCTTGGTCAAACAACGATTTGGTAATCAAACCCATGAAAATGAAATGAAATAAAGAGAGAATGATGAATGAACAACATGCAATGGTACAACTCACCAAACCCTTGATTTAGAAATTTGAAGATATGCAAGTAGATGCTCTAATGAAGACTTGATAATGCCTAGAATGCTTGATAATTGCTTGAGAATGAATGAATTGCTTGAGAATGAATGAAGTGCTTGAGAATGAATTATTAGATGAATGGGGGTGAAAATGAGAGAAAAATCCTTTATTTATACTTGATTTTACAATATTTCCTAAAAATAACACATCACGGGTCGGCCTCAAGGTTAAGAGAATAAAATCCTGCTAGAAAATTAAAATAATTTTGATTTTTGTGCCCAGTGGGACTAAGTCACCCCAAGTGGTGACTTGGTCCCATAAGGGAAATTTTACTGGGTGTCAGAAATTAAAGTGTATTTAATGATGTTTAATGGGATTATTCTCTGAAATACACTTAAGTAGGGTTGGAAATGCATTAAGGGGTCATTTAAACATAATAAAGGGTCAAATTAGTGATGAAGATCCTAGAAAAGCATGAGATTTTGTTACAACTCTTTACAACACTTTGAAATAAGACTTGGTAAGTGACAAAAGAGGTTATTTAGGTGAATTATAATAAAAGGGTCCTAGAAAATTATGAAAGTGGGTTACAACACTTTACAACACTTTTACAAGACATCCTATAATTCTTAATGATTCACAAGGGTCCAA
The DNA here is from genome assembly GCA_007258455.2 of Sequoia sempervirens. Lineage (NCBI taxonomy): Eukaryota > Viridiplantae > Streptophyta > Pinopsida > Cupressales > Cupressaceae > Sequoia > Sequoia sempervirens. The sequence goes on from VDFB02271358.1 coordinate 305,337,553, forward strand.
GACCTAATGTGAATGTGTTGACCACATTACAACATTAAATCTAGGAAAAATCAAGCTAGAATTCTTAATGATTCACAAGGGTCCAAGACCTAATGTGAATGTGTTGACCATATTACAACATTAAATCTAGGTAAAATCAAGCCAAAATCCATAAGAAAAACTCAAATGAGCATAAAAATATCCAAGTATACATTTTTTGGTGACACATTAAGCCCCCACTTTAGTGAGAAGATGAAATTTATTCAAACTCACACCAAAGTAGTTCAACATGCATATCAAGAGGGATCCAAATGCACTGATGCTTGGTAAGATGAGACAACAACAATCAAGAGAGATGATCAAGCCCTTAGGATCAAAATCCCATGGCAAACCAAACATAAACACAAAGGAACACACAAGAGAGTGATGAAAAATAATGAAAGAGAGAGGGAGTTGGATCAAGCTTCGATTGTTTGTCCATCCTATTGTGGATCAGATCTAGGATGTTTGTCTAGAAAATAAAATGTATACTCACTTTGAGGTGATGAAACTCATGGTTGTCCTTTGGGTGAGAAGTCTAAAAAGGTGATAAACATACACTCATGGTTGGTATGCACTCTCACACACACAAGTGGCTATAGGGAAATTCATGCCTCAAAATGGGCTTTTGACTCAACCATACAAAATTTATACCTCCCGATAACTTTAATAAGGCGCCACAAATGAAAATGACATTTCAAGCTTCACAAGACAAGCAAAACTTCATATTCTTGGAGCTCATGAACAAACATGATGGCACCACAGGCATGCAAGTTGTGTTATGCAAGGTGGCCATATGTAAATTCAACATTAAAAAGATGTTCAAAGGATTCTTGCTTATTTCATGCAAGGTCTTTAACTTAGGGAACATTGTGTCTAATGTCTCCAAGAGATGGCCAATCAAAGAAAATAAAATTCACAAGTTAGGGGATGCAATGTGTCACATCAAGCCACTAAGAGGAATATAATATGCTAAGATTCATCATGCTCATGAAGGAAATCACACCCAATGTCATCCACAAAGCAACAAATGCATCATATGAAGTAAGAAGGTTGCACTAAGAACCAAAAAAAAGGAAAAATGCAAAATGATAATGCCAATGTATGCCCCCACTTTAAAGGAATTGCTACACACTGTTCTATGAGCAATTACTTTAAAGTAGCAAATGAAAAATGAAAAAAGAAAGAATACATGAGAGCCAGCTTGGAAAGCCCCTATGCCAAGTCATATGTTTCCAAGTAAGGTTGTGTCATGTGAAGAAAAGGAAAAAAAAAAGAAAGAAAGGGGGGGTGCCCCCAAAATGAAAACACCAAACACATAAGGGATCTATGGATTTGGGGTCAATATGTTCTTTGCTACAATATTTTGTAAAGAGAGCTCATAACTATCATCATCCCCCAAATACATAGAATTGAAAGAATGACACAGAGAGAGCGAAAAAAAAGAAAAAGAAAGATCGGTTTGGGTCAACATGGAAGAGACATAGGATGTCTCGATGCTTTGCATCATCCCCAAAAGGAAAACACAAGAAAAATGAAAAAGAAAAGGTGAACAAAAATGGAATTTATTTTGGTTTAACATGAGAGACATTTCAGTCTCAATGCCTTGCATCATCCCCAAAAAGAAAACACAAGCAAAAGACAAAAGAAAAAAAAGGGGGGCCTTTTGGGTCAACATGAAAGAGACATTTCAGGGCTCAATGCCTTGGTCATCCCTAAAAGGAAAACACAAGAAAAGACAAAAAGAAAAAGAAAAAGGGGCCTTTTGGGTCAACATGAAAGAGACATTTTGGTCTCAATTCCTTGCATCATCCCCAAGAGGAAAACAAAAGAAAAAGGAAAGGAAAAAGAAAGCGGGACAAAGCGATGTACAAAATATAGAAGAATGAAGGTACAAATAGAAGAATACCACAAAGAGAGAGAACATCAAACATCACATCATGGGGGAACACGATACACACATACATAAGAAAAAGAAAATGTAAAAGACTAATAAGGAAAATGTGAGTCAACCATCAAGCAAGTCATCTGTCTCCCAGTCTCAATTGGTATAAGCAGAAAGTGAATAACGTTGCTAAGGGACAACAACAAATGCATTACTAGGAAAATTCTAGCAACTTCTTTCCCCACTAAGTGCAAGACAAGAGTGATCTGAGGTAGGTCATGGGATAGGTCATGTAATAGTGAGAATAGAATATTCTATAACTATTACATGATAAGGTGTTGGATGGTGGTTTATGGGATTATAGGATAGCAATTATTGCCTTCAAAATGATACTTGCTTAGTATTTCTTTCAATTTGCTACACTCATCACTTATATGTCTAAGAATGTGATGATATGCACAATGAGGAACATTATCATCTTTAGGAGAGATCACCAACCTATTCATAGGTAGTAATAGTATGAGACCTTTGTTTAAAAAGATTTTCAATTTGATTTCACATTCAGGTGGTGGACAGAGAGGAAACTTTAGTTTTTGTAACTTGTAAGGCTTCTTTCATTTACTAGATTCACCCTTTTCTCGAATTGTAGGAGGAGGAGGAGGACCCAAAGTGATCCTATCATCCTTGTCATTATTTGCAGGTAAGGGTTGTTCACATGGAAGGAGAACATTCAAATTGGGAGGGGAATCAAAGATCATTGTGCCATCATCATGAAGTCTCCAATATTCTCTAGGAGGCTTGCTGTCATGAGGAGGATCTTGATATCCTATCCCTGTTGTGTTTTCGTCTTTTGGATTTTTCTCTAAGAGTTGATGAATTTCATGTTTAGTTGTTGTGTCACATCCTTGTTTACTTAAAATGGTAAAACCCTTTCCATAGGTTTCTTCAAGGTTGATCAAAGTATTAGTGACTTTATTATCAGAGAATGGTTGATGGGTTGCTTGTTTAGAAGAACTAGGTTCACCTGATGGAGGGAACTTATGTCCTTCATTTATTTTAGGATATAAGTAACCAAACATATCAGGAGGTGATATTGTAGGAAGGTCTTGTTGTTTTATGGATGGATAAAAGGATGCATTGGCTTTGAGGTTTTCAAGGAATTCATTTAGGAACTTATTCATGTTGTCATCATCTTCTCTAATGATGTCAACATCATGAGGGGGACATTCATGAGGGGTTGAAGGAGTATGGGGAAGCTCAAGGTCATTAGGATCGGTTCCAAAGGCATGGCTTAACATGTCAACTAAAGATTTTAAAGACATCCAAAACTTATTAAAACACATAGCCATGATGCAAATGTATGAGAGAAAACTAAATGCAAGAAATGGAATAAAACAACAAATATGGAAATAGTAAAAGAGATGCAACAACAAAAAATAGAAATGTAGACAATGAGCTTAAAATGACAGAAATTATAGTGAAGAATGTGCAAGAGGACTAAGTCACTCAATGTGGCGAATTAGTCCCAGTAGTGATTTTCTAGAGATTTTTCAGAATTTTTAAATGGAATTTTATGATTTTTAAGTTTTCAGATGCACCTGTATAATATGAAAATGCGAATTTTTTTGAATTTTTTTATGAAATGCAATGCAAAAATGTAAGCTATATGAGCTTTTCACTAATGCAATTTGTAAGACCCTAGGATGCAAATTAAACAATGCAAAACCTAATGAAATTTTGATGCAAGTTATTCCTAGGATGCAAATGTACTTAAAATCAAAAGTAAAATGTTCTAAAGGAGGGTTCACCAAAATGTGGACACCGCTTTTGGTACCCAAAATGCTCTCTAACATTTCTAGGGTTTTTCACCTAAAAGGAGAGATATGGGACAAAATGCATAATGTACCCACTCAAAACTAATGCAAGTATGAATGAAATATGCCTAAATGTAATAAACTGATAAAGGAAATGAATTATTAATGTAAAACCTAATGAATGCAAGTTGTTTGAAAACACATTGTGATATACAAGAATGACCTAAGAATACAAGTAAACAGTAACAAAAATGAACAAGATTAAAGAGGTGTACCTGGAAACTGGAATGTAAAGTAGAGAGGCTCTGGAATCCTAAAAAATTTGTTGTTGAAGGCAATTGGGATACTTACACCAAGCTGAGCAACTTATTCTTGTTTTAGGGAGATTATGCCAGAACAGGTTTCTGCCAAATGGGTATTTGAAAATACATAAATCACTTTTTAGGCCTAGTAGTGGGACTAATTCACCATTGATGGTGACTTCGTCCACCTTCAGCTTTCAATATTTTCATAACAGGAACCTATAGCTCTCAGTCTGCACTTTTCTTCCTGATAGGTGTCCGGTTTTGATTTTGTAGAAATCAGGTTGAAAAGGGTCTCTAAGCTTCAATTAGGGCTTTGTTGACTTGAATGACTTTGATGGATTAACAACACATTTTTAATGCCTTTCTCTTTGGAAAATTTTCATACAAGACCTGCAAAACACACATGCAAAGGGGGGGAAAAGGGTTAAGGGTTAGAGAATAGGGGTTTTCCTCATTCAAACCCTGATTTGGTAATCAAACCCTTGAATATGAAATGAAATATAGAGAGAATGATGAATGAACAACATATATTGTTGCAACTCACCAAACCCTTGATGTAGAAATCTAAAGATATGCAAGTAGATGCTCCAATGAAGACTTGATAATGCCTAGAATGCTTGATAATTGCTTGAGAATGAATGGATTGCTTAAGAATGAATTATTAGATAAATGGGGGTGAAAATGAGAGGAAAACTCTTTATTTATACTTTATTTTACAATATTTCCCAAAAATAACACATCACAGGCCGACCTCAAGGTTAAGAGAATAAAATCTCGCTAGAAAATTAAAATAATTTTGATTTTTGTGCCCAATGGGACTAAGTTGCCCCAAGTGGTGACTTTGTCCTACCAGGGTAATTTACTGCGTGTCAGAAATTAAAGTGTATTTAATGGTTTTTAATGGGATTATTCTCCAAAACACACTTAAGTAGGGCTGGAAAGTGCATTAAGGGGTCATTTAAACATAAGAAAGGGTCAAATTAGTGATCACAAGCCTAGAAAAGCATGATTTTATTACAACTCTTTAGAACACTTTGAAATAAGACTTGGTAAGTGATAAAAAGAGGTTATTTAGGCGAATTATAATAAAAGGGTCCTAGAAAAGTGTGAAAGTGGGTTACAACACTTCACAACACTTTTACAAGACATCCTAGAATTCTTAATGATTCACAAGGGTCCAAGACCTAAAGTGAATGTGTTGACCACATTACAACATTAAATCTAGGAAAAATCAAGCCAAAATCCATAAGAAAGACTCAAATGAGCATACAAAATGTCCAAGTATACATTTTTTGGTGACACGCCCACATTTCCCTAACATGACACCATCACTTACACAAATTCAAGTTATAGGACAAATTTCTTCATTAAACACATCAATCCAAAATCAACCAAATCAATTTAACCCCCAACCACAAATCAAATCAACACATCCATCATGTCAAATTCTCCAAACATGCCATTGATATCACAACACCAAGTGGCATCATCCCAAACATCTCAACCACTAAACACATCATTAACAACACCTTAAACATACCAAATTCTAGTCTCACAAGGGCTAAGCATGATTCCAAATCCACCATCTATCACCTAACCCCTCGTCATTTCACAACCACCACCTCAACAACCACCACAAAAACCTCTCAACATATCATCACAAAAAAATCTTCCACCCCCACATCAAAATCTTAACACATCGAATTAGTATAGCATCACATTGCAAGTAGCACAACAAGAATTTCAAAAGGAATTGCAAAAAATTCAAATGCAATAGGCACATCAAGCAGACCACGCTCAAGAACAATCTCAAGCTCCAACTCAAGCCGAAGTGCAAGCTCCAACTCAATCCCAAGCACAAGATCTAGCCTAAGCCCAAGCACAAGCCCAATACCAACCACAACAAGCACAAGCACAAGCCTATCAACAAGCCCTTCAACATGTGAAACAACAAGTGTTGATAGCAAAAAAAAAAGTAGCACAACATGCTCAGCAATAGGAACTATTAGCACAACAACAACAACAACAACAATCCCAACAACAAGTGTTGTCACAAAAACAACAATAGGCGTACCAACAAGCATTGCTCACACAATAAGGCTTCTAGCAACCCTTCATTAAACCGAATAAAAATTCCTTCAACCTTAACACACAAGCAACACACATCACCATGTCATACACACAACAAACCATACCACCTAAAAACACATACATTTCACCACCCGATCCACAAACCAATCTTTCCACATAGGTCAAATTGCTCTCACAGCAAATACAAGACATTTGATTTGGAAAAGAAAAAAATCATACACCCAATGGGATTTGGTCCCTATCCATTCGATAGGAATATCACTATGGTTCCATTCCCACCAAGATTCAAAATACCAAAATTTGACAAATACCATGGAAAAGAAAATCCTAAGGACCATATTAGAGAATTTCATGTACAATGCATGGAAGTAGCATATGACAATTCCTATTTGATGTGATTCTTCCCCCAAAGCTTGGTTGGTCCTGTAATGGAATGGTTCTACCAGTTACCTCCTCGAATCAAAAAGTTCCAAGAAGTTGTGGACCTATTCATACAAAAATACTTATTTAACCTAGACATGGAGGTAAGCCTAGAGGAACTATTCGGCCTCAAATAAGCTAAGGGAGAGACATTTGAAACTTTCTTATAATGATGGAGATCTAGAGCCAGCAAAAGAAAATGGTCCATTCCAAAGGAACAACAAATCAAAACCATCATCTCTAATCTCAAAGGGGAATTATCCTTCCATCTAAAAATGCAATGCATCACAACATATGACCAACTAATCCCCAAGGCTCTCAACATTGAAAGATCCCTCATAGCCCAAGGATAAACACCCATATACTGAGACAATAGACCATCAACAAGCTATAATGACAAACCTCGCACATGGGCCAAGAATAAAAATGTTACCAATGATGGTGTTGTTGATGTGAAAATAGTCATGAATGCCCCACCACAAACAAACATTCAACCGAAGAACACATGACAAAAAATGCAACAAATAAAAATACAACCACAAAACAATCAATCAACAAACAATGTTGTCAATACTCAGATGGCACCATAAAAAACACATAAGGATTCACTTAGATGACAATTCACTCCCTTAAGGTAACCCGTGGACATAGTTTTGAAGAAGTGTATACAAGCTAACCTTATCACACTCCCAGATTTCTCTAGCTATCAAGAGCCACAAATCAAACCTCCTAGCTATAGAGAAGATCATTTTTATGAATTTCACCAATACAAAGGTCATAATAATAAAGTTTCTTTTGAATCAAACACCTTATTCAAGATCTTATTGAACAAAAAGACCTTGAGGTTGATCAAAAATCTTGGAATCAAGACTTGCAAATCTATAAAACCGCTATGCATGATCATGTGAAAGCAAAAGATACAGGAACCTAGGAATCAAGTTCTAATAACATAAACCATATCCATGATACCACAATAGAACACATTTATGTTTCTCATGCATCACATAAATAGGAATCAGACAAGCATCAATAAACATTCTTAAAACATATTCAAGATCAATCAATAATGCCTAGCAATATTTCATATCAAAATGGTATCACATACCTTTTAGATAGCCACATTACCCCTTCATATGACTCCATAATTGGCCTCATTGAGGAAGTTGGGAAATACAACAAAAAAAAATTCATGCTCCATCCATAGACTTTACATCCTGTGAAGATTCTCTTATCGATGATACATCATCCACCCAAGGTTCATGTCAAGAAGATACTCTAGAGGATAACAAAAGTTGCTCTGAACTAATTCAAGATCAAGATACTATTCCCCCACAACATAGTGATGAGAGTAATCTATTATCAACCACAAGTCTTGTTGAAGAGATCAATTCCTTGAAGAATTATCATGACTTATTGAGCATTCTCCAATCCTTCCAAAAATTCTAGGACACAGTAGATCCCACCAATGGGATGCTTTTTTTGGATGGACATATAGACATTCTTTATACAAAACAAGGGTCTCCCACTCTTGATATTCCCACACAAGAGCAAGTGATGGTTGAGATCCTATATTATTACAGTGTTGGTGCACCATCAAAATCTTATGAATGAACACTAACATCTTTTGAAGCAGAATCAACAAACAAAGATGTCACTAGATCAGATCAAACAATTAATATTCTTGAATAGCAGGAGCCCATAGCAATATCAAGTGTTCATGACAAGTCACACTTAGTGGCTATGGATCAAAATATGTTATCAAGGAAAAGAGCTAGGTATTGTGAATACCTTCACAATGTCAAGGGCAATCTTGTCTAATGCAAACATCAACATAAGGGGCATGAAGGATCCTTATGAAAAAAATAATGTCAACACTACAACTAGTTGTTTCATGAATCATCATCCATCCACCATCTCATACACGAAATGGGACCAATGTAAGAAGAGATATTCCTATCAAAGCAAAGGGAAGATCACCAAATAAAATGAAGAAGTAAAGCACAAAGGACAAAGGACAAAACAAATATAAATGGATACCAAAGAATACAAAATAAAATCATCCCAATCATACTCCATTGGTCAAAGAAGCTATGGGGAAAAATCAAAAAGGTAAAAGTATCCATCAAATACATCCTCAAAGAAAAAATCATGATTCTCAAGTAACATACAAAATATATCAAGCAGTTGGTCCTAATTCCATGCACACTTTTGTGTCTATCCATCATTGCTCATCTTCCCAAGTTTAGAGAGCCAAAGGCTCCAAATTATCAACCAATTCATCTCATATTCCATCCATGATATCCAATTATCACATTGATTGTGTGTTGTTAGCTACTCTTCGTCATAAGGATTTTGAAGGTACTTTATCACGATGTGCACACATAGAAAAGGTTAATTCTGGTACCGATAAGGTAGATCAAAGTTCTTCAAAGTTGCATTCAAGAGCACATATCTTAGCAAAGTATCTTCTTCAAGAAGGATACCATTGGAACGTTATGATAGTGACCTCTAAATCAATACCACTAGGTGGCTTAGCATGAGGGTAAAATTTTCAAAAAAAAAAAAAACAAGAAAATAGTAAAAATAAAAAGTGTCCTCCAGTGAAAACTGCATGGGTGGTGCTTTGGGAAAGTACTATGATGAAAACCTGGAAAACATGTGTCATGAGTATAATCGAGTGTCATATGGGCCTTTTCAAGTGAAAGAATCTCATCCCATTCATAATAGATCCAACATTTCCTCCATCTATCCAATCCATCTTTATCCAGATCTTATATCATATCTTGATCTTGACAAAGGTTCGATGTATACTTTAACTTTCCTCATGGATAGAATAATTTTTACATGGTCTTTACCATACATCCCATGTTGTCCTATACAACATGAATCAATAGCCAAAAATATAGATATAGTAGCTTCCAACATCCATGATCAACATATCTAAACCACACAAATATAGGAGAAAATCCAGAGAAAATCCCAAAGGAACCACTGAACACTTGTAATATATCATCATTAAAATTTTCTCAATATCCTCGACATATACAACCAATAAGCTTCATTCATGACACTAATGAAAACAACAATCAGTTGATAACCAATTGACCAATTGATATCAATGACAACACCTTCAATCTTTCCATTCTTGCAACATTTTTATATCTCTTTGGATGGCCCTTGATGCTCTTGTTGGCACAAGGATACAAAAGGAAATCCATTCTGACATTCCTCTTTATGTATCTCCATTCTTCCATTTTTTGTAAATACAATTTTTATGTCTTTTTGGGGTGATGTAAAGCATCAAGACATTTAGGTCTCTTCCATGTTGACTTGAAATTTTTTATTTTTTTAATGTGCTCTTCTTCTTTTATACTCATAGTTCCATTATATCTAGGGAATGATGTTAATTCAAAATTATTATTTTGATATACATTATTTATCATACATCCATACTAACCCTAGGTTTTTGGATCCCTTATGTGCTATTATATGATATTTCTTGTTATATATGGAATCACCTAATTTTTCTCATCTTGTGGGAAACCCTTTGTCATTAAATAGCTTTTGGTAATATAGCATTTTCCCTATAGCTTAAGTAAAGCTATTGTGCTTGTTTTGGTATGTATCGCTCTTTCTGCCTTAAAGGTAATTTATCCTAATTAGTGTCAGTAATTGCTTTAAGGTGGGGGAATATATTTTGATATGAATTTCACTTTTTTCACACACCACAAATCTATTTGTACTATCACAAAACCTCTTTATCATCTTTCTAGCACTTTATAGGATTCGCCCAACAAACAACACATTTTTCTTGGCTTGTAACTTCTAATATTATTGGCATGAAACTCACCTAGTAAATATATGGACTTACTAGCTTATGTTTTTTCCATTTGCTACTTGTGAAACTCACCTAGTAAACAATGGATTTTTACTAGCTTGTGACACTTTCACTTGTTCAAGAGCCACCTAGAAAATAATGGACTTTTCTAGCCTATAACTTACGAATGTTTCCTTCAATATAGATCCTAGTAAGAATTTGTGGATCTTACTAGTCTGAATGGCCATATCTTTTATGCTTTTATTTTTTGTGTATGCTTTGTGTAGGATTTATGTATGCTCCATGTATTTTTAGATATTAACCATATTATTATACTAACCATAGTTGATATATATGTGTATTCCTTCTTGCCCTGTGTCTTGTATGCCCTTGTTATTTTAACAGTGTGGTTTTGTATGATCCTAAGCCTTGGGGCTATTTCATCTCTTAGCTTAATATTGTCTTATCTCTCCAATTTTTTGATGAAAATAATTTGGATTCTCTATACTTTACCATGGGTATGAATGTAAGTGCATCGCCTTACTGACTTAATCTAAATAAATATTTCCACACAAATAATTAAATATGGTGGCTAGTTGATTATTTGAGACTATGCCCTTCCTACAATAGGCTTGTATTTAAAAGCTTTTTTCTATAAGTCATGCCTTCTATTTTACTTAGATTCATCCATAGGCTACACATGCATAACACATAAATCAATGAACCATAAACCCCCTTGTTATGCCTCACATAAACATGCTTCATTATGACTAAGAAAAATAATTAACCCCTTTAATTTTTTAGGTCTTTAATGTAATATTCTTTCAATTCATTAGGATATAATTTGTCCTAATTGGTCATTGCATAATTTATATTTTGTTCAAAATCCAGGCTTATCATTGGGTTCACAAGGTCTTCTTAGTACTCTTTAATATCCTAGTGTGGTTTCATTGGTGTTCATAGTTTGGAGTTTTAATTTTTCTTTTGAATAATTTTGCACTCTCTCCTTGAAGTCTTGGTTTATGAGTATCTTAAATTTAATTTTAGGTTATTTATTTTTTAATAAATTAATAGGGGTCTTTGAAAGGTCTCCAACCCTTTTACAAAGTTACTAGCAAACTATGATAACATTAAAACATAATTGCAAAAAAAAATCCCCAAAAAAATAGTTTAAAATGAAAGGGAAAAGGGCCCAAACCTTTTAACAACACTATTTTAAAAAATTATACATCTTTAGGTAGTCAAAAACTAATGAAAAAATATAACTAGATAATTTCACAACTAGACCTAGAAAGATGCACATCCTTAAATGGAGCAAGAGAAAATAAAACATGTTTCATAAGACCTTTATTCCTTCATTATACAATATTCAAACAAAATTACTTATCCTCATCCCTAGAAGTAGGAGAGAGGGAAGAGAATCCTTCTTTTTGGTACCAATAGACGGTAAACCACAAGAGAGGCTTAGATTGGGATGTTGATTGTCAAGGTGAAATTGTGTAAGGAGAATGAGGCACACCCACATAACCTCTAAGAACTAAAGGGGGGAGAGTAATTCCCTATAGTGCATGATAACTATGTAATAATGCCTCAATAGTAGTAGGAAGCATAGAAGCCTCTAAAATAGTCTAAACCTTAGTGACCTCCATGGTGAGGTGTTCTTGATGAGAATTCTTCCAATTGGAGGAGGAACATTTTACCTTTGAATGGGGACAATCCAACACCAAACAACCAATCAAAAAGAACCTCTAACACCAAAAGGAGATTTATTCATAGTTAAAATTTTGGCTCCAAGAGATATCAACAAGTTATAAAATAAACTCCATTAGGAAAAGAAAAGAAAAATCCAACTCCACTAGAATACGAGTGTAAGTGGTATGAGATAAAAGGATAGTTGTATTATCCACCACAATGAAATTCCAAAAAATGGAGAGGAAGATTTAGGAGGTGAATAATAGGAGTTGCAACAAAATGGAGAGGAAGATTCAAGAGTGATGTAGAGTAGGGTGGATGATCAAAAAATAACTCAACAACTCAAAATTTTCAATCTTAGAACCCTAATTTGGTGGGTTTCTCTCACAATATTCCTATTTCCTAGTAGCACTCCACAACTAGTTTTTCCAACGCAATTTCCAAACCAGACCTCATACCTAGAATATGAACATAGTTTTGAGTACCCTTTATGGAATTTGAAAAAATATCACAATTATAGGTGGGGTGTTTTGGAACACAAAGTCCAAATTTTTCTTGCTACACTTTGAACTAGGCCTAATTAGGCTTATTCAACTAGGTCACAATAGGGATTTCAATCTCCAAGCTTCAATTTTTCAAACTAACACCTCAAACAGGTCTTATATGGTCTGCCTCAACACTTCCAACCCCTTCAAAAAATTTCCCAAGATCTTTTCACTAAACCCTAAGTCCTATGTAGTTCTAGTGCCTAATTTATGAAGAAATCAAACTAGGGAATCCATATTGCACATGCTAATCACCCATCCCTACTCCTGCAACTTCAAGAAAACAAAATACAACTTGCCTACATCCATTCCACCGAGTTTGAAGCTCTTTCACTAGTGGAATGGAGAGAAACTCATTTTATTAGCCCCAAACCAACCCTAAACTAGGGTTACAAACAATTTTCAGGAAAAATGATCTAACTCCCTCAAACTTAGATGAAATCAAATGAAATAAATTGCAACAGAACATAGATTCATTGCATCATCAATTCCAATTAATGTGTGATCACTCATAGGCCACACGGAGCCATACAAGATTGTGTAGCAGCATAAATCAATGGGAAAATATAGAAATAGAGTATTTATTTATTACTTATCACCAAAACTTACACTAGAACCTTCCATTTGCATTCATAAGGCTTATTTAAGAATTTACAAATCAAAAACCAACTGTTCACAACTAACTTTCTAATCCCAACTATTCAACTTCCCTAAAAAACCAAAAATGCAAAAGTTGCTTATGCAATTTTTTGCAAAATTAACTTTTAACCAACTAATCCCAAATGACCCAACTAATAGACAAAGACACAAAACATGGTCCTAAAGACCTTATTACAAACAAAAATAACTTAACCAACATCAAATACTAGCACTTAACCCCTGTTTATATGAAGGCCTAGGTGCCCTACACCATACTCCCCAGGAAAAATGAACTCAAGTCCCATTGACAACTATGTTGCATCAGTAGATTCAAGCTTGTTCAAGTCATTCTCTAATCCCCAAGTGACGTCCTCATTTGGTAAACCCTTCCAATGGACCAAAAACTGGAAATAGGCATTGTCCTTTGTCTTTTTGAGTTGCTTAGCACCTAGGACATATTTCAACTTCAAAGGCCTATTTGATGGATGATCTTTGACTCCTTCTTCACTTGAGAATGTTGTTGAACCTGCATCATTACCTTCTACCATATCTTCTCCATCCTTGTAATGAACTTTCTTGTATTTTAGTTAAGGTGTATTCTTGTACTTTCCCACATTCCCTTGTAGTTTATCCTTGACCTCTTCACCTTTACTGCTCACCTCTTCCATCTGTTGTTGTGTCCTTGTGACTATTGCTTGATCATGCATACTAACCTTTGACATGAAAGGAATGGAATGGAAAATATCCCCCTGTGAAAACAATGAGTGGAACACTTCTACCATCATGGCAACATAATTCTTGAGCCAATCTTGGATTTCCATAATCAAGTCATTCTTCATTTCTATTGTCATAATATTTCCAGGTTTAGGAGTGGCTGCAAGGTCCATGTATTTCTCTTCTTTTACCTTTATGAACTCCTTTCTACCTACCATCATCACATTAGATCCCATGGTTTGTCCTTTTTCTTCTTCCTTAAATGGTGTCAAAGTATAGGAGACCCCATCTTTTTCTATATCATAAGTATTCCTCCTTCCATCATACATAGCATGCCTATCAAATTGCCAAGGCCTCCCTAGCAGAAAATGATATACATCCATGGGTAGTATGTTACACAAAAAAATTTCCTTATACCCTCCTATGTTAAATTCCACCCAACTTTGTTCATTCACCAAAACATATTGACCCTCATTTAACCAAGAGACTTTGTAAGGGGTAGTATGTAGTATTCTTGGAAACTTAATATTTTCAACCATCTCAACTGAAACCATATTATTTGTGCTTCCTAAATCAATTATAACTTTGTAAACCTTACCCAAGCGCTTTCAAGTTTTCCTAAAGAGAGTCCTCCTTTGTGGTGGCTCCTTTTCCACTAGTACCTTGATGAGGGTTCTCCTTACTATGAGTGATTCTCCAACTTTTGGAGTAGCATGTTATGATGTTGAGTTCACACTCTCACAATCATCTCCTTGAACAAGTTGAGTTCTCATTTCTCCTTCGGTTGAATTAGTGGCCTAATATTCATTGCATTTCCATGTTTGATTTCCAAACTTGTTGCATTGGTAACACCTTCCTGTGAATCCACTAGATCCTCTTCCTTGACCTCCAAATATACCTCTAAAGCCTTATCTACCTCATCTAAATCCACCACTTGCATCTGCAATTTGGTCTTGGAATTTTCTTGTATCTTCTTGGCTCTCATATGACTACCTTGGATTAGAAAATGACCCTCTTCCTCTAAAATTGTTGCATTTTCCCCTGTTTTGTTTGTCTTGCCTTCTCTTTAGCTTTTCTTCAGCCCTAATTGCCAATTGAAAGCATTCCTCTAGCATTCTTGGGTTTTTCAAACTCAACTCATCTTGAAGGTTAAACCTTAACCCACTAAGATATCTAGCCACCTTCTCCACATGCTCCTCCATGTGACCTGCTCTTATACTTAATTTATAAAACTCTTCAATATAGGCTTTGACATCCATATCTCTTTGTTTTAGATTTTGAAGTTTCTTGTACAATTAAATTGCATAATTAGCTGGTAAGAACTTACCCTTAAGATTGGCCATCATTTTGTCCCAAGAGACAATTTTTGACTTTCCTTTCTTCCTCCTTTCCTTTTTCTCATAATCCCACCAAAGTAGGGCATGGCCCTTCAATTTTATTTTTTCCAACTTGACCCTTTGTTCCTTTGGTATGTCTTCATATTCAAAGTAATTGTCAAGTGTTGCAATCCAATCCAAAAACTCTTCATCATTTAAGTTCCCTCCATACATAGGTACATACATCTTTACCTTGCGTTTATCTTCCTTAACTTTCTTCAGTAGCTTGGCCATCCTCTACTCATCAGGATCCAATTTCTCTTCTTCTTTTAGGGGATTCTCCTCTTCCCCTTCTTCCTGGCCACTCACATCACTCATGACTATACCTCTCCTCTAATTGGTTTCAATAGCCTCAAGCCTTTATACCACCATATCTTGGAGTTCCTTCAATCTCCTAATCTCTTTTGCATTCTTCTCTTTCATCTCATTCATTTCCCTAGTCATAGGGTTACCTTTTAGAGGCATCTTATTCTCTTTTTTCTTCACACTTTCCCTTTTTACAGACCAACCTATGCTTTGATACCAATTTGATATAGATTAGGGTAGATGATCACAAACTAACTCAACAACTCAAAATTTTCAATCTTAGAACCCTAATTTGGTGGGTTTCTCTCACAATCTTCATATTTCCTAGTAGCACTCCACAACCAATTTTTCCAACCTAATTTCCAATACAAAGCTCATACCTCGAATATTAACACAATTTTGAGTACCCTTTATGGCATTTGAAAACATATCTCAATTTTAGGTGGGAATGTTTTGGAACACAAAGGCCAAATTTATGCCACTACACTTTGAACTAGGCCTAACTAAGCTTATTCAACTAGGTCACAACAAGGATTTCAATCTCCAAGCTTCAATTCTTCAAACCAACACCTCAAATAGGTCTTATATGGTCTACCTTAACACTTCCAACCCATTCAAAAAAAAATCAAGAGTTTTTCATTAAACCGTAAGTCCTATGTAGTTATAATGCCTAATTTATGAAGAAATTAGACTAGGGAATCCATCTTGCACATGCTAATCACCCAGACCTACTCTTGCAACTCCAAGAAAACAAAATAAAACCTACCTAAATCCATTCCACCGAGTTTAAAGCTCTTTCACTAGTGGAATGGAGAGAAACTCATTTTATTAGCCCCAAGCCAACCCTAAACTAGGGTTATAGATAGTTTTCAAGAAAAATGCTCTAACTCGCTCAAACTTAGATGAAATAAATTACAAAAAAACATAGATTCATTGAATCATCAATTATAATTAGTGTTTGATCATTCACAGATTGTACGGAGCCATATAGGACTGTGTAGCAGCAAAAATCAATGGGAAAACACAAAAATAGAGTATTTATTTATTGCTTATCACCAAAACTCACATTAGAACATTTCCTCCACCTTCACAAGGATTATTTAATGATGTAGAGAAGGGGTGGGGATCAAAATCAAACTCAAAACAACCACTTTTCAAAACCCTAACACATCAAACAAAAGATATTTCTTCACAAATTATCATTTTGCCTTATAGCACAACAAACAAGGTATTTTTGTCATAACTTTCAGATGAGACCTCTAACCCACAACCTAAAACCTGTTTGGAATACCATTAATCCCTTTAATAACATATCTCAAAATAAAAATGGGTTTCTTTGTAACATAACCCTCAAAAAACTATTGCTACGCTTGCATAAAGGCCTTATTAAGCTTGTGCAAATAGGCACCTATTGGTTCTACACACTCCCAACCTCCACTCTTCAAAAAAACACCCTAAACATGTCAAATATAACCTACCTCAACTATTCCAACCCTTTCAAACCACTTTCCAAGAGTTTTTATTCAAACCCTACCCTCTATGCAACTTAATTGCTCAAAAACAAGTGTTTTCAACCTAGGGCATCAACATATTTTCCCAAATCCTCCTCCCCTACTCCTAAAAACACCAAAAAATCAAAATAAATCCCATATAACCCCATTCCACAAATTATCAAGCATTTTCATCAATGGAATGGATCACAAATCATTTTTTTGCACTTAAACCCTCAAAACTAGGGTTTCAAAATAGTTTTTAGTAAAATGCTTCTAACTCACTCCAATTTGAATGAAATTAGATGAAATTGAAGCCAAATTTTAGCTACTTCATTCCTTCATCAATCCCAATAAAGGTTAGATCATTTGTAGGTCATACAAGGTTTTATCAACCCCTGTAGCAGCAAAATAATGTTCTGATTTGCCAAAAGAGTAGCCTTTATTGATTTTTCTTCAAAAGTACAATCAACTAGCCTTTGTCTCGACCACCACAAGCTTTTTAAACACCTTCCAAATGGTTCCTAACTGAATTTAAAATGACAACTATCCAGCTTCATTCAATCACAACCAGTGACCTTTCAAATTCCCATTATTGTGCAATTATTGCAATATGACAACTTTTGCAAAATTAACAACATTTGACAACTTAACTACCTATCACTCCTAACGACCAAAATTGACTTCCAAAACATGAGTCATGGTCTTAAATGACCTTATTAAATCAAAGAAACATAAAACATAACACTTAACCTCCCTTAACATCATGAAAACTATGGTTCCCTACACCATTTAAGCATTTACAAATCAAAAACCAACCATTCACAACTGACTTTCCAATCTCAACTGTTCAACTTCCCTAAAAAACCAAAAATGCAAAAGTTGCTTATGCAACTTTTTGCAAAATTAACAACTTTTAACCAACTAATCCCAAATGGCCCAACCGACACACAAAGACACAAAACATGATCTTAAAGACCTTATTACAAACAAAAATAATTTAACCAACATCAAATACTAGCACTTGACCCCTATTTACATGAAGGCCTAGGTGCCCTGCACCAAAGAGTTGAATTTAAATTGATAGATAATTGAAACACTATGTGAGAGGGTTAAGGGAGGAAGTCCAAGGTTTGAAAAGAACATTTTGACCCAAAATCTAAGAGGGATTATTTA
Source organism: Sequoia sempervirens (assembly GCA_007258455.2). Lineage (NCBI taxonomy): Eukaryota > Viridiplantae > Streptophyta > Pinopsida > Cupressales > Cupressaceae > Sequoia > Sequoia sempervirens. The sequence continues at coordinate 305,355,841 of VDFB02271358.1, forward strand.
ATACAACATCCCAATCAAACTATAAATCAAAGGTAACCATGAAGATACCCTTTTCAAGGGGTTAAATCTCTATCTTCTTTTTCATAATGGGAAACAACTACTTAGATATACTAAGGTTTAAATCTCTAAATGGGGGAGAAAATATATCAAACCTATAAATAAAACCTTTATAAGAGAGAAACTCATTTCCTAAAACTTCCTCCTAGAAAACCACAATAGGGGAAAGAACCTATAAAATCAGACATTTCCCTATTGTATATGGTGCAAGGCCTCTAGAAGCACCAGAACCATGCTTTTAAGGAGAATAAGAAACCATGTAGATAGTGTTAGTAAATGAGAGTTTAATAGGAACAATATATTTATACATTAGAGGCTTACTTAGCTCATTTACCTTTTGTGCCTCACATCATGGGATTAAGACACTTTTCATAATTTTACTTTATCTTTGTGTTATATAGGGTTTTATCCTTCCTTATATATCAATGCCATCTTGATGTAATTTATCATTATCTATTCATTGTTTTTTGGAAATATAAAATTCATTTCTATTACATCACCCTTTTAAAAATAAAATAGCCATGTTGTTAGATTGTTGCACCTATGAGTTCATCCATTATTCCAACATGATATTAATATTTTAAATCAATGAAACCTTTCTCCTTTTTGAAGGATTTTTGAAAAAAGATATAGGGTGGCTCTTGGTGTAAAATAAACCTTATATTTGTTCTAAGAAGGCCAACAAATATATAAATCCATATAAGATGTGATAGGGTTTGTCAATAAATTTTTTGAGTCTTTTTTGGGGTTGATTGATCTCCCACTATAGTAGTTCATGCAACTATATATATATATATTGGCATGACTCGCCTAATACATATTTGAAACATATGTAGGGAATATTCCTCCTTTGTGTCATTCTACACCACTACAAGTATGCTTTGATACAATTTTTCTACTTTTAATTTTAAAATACTATTAAAAAAATTATTTAAAAAATTATTAATGGGTTTTTCCATGGCGGGTACCTACCCCTACCATGGCCCTATTGTGATAGGGATTACAAACCCGTTGATACTCATCCCTTATACTATGTCTATAAGCTAGGGGTAGTGCACCTTGTCCACAACCTCTATCATGGTAGGGGTGGCACCCCCTTGGCTTCACCCCTTATATATGGGTGGTAGTGAGTGAGTGTGGGGAATCAAACTTTTCCTAATATTTTTAATAATAGTTTTATATATTTTTAAATAAATAATTATTCTAAAATGCCCTACATACCATTCATATAGTTTCAATTTTGGTGATTTATTTTGACTACTTTAAATTTAATTTTTCCTTCAATTTTAGTGAAGACTTCCAATTTGGTAGAGGTGTCTTCATTAGTGAAAAAGTAAAAATATAAAACCTCCACATTTTGTGGTAATTAAAGTGGATTTGGTAGTGATGTCATGATGACATCAACAAGTCTATTAATTTTTATGCCCCCTTTATGGTTTGAAATTTTTGTTTTGCACTTAGAATATGAAGGATTTATTCTAGCCCATACATGCCCCTCTTTAATACCAACTTCCATTTTCTTAAAATGGGAAAATTTTCATTCTCTTTATGAAGGTGTAATAGATTTTTAGTTTGGATTTTTTTTCTTCTTTTTTTTTAGCGATTTTTTTTATAGTTCTTATTTTGATAATTTTGAAGTTCCACAACTTTTTCACACTCTTTTTTTGGGCCTATCTCTTCTGAAATTACATTTTTTTGTGTAATTTACAGTGGTTCTTTATGTTCTCTCTTATCTTCTCTCTTATTTTTATGTTTTATCTTTTCTTTTTGATTTGCACATCATTTTGTTTTATTATTATACTTGCACTAATTGATAAGTCTCATAACTAGTTCATTGTATGCACACTATTATTTACAATTACAACCTTATCTACATTCATATAACTATCTTATTTTTATACACCCATTATAACATCCATAAGGTTCGCCTTATTATGGTTGTTTTTACTTTTTTGTGCATCTTCTTTCATTGCTTCTTCACTTTCTTACAATAAATTATGGTAATTATGGCCACCATGATTGATGAATGTCTTATTCCCTATCATAATTATATTATGGATTCCTAGTAGAGTGTATGGACAGCCCTTTGTTTTCAATAAGGTGACAAGGATTTTGGATCCATGCCCGTCACAAAAAAAATCATTATTTGAACATCATGCATAAGACTAGCCCACCTTACCTCTTATTATGCTTTTTTTGTAAGTATTATCAAGGAAGCAATTCCTATATAAAAATTTCGTTCGATTCTCTTCTATTTCATGCACATAATCAATTACTTCTATTGTTTTTTTCTTTTTTTTTTTATAAGTTGGAATGAGTATTCAAAGTTTGATACCTTAATTGTTCACTTCATTTCAAGATCTTGACTATTTTTAAACATCCAATGATTTAACAAGTTAAAATTTATCTTAAAAAATAAGATATTTATTTATTATTTTACATATAATTGTGGTTTAAAATTATACAATTTCTTATATTTAAGTTGATTGAATAAAAAAAATTGTAGAGCATGCTTGAGATCTAATTTTGGATGCTTAATAGTAAGTGTTTTTATTTTTAGATGAGTTATTTGGACTATATATATGAGGCCCTATTAATAGAAAAACTACAACAATGCATTATTTCAAATAGTTTATACTTATAAATTAATATTATATTGGATAAAATGTATTTACATGTGTTGGTTAATAGATTATACACTTTCTTAAAAACTCAAATTCTTAACTCTATTACCCAAAATAAATGTATATCAGTTGTCAATAGTTGAGTAAACTATTTTTATGGAAAATGGCTTCTCTCTAAATTTTATGAGGTATAGCTCCCTCTTTTGATGAATAATTTGTTTCCAAATTAAATTTTAATGGAGTGTGCTTTTAACCAGAAAGAAAGAAAGGCAAAATATCAAATTCTTCTACTCATTCATAACACACAGACTACTTTACATCCCACAAAATGTAAATTGAAATCTTATAACCAAAGAGTGAAACCAAAATAGAAATTGATCAAATGATGGAAATTATACATTCACAAAGAAACACAATAACCGAAATGGTTATATGTATCTATATTTAGAAAAAAAATTAAGAGTGTTTTCAGTTGCATCATATTACATATATAAGAAAGCAAGAGTAACCCCTTCTTGAAATAACTACCAAATACAAGTGTCTTTTAGACTTCCATTAAACATAAAAGTTCACTTCAAATATTTAAGTAAATTAAAGAGACTATTGCTAAGGTGGAGTATTTTTGTAATTCCTTCAAATGACTAGGCAGATGATGCAGTGACTTTGGCTTGGTAGTTATAAAATGCATTTACTATTGGAAGCATATCACCATGCTAAGGGATGCTTACATTTTTAGTTATTAATTTCCAAAGAGATTTGCTAGCTCTTGTTGGCTTAATCTTCCTTGAGTATGTCATTACTAGTCCACCAAACTAAAAGAATGCCAAGTCAATGCCATTGAGCCTCCTCATGCTTTCCACATTGAATTTTTTTCACTGAGGCTCTCAACTATCCCTTTGAAGCTTGCTTTCAACATCTCCTCATCTTCATCATTAGAAATCCCTTCTTTTTTTAGATGAATTCTAATGCCTAAAAGGTTTTTTTAAATCTCAATCCTCATTGTATTACACTCATTAAGTTCCTTACACTATTCCAAAATATTTTTTTAGAACAAATATTTTCCACCCAATGCTCCTCTTCCACATAACACATTTTTTATCATTGGTACTTGATATAATTTTTTCACTGACCAATTTATCTACACCCATTTCTATTATTCCTTTGAAATCATTATACTTTTTTTCTAAACTTGATTTCTTTGTGCTTGGAAGAAGCAATCTCTTTATCCACCTTAGTTTCCAAAACTTTGATCTTTTTACATGTATTGTTCATATCAGAGATAAATTTGGTTCCTTTAGTTAAGATATCTATGGCCCATTATTCAGCATCCTTCCCATAATCCTTATATCCTTTTATCTTATTCACCATTTCTTTCCCTATGGAAGATGGTAGATCAAATATGGCACTAGCCTAACTAATTGGTTGGGAAGCCAAATCTAATACATATTTCAAGGAATCAGACAAAATCTTCACCTGATGTTTCAATTCATCTTTGGTGTGCTTGTCTCTAGTTGTTACTTCCACCAACCTAGTAGTTGTCACTTGGAAATTATGCACATCTCCATCCCTTGTTGAAGGACATAAATTAACTCTGGTGATGTTGAAATCACTATTAGTTGCTTGTTCAACTTCTTTATGCATCAAGGGGTGTGCTACTTCTATGCACATATTCCTAGTACTGCCATCTTCCAATAACCTAGATGTAGTCTTTAGTTTCTTAGACTTGGGAGTTCTCTAAATTAAATGACCAACAAAATATTTTTCATTCAAAGACTAAGTTGAATGGTTTTCCTTTTCTTGGATAGGTTCTGCTCTAACCATGAAGTAAAAGTAGGAGAAGTGAATTGGAAGACTCTCCTAAGAGGGGGAGTATCAAAAGTTCCCATTTTAGGAGAAGAGAGCGGACTAGGACCTACCCTAGGAGAATTTTGTGTTTCTCTTATAGGAGAAGACTTAGGAGAAGAAGGAACACTTAGCTGCGAGGGAGAAGATGATACATTAATTGTTTCTTCTTCCTCTACAACTTATTTCTCTTTATGTTTTTGTATTTGATTTAGGGAATCTTCTCCATAGGTATTCTCTTGTAAACTCTTTTTTGGAGGCTCCTCATCACCACCTCTCTATCCTCTTGGTGTCACTTGATGAGTGGAAGGTGATTGTTTACCAGAGGATGAAGGTAATTAGTTGCTCTCTCCCTAATGTTGAGTGTCTTGATACTTAGGAGGTGAGGATTTTTTTTTTTGGTAGTGTTTCTTGCTACCCAATTTTGAGTTCTCCTAAGCACCACTACTATTTTTGCATCAATTGTCTCCAACTCCTTAATACTATAGACTATATAAATAATTGGATGAGTTTGTATATGAATGACAAATATCATGTCCAACATATCATACTCATCATCATCTAGACCTTGGATATCCTGATCTAATCTAAATGTTACTATTTTCCTTAAAGTTAGACTCATCCAACTTCTTTTACAAACCTCATATTCATTAGCACAATCTTCCCAATAGTCTTCTAAATGTGGGATATGATGGAAACGAGGGTCTAATTCTAAGTTATCTTTAACAAAGTTCTTTCTATGAAAAGGGAACCTTCTTTCATAGAATTGCATTGTATATCTAGCTAAGTCCCTTTTAATAATTAAGGCATCAGAAAAAAAAAATAATAATAATAATAATAATAATAATAATCAAGGTCGATGGGGAATTGCACACTTGTCTATTTCCTTTCTTGGCACCTTTTATTTACTTCTGCAATTTGTCTGCACACTTCAATTAAGACAAATTTGTCTTCTACATATTTGGGAAATTTATAGCAGATTCCATCAAAACGTCCAACACTAATGTAGGTAAACCTTTGGAATTAGATGAAATGGGCACCATAGGTGTTAATAATTTGTGCATCATTGGGAGATATCATCTAACAAATATCTCCTTGTATCTCTCTCACAATTTTCATGGTAAATGCATTGTTCACCTTTCTAAAATTCTTGTAACTCCTCTCTAACTGGATCTTATCATAATAGTCATAGATCGAAACATCCTAATATTTGAATTCAATCAGTCTTAAGCTTGACCAAGGTATTGTATAGGAAATAGCATAGAACAAGTAGGAATACATGTAAAATGACTTGTTGAGTGAAAGTTAATAATCATTGAATGCAATTTATCACATAAAAGATAAGCCCAATCTAAATATTGGTCACCATGACTAACTATTTATATGGAGAAATACATCCAATATTCAAATTCATGGTCTCTTTCATTACCCTTCAACCTATGTTGGAGCACAATTATATCAAAAATTCCATTTACAATGTGGGTTCTATGTAGCTTCTTGGGAAGTAGGGGTTTTCCTCTTTTTGGTGTAGTGAACTACTCTCAAGCAATAACATTCTTGTACTACCCTTTCTTTTATTGAAAATTTTGATAAGAAGTGAAATCAAAGTCTCCATATGTCTCTCTATGGTAGTTTTAGACATGAAGTGAAGGTATCTCTATTGGTTTTTACTACCAATCTATTGTCATTTGTCTTGACTTCTCTAGCTTCGGGACTATAATGATTAATGCATTTTAACACCAAGTTAGTATATTGTACTACTATAGGAAAGGTTGTGGCTTGTAGCAATCCAATTTTGATCAAATGTTGAGTAATCAAAGACCTATCTTCTTTCCTAATTATTTCCCAAATTTTTTCTAAATTAATATTCCCTAATTTTGTGTGCCCAACTTCTAGTAATGTGCTTGATAAACTCGACAAATGTTCATAGTCTAGATATTTAATCTTCATAGTGAATAAAATTCCAATGAGTATATACACAATTCATGTTCATAAATATTAAATTCACTTATGCAGCTTGCCCAAACAATATCCAATTCTTCCAAATCTACCAAAGTTTTCCTAGATTGTTCTATCCCAAGTTAAAGCTTAAGAATAAAAACACTATACCTCTGAAGTAGACTCAGGTGCTGCAAGAGTTGTTACTCACACTTCTCTACAATTTTTCCCTTTTGTCTCTACCAAAATCCATCTCCAAATGCTTGTTAAAATGAGCTCTTTGGGTAGTATAATTCTTATATAAGCACCTAAAATCAATGATTGAAAATAATAGGTGGATATTAATGACAACTTTAATAATTGGCATGTTTAATATTTCCCATCTTATTCCAAGATTTGAAATTTTAAAATTTTGAATGAGAATAGCTATAAGGGCTTTTCGAAGAATTAATTGGTTTTGACAACCCTGCCAAAGTCTAACAAAGGTTTCAAAACCTCTTTCCTCACCTAAAATTATTTGTTAAAGCATCCTTCAAAGAACCCAATATTTACAACATGAATGATTTAGGTTATAGTCATAGTTTCAACAACCCTCATGGGGTCCTACATAGGTTTCAAAACCTACATTAAGTTTTGAAATGTCTACTCTAAACTTTAACTTTCTTAAGACTTTCACAATGTCACCCTTCAAGAACCCAAATTTTACTTTTTAAAGTTCGAATAGTATACAGTGGGATAAAAGGAAGGTTTTCAAAACCTCATCAAAACCTAACAAATATTTTTAAACCTATATAAAGTTTTGAAACTTTGATAATTTGGTCAAATACTTAGTTTTTCTTCATCATTGGTGTTTTCTTAGGTTGTGAGAACCACTTCAAGCAATGATGCAGTTTCAAGAACCTTTAAATATTCCAAATAAAGAGTTTTATTATGCTTAATTATGAAGGTTTTTGAAAAATAATGAGCAAGCCAAAACTTTATGATAAGGTATATTTCAAAAAATTTACATAGTTTTTAAAAGTGGGTTCAAAACTATGGTAACAATTGGCTCTGTTTGGGGATCAAGACTACGAAGGATATGAAATAACCCTGAATAATAGATCAATGTCTTACACATTGGGCCATATACTCAACACTTGCAAGATGGAAAAAAGTGATGAACCAAGAATTACAAAATAATACAAAAAGAAAGGAAGCAAATGAGAAATAAAAAACCTCTAACCTAATGTTTACAGGGGAAAATCATGTTGGCATTCGAATTCAATATAGATTTAGATCTTGCTCAATGTATGAAATAGGAAATGGTGTACCATCAAGGTAAGATAATCTAAAAGAATTTGAGCCACATAGTTTAGTTATTTTGAAGGGACCTTTTCATAAAGAATAAAAATTCTTATGTGCTCCTTTGGGTTCTCTTATTTTATCCCACAATAATACCAAATCTCCAATCATAAAACTTTTGGGTCAATTTTTTTTTTCAAATATTTTCTTAACCCTAGCCTGATGTATATTGATTTTTTCCACCATATCTTCTCTTTGTTCTTCAATTTTAGTGAGGTACATAATTATTTTCTCTAAAGAGTTTTGGAACTATTGATCTTTAATAGTAGTATATAACTTGATGGTAGATAATTTTCTAGAGGAAGAGGTAGATCACTACCTATTCCATACAACAATTCAAATGGGTACATTCCTATTTCTCTTTAAGGTGTGATCCTATCAGCCCATAGTAACTGATATAACTTCTTGTACCAACTCTTGATTTTCATCAACCAATTTGTTCATGATGGTGACTAAATTATTATTACTAGATTTTTCCTACCCATTCCTTTGAGGATAGTAATATAAAGAGTGAGATAAGGTAATTATATGCTCATAGCAAAGGGGAGATTTAATTTTATGAAAATATATTTGCATTGTTAGCTACTACTACAAAGTACCAAACCTAACCAAAACTTTCTTCTATGAAATCACAAATAACTTCTAAATTTGTGCCCTTCACGGGTATGGCTTCTACCCATTTGGTGAAGTAGTCAATGGAAGTAAGGATGTGGGTATGTACTATGTAGATTGTGGACTTATATGCCCAACAAAATAAAAACCCACTGTTGGAATGAATCTTTGATTACTACATGTCTCAGAGGAAGTGTTGTCAACTAAGGTCTTCCAACAAATTGTGTACACTTCTCAAATTTAGATACCCAATAATATGCATGATCCTTGAACATCCCTGTACAATAATAGAATTGTCTAAATATATTAAAGGCAGTCATGGATGAGGAGAAATTCCCCCCACATTATTCATTATGAAATAATTCCAACAACTTCTTCTATTGATCTTGTTGAATATAGGTTGTCATTGATGTCAGAAGTTTTCATTGATTTAGTAAGTAGTTTGATGATAAAGGATTTCTCTATGTAAGGCTAAGCTTATAATGGTACTTGAATAATCATTGTATTCCCCTTGACTTATGATTTTAAGTTGTAGAATATTTGCAAAAGATTTTCCAAAGCATGTTGTATGTCAGAAGTTCAGTATGATCTGTGTTGGTAATTTTACTGTCAATATGCAAAATCAAGAAATATATTACTAGTTACTAAGGTGTGATCACATATCCTTTTTATGCTTGAAATATCATTCTTGCATATATTCACTATTATAGTGGTGGTTTGGAAGTCTATACCAAAAAGTTTCAATTTAGTTCTTAGGGCAGAGAGATTTCTTTATAAATACAATTATGGTCAACATTTATTTTAGAAATGTAGTTTTTCTCTGTGGTTTCAGAGGAGATTATTTCTAAACTATTTATATCATATTCTTGAGTTTCTAGAGGATATGTTTAGCATAGAAATTTTTTTAAATGACAAAAGGTTTTGTAGACACTTAAAAATGTCCTGAATGATATCATGCACTTGCGTCTGATATATTAACATTGTTTCCTCCTTAAACCCATCCTCTTTTCACTTAATTGATTAAATTAGCCTAATCTATTTAATTAAGGATGTTATTTTCATCTATTAATCTAAATGACCTAATCACTTTAATTCACCCCCTTTCATGCTAACCTTTTCTCATGTTAAATAAGATAAATCAAGATATCTAATTTTAACACCTTATGTCCTCTCATTTAATTAAATGATCTTAATTATTTAATTAAATGTCATTTTCACCCCCTTTCATTAAATAAATTATTTAATGAACACCCTAAATTCCCCTAATTTGCATAATTAAAACTTTATTTAATTATCAAATTACTAATTAAATCTAATCTTCCCACTTGCAAGGGAATATTCCTTGAGAATATTACTCCTTTGCACATTCCTCCAAAAGGAATATTCTCATGGAATATTCCTTCCCCTTTTGCACAATTAAATTTGGTTTTAATTAACTAAATATCTAATTTTCCTCACCCATGAGAATATTCTCTTTCTTCACTCATTTGAAAAAGGGAATATTCCTAATTCATAACAAACTCTCAACAAGACTTCTTGTGCAAGTTTTGAAAGTGTGTTTGTTTGAATGAATGTAAGCCCTTGATTAAATATCATCTTACATCCTCAACCCTTGATGGGAATCCATGCCTCCATCTTCCTTCCATTCTAATCGTTGATTGATTCTTTGAATCTGGGCCATCAATTTCATTTTTCCTATTCTATAAATAGATCTTGCATCTATTGAATATGGATCCACCTTTTAATAGTAAACTTATGTAGTTAAAATCACTCTCACTTGCATCCACATTTAGCACATATTTATCTTCTTTTTAGTTTAAATCTTGCATTATTAGCTTAAATCATCCATTAATGGATTCCATGGTAACTTAGTTGCATCCATTTAGCATATTTTGGAACTAGGGTTTTAATCTTTTGAATATTTCATACATTTATAATAGCTTGCATACATCCATATCGATCATCTTAGCTTTTATCATGTTAATTTAGCTTTCATCACATTTTATCACACATCTCTCATCAATTTCATCAATTCTCTTCGATAGAATTGATCGAAACAAGCTCATTATCCAAGGGATTGGGAAAGGGTCACCATTCCACATCAATGCGACACCACTCCCCCAATAGGATAAGTTTCAATGGATTAGAATAGATTTTTATGAGTCTTTTTTGTATTTTAATATGCTATTTTTAATGGCTTCTTGGTTTAGTTTACATTGAATGATCTTATTGGGATTGATTCATAGAGGCTTAAATATGCTTTGAATCCTCATTGATCAAGTGTAGTTGGCCTATACTACGTCATCGGTCACAAGTTATTTATGTTTATTTTTCAACCAGTTGGAGTTCAAGGCTTGTATAGTAACAACTAGTAGCATACAAAATTCAAATCTTATGGGTGGTGTTAAGATAGGACTTGCTTAAGGTTCTTGTGGTAGTGCACAATATCATGTTCATTTAGTGGAATCAATTTTTTTTTTGGACCAACCTGTTACACATTTCATGTAAATTGAATTTAGGTCCACCTTATGTCATCCTGGCTATTTGCAGATCCCTGGCTAATATAGAAGAGTGTTAATGCAATGTCATGTATATATTTATTTGTTGTGCAGATGTATTATGTGATAGTGTGAATTAGAATTACACCTATGTGAAGAAAAAATGGTCACCTGTGAAAATTGAAGGGAAGATGGTGAAGATAAAAGGGAGAGTTGCATTTTAGTGTGTGTGCCAATATCAGATCATATACAGTGAGGAAGAGTGTCAGCTATGACTTTAGCACATGTATTAGGTGTCTTAGGCTACAACTGAATATTTGTAAGCTTTATCTTTGTAATCTAGTAGGACTGGTGTTCTACTTGTTGTACTGATTCAATTGGGAATTGGTGTCTCTAGTAGGTTGGTGCCTACATATACAATAGGGGATTTTTGTCTTTTGATAGGTTGGTACCTGCTTCATATTGTAAAATTCACTTGTATACTTATGCATTGTGATGTTGGATTTGGTTAGTAGATCCAAGCAACTATTCTCACTATGGTTTTCCCATCTTGGGTTTCCACGTATATCTGGTGTTCACTTGTGTGCTTTATGATTTTATGCTTTAATTTCTTATGTGGGGTTTCTATGAAGTATCATATATTATAATAATCATAACAAAGTCAATAATTTTGAATTGATTAGATCTATTGATTCACCCCCTTCTCAGTAGATTATGTTCCCTTCAATTAGTATCACATCCAACCTCTTTTGAGGAAGCCTAAAAACTTAAGGTAGTTATGAGATGGTACACTCAGTTAGTTAGGAAGGGTTCTATAGAAATAACATGCCATTATTTGATGGATCAAATTTTTATTTTTGGAAAGTTAGGATGGAGTCCTATTTGATGGCTTTAGGAATGGATATCTAGATGTTGATGATAGAGGGATATAAGATTCTTGTAAACCATCCTAGGGATTAGGTTGGAAAGAGGGCTTATGAAATCAATGCTAAGGAAATGAATGTTGTCTTATGTGGATTGACTAGCTATGAATTTTTTAAAGTGATACAGTGCAAAATAATGATGAAATATGGGATAAATTGGAGACCATCTATGGAGGTGATGACAATGTCAAAGAGGTAAAGATGCAACCTGGTAGATCTCAGTTTGAAAGCTTGAGGATGAGAGAAGATGAGAATATTTCCACATTCCTTCTCTGGGTTGATAAAGTTGTCAACTCTATTTGAGGTCTTGGAGAAGAATTGAAATAAAAGGTTTTTGTGAAAAAGGTACTCAAATCTCCCCCTATAAGATTTGATTCTAAAGTCTACTATTGAAGAAGCTATGGATCTAAATGTTTTGAAGATGATTGGACTGCATCTAGAATTCTAACTACTTTTGAAATGAGATTTGAAAATTAAGATACTATCAAAAAAGAGGTGGCATTCAAAGTATAAAGAGGTTCTGATAAGTATAAAGGTAAGTTACCTTTTATGTGTTTTAATTGTGGTGAAATAGGAAATTTTATGGCTATGTTCACATAAGGACTCTAGCAATTCTAGGAAAAAGTATGGAAAGGAATCATTTTAGAGAAGGAATAAAGGTCACAAGAAATATAAGAACTTCTACACTAATGAGGAAGAAGACTAATCTACTGAAGAAGATGAAGATATCTCTAGAGATGAAAATGAAAAGGTTGTCTTCATGGCTTTTGAGACTACTAAAGGAGATGCAAAAAATGGATTCTAGAAATAATGAAGATGAAGTAGATATTGTGGAAGAATTGTTAAGTGTTGGAAGAGAAATAAAAAGGCTAAAGAATAGAATTATAGAAGAAGTGAATGCTAAAGAAAAAGTATGTCAATATTTGAAGAAATTAGAAAAGATGATTGTTGATATAAAGACTTAGATAGAAGAAGCAAAAAGTACTAAAGAAGTTCTGACTAGAAAGTTACTATAAAAAGATAAGGAATATGAGAAGATGGAAGAAGAAATTGTGACAATAAGTAAAGAGCTTGAGAAAGTGAATCAACAGCTATAGATGAAGTTTGGAAAGAGTACTAATACTCTAGATCAGATATTGGGAATTCAAAGACCTCTACATGTCAAAACTAGAATTGGTTTTGATAATTAGAAGAACAAGATTTAGCAACAAAATTATTTCCAAGAGTCACAAAACCTCCTTCAAATTTTGTGAAACTCATGAATTTAATTTTATCTCTAGTCATGTGGCTTGAAAAACTGATGTATATGATCCATAGGTTCTTCTTTTGAGCATGTAGAGCAGTTTGAGAAATTATCGACTTTTCTAAATTATTCTCTTTTAGAATATTCTTCCATATTTTATCTAACTCGTGATTCCTACTTTCTAATCCTTTTCTTCCACTTTCTAGTAGAGGACTCACAAAATTGCTACTGTAGTTCCTTGTAATGTGTCCAAAATTGTTGTATTTGTAGAAAATGATATTAAAATTATACAGAGGTGTAGATCCATTGTTGCTAACATAGTTACTTCTTCTTACCAGAGCTTTTCTATGGTCCACAACTCTCTATCCAAAATTATTGCAATTGAAACAATAACCAAAGAAAGGATAATTTAACTTGGTCTTGTATCCCTGTCTTTTAGATCTTCTTCTCTTCTAAATTTGAATAAAGCCATCATTCTATGTCTTTCTTTTATCACTTGCAATGATCCTTTCATACTTTGTACTACTAAAGGAAGTTTAGAAGTGACTAGTTCTAGAAGTACAAAGTCTAAAAGGATCATTGCAAGTGATAAAAGAAAGACATAGAATGATGGCTTTATTCAAATTCAAAAGAAGAAAAGAAGATCTAAAAGATAGGGATACAACACGAAGTTAAATTATCCTTTCTTTGGTTATTGTTTCAATTGCAATAATTTTGGACAGAGAGTTCTGGACTATAGAAAAGCTTTGGTAAGAGGAAGTAACTATGTTAGCAACAATGCATCTACACCTCTGTATAATTTTAGTATCATTTTCTACAAATGCAACAATTTTGGACACATTACAAGGAATTACAGTAGAAATTTTGTGAGTCCTCCTCTACCAGAAAGTGGAAGAAAGGGATTAGAAAGTAGGAATCATGAGTTAGATAAAATATGGAAGAATATTCTAAAAGAGAAGAATTTTAGAAAAGTCGATAATTTCTCAAACTGCTCTACATGCTCAAAAGAAGAAGAACCTATGGATCATATACATCACTTTCTCAAGCTACATGACTAGAGATAAAATTAATTTCATAAGTTTCACAAAATTTGAAGGAGGTTTTATGACACTTGGAAATAATTTTATTGCTAAAATTACCAGTAAGGTAAATTTGAATCTTGATGCCATTAGGACAAAGACACATGGTGTTTTGTATGTTGAAGGAGTAAAGCGTAATATGTTGAGTGTAAGTTAGATGTGTGATAAAGGTTATAAGCTATCCTTCAGTGTTGAAGGATGTGAAATGATGAAATTAAGTAACAAAGAACTAACAACAGAAGGAAGTAGGACAGATAGTGGAATATATCATCTTAGTGAGTTGAATGGACAAAATTGTCTTGTTGTGTAGAAAGAAGAAAGTTGGATTTGACACAGAAGGTTGGGACATATGAAATTTGATGAAATTGTAAATATTAGCTCAAGAGGAATGGTACGTGACATGCCAAATATTAAGAAGCCTCAATCTACTAGTTGTAAGTCTTTTCATGAATGAAAATAGACTAAAAATAGATTTCCTGCTAAGGAGTATTCTACATCAAAACAATTGGATTTGGTTCATAAAAACTTGTGTGGACCTATGAGGAAAAAATTTCTACAAGGAGACAACTATTTCATGATGCTCATTTATGATTACACTAGGATCTTGGATTACATTTCTAAAGGAGAGGTCTAAGTCATTTGAAAAAATTTAGGAATTCAAGGCATTAGTAGAGAATGAAACCGAAAGAACAATCAAGGTTTCAAGATCAAACAAAGGTGGAGACTTCACTTCTAACAAGTATGATAAATTATATGAAGATAATGGGATTTAGAGGCAATTTTCTACTCCTAGAACTCCACAACAAAATGGAGTTGCAAAAAGGAATCTAACCAGATAGTACAGGGGATGGAAAAATAATGTTGAGTCAAGTAAATCTACTGGATATGTACTAGAGAGAAGTAGTTCAGACTACTATGTATATTTTGAACAAAGCTCAAATAAAATGCAAGACTAAATAAAACACCATATGAGCTATGGAGATGAATACCAACATCAATTAGACACCTCAGAATATTTGGAAGCAATTGCTACATCAAAAGGGATGAAGAAAATTTGGGTAAGTTTGATTCCAAATTTGATGAAGGTATTTTTCTTGGTTATTCATTGAGAAGTAAAGTATACAAATGTTATAAAAAAGGTTGAAGAGGATTGAAGAAAGTGCAAATGTGAGAATTGATGAAAAAATTCAGTCTTCTAGTATTCCAGAAGTAGAAGATGATGAAGATCCAATTCACAATAGTATTGAAGATTCAAAAGTTACAAAAAATATAGCAAAGTGTGTTTAGAAGAATCACTTTGAAGACCAATTTATAGGAGATAAAGATAGTGGGGTTCAGACCCAGAAGATACTTGAGAGGAAAATGAGCAAGTACACTTTACATTAATGTCAAAGATAGAACCTAAGTCCTATAAAGAATCAAGAAAAGAGAAAGGTTAGATAGATGCTATGGAGGAGGAGCTAAATTAGATCAAGAAGAATGAAACTTGGAAACTTGTCCTAAGATCCAAAGGCAAGAATGTGATTGGAACCAAGTAGTTTTTTAAAAACAAGCTAAATGAAGAAGGTGAAGTGGTCTAGAACAAGGCTATACTTGTGTGTAAATGGTATGCTTAGGTTGAAGGCATATATTTTGAAGAGACATTTTCTCTAGTAGCAATCTTTGAAGCAATCAAGATGTTTTTAGCTCTTTCAGCATTCAAGAATTTCAATATATACCAAATGGATGTTAATTCAACATTTATGAATGAAAATATAAAATAAGAAGTCTACATTAAACAATTGAACGGGTTTCAATGTTCTAATAATTCAAATTATGTTTTCAAACTGAAAAAGGCTTGGCCAAAGACAAGGAAACAAAGGCTACTACACTCACCAAATCACAACCGAAAACAAGGAGCCTACAACCCATAGAGATTCACATAAAAAGAAGAGGGTAAAGAGACACCAGCCCCACAACAAAGAGGGAATCCAACAACAAGCATAAAAATTGATGTGCCCCAACTAGATGACAATAGCCTACTTTGCAGCACATCAACTCGACTAGAAAATGTCAACAACCAGCACCAAGCCACTGAAACCTAGAAGCTCAAAATCATCAAATTTCCTAGCCACAAGTCACCTCCCACTAGTGACCCATCCACCTCCTTTGAATCATCTCCTTAATCACTTGCATCATCTCCAGATTTCAAATTTCCCCCTCCCCTCCTCATTTCACTCCCTCTCCTCTCCATTGGATTAAATTTTAAAATTGTATGATATAAAGCGTATGAACCTTTGGTTGTTGTCTTTGTAGGAAAGAAGCCCCGCCATTTCACCAAAGGGTCTCCCCTTAACACTAAGGTCAAACAGTCTCAATTGTTGATGTGGTAGGGAAAGACCCTGTGAGGTTTGAACCTTGGTTGTTGGCCCTATAGGCAAGAAGCCCCACCACTTCACCAAAGGGTCGCCCCTTATAATCCAACAATGTTGTAAGAGATTACTAATGTGTTCTCACATTTTAATATTTTAGGCTTTCTACTAATATTTGAAGCTTTATTTTATTATGTTTAATTTCCCTTACAAATATCTTAGGTTGTAGGAGGATGCCTAGAAATTGTTTAAGGTGCATTATTATACTCATGCTCTTCTATAGGATTTCTTCATGTGTTTCATTATATGGATGAGGCTTTGGAGGTGATGAGGGGTTAGCATTTTCTATAAAAAAATTAATGAATCAAAATAGTTAAAAAATCAAAATTATTTCATTTTAAAAATTTGAATTAACTTACCTCTACTAAATCATGGTGGTATGATTCCTTGATGAAACTACTTCATATAATTTCTTAGTCTTGTTCTTAAGAAAATGAGAAAAAATGAGTCACTTGGCTATGTTGTTTTTACTTTATGTAGGTTATAACATGAGTGTGCTTAAGATTGGTAGTGAACAAGCCTTGGGCGTGACCCTATCAAACCATAACAAGCTTGTGTTATAATACAAACTTGTATTATTATTTTTATAATGAAATCATGTTATTTCTTATTTTGACTTAGAATATTTTTTCACCTTTTAGCCCCTAACTTTGTGTATATACTCCTTGGATTTTTTGATCATATTCCTAATTCATTGAATTCAGAGATGAATTAATATCTAGGAATTATAACTTTTATTCCACACATTTATGACACCCTATTAATTCTTTTACCATAGGTCTACCATAATAGAGTGGTTTTTGAAGGTTGTGTTAGAAGAGGGAATTGTGGTGTGGTTTTACTATATGAAGATTTTTTTTAAAAAGAATGCTAAGTAGTGAGCTTATAGCTATTCCCAAATATTCCATCATCTCATTAGGTTTCAAAATTTTGACCTTACCATGAGTTGGATCCTAAAGGCCACTAATGAAGAAATTTTTGAAAAATGAATTAGATAATCCTTGGATGAGATTATCTATTTTTTTAGAATCAATCTAGTATTCATTAACTATTCTTGTTTGATGAAGTTTGGTAAGGACACCAATTAAATTATCATAAGGTATACTTGGCCAAACCAAACTAGTAATTTTTCACAAAAAAGATCTAGTTTGTTTTATCATAGGATTTGAGACACCATTGATACCATTGGATAAATTTTCTAATTTGAAGGATGCAATAGAGGCCCTATTTTTTCATAAATATTATGGAGATTCAAATATTGTTCTACTCTATAAATCCAATTAGTTTGATTGGTTATATAAAATCTAGGAGTGTCCAATATTGGGTCATGGGGCACTATTGAGTCAAGTGTAGATTATTACATATTAGGTATTAAGGAGTTCAACCACTTGTGTCATATCCAAAAAGTGGGTCTCTAGAGTAGAAATTTTTTTTTCTATCTCATGGGTTCCAAAGTAATTGATATAACTATGAGAAGGGGTTTGAAACAATAACTAGAATTCTAGATCAAAGTGATTGGCATGGGAAGATGGTCACAAAATAATATTGTATCATTTTTTTCTAATTTGGTCTTTTTCAATTCTAGATAATCTAGGAAAAATATTTAGACCAATTTCTATTATGGTGCCAAAATTGAGAAATATTATTTACATTATGCCTATGCTATATAGACCCTATTGCATGCATTATCACTACACTTGTATTCTACTACATCTATAGAGATCAACCATTGGTAGTTTTTCTCATCTACCTTCAAATAAGCTATGGTGGGGAAGATATAATAGGGAAAAGGAAGGTTTTTGGTCCATGACCACATAAATATATAGATCTTGATGGATCTAATGACATGAATAAACTATTGGGGATAACTAAAGTTTGGTTCATCATAGGTGATAGAAAACTAATGGCTTCCTAAGGAAATGTTTAAAAAAAATCCAAGGGATCTTTTGATATACCAAAAGGCTTGTAGAAGAACAAGACCATATACAAAGGCTATTTGATGGTGTCGGTTGGGAGGGAAACCCCTTCGAACTTTACTAAAACATATGTGGAGAATCTTGCTATTTTCTTAGAATGATAACTCTTTTGTGATATTTGAAAACCTTTGATATAGAGATTCTAACCTAGAATAAAATATATATTTCCAAGAAAAAAGGATAATTTTGTAGGTAAATCTTAAGCATCATTACTTCTATAAATAATTTATGATTAACAAGGTCCTAATAGGGCAATGGGAGAGAGTATGGTGGGTAGTTGTATAAGGCTCAAAATGTAGAAAAAATATAGAACCCAACCCTAAAAGGAACATTGATAGTATATGTGATGTTCCCTCCTACAATAGATTAGCCAAATACATGAAATAACAAACATAAATAAAAATAGAAAGACAATGAATAATATTATATTAATGTGACATGATTACATTAATAATATCACTATCCTTTTCAAGGGGTAAATATCCTTTGATCAATGCTCAATATAATATAATCCATGGATTCTATTACAATAGTATATCCAACATCTTTATACTAGTTCTAGTAAAGCTAACAAATATTTCCCAAGAATGTGGGATTATTATTAATAGCTCAAGAGATGAATTACAAATTAAAACATAGAAAAATGGGTTAGGGTTGTATACATCTAAAAATGCTCTATATAATCTAATTAATTAAATACGATTTATTTGATTAATTAACCTATAATTCATCTACTATTAAATAAATACAAATATTTATTTATATAGTTCACATTTTAATTCTTCTAATTCTTCTATCATTTTATCTTAATTAAATAAACAAGTTCACATACTTTATTTCATTTAATTATTCATTTCTTCCATTTTAATTTAATAAATAGACTTCTATAGTTTGTTTTATTAAATTTAATATCTTATTTCTTCCTAAATTTGAATAAATCCAAATATTCAAATATTAATCAATATTTCACCTACCAAATTAGATATGAAATGTTTAATTTAATTCATCTCAACCTTCATGGGTAAAATTGGAGACAAATTTACAAGTGAACTTCTTCATCTTCTTCCATTAATTCTTCCTATCACCTGGCACAATGTTTTTGTGGGAAGGAACAATCCCCATAATCAACTCAGGCTTCTTCATCTCTCATCATTCAATCCTCCAGATCAAATATAGACCATTGATGTGCTTCCCCTTCACAAATGTGCTACCGTGAATCTATAAATACAACCTTCTGAAGCAGGAAATGGATCCCAAATTTGTGAAAACTTACTCTGTAGAAACACCAATTGAGCAATCAAGCATCTTAGCAATAGCATTATCCTTTAGCAATAGAAATAGCAATCATAGAATTTTTAGAATAGAATCAATATCATGTCTTTTCATTTAACTGCATCATAGTTTACCGTAGCTTCTTTTATCAAGTTTCATATCATTTTCAATACAATAGCTTCATCATATCATTTAGATATCATCATATAGGATTAGATTATTGCATTTAGTAGCATCTCATTCTCTAGATTGGTAGTTTAACAGTCACAATGCTTACAAAATCTGAGAGCCCAATGACTTAATAAATCTTTGGAGATAGAGAGCAATATGATGCTTTCAAGAGTTTTCCTATGTTAATTAGATTAATTATTCTTGATTCTCTTGATATAATGTCTTATTAAGAAGTGTTGTTTGTTATTTTACTCATTACTTATTCCACATTTACATTTTGGAACCCACCGTGGGGCCTCTAACCCCATGTTTTAACATTTTTTTTCTACAAAGTGTCAGTGCAGCCTTTTGGCATGTTTCTTTTAGTGTGATCAAGAGATTTTATAGTGCATCTACTAGATACTTTAGCACATCTGATGATTGTTTCAGTGATTCTACCAGATACTTTAGCGCATTCAACAACTGTTTTAGCACATCAACCAGAAACTCCCAGTGCAATTGATTGTCCCCTGTTCAACTATGTTTAGTGCATGTGATAAATTCTTTAGTGCGTCTGATATATTCTGTAGCACATATGATTAGTTTTGTAGTGCATTTGATCAATTATGCAGCACATATGTCTTCTGTTCTAACACTTTTGTAATTTGATAGATTTGTTGTCTAGATATGATGCAACCATAGCTAGTGATTTCATTGCTACATTTGGACTAAAATGAACCAATCCTAGGGTAGTCATTTGGATTAAAATACACTAATCCTAGGGTATTCATCATACATTGCTATCTCGGTTAAAATTGACATCATATCTTTTGTAAAGCAATATTTTCACATAGAATAGCAAACTATCATTTGGGATTTAAAAACTGAACGTTGTTTACTATGATTGTGCGGTGATAGGCATATGCTCTCCCCTTAACTGGGGTATCAAAATGCTAGACTCATATTTTATTTTCATGTGCTTTATGCTTTGTTAAATCCTTTAGAAGGCTTGTCGTAGTGGGAAAAAGTACTCACCCTATAGGAATGATCTGAGTGGGAACAACCAAAGCTAGGTTTTCCAACCCACTATAAAATATAAGTGAATCTAGGGAAACCCACATTTACCGGAAGTGTGCAAGATAACCATCCCCAAAATCTTTGTTCTAAATATTGGGAGGTCTCCTGAGGGATTTTATTATTTTTCACTCCGAACGGATACCCTACCTATGAACCTTAGTATAGAATCCAACTTGTCAGTTTTTGAACATTGTAATACTCATGGTGCAAGGGGAGGGAAGAATATGCCCCCAAGACACTCACCATATAATTTCCAAGGACCGTTTTCTCAAGGGATCCAAAAATATAACTTTGAGTATGCACCTATAAAAGACAAAAACAAGGGTGCCCTC
This sequence comes from Sequoia sempervirens, assembly GCA_007258455.2. Taxonomy (NCBI): domain Eukaryota; kingdom Viridiplantae; phylum Streptophyta; class Pinopsida; order Cupressales; family Cupressaceae; genus Sequoia; species Sequoia sempervirens. The sequence goes on from VDFB02271358.1 coordinate 305,377,216, forward strand.
TAAGGGGTGACACGGTTGTGTGAGTCAACACAATTTTAAGATGTGGGATATTGAGTATTATGATGACCTTTTTGGCCTTAAGAGTGAGTCTACTTCAAGTGTATTCTTTGTCAAAAACTAGTGTAAATCGAGGAGGATCATGTTTGATTCTTGAACATACACTTATTGTTTAGATTCTAGGACTTAAAAACAATTGTTTTACAATTGCTTGTGTTTTCAAATCATTAATTCGGATAAAGGACATCCAAAAAAAAAAAACACAAAAATTTTGACAAGTCAACCTATGAAAATTTATGAGTAGGGATTGGAAACCAACAACATTTGTCAAGAAATACCTCAAAAAAGAGTCAAGAAACCAATGAAGCAACTTAGCTACAAAAAACTTTTGGAAAAGAGATGCTTCTTATATCAAAGTAGAAAATTCTTGCTTGAACATCAAACTTTTATCCATAGGTATCACGACCTTACTAGAGGATATACTAATGATTTTTCCTTAGATCCTTTATATTCACAAGCTTATTTCGAACAAAGAGCTCTTTCACAAAAACATAATCATAGTCGACCCATTCATCGGTCTTTCATCCCACAACTAGCAATACAATATTCCAATAGGCCAAATCAATTCTTACAATAGAGGAAAAACTTGGAAACATTAGGCTTGTCATCAAAATTAGAGATTTACTAGCAAAGATACCCTGTCAAAATACCTCAAATTTGGAAAATTACAAACAAAAAATAGTCCCTTTATTGAGAAAAACCATATAACACTATGAAGCCCCAAAATGGCACATATACAATCTGTTTTAGCACATAAAACCTATCTTTTAGTGCATTTGTTGTTGAAATAGTGCATTCATAGTTTGTTTCAGTGCATCTGACAAATCTTATAGCGCATCTGTAGTCTATCACCAAAAAATTACTAGTGTTAGAAATTACCAGTATCTTGGCGCATCCACAATCTATTTTAGCACATATACCCTATCTAACAGTGATTCTAAAAAATATTTTAGCACATACGCAGTCTGTTTTAGCGCATCTACCCTTTGTAATAGCGCATCCACAAAAAAAGAAAATAGAGAGCTAATGGAAACCCATGTTAGACTGTTGACATCAGAACATGGGTTTTTATTAGGACATAAACATTTTCAAAGTCTGGATAGTTTCTTAAAACCTAATATAAATAGAATCTTACAAGTCAAAACTCTTCCAAGTTAAACCTAGATCTTGCAACTTTAAAGTGTCCAAATATTGAACATAAATCTTGGTTATTAGGTTAAGTTTCATTATCAAGATTTTTTCATCCTACAATCACAAAACGAAACACAATAATCAGATTTTAACTTGGTCTCATCAATAGGATATATCATTCTATTTGAATTTGTTAAAATCCAATTGACACTCATTCAAACACAAAAGATCAAATTTTAGTGAGAAAAACAAACACTTGTATGTCAATTTTGACAAGATTACAAAGACAGAAACTTAGGGAAAAGGAAATTGAAACATCAAATATCATGGCTAAAGAAAATCCTTTTAACAAATTCCACCAAAATGATACAAATGAAATAACCCAAGAAGATATCCAAATTGCACAGCAAGATCCAAATTTCCACAAATTCATGGAAAAGGTTTTAGAACAAGATATGGAAAAATACCTTTTGATGCTAGCTAACTAGGTGCCAAACTTCCAAAAGACTTTGAAATCAATCGACTGAAAGAAACACCTAAATCAACTGAAACTGAATCACACAACACACAAAACACAGATCAAGTGGTTTCCCTAACACATCAAATGAAAAAATTACAACAACAACAACTACAAGATATACAAAAAGGAACCACAAAGAGGTACTTATTACAAGACATTTGTCCTTACCCTTTTGATCCAAGTGTGGACATGATACCATTTCCTAGACATTGCGAATTCCCAAAATATGACAAGTACAACCGTAAAATGGACCCAATTGATCATGTGGGGGAATTTAGAACCATGAGTATATAATTTGCACAAGAAGTCACTTATATAATGCGATTACTTCCAAGGAGCTTAGGAGGTCAATGTATGGAATGGTTTTCTAAACTACAACCAGGAATTTGATCTTTCGAAGAACTAGTCAATAGATTTATCTCACAATTTTCCTTCAATATTCAACATGAGGTAACAATAAAAGACCTTTACAACATGAAACAAAGAAAGGTGAAACATTCCTCTCATTTCTACAATGATGGCAACAATTGTTTGCTAGATATCCTTGTTCTATACCTGAAGAAGAAAAGATAGAATTATTCATTGACAACTTAACTGATGACATGAGCTATAGGCTTGAACTACAATTTCCACCTACATTTGAGAAAGTAATTGAAAATGGGCTCAAGATTGAGGAAGCCTCAGTCAAAAGAGGAGTAATAAAACATCATAATGAAGGATCAAACAATACAAATTCCTCAAATCATTATGGCAACAATGATAAACCTAAGTTTTGGAAAAAGAATAGAAATATTGGAAACAATGATACTACAAATGACACACAAAATGTGAAACCAATATTTAATTTTATGAAAACTATTGAAAAGAATAATCAAAACAACTACCAAAACATCAATCAGAATATCATTCAAAACAACAATCCAAACAATGGAGAATCTAAGCCACAATCATATCCAAGACCATCAAATTGATGAAGATTCACACCATTGGGACAAACACTAGAATCAACAATGAGAGAGCTTATTGCAAATGAACTTATCACTTTACCCGAAGCAAGAAATTGGGAACCAAAAGTAAAACCATCTTGGTGGAATGATGCTGACTACTCTAACTTTCATAAAAAAAAGGACATAAAATAAATTATTATATGCAGTTGAAACATCTAGTACAAGATTTGATTGATAGCAAGAAAGTATTTGTGGAAGGACCTAAAACAAACAGTGATCGTGGTGCATTTAAAAATCCTTTACCAAATTATGAAAAGGGAGAATCTTATTCTGCAAATAGTAAAGGTAAAAATGTAAACTACATTTATGACAACACTATTCATTGTATCTCTACAATTGAGAATAATGAGGATCATGACAATCAAACTGATAAAACTAATGACATCATACCCATAGATCTGATCCTAAACATGGATACATCCAATAATCAGATCAATGTCATAAAAATTAGGGAAAATCAAGAATATCAACCAGCCAACATAATAACAAGGGGCAAATCTAGGGTAATATTGAATGGAGTTCCATCTAAAACCATGGTTACCCCTTCAAATAAATACAACATAGTTGAGCAATTACAAAAAATACTAGCACAAATATCAATTTTGGAACTCCTTAAAATCTCACCATCTCATAAGGAGGTTTTGGAACAAGCTCTTGTGGCTACAACAATACCCAATAATTTGGATGTTTTTCAATTCCAAGCTATGGTGGGACACTTAACCACACCTCATTGCCTATCATTTTCTAAAAAATATGATGTGTCACTTACTCATCCACACAATGTCACCCTTCATATTGAAGTCTTAATCCACAAACACTAAGTGAAATGTGTCCCAATAGATGGTGGAGTTGGTTTAAACATTTGCACTTTGAAATTGATCCGTGCACTAGGTTATTCTTATAATGTTATTGATTTCAGAAGGAAGATAACAATAAAATCCTATGATGAAGAAGAGATATCCTCCAAAGGATTGATTGTGTCACCTCTTCAAGTGGGACCAATTGTAAAAAATATTGTTTTCCAAGTATTAGACAAAGAGCTCACTTATAACATACTCCCAGGACACCCCTGGATTCATGAAATGCAAGCAGTACCTTCAACTTATCATTAATGTTTAAAGTTTTTGGTAAATGGACAAGAAGTCACTATTTCAGCTGATTACAATAGTCCTCAAACTTGTAACATGCTTAAAACAACTCAAGACACTTTGGTGCCCCATAATAGAGAAGAAAACATTTATAGTTCATCCAGCAGTGAAAAGAAACTAAATTTTATATCCAAATGGGTTGAGCAAAAGAACCAGTCAAAGGAAACAAGTGTTGTTGACTCCACTTCATCAAATAGTGAAGATCCACTAGATTCTCTATCACAACAATTCAAAGAAAAGATCCAATTAAAAGACAAGGGCTTGGGAGAGTATTCCATTGAGAAATCTTTATGTTTTTCATAATTGATGCCATCTCCAAGGACATATGGACAACAATCAACAATAACACAAAAATCATCACAACCTACCACAATTCTGGATGAAAGGCTTGTAAAAGGAGGTACTCTAGAAGATGAATCATAAGACAAGGCCATCCTCAATTGGTTCTACAAAGATGAAGAAGCATCAACATCAACAAATATCAACATAAAGACTGATCAGTATGGAAAAGGAAAAGCTATCTTAGAGAAAATGGGGTATAAAGGACAAGGACCTATTGGAAAAAGAAAAGAAGGAATATAGAACCCATTCAACCTCTCACACTTTAGTCAAAAGAAAAAATAGGACTAGGTTACAAGGGAGAAGCAAAGGAACAAAAAAATCATAGAGTTGTTGAAAGGATCCTTCAAATGCGAGATAGCTCCGAAATGAATTCTAATGAGTATCAGTGGGATTCTTTATCAAAAACATCATACAAAGACATACCAATTGATATCATAAAAGAGTATGCACCCACGCATGAGGAGGTACAAAGCTCAAGAACTAGACCCCTTATATTTGGATCACAAAAGATCGATGACTCAAGTGAGGATGGACTAATATCAAGTGAGATAGAAGACTTAGAGGAGAGTAATATCATAGACCTTGACATTACCACTAAAAAATTTGACAACATTGCTATTAGAACCTTTAGCCTTAACCAATCTGATGACTTTCTACCCTTACTACATCCTAAACTTATCAACTGGGAACCAACTGAACCTATCAATGTACCTATCTTTGAGAATGATGATGCTATCGTAAATTTACTTTGTTGTGATGAATATGACACAAGTTCTAATCATAAATCTCATAACAACACTTTGAGGTAGGAGGGTGTCAAATATTTTAGTTACAAAATTGAAAATATGAATAATGGATCTAATGGTGAAAACCATTCAATGATAGCATTAGATCTCAAAAAAGTAAAAATAAAGAACACATCTGATGGTGAAAACCTCTCTGAGGCACCAAAAGATGGGATATTTGACACCCTTCTAGAAAATTATCATAAAAGATCATTAGTACTAGTGGAGCCTATACATTCTATCAATATTGGCACATCAGAAAAAGCAAAGACTCTACATCTGGCAGCATCAATGATTGCACAGGAAAAGCAAGAATTCACCAAGTTCTTTGAAGATAGAAGCATTAACTTTGCTTGGTCATACTTTGATATGCCAGGTTTAGATCTAGATATTCTAATGCATCATTTTCTCTACCATATGGGATAAAACTTGTGAAACAAAAACTAAGAAAAATGCATCCACATATCGCCTTGATGGTAAAGGTCGACCTGAAAAAGTTGTTAGATGTAGGATTCATTAGGTCTATCGATTATGCTGAGTGGATTTCTAATATTGTACCTATATCTAAACTAGATAATAGTATCATAATATGCACAAATTTTAGAGATCTAAATAAGGCATGTCCAAAAGATGATTTTCCTTTACTGAACATTGACATTATTGTCGACTTAACAGCAGGACATTCCATGTTATCACTTATGGATGGCTTCTCAGGGTATAACCTATGAACCTAGATCCCAAACCTGCAATAACACAACAAACAACACATTAGTAAGCTTTAATGAAAGTTATAATATAGATCCCTCAAGAAATCCATTTATCAATGCTCAAAATAGGAAAATGAAAGTAATACAATGAGAAATCAATAAAAGAGATTAAATCCTATGAAAGAAAAGTAAATTCTCAATCTCTTGAGGGAGTTAGTGCCAATTTGATGTGTAAATTGGCCCTTTCCCAACTCCTAAGCAAGCTTGATGAAGATTTTATGATTCTAATCCACTCTGTGATTACTTCAAATTCCTTCCATGGAGAAAACCTGCAATAACCTAGCTACAATTGTTGTATTTGACGTCAATGTTAAAGCTCTAAGATGAAATTGAAGTATAATAACTTTTCTCAAATTGTGGATGATAAAATGAGGAGATTAGCCTCTTATTTATAGAATGTCAAGTTGAAAGAATGCCAAAAATAGAGCAATGTGGGACTATCTTTCATTCAATGGCAAGGTGCCACTTGTCCAAATGTGAATGGATGGAGAATGTGCAAGTTTTGAAGAATGTGTCAATAAATGAATATATTTGAATTTTGAAATTGTTGAAATGACATGTAAGAGGGAAATAAGGTGCATTGAATGCCACTTGGCTCAAGGCAAAAGGAATTTGTAGGTGGAGTAAATGCCTTGTTGGAAGGGCAAAGTCCACTTGGATTTTGAATTCAAATTTGAGGAACATTCCTTAAAAGATTCCTTGTTGAAGAAAATAGAGATTTAATAAATCAAATAACTCTATTTTCATGTGCAAGTGACAAAAGATGGAGGATGGGACATGAGAAGAGATTAAATTAATCAAGGTTAATTAAGTTAATGAAGGGATTAAATGGTGTGACCTATTTGACTTAAATTTATGGATTGATTTAAATCAAATATGAGAAGAATATGATAAAGGATTAATTAAATAAGGACTTTTGATTTATTTAATTAAAAGAGATGATGTTAGATTAAATTAAATAAGGTTTTAATTTATTTAATTTAATATATAGACTTTAGAGATTTAATCAAACAAAATTAATTATTTAATTAAATAGGAATAATTAGATCAGACTGGTTAATTTAATTATCGAGAAATGATGACTTAATTAGATAACTAATTTATTTAATTAAGAGAGGAATATTGATGAATTTAATCAAATAAAGGCATTTGATTAAATGGTTAGACCGAAGGATGATTCAGGATGAAGCGATGTTAGTGGTCAGGATTAGATGTCCAATGTCAATCAGTACATTTTACGTGTCTACATTTTTCCCCTCTTTGAAGCAATGCACTTGTTGTGTTGGTTCAAATAATAAACTTGTCATGATCAAAATTCAAAAAAATACTAATTTTTTCAGATGCCCCAATGGAAAGAAGTACACTAGTACATTTCCCCCTCAAGAGATCGAGTGAAAAGATTCAATTTGAGGGTTTGTCTCATGATAAAGAGGTTCAAAATGGATGGTTAAGATGATGATGCAAATGAAATGGTTTCAAGATGTTTAGAATAACCAATCTATATTATTCTAAACAACTTAAATGATAATGCAATGCATGCGAGATGGAAGAGATAGATGATGTGATATGCTATGATTATGATACTTATGTATGCTGATGATTTGTGGATGAAGGATGGATGCACTAGCGATGATGATTAACTATTCATTAGGTGATGTTAGTGTGGAAAAGAAGAAATGAGAAATGAGATGCTGACAAGAGGATCCGACAAGCCAACTTTATGAGAGATGATGATGAGAAATGGATGATTTGCTTATCAGGAATTGGGATTTTAAAAAGGATGTTTACCTTATGTTTGATAACATGCATAAGCGCGATGCATCAAGGTATAAAGAACCAGGATGGCATTGCAATTAGTGTGATGGGCTTTGACTCAAAAAATAGATAGTAGTATTCTTGTTCACACCTGACATACAAAAACCTTGCTAGGATGCACTTTAGAAGTTTCAAATATCTTGGACCAAAACATGGAAAGGTATAACCAATCAATGCAATAGTCAACAAGCTTCCCAAAACACCCTCTATACATATCTAATAAAGCAAGTATTCACCAAGTTATATTACAAGAACGTCCAACAAGCATAGAAGAGAAAAGATAATGATCATTGCCCCATTCCTATTTCTCTAAATCCTTTGTTCGGATATCATCGAGAGGTCCTTGGAATGAGCACAATAAGATAAGTCAAAAGACAAAGATAAAGTAAACAAACAAGTTGATGTTCTTCAATACCACTAACCAAAATGGAATGTGTTTTCAAGGATAAGAATCGAAACTATTTCCAAAAGATAATTCCCATTGTAGGAAGGATACATCCTAGGACATGTTAGTGGATGGAAACACGTCATTTCATTTATCCAAAGTGTTCTTTCTATTAAAAAATTGTCATTGTAGGAAGGATACATCCTAGGACATGATGTTATTAGATGATTGATATGGGACTGATTGGATGATGGGCTATTGACACAAAGAGTTGACCAACTTGTTTACATATTGACTTAAACCTGAGACTTGATGTTTTTGAGTTTTCACTTTTAACCTGCTAGACTTGTTTCTAATTGTTTTACCAATGGTTGAGGATGGCAATTTTTTTATTATGAGTGATATTATTGTGGGTGAAAGCGAGATGAGAAAAATGGACTTTTTTTTCAAATATTTGGATGTTTCTGGAGTTTTACAATGTTTTGAGGTTGTTTTTGGTATTTTTCAATATTTTCAAATGTTTTGATTTTTGATTTTCAAATTTTTTGGGGTTTTCTAAGATTTTAACTAAGAGACTAACCTAAGGACCTATCCTAGGGGCCTCGGGGGCTGATCAACAGATTAGCCTTGCCTACGTTATACATGCAAAGACCACATAGTTCAACTGATGACTTGACCGATTTATAGATGAAGATATACATGATGCAATGTCAGTTTATTATGACAGAATCCTAAAGGACTGACCTAAGTGTCTTGGGGGATGATCAGAGATCAACCTTGCCTACATTCAAGGCTTAAAGACTCGTAGTTTGAAAAATGACTCTATTTTTTTTTTACTTTTTGACTTTTTGACCTATTTTGGGATTTTGATATGTTTTGAATGTTTTTGGATTTTGTGAATTTTTTGGTTGTCTGATGTTTTTGGGTTTTTTGAGATTTTAGGATTTCAAGAATATACACGAATTTGATATGATGATAACATGCCCCCAGCGTGATGCAATAGACTACTCTGATAAAGGCAAGACAAACTAACCTTGGGAATAGGCCGAGTAGTACTAGGAGGGATCATGATACGAACACATGACCAATCTATGATTCGGATGTGGGTGGATGAGTGATGGATGGAGATTCGAATGTGATAGATGATGGAAACGTAATGGATGCATGATGCAGAACAAGTCGTAAAGATCTTAGTGGATGGAAAGTGCTTATTTACACAAGGTGCCTATTTGCTAGGTTTTCACCAAGGTACTTGTCCAAAGTGCCACTGAAGTGGTTTTCACTAGAGGATGATTTTTTTTACTATTTTTTATCCTTTTTCTGATTTTTGATTTTTGCTTTTTGATTTTTTGTTGTCACCAAGATGCCTCTTTCCCAAGTTTTCGCCAAAGTAACCATTTTTTTAGGACATTTTTTGATTTTTTTGGATTTTTTGGTTCTATACCTTGAAAGATTAGGCATAAAACTTTTTGAGATGAGAGTTGTTCATAGACTCTTGTAGAGGTTCCCCTTCAGGTGTTGATAACTGATATTCCCTTGACTTATAGCTTGTTGTGATAACAAATGGTCCCAACCAGTTGGGTTCAAATTTTCCTTTGTTGTTTGGATTTGGGACATTCTTCTAATTTTCTTTTAGTACCAGTTCTCCAACTTGGAAAGTCCTGCTTCTAATTTTCTTGTTATAGCTCCTCTTGAGTCTATTCTGATAGATTTTCAAATGGTTTAAAGTGTCTGTACACCGCTTATCTAGTAGCTCCAGCTCATTCAGTCTTGATACTCAGTACTCTTCATCTATGATGAGGTTTTTCAATGATATTCTTAGTGATGGGAGCTCGATCTTAATGGTGAGTACTACTTCTTATCCGTAGACCAAGGAGAAGGGGGTGGCACCTGTGGGTGTGCAGATGTTGGTTCGATAGGCCTAGAGGGCGAGATTGAGCTGCAAATTCTAGTCACAACCTGTGTCATTGACTATTTTCTTGAGGATCTTTAAAATGGTTTTATTTGTGGCTTTTGCTTGGCCATTGCCTTGGGGATAGTATGGGGTGGAGAAGTGATGTTGGATTTTGAATTTTTCACACAAGTTACGAATGTCTTGATTCTTAATTGGTGTCCCATTATCTAAGATAATGGCTTGTGGGACACCATAGAGGCAAATGAGATAGATCAGGATGAACTTTGATATCTGCTTCTCGGTTGTATATGTCATGGGTATGGCTTCCACCCACTTGGTAAAGTACTCAGTGGCTATTATGATAAAATAGTGGCCATTAGATGAAGTGGGAGTGATTTTTCCAATGAGATCAAGTTCCCACTATGAAAAGGGCCATGGTGTGATGATGGGATGAAGTTCTTGAGCTAGAGCATGGATGAGGTCCCCATGTTGATGGAATTGTAGACACCTTCTGACATAGTCATGTGCCTCTCTTTCCATTGTAGTCCAATAATACCCCATCCTCAACAATTTCATGGCTAGGGTCATTCCACTCGAGTGTGAACCACAAATACCATTATGCACCTCAGTTAAAGCAATCAATACCTCCTTAGCATTTAAACAGCATAATAAGGTTCCTTCTATGCTCCTATGATACAAGGTATCTCCTAGGATGATGAATTGGGATGCCTTTTTGACAAAGGTTCATTTTAAGGTTGAAGGTAAGTTAGTAGGTATGATGCCTATTTGCAGGTAGGTATAAATGTCATGGTACCAGGGATCATCGAGACCAACAATTTCACACACAAATTCCAATTTTGGTACCTTGAATGCAGGCATGAGAAGTTTCTCTACGAAGAATTCATATTTTGGGACATTGTGAGGGATGTCCAGTAGGGATCCAATTGTTGCCATGGCATTTGTTGTTTTCTCTGGGAATTTTCTCAAATGTGATTTCGATAAAGGATTCCTTGAGAGTCTCCACCAATTTCTTGTATGGAGTGAGCTTATCATCCTTAGTCTGGTACTCACCATTCACTTGGTTTATTATCAACTGGGAGTATCCATATACCTTGAGGGCCATGATGTGCCACTGCACTGTTGTCCTAAGACCTATGGTTAAAGCCTCATATTCTGCAATGTTGTTAGTGCAGGGGAATGCCAATTTATATGATCTAGGTATGCAGTCTCCTTGTGGGGTGATAAAGAAGACACCAACTCCTGATCCATGTTGTGTGTATGAACCATCAAAGTAAAGTTTCCAGTGGTCGGCTATGTTGAGATTGAAGATGGATTCTTCTGGAAACTCTAGGATGAGAGGATTCTTTGAATACATTGGTGCTTCTGCAAGCTGATCTATGATTACTTGGCCTTTAATTTCTTTCCGCTCCACATATTCAATGTCATACTCTAATAGTATCATGACCCATTTGGCCATTCTTCCAGTGAGCATTTCTTTTGATAGTAATTACTTGAGAAGGTTGATTTTGGCGATGAGTTTGACTTTTTGTGCCAACATGTAATGTCTGAATTTCTGTGAAGAAAACACTACTGTTAAACATGCTTTCTCAATGAATGAGTAATTTAACTCATGCCCAACCATTTTCCTACCGATATAATACATGGGCTCTTTTTGTTTTGTTTTCATTGTGTTGAGCTAGGAGAGCACTGAGGGCTACTGTTGTTCTTGACACGTAGAGAATTAATGGATTTCTTGGGATCGTTGGCATTAGGACTGGTGGTGTAAGCATATATTCTTTGATCTTATTGAAGGCTGCTTCACACTTGTTATCCCATTTGTATGCTACTCCCTTGTGAATTAGGCAAGAGTATGGATTCTATTTATCTGCCAGTTGTGCTATGAACCTTTGGATGGACTGAAGCCTACCTTGGAGACCTCTTAATTATTTCAATCTTTTGGGTGCCTCCACCTCAAGGATTTATTTTTCCTTTGTTGGATCTACCTCAATACCTCTCATTGATACTATGTATCCTAGCAACTTTCCTAATTGTACACCGAAGATGCACTTCTTTGGATTTAATTTGACCTTGTATTCCTCCAACCTATCAAAAATGGCACTTAAGGTTGCTATGTGATCCTTCATCTTTCTAGATTTTTCTAGTATGTCATCGACATAATATTTGATAATTTTATGAATTGTGTCATGGAAGATTAACATCACAGCTCTTTGGTATGTTTCTCTTGCATTCTTCAAGCCAAATGGCATCATATTCCAGCAGTAAGTCCCCCATGCACAAGTGAAGGCCATTTTGTGTTGGTCTTCTTTAGCAATCATTATCTGGTTGTATCTCAAGAAACCGTCCATCAAGGAAACCATTTTGTGTCCTGCCATCATGTCTACGATCATGTCAATGTTGGGAAATAGGAAATCATCTTTTGGACATGCTTTGTTTAAGTCTCTAAAATCTATGCAGATTCTGATGCCCCCATCTGGTTTTGAGATAGAAACCAAGTTTGACACCCATTTTGGATAGTCTATTGGTCGAATGAATCCTACATCCAATAGCTTCTTTAGTTCCATTTTGACTAGCAGGGTGATCTGAGGGTGCATTTTCCTAAGCTTTTGCCTAACGGTCTTTGCTTCAAGATATACTGCTAGGTGTTGAACTACAATTTTTGGATCGAGCCCTAGCATGTCAGCATAGCTCCATGCAAAGTTTACCTATCTCTCTCTCAAGAAGGCTGCTAGGAGTTTTTGTTCTTTTGATAGTAATGACTCCTCATAAAATGTGATGTGCAGGGTTTCCTCTGTTCCTAGATTAACTAGATTGCACTTTTCTGCTAGGACTGTTGATTTTTCCTAATGAAGAGCTCTAAAAGAAAGATTGAATCCCCCATCCTTAGGTGCCTCAAAGAGGTTTTCACCGTTGGATGCATCCTTTCTTTTTACTTTTTTCAAGTCGGAGAGTGCCACAGTGTGGTTTTCACTTAAGGACTTGGATATTATTCTTAATTTCTCACTTTTGTGACTGAGGAATTCAATCGTTTCCCCATAGTATGCATTTGTATCTAGCTCAATGACGAATCTGATTTGTGATCCCCACATGTAATGTTATCTTGTAGTCCCATGAATTCTAAGAGCACCTTATCATTTTTGAATGTGTCAAGAACTGGTGGTCCTCATTGGTCATAATCGATGAGTTGGGGGTAAACTAGGAAGATTTCATGATTTTGATGGTCTGACCCAAAGGATAAGGTGCTAGTCATGAGAAGGGTGGTATCCTCGAAGAGCCTAGGTAGGTTGGTTATGGGATCCTCTTCATCACTACTACTATACGCATCAATTATGTCAAATTTGAAGTTGTCTATGACTCGACCTGTAGATACGGGTAAACGAAGTTCAGTTGTGGATTGTTGAGGAGGATTATTGACCTTTCTAACTGGAGGACTTTGGCCACGTATGGTTATACTTGGAGGAATACATCCAAGGCCAATATTTCTCATTCACATCTCTGGAATGATAGGTATTATAAGCTCGTTGTCATTTTTTCTAAGTCTCTAGTTTCTATCATAGCCGATTGCGAGCATCGTTTGCAAACCTTTTCTTCTGTCATCCATTGGTAGATCAGCTGCTGGTCTTTTATCTTGGCATAGGAGATGAGATGGGTCCTCTTCTATGACTTCTTGGCCAAGATCTCCCCAACTTCTAATGTTGGGATAATCTTCAAGAGATGTTTGAGATGTTGAAGCCTCATTTGACTATAGACGTCCTCGTGATCTGGGAGATTGTGGTAACTCTCCTACCACAAAATAATTTTTGGGAATCATGTCCTTTCCACAACCATTATCCTAGATGATGAATTTTATTTTAGAGATGGTGGGGATGGCGAGAGTGGTGGGTGTCTTTTTCGTAGAAGTGGAAGGGAGAGTGGTTGGATTAATGTACAATGTTGATGGGTCTTCATCATTTTTAGGTACTTGAGGTATTTTGTAGTATTTTTCCTCAAGGTTCTTGTAGTAGGAGAATGGTTCAAGATCTCCATGGGTGGTGACCTCTTTTCGTTCATATGTGAATTTGACACATTGATGGAAATTTGATGCTACCGCTTGCATTGCGTGGATCCATGAACATACTAGGAGAATGTTATTAGGCAAGTCGAGGTCCAGGACTTGACAGGTGGTTTCTATGATAGCTGGCCTTATTGAATAGGGATTCTGATTATGCCTTGGGACACTCTTTCTTGATCATCATATGCTCTTATTGTAATACCTTTTCCTTTGTTGATGGAATCCTCCGAGATTTTTAATTATTTAATGAGCTTGAGGGAACAAATATTCAAGCCTACACCTCCATCCACCAAGACTCATTTGGCTTTACTTTTCTACACTAGGACCTCTAAATGGAGTGCACAGTTATGAGATGGTTGAGCGGGAAAGTCTTGATTGAAGAATGTAAGGAGGTTTGGAGTAATGATGTTTCCGACCATAGCTTGGAATTATTCTGCATCAAGATCTGCGAGGACAATGGATGAAGCCAATGCTTCCTCAAGGATTTTCTTGTGGGAAGATGAGATTTTTAGTAATTCTATGATGGAGATTTTTGTTGGCATTATTTTTAGATTATTAAGGACATTGTAACCATTGGGAATGGATCTTGAATTGGACATGAAAGTTATGTTTGGTTGATATGATCCTATGATAGTAACTTTTCCACCTCTTGTGGTGACTCCACTATCAGCTTGAGCTCCTTTGATAGTGATGGTAGCACAGTAGTCATCCAGAGATGTGATGACATGGTCGTACACATGATTCACAGTCTTAAAAGTTCCTTTCCCCTTATCAGCTTTATTATTCCCTTTATCATTATGGTTAGGCATCAGATTCGTGTATATTTTGAGATTTTGGTTTCCTGTTGGTTGTTCCACATTTATGATCCTTTGATCAATAAGGTCTTGGACTATGTTCTTTAACCTCATGCAACCGTTTGTGGTGTGTCCTTTGATTTTGTGGAATTTGCAAAGTTGATTTTCATTGTACCAAGGAGGTTTAACGTCTGGTTCTTGGTAGTTCTCGTAAGTGGGAATCTTGATGAGGTTTTTGTTTATTAGTTTCTTCATTATGACTTCAAGTGGTTCCCCAAGAGTGGTGTACTCTCACTGGGGCAATCCCCTTTGGTCATTGACGTTATTCATTGCTTGGTTGTTTAGTTGTTGTGTTGTTGTGTTCATTTGATGATGGTTTTGGATTTGTTGTTGTGGTGTGGGTGTGTTTTTTTGAGGGGCATTGATAACAACTTTGGCATCGACAACACTATCGTTGGTAACATTTTTGTTTCTTGCTCATGTGCGAGGTTTTTCATATTAATTGGTGGGTGGGTGATTACTCTATTGTTTAGGATATGAAGCTGATCCTCCAGGTTGTGTCACAAGGGCTCGTTTGATGCTGAGCACCTTGGAAATCATCTGGTCATATGTGGTAATGCCTTGGACCTTGAGATCGAATGCCAAGAGGCCGTCAAAGTTGGATATGATAGTGCATACTTGTTGTTCCTCGGGCATGACCCATTTTCTCTAATTGGCCTTTGATTGCCATCGTTGTAGGAATGAAGCAAATGATTCATTCTTACCTTGTTTCAAAGTTGAAAGCTCCTCTAGACTAACATCCATAGCGATATTGCATGAATATTTTTTGATGAATACGTCTATTATTTCTTGGAATGTCTTGATGCCTGTAGGTAGGCAAGAAAACCATTCCATGGCATGGCTAGCCAAACTCCTAGGGAATAGCAACATCAAATAGGTATCATCATACGCAACTTCCATGCAATGAACCTGGAATTCCCTAATGTGATCTTCAGGGTTTCCCATCCCACGGTACTTGTCAAACTTGGGGATCTCAAATCCCTTTGGGAACGGTTTCATCACAAGGTTTTTGTTGAATGGATAAGGACACAAGTTACTAGATGTTCTTGTGGTTCTCCCTAATTGAAGATCGAGCACTTGTTGTGAGAGCAACCTGATTTTTGTTGTCACATTGTTTTGCAGATCAGGAGGTGGGATGAAAGTGTTATGAGGTGCTTCGCTGGTGGGTGCGATGGGTGGATTGGTTGATGTGTTGATTGGTGGTATCTACACAATCTACTGAGCCATGCATGTTTGCATTTGTTGATGTATAAACAATGCTTGTTGTTGGTCTTGTTGTTGTTGTGCTAGGATTTCCTGTTGTTGATCCTATTGTTGTGCTTGTTGTTGCACCAACAATGCTTGTTGTTGGGCTACTAATTGGGCTGATTCTTGCTGCTCTTGGTATTGTTTTACCTCTTACTGATATGCTTGTAGTTGTGCTGCTTATTTTTGTGCAAGATATTGTGCTTGTTCCTATGCTTTTTGTGCTTGATATTGGGCATGCACCTGAGCTTGAGCTTGAGCTTGTGCTTGTGATTATGCTTGTGCCACTTGTTGTTGTAATAGGATTTGGGCTTGATCAATATTTTTTTCTTGTAATGCGACTTGGGCTACTTGAGCAGCTTGACTGATTTGCTGAGTAACTAGTTGTGTGGCTTGTTGAGTAGCTAGTTGCGTGGATTTTTGTTTTTGTACTTGTAGGAATTCCTTTTGATAAGAAACTTCCTGAGCTGCTTGCAATGCAATTTTGTATTGATTTTATGTATTGGAGCTTGGTGGGGGTGGTGGTGGATTCATAATGGTGTTTGTGGTGGTGAGAGGTGCCATTGTGTTGGTGTTTAGGGTTTGGTTGGTGGATGGTGTGATCAATGTGGTTGGTCCTTGAGAGACCATTCTTTGAGATGTTATGGGGGGTTGATGATGTTGTGAATGCTTATGTAGTTGTCATCTATTGTTGTGATGTTGATGACAATTTTTAAGAGTTTGGCATGATGTTTTGATTGATGTTCGGGATGTTGGTTTGATTTTGATTGATATTTGGTAAAGGTGGAAGTCCTAAGCCAAGTAGTGATGTGGATGATGGTGGTAATGGTAGAAGTGGTGAGAATGTAAGAGATGTGATCTCTTGAGGAAATGGTATAGTGTCAAAAATGCCCACTAGTCCGAATATGTCACCCTCTCCTTGTGAAGTTATGGGGAGAGAGGTTTGGGGTGTTGCACAAAAGGATGATGACGATGGATTAGTAGGATCATGGAAAGTGAGAGGGGCATATTTATGTAATGGATTTTGGGGTATGTTTTGTTCCAAAATGGTGTTTTCATCCAAGTCTTGATTATTGACAAGGGGGTGTGTTTGAATGGCATTAATAAATGCACTTCCCTTATTAACATTAGGTTGAGTTGGAGCAATAGATGTTGTAATTTGCAGGATGTTTTGAGTGATGTTTTTGGATGGGGGTGTGGATGAGATGGGGATTGTGGATGAAATTGGAGGCATGACCTCTAAAGATGGTTCCACTATAGAGCTCATGTTGAAATCAAAAGGTAGTTTAGCTCCTTTTTTTTTCTAGTTCAAGCATATATAGTGAAGGGTTGAGTCTCATCATGATATTGATAATCTTATGGTTCTCCATATTTTGGATTATTTTGGTGATTTCCTCATGTGACATCCCAAAGGTAAGATCCTCTTCTTGGCTTTCCTCTTGTGGATTTTGTGATGATGAGAGAAAGTTAGTCAAAGGATTGCTTGATTCAATGGGATTCATTTCTGATTTTGTTTGGCTTAGGTCACTTGAAGCGGGTTTTTCTTTGTTGCCTTCCATGTTCTTCTTCTGTTGAGATCTAGTCTGCACCATAAAATAGAGATCAATTTTCAAGAATGCAGAAGGTGAATTCTCTAATTCTTTGGATTGTTCTAACTTTAGGTACAAAAGGAGAAATTCTTAGGATGATTCCAAGATCAAAATATGATAATGATATGGATGTTAGATGGATGTTTGATGGATGATTGGAACTCTTGAGAAAATCTTGAAGAGTATGTTAAACTTTAGGACTTGATTTCAGATTGATTTGTTTTGGATTCGGATTTTGGTGAACTCATGAACTATAAGAGGTTGGATGTTGTCCTAGAGTTAAATCATTCACAAGATGCTAATTTTTCTAGGTGTGAGAAGAAGGATTCATCTAAACACTTCTATCCAAACAAGATGATTTTGATAATGAACTCCTAAATCCCAAGATGTTGGATGTTATCAAGGGATGAATTTGTTCACAAGGTTTGATAATTTGATCAAATATGTGGAGAAGGATGCATCTACACACATTCAATCAAACAAAGTGATTTTGAATTGGTTTCAAATGATTTTCCCAAAGTTTAACATGAAGGATTTTTCTAAGATTTTTAAAGAGTTGATGATGAGATGTTTTTGGTTTTGATGTTCAAAGATGGATGAGGGTTTGATTTTGATCCTAGGATGTACCTAAAAAAGACACTTATTTTACTAGACCTCAATATTGAAGAACATACGATACTTCTAAGGACCTCTATAACTAAGAAGTGGTTCAAATTGAGCATACATTTCCGAATTGTTCAAAGGAATGAGTCTATAGAACCTTGTGAATTTTTTGCTTATTTTGATATGTTGCTTTTGATTTCACTTCCTATTGTATTTCTTGATGACCTTTCGAGTGTGACTCCTAAATTTTGAACTTTGACTCAAGGACTTTCATTTTGGGATTTTGACTTTCTTAGAAATCATGAGGTTTTAACACATGTGAGAACCAATTTTGTTATCTTTGCTTAGTAACTTTGTTTTACCACATACACTTCTTTGATTAGGTTTCCAAACTAGATGTCCAATGTCTTAATTTCTTCAAATCCCACAAAGTATGTTATGTGGAAATTTGATGAAGTCAAGGCAAGGGTTACCTATTGTTTATCTTTAGTAGGAAAATTGAGATGTAATTTCAAGTGTTTAGAAACCTCTAAGGATAAAACCCCAAGGGAAAGCAACAACACACAAATTTGATCAATTTGTATTTGCCTCCTAAAGGGTTTGAAATTTTGATGATGATGTTAAGTGTTTGTTTTCAAAATGTTTTCAAACAAGAAAAGTGTTTTGTAACCAAGAGAAAGTACAGCTTTATGGCTATGAAAGACAATATTTGTTGAGTCCCCACTTGGACAAGTCCAACTACACTTATCTTTAGCGAATGGTTAGATGCTTGACCCCATTGGCTCCCCTCCACGACACTCACTTATACGGGGCAGCCAAGCATCAACACCCATGAAACTCCCATGGAATGCTTTCCATTTCTATTAAATACCGTAAAAGTGTGGGGTGGCTTCAGAACGACTGTTCTTGCACCAACAAATAGATAGGGATTTTTTCCTTTCTAAAACAAGGGTTTTAATTCAAACTTTTTGTTCGTAGGAGTTGACCCAACATGGTGAGAGACCATTCTTGTGCTTCTCGTCAGAGCCAACCACGTGATACTGGTATTATTCCAATACCCACATTTATATCCCGACTGGAAATACTCTCGGGTTCATAGTGTTACCAGCCGAGTCGTTCCCTTGGGTGAGTACTTTTTCCCCAAGGCAAGCCCTCTAAGATAAACAATAATGAGTAAATGTATTCATAGTTTGATCAACCTTTGTTTAGAAAAAAAGGGAGAACACATGCAATAGATTTACTTACACTCACACAATTTGTTCAATTTTAAACCCAAATTGAAGTGTGTATAGGAAATTATTTACGCAACTTAATGTCACCAAAATCCTTTTGATTCTCAAGATCGTTGTGAGGCGCGAGAAAAGTGCATACGTCTTTTAATGATATTACTTTGTGTACGTAATTACAAAACAATGCAAACACTTGTTTATCTTAAATCCCCAAAGCAAAAGTGAATTTATTTTAAAGCACCAAAGTAAGTGTGATAATTTTCCTTGTTTAGTTTTTAATCCCAAAACAAACTTTAGTAAATTTGAGTCCTAATGTTTTTTTTAAGCCTTTTTGTAACAAAAATTTAAAAGGTTCTTTTTAAAGCCCAAAATGAAATTAATAAGTCCCAAGCATAAGAGACAACAATTTTTTCCTTAAGAGGAATAGTGACTCCTCTAAGAGTGTTAAACAAACACTAGAGTGTTTAAAAACACTTGTTTTTGTGAAATGACACCATAATGCTTCTTTTCCTTTTCATCTTTGATTGATTCAACCTATAAGAAAATTAGTTATATTCTGCAAAAATAGAGGTCAAAAAGGCAAAAAATAGACAAAAGAACCATAATAAAAAAAAGTGTGTGCTATAAATAAAATTTCACTTCATACTCCCCTCCAACGATGCAATCCATGAAGGAATTGCAGTTTGATTTCACCAGCGGTGCTATATAGCGCCGCTTTCCAGTCAGCATCGCTCTACAACCAAACCAGTGAGCATGAATGTGTCGCCCTTTTGGCCAAAAGTGTAGCTTGTATTTTTGAAAGATTCCCATGGGCCTGATTGGTTCAGCGGTGTAGTTTAGAATTCCAAATTCCAGGTGGGAAGACAAAGGCATCATAGTTTGTAGTTTTCAGTGGTTCTATATAGCGACGCTGGAGCACCAGCGGTGCTGAACAGTGACAATGAGCTTCCAGTGGTAGATTTTTCCTTGTAGACAAAGAAAAACATGAAATTTTTGACAAAAACGTGATTAGAAAATGAGATAATGCCCTCCTTCTAGAGCCAAACTGTGAACCTAGATCCCAAAGCTGCAATAACACAACAAACAACACATTAGTAAGCTTTAATGCAAGTTAGAATATAGACCCCTCAAGAAATCCATTTATCAATGCTCAAAATAGGAAAATGAAAGTAATACAATGAGAAATCAATAAAAGAGATTAAATCCTATGAAAGCAAAGTAAATTCTCAATCTCTTGAGGGATTTGGTGCCAATTTGATGTGGAAATTGGCCCTTTTGCAACTCCTAAGCAAGCTTGATGAAGATTTGATGATTGTGATCCACTTGGTGATTACTTCAAATTTCTTCCATGGAGAAAACCTATAATAACCTAGCTACAATTGATGGATTTGATGCCAATGCTAAAGCTCTAAGATGAAATTGAAGTACAATAAATTTTCTCAAATTGTGGATGCTAAAATGATGAGATTAGCCTCTTATTTATAGAATGTCAAGTTGAAAGAATGCCAAAAATAGAGCAATGTGGGACTATCTTTCATTCAATGGCAAGGTGCACTGTCCAAATGTGAATGGATGGAGGATGTGTAAGTTTTGAAGAATGTGTCAATAAATGCATATATTTGAATTTTGAAATTATTGAAATAACATGTAAGAGGGAAAGAAGGTGCATTGAATGCCACTTGGCTCAAGGAAAAAGGAATTTGTAGGTGGAGTAAATGCCTTGTTGGAAGGACAAAGTCCACTTGGATTTTGAATTCAAATTTGAGGAATATTCCTTAAAAGATGCCTTGTTGAAGAAAATAGAGATTTAATAAATCAAATAACTCTATTTTCATGTGCAAGTGACAAAAGATGGAGGATGGGACATGAGAAGAGATTAAATTAATCAAGGTTAATTAAGTTAATGAAGGGATTAAATGATGTGACTATTTGACTTAAATTTATGGATTGATTTAAATCAAATATGAGAAGAATATGATAAAGGTTTAATTAAATAAGGACTTTTGATTTATTTAATTAAAAGAGATGATGTTAGATTAAATTAAATAAGGTTTTAATTTATTTAATTTAATAGATAGACTTTAGAGATTTAATCAAACAAAATTAATTATTTAACTAAATAGGGATAATTAGATCAGACTGGTTAATTTAATTATCAAGAAAGGATGACTTAATTAGATAACTAATTTATTTAATTAAGAGAGGAATATTGATGAATTTAATCAAATAAAGGCATTTGATTAAATGGTTAGACCAAAGGATGATTCAGGATGAAGCGATGTTAGTGGTTAGGATCAGATGTCTAATGTCAATTAGTACATTTTATGTGTCTACATAACCAAATCAAGATAACACCCAAAGATCGGGAAAAGACAACATTCACATGTCCATGGGGCACATTTTGTTGGAACGTCATGCCCTTTGGGTTGAAAAATGAAAGTGCAACATATTAACATGCAATGACCACCATTTTCCATGACATGATGCATACTTTTATGGTAGATTATGTGGATGATATATTAGTAAAATCATACACTAGAGAGGGACATCTAGCAATTCTGGGAAAAATCTTTACCAGACTAGAGAAATTCAATGTCAGATTAAATCCTAAGAAATGTGTGTTTGGGGTTACATCAGCAAAACTTTTGGGTTACATAGTTTCAGAAAAAGGCATCGAGGTGGATCCTTCCAAGGTCAATGAAATAATGGAAATGCCACCACCAGAGAATATCAGTCAATTAAGATCTCTACAAGGAAGGCTACAATCAATCAGGAGATTTCTCTCCCAATTAGTAGAAAAAAGTCATCCCTTCAATCATTTGCTACATAAGAATGTTTCTTTCAAATGGAATGAAGGATGTGAAAAAATTTCAATCAAATAAAGAAATATTTAATGTCACCTCCCATATTGATGCCAACTACAAAAGAGAGACCATTGTTACTATACATAGCAACAACAAACATTTCTTTAGGAGCTCTATTAGCACAAGAAGATACTGAGGGAAGGGAACAAGCTATTTATTATATCATCAAGACTTTGAATGGTTATGAAATAAATTACACCTTCATCAAGAAATCATGTTTGGAAGTGGTATTTTCTACCCAATAGTTGAGACATTATATGTTAACCCACATGGTTAAACTCATAGAAAATATTGATCCCTTAAAATACTTACTCAACAAGGCTTCTCTAATAGGGAGATTAGCCAAATGGGTCATGCTCTTGAGTGAATTTGATATAGAGTATGTGGATAGGAGAGCCATCAAAGTTCAAGTGATTATTGATCAGTTAGTTGAAGCTCCATTACCAGATGATCATCTAATGAACATAAAGTTTCCTGATGCAGAAATTCTTACTATGAAACCCAACAATGGAGGCTTTATTTTGATGGGTCATACACACAACGTGGGTTTGGTGTTGGAATTCTATTTGTTAAACCTCAAGGACACACTATCCCAAGGTCATATAGAATCATGTTTCCATGTACAAATAATGTAGCTGAGTATAAGGCACTAATTATTGGCATCAAAGTGGCAATTGAATGGAAAATCACAGAGTTACAAGTATATGGAGACTCACAACTAGTCATCTATCAGGTAAATGATGAATATCAGACAAAATATGAGAAGTTGATGTCATATAAGAAGATGATAGATGATCTCAAAAAGTATTTTATGGATATCAAGTTTGAATAGATTCTAAGGGCAGAAAGCAATGTTGTTGATGCTATGGTGACGATTGCTTCTCTCTGACGATTTCTTCTCTCTTACAATGGTCAGAAAAGTAAGGTTGTTATGAGTTTATGGTGGAACAAGTGTCTAACCCTACTGATGATGATCCCAATTCTCAAACCATATTCCAATTAATTAAAGTTGAATCATCCATTTATGGAAAGACTTACACTTACCTAAAATACAATATCCTTCCTCTTGATTTTTCCAAAAACCAAAAATGCAACTTCATCTGCCAAACCGCATGACATGCCTTAATTGCTAACATACTTTACCGTCGAGGTCTAGATGGTACTCTTCTTCGGTGTCTAGAACATAACGAGTCTGAGACAACTTTATGTGAGCTTCATGAAGGTATTTGTGGAACTCATTCAAGCGAACCAACCTTAGCAAAGAAACTCCTCCGTTTGGGTTATTACTGGTCGAATATGGAGGAGTTTTATTAGTTTGTTAAGAAATGTCAAAAATTTCAAATCCATGGTAACTTAATCCATGCACCGGCACAAGAATTGCATCCATTTACTTTAACATGGCCCTTTTGTCAATGGGTACTGGACCTAGTAGGAAAAATTAATCCATCTTCATCCAATGGACACAAATTTATAATCACAGCAATGAAATACTTTACAAAATGGATAGAAGTGGTTCCCTTAACAACAATCACTAGAAAACAGATCTCTTCCTTCATGTTGAATTACCTCATCTGTAGGTATGGAATTCCTCAATTCACTGTAATAGACAATGGTCGACCTTTTAAGAATTAGGATGTGCAGGAACTATGTGAGAGGTTTCATATCCAACATCATTTTTCAACACCATACAATCCTCAAGGAAATGGCCAGGTAGAGGCCTCAAATTAAACTATTTTGAAAATCTTGAAGAAGATTGTCAATGATGTTGGATGTGATTGGCACGTTTAGTTAAATACTGCTCTTTAGGCATATAGAACCAGCATCAGAACACCTACAGGAGCTACACCATATGCCTTGGTATATGGATTAGAAGCTATACTATGCATTGAGGTTGAGATTCCATCACTCTATGTATCACTGAAGGGTATCATTCCAAATGAGGATTATAGGGTCTCTAGACTTCAAGAACTGGAACTATTGGATGAACATCGTCAACAAGCTATGAACCATTTGACAACATATCAACAGAGGATGCTTAGAAGCTACAATCACAGAGTAAAGCCTAGAGTCTTTCAAGTTGGGGACTTGGTCCTAAAGGAAAACCCTAGAAATCAACAGGACAAAGAAAAGAAAGGGAAGTTTGAACCTACATGGTTAGGTCCCTTTGTAATCATATCAATCTATGGATCTGAGGCCTATTGACTGTCTACACTTGAAGGGGATTTGTTCGATGAAGCTATCAATAGTATCCAACTAAGAAAATTCTATACCTGATTCATCTAGTATGTGGTTGAAAAGGTTTCCTTGATGAAAACCCAACAAATAGGCATCTTTTTGATAGAAAATATTAAAAAAATAGAAAAAGAGAAAAATACAAAAAAATAGAAAAAGAGAAAAATACAAAATATATATATATATATATAGAAAAAGACAAAAGACAAAAAAATCATAAATTCTAACAAAAGTGGAATAAAAAAAAGTAGTAAAAACCTAGAAGTAGGTACTAGTTGTGATTTAAAATCAACTTTTCTATCTATTGGATGCATGACTTGGTCGTCCACTTTTGTCATCATTTTTTCCACCTAACATTTGAAAGGAAAACATCATGTACATATCCTGGCAAAGTGATCGTGTCACACCCTAGCTTGGGGGAAAATTCCTAAAATCATTGGGCGAAATAAACTTGAGCTTAAACAAATTGACAAACATGTGAAAAGTAGCAAACACAATGATCATTGGGAAACTCAACATGGAACATACCTCAACATCTGATCACATTAGAAAATCAACCATCCACATCATGATAGTTGAGATCAAACCAATCAGAACAACTCAAAATGGATGATCTAATCTGAATAATGAATGAAATACTTCAATCAAAGGTTAAATTGTTGTACTTTGATCATTGTTATCATTTCTTTAGAGAAAATTGATGATGTATTGAACTAGAGAAGCCAAGAATAAGAATGATATTTTCTTTGTTTGTTGTTTGTGAATTAATTATTTATTGTGTGAATTGTCGCGAGACATGCTCTACAAAGTATCACTGATGGCATTCCAATTCACATAATAAAATGATTGATTCTTGTCTGTATACACAAGAAATGCTCAGGTAATCTCGATTCAATTATACCTAGATGCTCGTGTTACCTTGCAATATCAAAAATCTTGAAAGAAGTACTCAGGTCATCATTGGTCTAAATTATACCATTGATGCTTGTACTCACTTTCAATATTTTAAAAGCTCCATGATGATAACAAGAAAAATAAAAGGACTGTTAAGATTTCAATGTTTGCATGTATATTTTGCATGGAAAATTAGATTGCATTCATAATAGTTTTACATCTACAGAGTATTTGTTACAAAGATTGATGAAGAATTCAAGAAAGATGTCATCTCATTAATGGATTGAGTATACTTGACATTAACAAAAACATCATCATTATCATGTAGCCACATAATCATTTCCATTGCATAAATTAGAAACATTATTATATCATTTCATCATTCAAACATTTAATCATATATTTTACATTAATCATGTCATTTCTTCATTTACGCATCATAAAGAAAACTTTGCATGAGAAAAACAATAAAAAACAAATCTCTATGAATTTACATTTTCATTTCATCGATTCATCATATTATCATACATTTGAAGTATCATTATATTAAATCATTCATTTGTACATTCATTGCATCATATATTTACATTTGAAATATCAAAAATATATAGTATATCATATTCATCTTCATCATTATGTCATATATCATAGAAACATCATATCCAAAATCATACATATAGATGAATTTTCATATCATTTACATATATCCATTATCATACAACTATCACCATGCATCCATACATCATCATTATTCACATAATCACATGTAAACATCATAAATCAAAAACATCATAAAATTAATGCATATCATCATGATCATAAATTGCATCCATAACATCATAACATAAATCATCACATGGAAAATAGAAATAATGAAAATGCATCCATCATAGAATCACATAAACTCATATAAATCTATAAAATATGTCACATATCATATAAATCTCAAAAATCACAATGTCAAGTATACAATGAAGTCCAATATGTAAAGAGATACAACATAAAAAATGGTTGTTAATAAAAAAACCGGAGTATACATCATATCTCATATATCATGGAATCACATCATGGACCTATGTGGTGCTAGCTCCAGATGGTGCAAGCATCTATAGGCCAGTACCTCCCCCACCAGATGTACCAGGATCTCTAGGATCTCTCCATAGAGGTTGTGTCACACCCGCACTAACTATCTTGTATTGGCTCTGACTGATTGAAACTACACATAACTCACTCTCTGCTATGGAGGAACAACATCATGGTTTTTACCTTTGTAGTACTCTACCTCCCAACCTAAATAGACAACCTCTTTCATATGATCTACTACAAATGTACCATCAACCAATCTCTATAACCTCTCGACTATCAATTGTGCCTACTCTGCAATCCGCCTAGCTGCATCTCTCTCAGCTGTCAAAGTGGTAATTTGTGCCTAGGCCACTACTAACTATGCCTAAAATTGAGAAAGAGTTGATGCATGATACTGGGTC
The DNA here is from genome assembly GCA_007258455.2 of Sequoia sempervirens. Taxonomy (NCBI): domain Eukaryota; kingdom Viridiplantae; phylum Streptophyta; class Pinopsida; order Cupressales; family Cupressaceae; genus Sequoia; species Sequoia sempervirens. Next base: position 305,404,133 of record VDFB02271358.1, read on the forward strand.
TATGTTTGCATCTGCATCTATTTCTGCAATAGGAGACCGCACACCTAAACCAGCTGACCCTATAACGTCTGTACTTGCACCTATAAATTGGCAATCTACATATGTTGCTACTAGGAGGGTACACCAATCCACACATGCTACTCTATAGGAGCTACCAGTGATCACCTCTTACAAGGCACCATATAATCCCAAACATCCAAGCCTGCACCTGACCCACCTGCACCTCCTTCATCATCTCCACCACCACCTCCTCCATCATCTCCACTATCATATCCCTCCTCATCTTCACTACTCTCATCCTCACTACTTCTCTCCTTGCCACCACTGCTCTAGGCATCCTCCACCTCCTCCTCACCAAAATCCTCTCTCCCCCATCAGCAACTATGTGCAACAACAACCTCCTCCTCAACAGGTAGTTGTATTGGCTCATTAGGAATGGTAATCCATGGAAAAGGATGTAGAACTAGATACTCTACATAATCAATTATAATAGGTGGCTCAAAAATATCAAGACGGATATCCCAAACTAGAGTATATAGAGCCTAATACTCCTAAATAGAGACATCATATGAAATACCTGGTCCCCACTCTGTAGAATCTAACTAGAACTAAGCATAATGGGAAACACCCTGGGGCATACCCTAAACAATACCATACTATCTGAGCACTCGTCTGAAAAAAAATCTCTCTAACACCCAACAAGTCTGACCAATCAACATCATCAACTAACAGAGGTATGGAAACTGTACATCATCATCATCCCAATGCTCACAATCTAGATAAAGCCACCATGTAAGAGCCTCTGCACCATCCAATACTCTCCTCCAATGATCCAACTTACCCAGACTAGGCTGAGTAAGTCAACCTACGTATATATGCACATATGGCCACATGGTGAGTCCTTGTCTCACCATCACTAGACATGTAATAGCTATATGCTCCCATGCCCACACATGTAGTAGAGTAACTCCCAATGAAAAACTACGTCCTCCAAGGTAGACGGTCGAATGCAAATCATGATAAAGTTGGGCAAGCATACACATGCCCCAAGCATATCTCGTACCGTGCACAATCATGCTCTCCAACACATGACCCCAACCAACAAAAAGTCCCCTTGACCTACGATTAGGACAAAGGAACCCTCCAATAAAACCAACAAGAACTGAAGGTAGGGTGGCATAGGCATCCACCATCTCACACCATGGAATCCAATATCCACAAATAGAATCATCTTGAAATACTTTGGAGAGAGCATCGGTCCCGCCCTACTCTAACGAATCATAAACCACAATGTCACCAACAATAGGTATCCTTAGAATTTGCTAGACATCCTCAGTAGTGACTGTCATCTCGCTAGTAGGAAGGTGGAAGGTATTATGCTCGCTCTGCCACCTCTCGACTAAGGTTGTCAGGAGACCTTGATTAATCCCAATCTAGGGAATATCTAAGAAATAGGATAATCCACATCATGCAATAACTATTGTCTCAGGCTGCATTAGCCATAGTATCAAATCACATTTCTAGGGAAACCGCTCTCAAATCTATAGGTTTGTCAAAGACTCCTATCATCATGAAATGTTCAAAGTCAGTACTCTTTGTGAAATCATCAAGCATCAATCAGCCTATCAAATCTAATCAGGTTTGGTGAGATTTTAATCAAATATAGTGAGAAAACATCATCTAACCTCACCTATCATGAGGTCAATCATCAAAACTTAAAATTAAACCTCACCAATCATGAGGTCAATTAATTAAATCAACCTCGCTCATCATGAGGTATATCAAACAAACTATAATTATTCCTCACCTATCATGAGGATAATTATCATCAATCAATCATCAAACCTTGCCTATCATGAGGTTCAACATCAACTACTTTATTGATATCATCAATCATATCAAACCAATGGCTGACACGATTGAAATTGACAAAATCAAGGATAAAATTGACAAACTACATCATTCTGACTTGAATGTGCTAAAACAGTGTTTTTATGTGCCACAATATCAGAAGTGCCATTAAAACACCTCAAGGTGCTAAAAAATATGCTCAAAGCACTAATTCATCAAATGTGCCATGTTAAGAGGCAAATGCGCTATTTCAGGACATCAAAGCACCATTACAATGGATGCGCTATTCTGGGGGGTCAAAGCGCTAATGTATGGGACAAATGTGTTGAACTGGTCAAAGCGCTAAAACTCTATGTCAAAGCGCTAGAAAATCTATCCTAAGCGCTATAACTTTCAAAGTGCTATTTTAACCTATGAAAGTGCTAAAGAAAATAACCTAAGTGCTATTTCATTGAAAGCATTAAACAAAGAATGAAAGCACTACATCTGCGCTTGAAAGTGCTAAAAGATGAAAAATCTGAAATGACATTTAAAAATGAAGGAAATTCAAAATGCACAATTTACGAGGAGGTTCTAGGGTACATAATGGAGATCTGTATGTGGTTGGGCAGTTGTGTCATCACACATGCTCGAATTGGTGAGTGTGGTAAGGAATTACCATTTTGCTCCAAATTGCTAATTTTCTCTCTCTCAATTCTTCAAACTTACAAATGCACAAATGAGTTTCAAAATCACCTTTTTGGACCTTTTATAGGTTAATTAAGGTGAGATTTTATGGGGCTTATTATTTTTTTCAAATGGGGCTTAATTCATTATTTCATCACTTGGGCAGTTTCTACATTCTTTGTCAAGAGCTAAATCAATAAAATTCAACATTAAATCATTAGAAAATCACGAAAAAATTTGAAAATTTTGAAAAATTCTGAAAAATCTTAAAAAAAAATTTCAAAAATTCATCAATTTATCTCATGAGGGGGCATATATTGATCATCACCTAAAAATCAATGTCTGGGGCATACTAAAAAATTATTTTCGTCAATACTAGCAGCAGTAGCAAATTTTTTTTTGAAGCAATGCGTAAACACATCACTTCAAAGAGGGGAAAAATGTATACACCTAAAAATGGTTTGGATAATCTAATTAATTAAATACAATTTATTTTATTAATTAACCTATAATTCATCTACTATTAAATAAATAAAAATATTTATTTATATAGTTCACATTTTAATACTTCTAATTCTTCTATCATTTCATCTTAATTAAATAAACAAGTTCACATACTTTGTTTCATTTAATTATTCATTTCTTCCATTTTAATTTAATAGACTTCTATAGTTTGTTTTATTAAGTTTAATATCTTATTTCTTCCTAAATTTGAATAAATCCAAATATTCAAATATATGCACATATTCTACAGCTAATCAATATTTCACCTACCAAATTAGATATGAAATGTCTAATTTAATTCATCTCAACCTTCACAGGTAAATTTGGAGACATAATCAGCTTAGGCTTCTTCATCTCTCACCATTCAATCCTCCAGATCAAATCCAGACCTTTGATGTGTTGCCCCTTCACAAATGTGTTGTTGTGAATCTATAAATACAACCTTCTGAAGTAGGAAATGGATCCCAACTTTGTGCAAACTTACTCTACAAAAACACCAATTGAGAAATCAAGCATCTTAGCAATAGCATTATCCTTTAGCAATAGAAATAGCAATCATAGCATTTTTAGAATTTAATCGATATCATGGCTTTTCATTTAACTATATCATATTTTACCGTAGCTTCTTTTATCAAGTTTCATATCATTTTCAATACAATAGCTTCATCATATCATTTAGATATCATCATATAGGATTAGATATCATTCGCTAGGTTGGCATTTTAACAGTCACAATGCTTACAAAATCTGAGAGCCCAGTGACTTAATAAATCTTTGGAGATAGAGAGAAATATGATGCTTTCAAGAGTTTTCTTGTGTTAATTAGATTAATTGTTGTTTATTTCTTGATATAATGTCTTATTAAGAAGTGTTTTTTGTTATTTTACTCATTACTTATTCCACACTTACAAGGGTCACTACACAAAGGGTTTTATACTAAATTTGGAATGTTTCACCAAACTTACTATAAATGGAAAGGGAAAAATAAGTGTAATGAACACACTTATTCTTCTATTTCATTCTGGAAATGAGCTCCCTCAAGTCAAAATCCACTTCAACCCTTAGGTGAGTGAATTCTTTGAGGAATATTGCAATTTCCCATTTTTGAAAGGATGATGGTCTAGGCCAAACAACACTTTGGGGAGAAAGATTAAAAATAGAAAATCAACTCCAAATTGCAATCTATAAAGTGGATTCAAAATATTCAGCATAATAGAGTTACAACCTACAGATTTTCTGGAGAATCCAGAAGAGATAAATCTTGCGTACCTCTCACAAAAAGGTGTTTTTAGAAGCTGACTAAGGACTAACTCACCCTATGGAGAATGGGTCTTGGCTAGGGCTCTCTGAAATCTATTTATGGGTTCTCTTCTTTTATGTTTGCATGCCTAGATCCCCAATTTTCATTGTCATATATTCAAAAATAAATCTTGTAGGAGAGTTTCCGTGAGATGACACCAAAGGTGACAACTTTGATAGCTTTTCAATTTTGCAACTTTGAGATCTTCAAATTTTCTTCAACCTACAAATTTGCAACACACAAAGACAGGGGAGAAATGTTTGTTTTTGGTGAATGGGGGTTTTCCTTCGTAAAACCCCTTTTTGGTAATTAAACCTTATAATGAAATGAAATAGCATGAAGGAATGATGAATGAACAGATGCAATGTCACAACTCACCAAACCCTTATTTGAACCTTGGAATGTGGATCTGCAACTAGCATGAGATGGATTCAATGGATGTGGATCTTAATCATGAAACTTGATTTGAAACAATTCATTTGAATGGTTGAATGGATCTTGAACACTACATCAACATATTAGCTCAAATAGCATGCATGATGCAAGAAGAATTTGACATGATAATAGGATCTTGATTGCTGCAATAGTATTCTCTAAATTTGTCCTTGAATGTCTTGAAAATTCTCTTGAAATGATCTTGATAATGCTCACTTGAAAATTCTCTTGATCTCATGAAGTCACATAAAATTCTTAGGTGAAACATAGTGAAATGAACTCTTATTTATACATATGTTAACATTAATTCCCGAAATTCAAATGACACAAGCCGACATGTGAATACACATTTAAAATAATTGAGATACAACCAAAAACATATTTATGAATGGGTCCTACGTCTAAGTGAGGACCCATTCGACCTTGGGTGAATGGGTCCTAGGTCACTTACCTAGGACACACATTTCTTAATGATAAATGTTATGTTATAGAATTTATGAATTTTGGGTTTTACCCTTCAGAAATTACAATTAATTAGACTTGTATTTGAATTAAAAGGTCCAATTAATGAAAATTAACCTTAATTAATTAATAAAGCCCTAGATAAGTGTGAAAGTGTAAAGGTACACCTTACAACACCATAAATAAGGAACAATTAAGTCCACTTTATTAACAAGGCCCTAAACTTTATATGAATATGTAAAATACATATTACAACACTAAATTGAGGCATAATTTAGTTAATTTTATTATTATTATTTCCCAGATTAAGTGTCAAAAAGGGATACTTTTTCCTCCACTATACAAATCATATGCATCCAATTTTTTTATTTCAATACAAATTAAAAGGAAATATTTCAAAACACATGGGTGTACTTTAGATATATGTTTTGGATTCAAGCATAAATTTCAAGATCTCATAGATAAAACAAAGATCAATATTGCACATGTGAGCTTAATAAAGTTTCAATCATATGAACATGAATGAACATCAATAGATTAGACATGAAATAAAACAAGAAAATAAAAGAAGAAACACATACCTATATGAATATAACCTTGACAACTTATTTTTGGATGATGAGATGGCCATAGGAGCACAATATATGTTGGCTTATTTATGAGAATCACTATATCTTGAAATCACTTTTTATTTATCTTATCATTCACTTTTATCTTATCTTATTTCCTTTTCATATCTATCTTTCCATCTATGTGGTGTTGGACACTAGGAACACTGAGAGGGGGGGTGAATCAGTGTTCCACAATATTTGAATTTCAAATCAGATCTTAAACTATCAACAATAATATTTAACCTTTAATAGCATCCACAACTAGTAAATAGAAGGAAACATGCATGAACATTAATGAGACAATGTGAACACCATAACACAAAAAATTTTACATGGAAAACCTGTTAGGGGAAAAATCATGGTGGAGATTAATCCACAAAGTATACTCTGTTAAAAGTATGATAAAAAAGGGAATGCACTTGCATTCAGGCACACTTCCTAGAGCTCACTGCTCAAAATAGGAAAGGCTCACTACCTTACAAATTATTTGAGAATACAAAAAAATGTTGAAATGAGAATATAGCATCTAAAAATTCCTAGATTTAGTTCCAATGAGGCACATTAAATAGATTTTGGACCTTTTGTCCAATTCACACTTCTTCTCTGCTTTGCTTCTTCTCTTCTGCAGAAACCCTTTTATAACACAAACAAAATTTGCTCGACAGATCCTCTGATATTACATCATGCAATTTTTCTACACTTTTTCATACACACACCTTCTCACCACTTCATACATCACATGCAAAATTAATTACCAGTCTCATTTATATATCTGCTAAAAAGAATTTTATTTCTACATGTCAGCTTTAAACAAAATATAATATTCTTCCATATGTCAACTCAAATCACCAATTAGAATCAATGTGTACCCACACAAGTTGACTAGACCCAAATCAAAATTCTCAACATAAGAAATAGATAAACACATACTCCTCATACATTCAAAATACACCATACACAACAGGTCGGCCATAATGAGAAAATAAACAATAAATCATTCTACCAAATCTCCAAACTCATACATGGATCAATGTAATATCATAAAACTTATCAAATAGGTAGCGTACATGCTTGAAAACCTTCTCTAGGGATCCACACAACAAAATAATAATCTGGTGAAGTATTCAGACCAACTTACCAACCGGATACTCTGTTCTTCATGCATTTTTCTTGTAGAGTATTGTCTTCTACTTTCCTTATTGGTAGGAACTGCTTCCAAACTACAAAACATACCAATGACTCCAGTTTCCATCAATGACAACACTAGCAACCAAAAAAAATCTCCCAAAGCCATATGCCAAGAATCTCCCCCTTTGGAATTGATGGAAACACTTAGTGAAAAATGACTAAGTGTCAAAAACAAAATTCAAAACTTCACGACACAACAAAACACTACTCCCCCTTTGGATGTCAAGGAATTTTTCACTACAGTCTCTCCCCCTTTGACATCAATGACAAAAAATTTCACTACTTTTCTTTTCCCCTTAGATTATTACTGCACTCTTCCTTACTGCATTCTTTCCCCAAAATATGACTACTGCTAAATTTAGAAGGTTATTTTATACTTATCCTTCATTTCCGGGAGAAATTTCTTCCAAGAGTCCATTGCAATCCTAGTAGCAATTATCGGAATATTATTTTTTGATGTTATGTTGATGACGTAAACAAGGGATTTAGGAATGGTAATGGCTTCTTCCAGCTTTTCTCCTTTCTTTAGAACTTCAACCATTTGCTCTAATATGCATTCAGTCAGGTCCTTCACTTTCCAGAAAGTGTCCATAAGATTGTTTCTGGCAGAGTGAACCTTTGCATGCTCAACTTGCAACTCATGAATCTCCTTCTTAACTTCTCCATCCTTGTCCTGAACCATACTATAGTCCTATCCAATTCTGACAAGCTCATTCTTAATTTGTTCCAACTTGTCCTTGTATTTTCCAACCACATGAGACTACCTGAGACAATAATTGAAGATCTTATTCGCTAAGTCAATGCATTATCTTAGTACATTCATTTTCTTCTTCAGTTTGGTGAGAGATGGCCTAAACTGCATCTTCAGATGTGAGATTATTTATTCCTCTTTTCTATCCTGGGACACATATTCCATAGCCTCCTTGATACATTCAATAAATTCTTCTGGAAGTACATTCTGCAAAGTTTCCAATTTAATGTTGTTATCAACAAGGTATCTTCGTAGAGTGTCCTCAATGAGATCCTATTCATATGATGGACCATTTATCCATACTTCAGTTATCTTTTGCATTCCATCTTCTTTCTGAACAATTTGTAATATCTTTTCTTTGAATAAAGCACCTTCTTCATCACTTTCTTTTGCAATTACCCCAACCAGTTCAACTAAATTTGATTCATCTCTTGGTGTATATTCCTCAGAATCTTCATCGACTACATCCACAAGTATCTGCTTTTTACCTTTTCCTTCAACTTTTGTTGACTTAGGTTCCAGAGGAATGTCACTAGTCAACTCTCTTTCTCTCTTCTACTTTTTCTCTGTCTTACCAAAGGATGATCCAATTTCAATTACTTTTACCGGGAGAGAAATACCAAACTTTCATAACAAGTTTCCAAATAATTTTTCATAAACTTGTTCATCATTTTCAAAAGAGTTGAAATGCTCAAAAAATTGCTTGCAAACTGGTATATTTTCCTTCCATACCACATTGTCATTCTAAGGCAAGCAATTTAGGAAATACATCATAATGCATATAGCTAGGGTACCAAACTTGAAAGAATAATCTATATCCTTCGACAATTGCACATTCTCCATCAATTGATCCTTTAGCAATCGACATAGATCAAAGTCTTTGTCTTCTATTATCATCTTGTGCACAATATAGACTGAGCTTGCAGAGGTTGCACCTTCCCTATTTCTGAAGAAGATCTTGTATGAAATTCCATATGAAATATACTTTGTTAATGGATCTTTGATCATTGTAATCGTCAAAGACCTCTGATCTCCTTTTACACTAGTTAGGGCTTTGACCTCAACATTCCAAATCAATTTCTTTTTTGGGACATCACCAATATTACACAAACATGTTAGATTTTTTATCACATCCTTAGAAATTTGATAGGGTTTATCCAGAGTAAGGATATCACCATCTAGTCTGCTCAAGATAAACCAAACTACCTCCATGTTGAAAAAATGAGGGAATTCATTCCATATGTTCAAATTCTTGTGTTTCGCTCCTCCAAGCTTCATCAATTTGATGGAAGACAACGAATTTCTTACATCCCTAACCTTTTGACTACTATATTCATCGAAAGTTATTGTTCCTTTGATTTGTTTCATTTTTTGTACTGAACAGGGTTCTAGTGATCATGAAATAAGTATGAATTTGATAATCAATAGAAATACCTAGAGAATTCGCTGCTAAATTGACTTTCGCTCCTTCAAAATTTTGCTGAAAAATCTTTCAACTAATCTCCTGCAACACACAATGACAAATGAGGGTTCCAAATTCCCTTTTATAACTTTTCACACCTAACTTCCTTGTTGCATTAAATGCTTTTCCCTAGAAGTTCTTGTTACTTTGTATTCTCATACAACAACAGAGAAATCCATCTACAGACCTTCAAGAAGCAATCACCAATACATTTGAGGATGAATAACACAACTGCAAACAAATTCCTACAATCCGGAACCAACTACACATAGGGGGACAAAATATTTTTATGAAAACTTCCCCTAGGCATGAAATCAATCGTCAGATGAATTACCAAAGGGAGCTTCCGGTATAGCCTTATCACATTCATCAGATCCACTCTTCTTTACCCACATTTTCTTCATCTGATATCTTATCTCTTCCACATATACTTTTCCTTTTCCCTTATCCCCTTTCTTTGAATTTCTGCCTTGGTAAACTAGACCTATCTTATCCATGTTTCTATTCCTACAGAATCTTGCAATGTGACCAAATTTGTCACAATTGTAGCATACCGGATTATTTTTTCTATACCATCCATTCCACTTATTTCATCCTAATCTACATTGATTAGCAGCATGTCCAAATCTTCCACAGGTATAGCATTTAATGTTCCTTATACCCACATACATACTTATGCATTCTAATGACTTATGACCAAACTTATTGCATTTAAAACATTGACCAAAAAATGATGAAGTGCCATAGTTTATCTTACTTCTACACTGAGAAGCCATATGTCCAAATTTATTACAAACAAAGCAATATCCATTAAATTTTTGAGCATTGGGTTGCCTTACCAGATATATTTTTCCTTTGTTCTTCTTTTCAGGGTCTGCCTATTCAATTCCAAAGCTCACATCCTTCACATAGCCAAGACCTCACTTGTCACTTGCATCCTTTTATCCTTTAGTTATTTCATCAAGATTAATTAGCAGAACTAATCTTAAACTTTTCCTTAAACTCATTTGTAGTAGCAAGCTCATTTCTGAGAATAACTACCTATCTCTCAAGCTCTTGTCTATTGTTTCTGGATAGTTGCAATTCAATCTCCAACTGAATGTATCCACTATTAACTTTTTTGCATTCCTCATACTTTTCTTTCAAGGATTGGGCCAAATTCTCCTCATTATTCTTTCTTTCTTCAATATCTTTAGTTAGCTTTATTGACACATATTCCATTTCAAGCTTTAGAGCAGTATTGTCCTTAGAAAGTATTTCACACTCTTCTATTATTTCTTTTAGGGTTTGTTTTAGATGAACATCTTCTGGGCCTCTACTCTCTTTTTGCTTCAACTAACCACATAGTTCTTTCCTCTTTTCCCTTGACTCATTTATTTTATCCTTCAATGATTGAATGAATTTTTTGGCAACCACAAAATTTTCTTTTAGTTCCATGACCTCTGCTTTAGACTGATCAAGATCATCAAGCTCCACCATAAGCTACTATTGAAGACCACCTGTGTCCATTGTAATCCAAGATCGACCATAAGTTTTTAAACTTCAAAAGAGGAACCTGCTCTGATACCAATTGTTGGACACTAGGAACACTGAGAGGGGGGTGAATTAGTGTTCCACAATATTTGAATTTCAAATCAGATCTTAAACTATTAACAACAATATTTAACCTTTAATAGTATCCATAGCAAGTAAATAGAAGGAAACATGCATGCACATTAATGAGACATTGTGAACACCATAACACCAGAATTTTTACGTAGAAACCCTGTTAGGGGAAAAACCACAGTGGAGATTAATCCACAAAGTATACTCTATTAAAAGTATGATAAAAAAGTGAATGCACTTGCATTCAGGCACACTTCTCAAAATAGGAAAGGCTCATTACCTTACAAAGTATTTGAGAATACAAAAAAATGTTGAACTGAGAATATAGCATCTAAAAATGCCTATATTTAGTTCAAATGAGGCACATAAAACAAATTCTAGACCTTTTTTACAATTCACACTTCTGCTCTGCTCTGCTTCTTCTCTTCTATAGAAACCCTTCTATAGCACAAACAAAATTCGCTCAATAGATCCTCTGATATTACCTCATGCAATTGTTTTTCACTTTTTCACACACACACCTTCTCACCACTTCATACATCACATGAAAAATGAATTACTGATCTCATTTATATATCTGCTAACAAGAATTTTATTTCTATGTGTCGGCTTTAAACAAAATATAATATTCTTCCATATGTCAACTCAAATCACTAATTGGAATCAATGCATACCCACACAAGTCAGGTAGACCCAAATCAAAATTCCCAACATAATAAATAGATAAACACATACTCCTCATACATCCAGAACACGCCATACACAACAGGTCGGCCATAATGAGAAAATAAACAAGAAATCATTCTATTGAATCTCCAAACTCGTACATGGATCAATGTAATATCATAAAACTTATCAAACAAGTAGCATACATGCTTGACAAGCTTCCTTTGGGATCCACACAACAAAATAATAATTCGGTGAAGTATTCAAACCAACTTACCAACCCAATACTCTGTTCTTCATGCATTCTGCTAGTAGAGTATTGTCTTCTACTTTCCTTTCCAATAGGAACTGCTTCCAAACTATGGACCATACTACTGACTTTAGTTGTCATCAATGATAGCACTAGCAACAAAAAACAATCTCCCAAATCCATATTCCAACATTGGGATCATGCTTAGTCTCTTTAATCCTATGTTTACCACATATTTTTCCCCACTTGGGAAAATTATCTAAAGTATATTGTTTACTTCCCTCACTTGGGGAGCATGTTTGATCTTTTTCATCCATTTTATTCCAAGTATTATCTTATTGTGATATATAATTTTACCTTTATCTGTTTATTGTATATATTTGACCTTTTAACCTTTAAATTAACTTATATTATCTAGTCACTTTATTTTTTCACATCATAGATTACACTATTATCTTTAAACCATACCTTATGATCCTCATATTTATCACATGCCTTATTAGCATTATTTTGTAATCCATTATTATTATATCTAGCTATCTTGAGAATTTTATCTACTCATGAAATATGGGTCAATCAAATTGACTCAAAAACTAAGTAGTTGAATCTTGATAAAATGTAACATATATTTTATGTATGATCTATCATTATCATATCTTATTTTATTGAGCATATTTTTTATGTTGGAAACATGAGCATGATAGTATATGTTGTTGTCATTGATGGAAACCCATTGTAGAAATTTAGAAGTGTTGGTTTGGAGAAGACCAAGTGTATTGAAGAATTGGCTAAGTCTTAGTCTACATATTCAGTGATCAGAGGAACAGTTTTATGGTTCGCATGTCTCCTCTATGCAAAATATTGTCATGTAGTTTTGAGGTGTTAATGGTATGTGTTAGATGCATCTAAATCTAATATTTTTGGGCTTGATGTCTTATTCAATTGAATATATTGATGATACAGCATATGGCTTAGTAATGGCAGAGTTGCAGTTGTAGAGTGCATGTTGGAATGCTCTGCATTCCATCATAGATGAATATTATGTTGTGCGGTTTTGAGGAAGTGTTGGAAGGTTTCATATGTGTGCTCACTCCAAGTGGAAAGTGATTTGTTCATCCATGTGCCAAGTTATGAATGAACAATTGGTTCATTGAGTTGTTGCTTCACCAATGGTGTCGATCTAAAGGTTTTGGGGTCATATGGAGTTGAGTTGTGTATAAAGCAGAATCGTGGGAGTGATTATAGGTCAAACCTATTTTGGTTTGGTACACTTTTTTTTTCTCTACAAAGTTTATGTGTTGGATTTTTGTATCAATAGATTATTGTGTTACATGGCTCATGTAATTAGGCCAACCTAATTGATGTTGTGGATGTTTATGGTATATATAGAAGGTTGATTTAGTGTGTGAAGGAGATATGTGAGATGCAAATGAGAATATTGGATGTAATTAAGAGTGTGTATGAGATTTTATATAGTGTGAAATGTGAAAGGTGATAGTGGTGAAGTATGAAGTGTGTAAAGTTAGTTTCCTAAGCTTAATTGGAATTGTACCTTCATCATGTTGTAGATGCATAGTTAGAAGTTCATCCTTGGAAGTGAGCCGCCCTTTCCTCTATCTCTTTCTCTTCTTGGAAGTGAGCCTTTGGCAGCGAGTCATTCTTTCTAGATAGTGAGTCCTTGTAAAGTGATTCCACCATTCTATAAATCCATTGTAACTGGTTATAATATATTGTGAGCTAATCCTCACCATGGTTTTTCCATTTCAAGGGTTTCCTATGTTAATCTAGTGTTCTTGTGTTTATTGATGTGATGCATTCTTTAATTGTTGCTTTCCATTTCTACAAATTTGATGAGATGCTTTGAATGCATGTTTAAGTTGATGAAGTTAATGAATTTTAGTGAATATTAATTCACCCCCTCTCAGTATTTTGGGTGTTCAACAATTGGTATTAGATCTTGGTTCCTTCAATTGGTTTAACTACTAAGGTAGATCTTGGAGGTTGAACACATGGAAACTAGGAGATATCCTATTCCTTTGGAAGAGATTATCATGGAAGGGTTTATTGAAGAAGACTGTGAAGTTGATATGGAAGGAGAACTCAAATCAGAACTTGATGATTTGGATAAAGTAGAATGTGAGAATAGAGATTTGAAAGAAAATATTAAGCAAGAAGATGACTGTATCAAGAAGTTGAGGGAGCAACTCAAAAAATCCAAAGAAATATTCAAGGAAAAGATTGAGCAGCTGAAACAATCAACTAATTCAATTACTAATTTGAAAGTGGAAGTTGAAGAAGGAAAAAGAATTGAAGATTGCCTGAATTCCAAGTTGAAAGATAAGTCTGCAAAATTTTCAAAGCTTGAAGAAGAAGTTGTATCTCTAAGGAAAGATCTGGAGAAAGCAAATACTCAAGAAGACAAATTCAAGAAGGGCTCCACCTTTCTTGATGATATACTTGCAAGTCAAAAATATTCAAAGGAAAAAGAAGGATTAGGGTTTGAAAAAAGAGAAACCTCAAAGGAAAATCAGACTTCAAATAATGTTGAAAAGAAGAATGGTGAACACATGAAGACTATAGATAAGAGAAATATCAAACATATCTAGAACTAGAAGAAAGACTTCAAAATGCCTCCTATCAGACAACCGGCTATGCAAAGGTATTCATCTTTTAATGGTTGTTATTCTTCCAATAAATTTGGACATATAGCGGTAGAGTGTAGAAGTAGAATAAATTAGAATGATCAATCATTTTTTGTTCAGTGTTATAAATCCAATTAATTTGATCATAAAGCTAGTGAATGCAGAATTCAGATGATGAATGGTTACAATAATGGTATGATGTTCCAATCATTCAATGGTTACTATTATACATGCAACAAATTTTAGAATAAGGATTTTGAATACAAATCTAAAATGGAAATAAGTAAGTTTGTTTAGCAAAAAGGTGTCATAAATGCAATAAACTAGAACACATAGCTAAGTTTTGCAAAAGTAAGAATGTGAAACTCTCGGGTTCACAAAATAAGATTGATCTGGTTGAGATGAAGAAGGATATGAAGAAGATATGGAAGAAAATGGAAGAGAATAAGGTGAAGAGTTAATTTGTGCCCAATATTGGTACAAATTTTTCCTTCAAAAAATAGATAGAGCATTGGCTTAGGCTGAGTTTTAGCAAAACAATTTCTAGCCTTGTACCAAAGATGAGATGTTGATGTCTTTAGTATATTGCTATATCTGTTGGTAAAATATCCAATGTGAAATATATTGTTGCAAAGATATGTGAAATGTTTTGAAGGTGCCTATGACAACACAGTAAGGGTTTTCCAGCTTTTCAACCTAACTTTTCACTACCACAATTAATGCATATTAGGTCACTAGAAAAGGGTTTTATATTTAATTTTGAGTTTGCTAAATTCATGTTTGATCAAGAATTTAAAGTAGAGAGAAAAGTAAACACATGTTGAAGTGATTATGAAGTTTTTTTTGAAACCCTATCGATGAATTCCAAAGGTACTTATCAGTTTCTTGCAAATGCTAGTTTTGTGAAGATTCAAAATGTTTACTCAAGTGATTGGTGTACTTGAGTGAACAAGACCTAAATTCAAGAAGCACCTATATAAATCTATGGAAATTAATTTTTAAGGTGCATTCTCTAGGGTTTTGAGTGACATAATGCATAGAGAGGATGTGTGGATCTACATACACATGAAGATGGAAAAATATTGGTAGAAGGTGTTCAATAGAGATGACTTTGAGCTAAAACTAGAGTATGAGAGTCTAACAGAGAATAAATTGGATATATGAAACAAGTTCCCCAATTTTGGTTATGAGGATGAGTGGGTTAAGCATGTGCTTAGAAAAATTTATGAAAAATTCATGTGGTTGGACATGCCAAACATAATCAACAAAGAGGAAATTAGGGTTCTAACCAATTTGTGCTCTAATGAACCGGTTTTGGAATTGAATTCCATGAAGAATGAGGTATTAATGAAGCTTATTAGAGAAAATTTCAACAAGCATTCCCTAATGGTAAATGATATTGATGATCTGATAATAAATATGCTTCAATGGTGATAGGTTACAAGATCTTCTATGCAAACAAAGAAAACTTTGTTTCGGCCACCGCAATTTATACAACTCACCAAATGGTGAAGGATGATGAAGACAAATCTACCATTTAAGAGGTTGTAGTGAAATACATGGTGGCATTCGATATTGGCTTAAGTGAGATAGAATATCAATTTCCAGATGACCTAAAAGGTGTGTTGTATGCAAGAAGATAAGAGGCTATTGAAGAGGATGCAAAGATGAAGTCATTTTCCTTAGAGAATATTGGTTCCTTACTATCTCATGATGATAGACACAAGTTATCTAAGTTGTATAGCAAGAAATTTAGGACAAAAGAAATACTTAGTAATCTTATGAGAAAGGATAAGGAATACATTGAGAGGTTGAGGAATGGGACATTGCAAAAGGTTGAAGAGCTTGCTAAAGAGTTGGGAGTTCCTTTGGGTAATGAAGATCAAATGCAGGACAACAATCCCATTCCAAAAAGAAATGAGCCTACTGTAGAACAACATGAGCATGAGCATTTATAGGAAGAAATGTTGACAGATAACACCCCTCCAGTTGTGGAGGATATCACTAATGAAGAGAAGAAAGAAGATAAGTAAGATGCCCTGAAGAAGAATGAAGCTCAAAATGAACAAAATTTTCCCCCTCCAGATAAGGAGACAAATGTTGAGTAGAATAAAGGAGACATGCAAGGTGTCTCAAAGAAGATTGAGGAAAAAAAAGAAGACACTTCGCCTCCTCTAGAAGTAGAGAATAATATTGAAGAATGTTTTAGTAGTGGAGAAAAGGAAAAGAGTGAGAGAAAGGAAGAAGAAAGTGAAAATTTTGGTGGTGAATCCTCCGAAGCCTCTGGAGATTCGCTAAAATATCTATTGGAAATGCAATTACAACTTGAACCGGTGGTGTCTACATAGCTCCTATAGATTCCCATGCAACAAATTCAAGTGGACCTAAATAAAATTTCCCCTTTATAGTAGTTACAACTTGATGAAATATTTCATGCCTTTGCAAAACAAGGAAATTCTACAAACTCACCAAAAGAGTACAGAGTTGATAGATGAAGTGGTGAAGGTGTTGTAGGAAGGTATTCCTAGAATGACTGTTGATAATCCTTATTTAGTGTGCAAAAATTGAAATTATTTCTTGTTTCTTTTAAGGATTATTTTGTTGGTTTGGCAGAAAAAATTGAGAAGGAAATGGAAAAGAAGGGAAATGATAAGAGGTTACCAAAAATTTCTATTAAATGTGGTATTGCATACACCAAGTTGCAAGGCAACCTTGATGGTGCAGGAGCACCTTGTCATCAAAATTCATTCAAAAGGAAAAAAATTGCAAAATTTCAATTTTCCATTGTAAAGAATTGTAAAAGGTCATATGAGGTCATAAATGGTGTATTTGAAGTGTCAAATAGGTCACTAGAGGGTTGATTATGTCAAATTGAAAATAAAGTTGTTTTGTTGCAAAAAATTGCAAAGTTGCCAATTATGTAAAAAGCAAAAAAATGCAAAAAAACAAGAAGTTGAAGAGCCTTTTTGCAAAATTTGAAGGGATAGGTCAATGGAGGAAGTTAAAAAGTTAGTTATTGGTTGGGAAACACCTATAAAATCATTGTGGGGGTGAGCAAGTGAAGTACTTTTGTAATTTTGGAAACAAATTTTGAAATAAAACTCATTGTTCTACAATTTTTTGAGTTTTCTCTCTAGTTTCTATTCTTGTTTGGCCTATACAACAATATAAGGCCTTGATTTTCATTGTATTTTGAAGGATGTTGTTTTTGGAATTTAAATTAAGTCAATTTGAAGGATTAGCATTGAGTTTTAAGTTTGTTTAGTGATCAAATACAAAATCTATTAGAAACCCTCAATAATGGTTTGAAAATCTTTTAAGGTTCTAACCTACCATTCCACCAATGTAGGTGCAATAAATAAATGGAATGGGATAATAGGAAGAGAGATTAGATTGTTTTTGGTGTGTTTGTATTTGTGTTGTTGCAGGAAGTGGGAATTATAGAGACAAGATTGTTTCCCTAACATAAATTCTGAGATTTTTCAAGCAAAAGAGATGCCTACAAGTGATGAAACAAAGAAAAAGAATTGGGAAAGGTTGGAGAATGGTATAATTTGTATGTGTAGAAATAATTAAACAAGTTTGAGGTAGTGGCAGGTCGGTGTGAGGTCAGGAAGATAAACTTTCATGAAACCCTCACTCTTTAAGCCTCATTTAGACTAAAACCAAGGGTTTGCATTTTGAGACTCAAAGAAAGGTAAAAGTGTTCAAGTTTTATTTGATTTTGTCATTTTAGACCCTGATCTAAAACTTTTTGCAGTTATTCTTGATTGTCGAGATGGATTGATGGTAGATGCTTTGTATTTTAGACCTATTTCATGCACTTTAACCATGGGACAGTCATGTTGTTGATGTATTTTCTAACATAAGGATATTTGATGATGAGATATGTTAATGTGGGCTATAATGTGCTCCTAAATGTACACATAGTTCAAAAATATTCAAGGTATATTGACTGATATACCTGATTTAATAGTTTGATGACCTACTAGACAAATGGTTCCATGAAAGCCTAGAAGGTGGAAATATGATGAAACAGTGTAAAGAATGGTTGTAAATGTTTAAATATTGACCTATTGATGTTGTTATGGATGTTTCTATGGTTGAGTAATTCTTTGAAGGTAGGTATGATGGATTTGATGTATTGAGCAAGGTGAACCCTATGTGGAAAGAGGTATTTTGATGGCAAGATAATGGCAAGTCTGATGGACCAGTAGATTGTAAGTGTGTATTTGGTTATTTAACTCAAGAACATGTTAAATACAATGTATTGGAGATCTGGATAAATGTTTGTAGCATGAATGATTGGTGGGTGGTTACTTTTCCTTGTGGAATAAAGAGTAAAATAGAGTTTTAAGTGCAAGTTTTGATAAGACAGAGTTACATGGTAATCTAGATGGTTTGTTTATGTTCGTTAATGGCATTGAATGGTTTGATATAAGTCTAAAATATAATTGTGAAGATTTATTATCCATTTCCTTATTGAGACAAGTGAAAGAGATGAATGGTTTTTTTTTCTTAATCAGGTTTTTTGATGGTAAAGATGTAGAGCCAGGTTGTGGTGTTTTGTGGCTTTGTAGAATTGAAGTATCAAGGGAAATTGTATGATATTTTGATGAAAAGTTATGTGAATCAAAGATTCTTGTTCAATTTGATCTCCAAATTGTGTTTGGGACAGAATTTCCCTAGATGTATGGTGTTTTGGTAGATTCCCTTGCATCACTTTAGGATGTCAAGAAGTGTTTGGATGAGGCCAAAAAATAGTTTCAATTTTTTTTGAAGTGGATTGGTTCTATAGGGAGCATAAAATATCAAATGTACTCAATTGAGTCACAAATTTCTCTAGCCTCAAGAGTATATGATTCAGTGAATGATATCGATGGAGCTACAAGGGCTATCATTGAAAATTTGCATGGTCAATTCTTTGTATTGCAAGAACAAAAGGAGAAAATAATAATGCATTATGGTCAACTCAAAGATATGATAAGTGTGAGGCTTACTCCTTTAATTGGATTTTTATCCAATATTGAGAAGGTGGTGTAAATGAATCCAGTGCCTAGTTCTCTAGAAGAAAGAGAAGACCTCCATATTCAATTTGAAAATTAGTGTCATATGCTTCCCTTTTCTAAAAATGACTAGGGGGGTTGTAAATAAATATTAAGAGGCACACCCTACAAAGCTAAAGGAGTCTTATAAGGTTATTTGACCCTATACTAGTTAATTTGTACATTTTTGCTCTGTATATGCAGTTTTCTGATTTCAATGTACATATGCAGAAGTAGTTGATGGTGTTGTAGTACAATTTCTGCCATTTTTTATGGATAACATTGTTAGGGGGGGCCACCTTGATGTAAATATTTCACTAAGGGGGACATTATTGGATAAGTTTTTTAATTAGAAGAGAAGTATCTTTTTAATAACTTTTTCCCTTGATGTCAAAGGGGGAGAATGTTTTGGAGAGTGTTTTGGAAGAGTGTGTTGCCATCAATGAAAAAGGGGGAGATTGTTGGAAACATGAGCATGATAACTTATATGGTTTTTTTACTGATTACAACCCATTGTAGAAATGTAGAAGTTTTTGTTTGAAGAAGACCAAGTGTAATGAAGAATTGGCTAAGTCCTAGTGTTCATATTCAGTGATCAAAGGAACAACTTTATGGTCTATATTGCTTTGCTATGTAGAATATTTTCATGCGATTTCAAGGTGTTCATGGTATGTGTTGGATGTGTCTAAATCCAATTTTTTTGAGCTTTCAATGTCTTCCATAGTTGAAGATATTGATGATAGAGTATTAGGCTTAGTAATGGTAGAGTTGCAATTGTAGAGTGCATGTTGGAATGCTCTGCATTCCACCATGGATTAATATTATATTGTGTGGTTTTGAGGAATTTTTTGAAGGTGTTACATGTGTGTCTCTCCAAATGGAAAGGGATTTGGTGGTCTGCATGTTGAGTTTTGAATGAATATTTGGTTCATTCAATTGTTGCTTCACCAATAGTATTGGCCTAAAGGTTTTGGGGTTGTGTGGAGTTGCGTTGTGTATAGATCAAAATCGTGGGAGTAATTATAGGTCATGTTGAACTATTTTTTGTGTGGTACATGTTATTTTTCTCTAAAAAGTGTGTGTGTTGTACTTTTGTGCTGACAGGTTATTGTGTTACATGGTTCATGCAATTAGGCTGACCTAATTGATGTTGTGGATATGTGTGGTATATAAAAGGTTGATTTATTGTGTGAAGGAGATATGTAAGGTGTGAATGATTATATTTGATGTAAGTAAGATTGTGTGGAAGATCTGATGTAGTGAAAGTGTGAAAGGTGATAGTGGTGAAGTATGAAGTGTGTAAAGTTAGTTTTCTAAGCTTAATTGGAATTGTATCTTCAACACAATGCAGATGCATAGTTAGCAGTTCATCCTTGCTAGTAAGATGCCCTTTCTTCTATCTCTTTCTATTATAGGTAGTGAGCCCTTGGTAGTGATCCATTCTTTATGGATAGGGATTCCACCATTCTAGAATTCAATGTAACCAGTTATAATATTGTGAGCTAACCCTCACCATGGTTTTTCCCTTTCAATGGTTCTACTCATAAATCTAGTGTTATTTTGTTCATTGTGTTGAACAAGACAACTGAGAGGGGTGGTGAATCATTTGTCATAGATTTAAACCTTAATTCATTCACCGGAACTAATCCTTAACACTACTTAAATGATTAAACATTAAATACTAGTGCAGAAACTAAAAACCATCACATAAATAAAATAAAACTAGATTTACGTGGAAAACAAAAATAATGGAAAACCACAGTGAGGATTAACTCACACTATAGAGAATATCAAAACTGATTACAAAGGATCACTACCTAAGAAATAAGGCTCACTACCAAAACAAGGACTCGTTGTCCTATAGGGATGACAACCTAGAGGGATCACTGCCACAAAGATACAAAGAAGATAAAAAGGACTTGTTACAGAGAGAAGACAATCTCAATGCAATAGAGAAATCCACCACAATTCACTCAATCACTTGCAGACATGCATGAATGATATAGTGCACCTTCAGCTCATTGCTTCCAAACACTCAACATTTAGGCTTCACATTGATCTGCCAAACTCGCATCATACACACATACTGATTCACATCAATCTCACTCTAGACTCTATTTTCTTTGATCTCACTCTTTATTTCTCACTAATGCATTCTCTATTTATACCATCTTAAACTTTGAGACATATCCAAAGTTGGCCATCCAAATTTGAATTCAAACTAGGTTGGTTCCAAAACATCCTAGGGTGGAATTAGAATGAGGGTGACCCAAGCACATGCTTCATAGGGACCCAAATAGATCCAACACGCTTCATCAACTTTGAAAGTAGTGTTCAACACAAGGTTAGCCAAACTAGTGTATAACACATAGAAAAATTAAGCACGAACCTTCCAAATACCAAAATTATCTTCAATACATCCAAACAACTCAACTTTAGAACCACAAGTCATAAGACTTCAACAAAGATAAATTTGGACCAACATTTCTCCTGGACCTCAACTAGAAACACATAAAACCATAGTTCACAACTGGTGAACATAACTTGCACTATACAATGAATCAATAGACAAAAATTTGGATATAGCAACTTCCAATAACCATGATCAACATATCTAAACCACACAAACATAGGAGAAAATCCTAGAGTAATACCTGGAGGAACTATAGAACACTTGCAACCTTTCTTCAATACAATTTTCTCAATATCCTTGACATATACAACAATAACCTTTATCCACGATACTAATGACAACAACAACCAGTTGATAACCAGTTGATCATTTGACACCAATGACAACACCTTTTCCATTCTTGCAACAATCTCCTCCTTTGTCATTGATAGCAACACATGATGTGAAAAACCATCAAAGACAACATACTAGCTCTGAATGCACTTCTCAAGATTTTTCTTTATGTTTCTCTACCTTAGTAGATAATCTTTTATATTCCTCTTTTTCTCATGCTTTCTCTCTCTTTTTCACATTCTTTCTCTCTTTTTATCATGCTTTCTCTCTTCCTTTGACATCAATGGCAAAGGAAAAAAATATTTTATATTGATTTCCACTTTGAAATTAAAAATAGAATACTCTTAATGACAACACCTAATACTACCTACTCCCCTTGAGAGGTAGCCACCCAAACATCAGTCCAGAAGAAAGATAGATCCATATATCCACCAGAATGATGCATCTAGTTCAAAAAAGGAGGGGAAATGACCCCTAACTTCTCTCAAAGAAACTCAAAAGTATCTTTAGGAAGAGCCTTTGTAAATATATCAGCAATCTAATCCTTCGTTGGAACATACTCAAGTTTTACTTCATTCTCCATGACCTTCTCTCTCAAGAAATGGTACCTGATAAAGATATGCTTCATCCTTGAGTGCATCACATGATTCTTTGAAATGTTAATTGCACTTGTGTTATCACAAAAGATAGAAATAAGATCATCATACACCACTATGATATATTTCAATATCTATTTCATCCATAGAACTTGTGTACAACAAGATGCAGCAACAATATACTCAACTTTAGCAGTAGACAAGGAGATTGAATCTTTCTTTTTACTCAACTATGCCACCAATCTGCAGCCAAGAAATAATGCACCACCACTTGTACTCTTTATGTCATCTACATATCCAACCCAATCTACATCTATATAGGCATTTAGTGTAAATTCAATATCTCTAGGATACCATAACCCATAATCTAGAGTGCCATTCAAATATTTGAATATTATTTTAACAACATGTTTTTCCTTAGGATCTTCTTGAAATCTAAGCACAAGACAAACAACATGCATGATATCTGGTCTAGTAGTAGTCAAATACAATATTCCACCAATCATAGATCAATACTTGCTCTGATCAACCTTAGGTGAATCATCATCTTTACCCAATTTGCAACCAATCACCATAGGAGTACATACCAGTTTGGAACCATTCATACCAAACTTGTGCAACATCTCTTTCACATACTTAGACTGTAAAATGAAAATTCCTTTCTTTATTTGATTAATTTGTAGCCTACGAAAGAAATTCATCTATCCAAACATAGACATTTCAAATTATTTCTGCATCTTTTCCGCAAACATCTTGCACATATTTTCATTTCCTCCTAATATAATTTCATCAACATACACAAATCCAATCAATATTTTTTTATTTTCAATCTTAAAATATAGATTACTATATGTCGTACCTTTGTTGAAACCTTGCTAAATCAAGTACCTTTCTAACCTCGCATACCAAGCTCTAGGATCTTGCTTCAATCCATATAAACATTTCTTCAATCTGCACACCATATCTAGTTGATCTATCAACTAAAATCCTTTTGGTTGTTCCATGTAGACCTCTTCTTCTAGCTCACAATTAAAAAATGTTGACTTGACATCCATCTGATAGACCTTGAAGTCTTTATGAGCAGAAAATGCTAATAAAATTCTTATAGCTTCCATTCTTACTACTGGAGAAATTTTTTCCTAAAAATCTATGCCTTCAACTCATGAGTAACCTTTACACACAAGCCTTGCTTTGTTTCTGACTACTTCTCCATTCTTATTCAACTTATTTTTGAGTACCCACTTCAATCCAATGATGTTTTTATCTACCATTCTTGGGACCAATTCCCAAGTTTGATTCTTCTCAATCTACATAATTTATTTCATGGCTTCCATCCAATGTTCATCTTTACATGCTTCACTTATAGTCTTTGGTTCAATCTTAGAAAGTAAACATAGATTTACTTCAACAACATCTCTGCTTCTTGTCAATACTCTCTTTTTTTTTTTATCTCTAATGGTTTGATTCTCTGAATGATTCTTCTACACATAACTAGGTGCCTTAGGTGACACTACCAAAGCTTCATCTTCTCTTTGATTCTATTCATTTTCCTTCTCTTGCTCATCCTTTTCCAATTCTTCCACAATATCTTCTATTCTTACATAATCAAGTTCATCAGATACATATCCATCAATGTCAATTGAATTCTTTATTGTCTCAACAACCTTGACAATTGCACTTTCTATAATCTTTATCAGTCTCTTATTGAAACATCAATATGTTTTTATTTTAGTAGAATATCCAAGAAAAATGACTTCATCACTTCTTGCATCAAACTTTACCAAAGTTTTTTCATCTCTTTTGATATAACGTTTGCTTCTGAATACCTTGAAATATTTAATAGTAGGAATTCTTCCATGCCATAGCTCATAAGGAGTCTTTGTACTATTTTCTCTTGCTTGAACTCTATTGAATACATAAACAGTAGTATGAATATCTTATTTCTAGAAAACATCTGGTAAACTAGCCTCAGTAATTATTGATTTAGCAGCCTCTTAAACTATTTTTTTTTCCTTTCAACAACCCCATTCTACTGAGGAGTTCTTGGAGCAAATAATTGTCTTGTTATTCCATGCACTTCACAAAACATATTAAACTCATGGAAGGTGAATTATCCACCTCTATGAAACCTTAAGCATTTTATCCTCAAATTCACTTCATTTTCAACCATATCCTTGTGCAAGATGGGGAAAGTCAATCTAGCATAGATAATAGTGACAACCACATGACCTTTAAGCTAACTGTTATCACCTGAAGTTGCACCCTATTGAACCTAATGTTCAACACCTCAATGTAACATGGGAAGACCTCTAAAGATGTGGGTTTCTTTATAGGTAGAGGTCAACCTTCAGAGAAGGCTAGCTTCCTTTGGGTATCACCTAAAACTACTAATTTTTTGAAGGAAAAGGGAGAGAGATAATGCATAAAAATGAAAATTAAACTCTAAGGTGATGCACCGAAATGATAGGAACAATGAGATACTAGAGCTACACTTGAATACTAGTGATAGCCATGAGATTGCACAACAAGATCCTGTAGATCACAAATTCAAACAGGTTTGACATGCACATGCCTTCAAGAAGGAAAGGCAGATTTTCACAAACTAGAAGCTCATGTGCTGGATTAAGTCAACACAGTTTGTAACCTACATGATACTACTTCTACAAAGAAAGGCATGACATCAAACAAAAGATATAAGGAAAGAGAATATTTCACTAAGTAGCTCAATGAATCACTTAAAAAGAATGCACTATACTTGACAAGAATCAGAAGGCAAAATGATGGACCATCAATGGTAACCAAGGTAGATTTTGTATATTATGTTCCAAATTGAGTTATAGAATCCTGCTAGTCTGAGAGAGGACTACAAAAAGGGTCACAAACTTCAGAGGAGCATACATTGGAACCCCTTTACAAAAAGGAAAAAATTCCTTATATACAGAAAAGATCTCAGCCCCTTAGGGCTTACAAAAAATATCAGTCCCAGAAAAAATCTCCCATAGATCTTTCTATGGAGTTAATGTTGTTTGCCATTGTGTCCCTGCTATCCATGTTAGTGTGAAAGATTTCCCTTGGAGAAGCCATTAGATCTTTAGTAGCAACCACCGCATTCATTTCTAATCCTCATTTCAATCTTTGAATTCCCCCCAGTCAAGCTACTTTGAATGCTCCTAAGCTTCGAACAGATACACGCTACCTATCATTCTGTTGATCTTCTTCATCTAGTTGAGCTGCCACGGCTTGATTTTGGCTTTCTTTGATTGGTTGGGCATGCGCCATGTAGACTCTGTAGGCAGTCAAAAATATTCTAAAAAGAATCGCATCTCGGCGAGACACTGAAAGTGTCTCACCAATGCAATTATTCCCTTTGAAACTATCGGCACAATATGCGATAGTCGATCAAATTCTTGGCAAACTTAGGAGTCACATTGATATCGCCAAAACATCGGCAAGTCAAATGGCATCAAGGAGAAGTCATAGCGAGCACCACTGAGTTATACTAATGCTGCTTTATTGGGCGATTCCATCCCATCGCTGAGACCTCCTTCATTCGCCGAGACCTCTTGTAGACTTGCTTTTGCTTCGTGTGTTACACCGAAGGCGCCAGGCATGTCGGTGTGACCTCTCATTGTCGAAGAGACCTCCTGCCAAGCTCTCTTTTCTTTAGTGATGCTACTTTCCTTCGGCGAAACATCCTTACTTTTCCTAGACCTCACACCGAGGTCCTTTCATTTCGTCGAGCTACAAATCTTCTTCAGTGTGACTCCCATTCATCGGGAAGACATCATGGCAAGGCTCAGATGTCATATTGATCTCTCCTCTGTCACTAAGACCACATGATATCAGTAAGACATCACTCTGACAGTCGGGCACAATAGTGATGAAATTCATGTCAGGGAGACCTTCGCCAATGTCTCCAGAAGTCATACCACTGAGCTCCTTTCCCTTTGTCAGCTAGACATCCTTATATTGGCAAGACCTTATGCCAATGTCAAGCTCTTTCGGTGAGTATTTTACTTTCTATTCAGTGAGACTTTACATGGTCGCTGAGACTTCATAGCGAACTCCTCTTGTCTGCCTGAGCTCTCCTCTATTTGTTGAGACTTCCACTAGTTGGTGAGACATCATACCAAAGGTGCTTTGCTTTGGCAAGGATCTTTTAGTTGGCATGACTTTACTTTATTGCCCAGACTTCTCTCCGAGACTCTCTTTCTGCCGAGTTTTTCACTTTACTATCGGTGAGACATCACTGAGTCGAGGAGACCTCTTATCGAATTCATAAGATTATGCCGAAGCCACCCACTTTGACGAGACTTTGGACAATCCCTAGGACCCTTTGGCGAAAGCCCCAACTCCTAGTGAGACCGGATGTTTCCTTGGTGGGGCCCCCACTTGTTCACTTCGGTCATCAAGACCCCCTGGTCAGGGAGATCTCCTTGGTTAGCAAGAGGTTGTGCCAAAGGCACCTTGATTTGGTGAGGCCTCATTTCATTTCCCTTCGGCAAGAGACAAAGGTTTCGCCAAGACATTATGGCGAACTATTTCCTTTGGCCGAGATCACCTTTGTGCACCGAGACATGGCCATGTTGACAAGACCTTTTTCCGATACCAGCATCTTTTACCGAAACAGATGGTCGCCATGAGTCTCCCCGATCAACAATTGAAAGGCCTATCCTTCTTGTCGCCAAAACATCCCGAGTCACCGAGACATCTTGTAGAACTCAATCCTTATGCCTAGAGACCTTAGAGTCAGGGAGACCTTGTGACTTTGGTGAGACCCTATGGCGAAGTTCGCTTGCTTTGCCGACACCGCCTGACTTCAGCGAAACCTCTTCCGATCGATAAGACCTCCTATCGAAACCCGCACACATACGCTGAAAGGATCTTGCTTTGCTTTGTCGGCGAGACCCGATGCATTCGCTAAGACTTCTCTCCAAAGAAAAGAACCTCCACCGAAATGAATATCCTTTTGTCACCGGGACAATAATCGATGTCTTGTCGATAGGGACCTATAGGTGAATCCCACTCATCGTGACATTCCTGGGGTCTTGGTGACTCTCTCCTTAGAAGATTTTCATGCTGAACCTGAACAAGGCAGGCTTCTTCACTGAGTTCCTTGTGACCTAGCATCAGATTCATGACTTTTTCCCTAGGCTGAATGCTCCATTTGGCCTTCTCGAACCTATTAAACATAATTTTCCTTGCCTGATTGAGCCTGAGGGTTAAAATTAGGTAACACTAACAACCCAATCTAAACAAGAGAAACAATGAAAGCATAAGGAAAATAAAAGCATCAAATCAAAAAAATCTCGATGCTTGAACTTGAATGATCCAGGTGGATCCTAGAAAACCTAAAAATTTCACAATATTAGAATCTCATGAAACTAGCATCATCACACAGAGCTCGCTGACATGGTCCTGACACAATTTGAACGAGCTTAAAAGGAGTTCGTATGCAGAAGTTATGTGCAGTCAAAGGTCCGGTCAAATAGGCAAATCAGGCATTCTAAAAGGAGAAAAATTGTTCATTTCAAAATGAGACAAAAATGACACCAAGTTGTAGATCTTGTCACGTTGATTCTAGAACTATATTCGGTTTCAAAAATGGAGCCCATATGAGCAAAATAGAGCTGGTCAAAGTTTGTAGACAAAAAGAGTTGACCAGTCAAAATGATGATGTCATCATGATGTCAGCATGGTGATGTGGCAAGTGGTGACGTGGTAAGAGTATATGACATGGCATAAATATGAATTAAACCATATTTGTTAAAGAAAAAAATATATAATGTGGGCACCACCTATTAAAGTGGGATGCCACCTAAGGAATAGGGGGTATCCCACCTTATATGGGAAGTCTCCCTTGTCTTTTGGGGAAAAACTTAAAAGGAGGAGAGGATGGTTGGATCACCACCCACCATTTTCTCTAAAATATTTAATTGCTTTTTCAAAGCCTTAGAATAAGGCTAAATCCCTTTTTCCTAGGGGCTTAAATTATCCCATATTTTTAGAGGCCTAGAATATTTTCTTTTATACGGAAATATTAGGAATTGTATTCCTAAATTAAGGGATCAAATAAAACCTTACATAAAATATTCCCTAAATAATAGAGAATAAATCCATTCGTAACCATTCAAATGGAAAGAGAATTATTTTGAGGGGATATTATGCTTCCAAAAAGTATTAAAGGAGGATATTATTAAATTTCTTTTTCTTGTAATAGGAGATATGGGTATATTTGCAAATAATATGGTTTCAGCCCATATTAGCAAATAAATTTGTATAAAAGGGGGAGAGTTTTGCTGGAAAATAAGCAAGACTACTTGGAGAAATAATCCTTTTGTGAGAGTTGAATTATTTTTTAGAGGAAGAATTGCAAGGTGTTCTTATACACCAAAATTGTAAAAGTGAGAGAGATTGTGAGGAATTTTGTGCAGGTTTTTGAATCTTGAATATTGTAAGAAGGCATCTTCAGGAGCTTGGTGATATTAATAAAAGTGGTCCAACATTGAGAAGTGGACCTGGAGACGTAGTCCTGATTGGACGAACTCCGTTATCAACTTGCGTCTGATTCTTTTATCTTATGTCTTATTATTCTTCTATCTCCTGTCTTACATTCTCTCTTATTTTCTTTCCAGTATTTTCGATTTGGCATTTAAGTTCTAATTACAAAATTTTAGTAATTAGTTAATTTCATTGAGTTCTATAAAGGATTAAGTGAACTTAGTATGTAATTTCAATGGTTAAACAACATAATCATGCAATTCTGTCTAGATCGAGGAAAAATTGTAATTAGGATTTAATTTAAAAGTTACTTTGTAAACCTCTAATTACAGATCATTGAATCACTTCTCTTGCCTCTCCTTCTTATTCTTTTGCAAATATGCCCTCATATTTGTAGTCTAACTTGTGCAAATACTTGCAAATTGTAAGCAAGAAAGTTGGAGATAAGTGGTTGTTAAGGCATAAATGGAGGAGAAAGGCTTCATTTATAGACATCCATTTGAATTGATGGATGAGATCACTCATCTAGAAAGATTCCAATATTGACGGATGAGGATTAATGAGATGGAGGTTACAAAATGGATGGTCAAGATTAGAAAGAGCCGAGAGGCAATCAACAGTCGAGATTTAAAAATAAGATAGTGGAGGGATAATGGTCAAATTAAAAATTAGAAATCATTAATTCATGAGGAAGGAATCTCTAGATAAGTGGAGGCACAAAATTTTTTAACAAATTATTTATTTGAGGAAAAAGGAAAGTTGGCATTTAATTAAAAAAAATTATAAAATTATTTTAATTAAATAGGAGAAAAAATGGGAGAAGGCATTAAATAATTAATTTGAATTAATTATTTAATAAAAGAGGGGGGTTGGGGAATAATCAAATAATTTTGACAATTATTTAACCATAAAGGAATTAAAGGATAAGTGAATAGTTAAATAATTAACTTTAATTATTTAACTATGGACGAAAGGTGATAAAGAAATAATTGAATAAATAATAATTTATTTAATTATTGAAGAAAAGGGGGGAATTAGTGGCGCAGTTAATTTATTTAATTGATTGGGATAGAATAAAGCTAAGAAGTGAATTAATTAAATAATTAGAAATCATTTAATCAATAGAAGAATGTGATCAAGGATAATTAAATAATTAAAATTATTTAATTATGCAGAGACGAAGACCAAGAAAAATAATGCTCGCAGACTTGGACATTTTTTAGTATCTACATTTTTCCCCTCTTTAACATAATGCAGTTCATCATGCATTGTGTCAAAGAAATTCAGTCAAAAGATGCCCTAGTGAAAGTAGGGTATATGTATGCCCCATTGGGAAAATTTTACAGATTTTCAAAATAAAATTGTAAAATTGTCTCGATAAAATGATTTGACAGCCAAAAATCCAATGGTGAAGATAGAATCAATTTTCAAGGATGGTAGGGGGGTCAAATTCAAGATCAAAGTCATCAATAGGCTTTTCCAATAGACAAGGTAGGCAAAAACCCTAATTTTGGACCTATAAATAGAAATTTGGCTGAGAAAAAGGGGCATTTGTGCATTCTATTTTTAGAAAACTTTGGAGCTTTGAGTGATTTTCTTACAAAGATGTCACCTATTCCAGAGGCCGCCCATCGCACATATCGCATCTAGAGGTACTGCCGACCTGAGGGAGCGCCACCCCAGTAAGTACTTGAAACCCACCTTTTAAGTTTTTTGTTTTCTGTGCATTTAGGTAGGGAAAATTTTAGCAAGCAATTATGTTGCAGAATTTTGTGATGCAATTGTGTGTGTGTTGATGCAGATGATAAGAAATTCACCACAATCATCTCATCATGATGCAATTGACTTATAGTTAGAGCAGGGGAATTTGCGTTGTGACACATAAAATGATGTGACACAACTAACTTTTCTTGTCACATGTGTGGTCAAGAATGACACAATCAAAAGGCTATGATGTAAGCATTGTACAATATGATGTATTTGATAGGCGAGTGACACAATTGTAGTTTTGAGTGAGTGGAAAATGTGTGTGATGCATTTGAAAGAATAGTGATGCAACTGCTTGGTTAAAAAGTTTCCCTAGATTAAGGTATTTTCACTTGGTCAACATAGGTCCAATAGGTTAACTCAAGGTCTTAGATTAACATGATGGTTTTCTTGATGCTTTCAAGAGTGTCTATTGCCTATCTATACATGGGAATCAAGGCCAGATGTTTTTCAACTGTGGGACCAGTTGGGTGACGAGGAGAGACAGGCATTGTTGGACCTTGGTTTGTTTTGTGTCACCTCTATGCCCATTATCAAGGAAAATAGGGGCATGTTGACAGCGTTGGCAGAGCAATGGCACTCTGAGACTAGCAGTTTCCACTTGCTGACAAGGGAGGAGATAGTCACCCTTGAGGATGTATACAAGATCTTGTGACTACTGATTCGAGGAAAGCTGGTACGCTTTGACCCCACTCAAGGATTATAGGTGCTCTATGAGTACTATGATTGCGATGATGCAGATCTTGGGATATATGGGTATGAGATCAGATGCGAGACCCTTGTAGAGAGATATGGCAGATATTATTACATCCTATGCACATTGATAGCAAGGGTGATTATTTTGGATCGCAGAGGTCACGGTTTCCTAGTAGGTTGGGGGGAGATGCTCGGGTCGATGGTTCTTTTTGGTATAGTGTATGTGTGGGGGCCATGACTATTGGCTATGCTTTATTTCCAGCTACATGATATTGCTTACAGGGGAGGATGGAGTCTAAGTTGCAAGGTCACATTGTCAATAGTATGGACCTAGGAGCAAAGTGTGTGTAAATCTTTTTCATTCTTAGAAATAGGACAAGGAAATTGTAACTTCTTGATTTTGTAAGGCATTTTTATTTTACTTGATTGGGAAACATGTTGAGGTGGAGGTGGAGGATCTAAGGTGACCCTATCATCCTTGTTAGGTATTAGTTGGTCTCTTGAAATGATCTTGTGAAAGAGAACACATTTTCCCTTAGGATATATGTAGGGGGGGGAAGATCTTGATATCCTAACCCCTTGGTATCCTTAGATGGTATTTTTTCTAATAATTTGTGGATTTCATGCTCATTTTTTATGTAACATCCTTGTTTGTTTAAGATCTTAAATCTTTGACCATAACTCTCTTCTAATTTAATGGGTGTATTAGTAACTCGATGAGCATAAGAAAGAAGACTGTCACTATTGTCCTTTTTAACAAGTTCATTAATGATTTGTGTTCTGACCTCTTATGGTACGACAACTAGGAGTTGGTGCTCCATATTCATACATGTATTAGGGGGCCCTTACACAAACCCATGTGGGGAATGTTGGCTACTAGAGGCAAGGGTTAGACACATTCGTTAATTTTATCTAGAGACCATATGGATCATATGATTTATGGGTTGGAGAGGATGATCACTTTTCGTGGTGTCGATAGCCCAGGTATCTTATCAGGTGCATAATGAAAATTTAGCATATTATCGAGATGTATCTCCCAGAGAGGGTTCAGAGGCAGTTTGAGGAGAGATAGGGTGTTCCAATTGGCACCACAAAGTTTGCACGGTCCTCCCAGGAGGTTTATCCATGGGGGCCTTAGATTGTTGTTACTATAGTTGAGCAAGAGATTGATTCCCTACAACCATTAGATTGGGAGTGGAGAGGTGGTGATGTTGATGCAGGGAGTACACTAGAGTATGATGCCTGGTGGTTGATTTACAAGCCAGTACCATTGACAGATCCATGGTAGCCAGCCTTGGTAGAGTGTAGAGGTAGGGGCCCGAGAGGCCAGAGAGATGACAAGGGGCGGAGGGGTGGAGGGATAAGAGATGGTGTATAGGGGGATGGAAGAGGGTAGGGAGATGATGAGGAGATGGGAAAGGAGGTTGAGGAGGAGACAACCATAGGAGGATGGATGGAGGATGACGAATGGTGAGATAGCTACCACCAATTAGAGAGGAGGAGGAGATGGAGGAGGACCAGCCCAAGGAGAAGGTAGTAGCAGAGGTGGTAGTACAAGAGGGAGAGTAGCATGTAGAGATGTCCGCTCTGGAGATAGCACAACTAGAGGTAGAGGTGATGGAGGTTGAGGCAATGGGAGAGGGGGGATAGGATGAGCATGGAGGGGATGTGGAGATAGATGAGGCTAAGAGAGTCATCCAGGAGCAGATTATTATGGGGATGGATGAGCCAGAGGAGGTGGGAGTCGGAGGGAATGATGGATCTACAAAGTAGAGGATAGCCATGCTATAGGCTCAGTTACAAGCCTTAGAGGAAGAGATGAGTAATGTCACAATAGAGAGGGATGCCCTTAAGGCTGAGAGGGACACTATGTAGACTGAGAGGACCTAGTTGTTATCAGTTGGCACCAAACAAATCAGTGCATGATAGAGTTTACAGCCACCTGCAGTGGATCTATCATTGATGTTTCTCATGAGTATACCTAGGCTAGTAGGGCCATGTAGTATTATAGGGATCTCTATGAGAGAGTGGTATCATCGAAGAGTAGGGAACCCACATTTCAGAGATTGACTGGTTCGTGGGGTAGGACTCACAATATGACACACAACAAGAATTCTTAGAGTAGGTCCGAGGGTGAGACTTCAGATGCGAGATGGGCCACCCCTATGGTAGGTCATCCACTTTAGAGCATAGGGTAAGAGAGTAACCATGACAAGAGGACAGGGATGCCCTAGGGATAGAAGATCAGGGTAGCTCAGGATAAAGCATCTTTTTATTTATCATGTTATATGGGAACTTACAGTTTTGATTATCCAGCTTTTGAGCTCCATTTTATTGGATACAACACATCTTGAAATTATACCCATGACACTTATTTTTTGTTTTGAGAAATATATATGATATGATATTTTTGGCGGCGGTTCATGATATGTAGTGTTATATGATTATGATTTATGTTTATGATGATGTTATGCTATGGATGTTCATCTTGTGGTTATGACATCTATTAATGCATTTTATATGATGGTGTGATTGTTTAAG
Source organism: Sequoia sempervirens (assembly GCA_007258455.2). Classification (NCBI taxonomy): domain Eukaryota; kingdom Viridiplantae; phylum Streptophyta; class Pinopsida; order Cupressales; family Cupressaceae; genus Sequoia; species Sequoia sempervirens. The sequence goes on from VDFB02271358.1 coordinate 305,438,418, forward strand.
ATGCTTTATGATTATGAATTTATGATTATGATATGAATGTTTATGCCCCTTATGATATGTATGGATAATAAATGCAATATTACCTAATTTGATAGGTGTGATGCGATGTGATAATATGATGCATTTATGATTATAGATGTTTAAACCATTATGACATGTATGACTAATGGATGCAATAGAAATGACCTAATGTTGTGAATGTGATGTACTATGTAAGTGAAATTAATGTTAATGTAATGAAATTCTTGTATGATAATGCAAAATGTGATGATTGAAAATGTTTAATATGAATACAAATTTTGATGTGTAGTATGATATGCCATGTTATAATGTATAACATGATTTTATTAATGTGATGCAATTTCTATGAAATTCCATGTATTGTGATGTGGAATGTAATGCTATGAAATATGATGGATGGAAATGAACTATGATGCAATGTACAATGCAATGTCATATAATGTTAATTCTATATGGATGATTCTATCTTTTTGTGTTTTCTTATGCAAATATATGTAGCTCAATATGATAAAGCTACCTATGATGAAAATGCTTTCTATTATGATTGCTAACATGATTATGTATGCAAGATGTTTTTGTGTGTCACAAGACTCTGTCAAAATGTAGACGAAATAAATTTTAGTGCATAAGAGATGGATGTTAGTGTGAAAAAGGACAAAGGACAAAGGAGATGGAATGTTAGATGGGAAATGACAAGGGACCAACTTTCATGATTTTATATTTATCATCATTGGGTGTCAAAATTGTCGCAAATGGAACACAAACACCATGGTATGGCATAGACCAAGGTGCGCAAGGTGACCATTTCTGAGAAACAAGTAGTCAAAAAGACAAATCCAAAAGACAAGGAATGCCCTAGCTCATACCAAGGACCCAAGTATCCTATTCATTTTTCCAAGACAAACCACAGACAAAAATCAAAGAAAAGAGGTCATGATCCACCATATTTTCTCTAAATCATTTTGGACATCCTTGAGGTAACTAGTAACATGACCAAGAACCAATCAAAAGATAAGACAAATCTAGACCAACAAATTTTTTTCTAGAGAGACTATGTTTTCCAATAGTATTGATAAGATTGTTTGATATGATTGATTAGGTTGACCAAGATGAATGAATTTGACAGGTCGGTTGACAAGGATTGATTGATAAGTTGACAAAGGCTAACCAATTGAATTGATTAATTGTGCCTGGTTTCAAGGACACATCTTGATTAAAGCAAGATTAATTGACCAAGATGACAAGATTGATTGATTTGATAAAGTTTGATTGATATGATTGATCAATGTGATGATACCTAGTTTTAGGAAAGACATATCTTGTAGAAGGAAAGGTACACATCTGATAAACTTGACCAAGTGACCATTGTTGATAAAGCACCTAATTTCAAGAAAGACATATCCTGCTTAAGGTGAATGACCAAATTGACCAAAGAGAAAGCTAATCTCAGGAAGGATGCATCCTAATAAAAGGAAAGAGATATGATTGAATGAGACAAATGACATAATTCCCCATTCCAATACAATATCAATGATCAGATTAGTTGATTGATGATAAGATGATTGACTGATTGAAGATGAAATATTTTGTTGGTTATGTTTTCCTATTGATTCATGGTTTGGTTTAAATGATGATTGCTTGCAAACCAAGAACAAGACCAGAATTGAAAAAACCTAAACGATTGACCATACAAGATCAATTATCAGATTAGTTGATTGATGATAAGATGATTGACTGATTGAAGATGAAATATTTTGTTGGTTATGTTTTCCTATTGATTCATGATTTGGTTTAAATGGTGATTTCTTGCAGACCAAGAACAAGACTAGAATCGACAAACCCTAAAGGACTGACCTAGGTGGCCTTAGGGACTCATCGATTGATGGGCATTGCCTATGTTATACATGCAGAGACCTCGTAGTTCGACATGACTTGAATTTATTTTATTTGACAAAATACTAAGCCATGATTTTATTTGGGAAACCTAAAAGGACTGACCTAATTTCTCAAGGGAACATTGAAGATTAGCCTTTCCTATGTAGAAAACTTACAGAGACAACATAGTTCGACCCTACTAACACAAACTAGCTCGGACTCAGACTTAGACCTTATTTTTGGAGTTTTGATGTTTTTTTATGTTTTTAGATTTTGAAGTTTTATTATTTTTTATTATTTTTGATGTTTTATGATTTTTTGGGTATTTTGATGTTTTAAAAGACTAATACCATGTGTTATTTCCCATGAAGACACAAGTCAAGAAATTTCCCCCAATCAGGTATAAAACCAACTTATTATGCACGAGGGGATCAATGGATGCAAAGGATAATCATGAAAGTGAAGGTGCTAAATTTCAATGGTTCCCAAGCCATAGGAAGGATGACAAAGTTTTATTATGGACGAGTGCAAGTGGATGACTAGGTGGAGTGATAGTAGATGGAGGAACATAGACTGACTACACATGGTGCTTGTTTTCTAGGTTTTCACTATGGTACCTATCCAAAGCACCACCGAAGTGGTTTTCACTTTTGGACGAATTATTTCTCTTTATAATTTTTTTTTTATCATTTTTTTTTTGTTGTCACCAAGATTCCTGTTTATTAGGTTTTTATCAGGGTAACTATTTTTTTTATATTTTTGACTTTTTGAAAGGATACTTTAAGAATCAACTGTAGTACTTGCGAAGGTCCATGTTATTGATGGGCTCAGAAAATGGTTCTCCTTCAAAAGTAGAAAGTTGATAAGCACCAAATACATATGATGTTGTGACAATATAAGGGCCCAACCAATTAGGTTCAAACTTTCTGGGATTCTCTCATTCTGCTTGATTCTTTAGATTTTCTTTCAAAACTAAGTCAGCAATGTCAAAGCTTCTAGGTCATACTTTCTTATTGTAGTTGTGACGAAGGGGATTCTGATATTCTTGCAAATGTTTCAAATAATTATGTTTCTTTTCATCCAATAACTCTAGCTCATGTAGATGAGATACACAATATTCTTCTTAATCAATCAATCCTTGTATAAAGACTCGCGAGGATGGTAACTTGACCTCTATAGGAAGTATGGCTTTAGATCCATAGAAAAGGGAGTATGGTGTGGCTCTTGTAGGAGTGCAGAAATTGGTATGGTAGGCTCATAAAGTAGGATTCAGTTGGAGGTGCCAGTCATGACCAACATCATTAACAGTCTTCTTTAAGATTTTCAGGATGGTCTTATTAGATGCCTCAGCTTGGTCATTACCTTGGGGAAATTTTTCACAAAGTTCACAAACATCCCGATTCTTAAAAGAGAAACCATTATCTATAATGAGGGATTTTGGGATGCCATAGTGACATATGATGTAATTTAGGATGAACTTGGCCATTTTTTTTCTAGTAATGTAGATCATTGAGATAGCTTCAATCTATTTTTTAAAGTATCCAGTAGCAACAAGGATAAACTTATGTCCATTTGTAGAGGTGGGATGGATCTTTCCTATGAGGTTGAGTCCCCACTAAGAGAATGGCCATGGTGACATAAGCAGTTGTAGTTCCTAAGCTGGTGCATGTATAAGATCTTCATGAATTTGACACTGGTGACATTTCTTCTCAAAGTGATAGGCATCATGTTCCATTCTAGGCCAATAATATCCCATCCTCATGAGCTTCTTAGCTAGGGTTGGACCAGAAAATTGAGCTCCACATATACCACGATGTATCTCTTGTAAGGTTGTTTGTGCTTAATTTGAGTCGAGACATTAGAGGAGGGTACTATCTAGGCTGCGATGATAAAGGGTATCTCTAATGATCATATTTGGATGCTTGTCAGATAAAGGTTTTGTGTTAGTTGAGGGACAAGTCTAGGGGGGTAATTTGGTTATGCAAGTAATAATAAATGTCTTTTTACTAAGGAGATTCAAGACCAAAAAGTTCACACACAATTTTGGTTATAGGGACATCGAACACAAGGATCAACAATGGTTCCACTAAGAACTCATATTGTGATGCATTGTTAGGAATGTCCAAGAGAGATCCAATTGTAGCCATTGTGTTAGCTATTTTGTTCTAGATTCTCGGTATTTTCTCAAATGTAATGTTATCAAAATATAGTCAAAAAATATCCACCATGCACTTTTAGGGCATCAATTTCTCATCCTTGGTATTGTAATCATTATTAATTTGCTTGATCACTAACTGGGAGTCACCATAGACTTGAAGATCCTTTATTTTCTATTTTATAGTCCTGTCAATAATGTTTTGTACTCATCTATGTTATTAGTGCATGGGAAGGCTATTCGAAATGACTTGGGAATGGAATCTCCTTGAGGTGTGATGAAAAAAATACCAACTCCTGAACCATGACTTGTGTAAGATCCATCAAAGTATAGCTTCCATGTTGTTGGTGTTTCTATGACAAAGATTGATTCATCTAGGAAATTGGATACCAGAGGATGGTTTGCTTTTACTGGTGCATCTGTGAGTTGGACAGCTATCACTTCACCCTTTGTTGTTTTTTGGTCAATGTACTCGGTTTCATACTCACTTATGATCATAGCCCACTAAGCTAGTCTTCCTGTCAGAGCTGCTTTGATGAGGAGATATTTCAAAGGATCAATCTTGGCAATCAATTTTGTCTTGTGATTCAACATGTAATGTCTCAATTTTTGGGCTACAAATACAACTGTTATACATGCTCACTCAATAGAGCTATAGTTCAACTCATATTCAACTAAGGTGTGACTGATATAATAGATTGCCCATTCCTTGTCATTATTGTCATTCTATGCTAACAATGCCCCCAATGTGGATGTAGTTGTTGTCACATATCATATCAACTGTCTTTCATTAATCAAAGGCATGAGAACTGGTAGAGTCAATAGGTAATTCTTTATCTGATCAAATGCTTCTTGAAATTTCTCTATCCAATTCAAGGGAATTCCTTTTCTTAACAGATGTTGAAATGGATGGGTCTTGTCTCCTAGTTGAACAATGAACCTACAGATTGATTGTAATCTACCATGTAATGAACTTAACTAACTAATGTTGGTTTGTGGTGACATGTCTAGTATAACTTTTACTTTGGTGGGATCAAATTATATTCCTCTGCAAGAGACAATATATCCTAGGAGTTTTCCTGATTAGACCCAGAAAACACATTTCTTTGGATTTAGCCTGAGCTTATATTTTTCAAGTCATGTGAAAATCCTATCCAAGACTGTTAGGTGACCACTTCATTCCATAGATTTTGAGATAAGGTCATCAACATAGTCTTCCATGAGTGCATGCATATAATTTTGAAAGATAGTAGTCATGGCTCTCTGATATGTAGCTCCAACATTTTTAAGCCCAAATGGCATGACATTCCAACAAAAATTTCCCCAAGCACATGTGAAAGTTGTCTTAAGTTGATCATCAAGAGAAATTATTATCTGATTATGGCCTAAGAATTTTTCCATAAGTGATAGCATTTCATATCTAACAATAAGGACTACTATGATGTCAATGTTTGGTAGAGGTAAATCATCTTTAGGACAAGCTTTGTTGAGATCTTTGAAATTTGTACATACTCTAATTTGACCATTTGGTTTTGTGACAAGAAAAGGTCTGATATCCAATGTGCATAATCAATTGAGCATATAAATCCAACGTCTAAGAGTTTCTTCAGTTCCACCTTGACCAAAAGTGCAATTTGTGGATGCATTTTCCTTAACTTTTGTTTGTCTCATTTGGAGTTTGGTAGGAATGGTAGGTGATGTAAAACAAGTTTAGAATCCAATCCAAGAATGTCAACAAATGACCATGAAAAATTAACTTGTCTTTTTGAAAAGAATGTTATAAACTCAAGATTTTCCTTGATGGTCAAAGATGATGCCAATTGTATGATTCTTGAATTGTCTTGTGTACCAATGTTTACTTCTTTTGTTTCTTCTATAAGCAGCAGTGATTTCTCTCAGTCTATAGCGAGACAGTCCAGTCCTCCATCCTCGGGTTCCTTAGAGAGGTTTTCACCTTTGGATATGTCCTTTACTTTTTATTTTTTCATGGTTAGTAGGCACCTTTCAATTTGCACTTGAAAACCTTTTTTTTTTTTTGTCATTTTCACTTTTGTGACTAGAGGACAGGATGGCCTAGCCAAAGTATGCTTCATAATTGAGTACTATAGAAAATCCAACCTTATTATCCCCACTTGGTATTCCTTCATCAAGTCCCATGAACTTAGTGATTGTTTCATCATTCTCGAAAGTGTCCAAACTTGGTGGCTCTTGTTGATCCCAATCTATAAGTTGTGGGTAGACAAGGGCTAAGCCATCATTGGTATTGTTAAGGGTCATGGTGTAGGAAGATAGGGTAAAGATGACAATGGATTTATTAGGTTCCCAAGAGGTTGAATCAATGGTTTCTCATAAGTGTGTGATCCGCTCCTCTCTTTTCAAAGGTACTTTTGGATAGGGACTAGGCAAGGGACCAATTTTAAACATTTGGTTAAATCTTTCCTCGAAAGGTAGGCTCACCAGGTTCTTTGAACATTTTCTCAAGGTAATGATTGCTAATGGATATATTACATTCCAGATCCCATTCCTATTCATTAGAATCTAAGTCGGTATAGGAGTCCTTAGATGTCTTGATTTCATTTGAAGCATTGAAAGTCTCACTCGAGGGTAACCCGATACCCTGGATAGTCACTTTTACTGGCACAAACCCTAACCCTTGATTCTTAGTAATTTAGGAGGTTGTAAGGATTCTAGCATTCCTTTTTTATTTATGTCAAGACCATTTTTTCCATCATATCCTTGTTGTTTCATTATTTGGAACCCTTTTGGATACTGCTCAACTAGCAATTGCTTAGTTTTAGTGTCCTTGTCTTCTTTATACAACCATGTGAGAATGTGTTCATCTAAAAGATTTTTAGCTAGTTCCCCCCATTTAGTGAAGATGGTAGGGGGATTATGAATGATGACCTTATGTTTCACGGGATGCAATTTTCCATAAGACTTTGACAATTTAAGTAATTTTCCAATGAAAAAGAGACTATTCATATTGTATTCTCTACATCCTTTGTCTTGAACCTAGATCTTTGGTGTGGAAGGTGTGGTGAATGAGATGGATGATTTGAAAAGGGTGGATGGGTCAATGTAGTGATATGGAATGGTGGATGAAGTGGAAGATGAGGCCTCTTAATTAATGGGCATCTGATGTTCAATGGTTCCTTTTAGGTTTGTGCAATACTGTGAAGGATGAGGGTCACCTAGACTAGTAATTTTAGTTCCATTATATAGGAATTCGAGGCATTGATGGTAGGTGGATGGGATAGCCCTCATGACATGAATCCATGGGTGGCCAAGGAGAAGATTATAATGAAAATCAAGATCAAAGACATGAAATATTGTGTTATGTATTACTGGACCAACTCTTATAGGAAGCAAAATTACACCTTCGGATGAATGCTTGGTGTCATCATAAGATTTGATCATAATTTTCTTAGTTTGGTCTATACAATTCTTAGAGTATCCCAATTCTTTCACCAATTTTAGTGAGAAAATATTCAAACCTGCTCCACCATCTACTAGGACTCGTTTGATCTTTTGTTTATTAACGCATACTTCAAGGTGTAGGGGGTTTTTATGATCATATTTTGGTGTGGAAAAGTCTTGTTTGGAGAAGGTGACACGGTGCAACATAGCTAGGTATCCAACCATGGCCTGAAATTCATTGACATCTAGGTTAGAAGGTACAAATGCTTCTTGCAATTCTTTATCAAGGATGACTCTATGTTGTGGTGATATTTGAAGGAGCTCCAAGATAGAAATTTGTGTGGGGATTTTTCCCAATTCATCAAAGAGATTGTACTAACCTTTTGGTTGTGAATTAGGAGGTCCTAGAATAGTTATCTTGGTTCGGTGGGTGGTAACAACACATTATGAACTTGGCTTATTTATAATAATGGTGGAAATGCAACCATCAAAGGGTCTCACATTAAGGATGATAGTGCTATAATCATGCTTGACGGTGGCATAATTGGCATAATTGTTGTTCCTTGAATTGAAGGCTTTTCCTTTGTCATGGTCTTGCAAGGAAGTCTTGAATATGGTATGATCAGCATTGGTTTTTCCTTGCGAATCTCCTACTGATATGGTCTCATTTTCAATGAGGTCTTGAATTATATTCTTGAGCGTCCAACATCTATCTATTTTGTGTCCTTTTCCATGGTGATATTCATAGTATTCGTCTTCTTTCCACCAATCTGGTTTGATTAATGAGGGATTATAATTTTTGGTGTTTGGTAGTGTGATGACATTAGAGTGCAAAATTTGTTTGAGGATTGATTCAATGGGTTCACCCAATTGAGTGTATGTTATTTTAGGGTAGGGAGGACCTCTTTGTCGTTGATTATTTTGGACTATGTTTAGCGTTTGGTTTTGACCTTGTGTTTGGATGTTTGATGTATTTGATGTATTTGATGATGAAAGACCTTTAAGATGAATGGTTGGACCTTTGGTTATCATTTTGGCATCAACAACTCCATCATTTGTGACATTTTTTTTTTGGGACCAGTATTTGCTTGTCATTATTGGGTTTCAGATTTTCTTTGTTTACCTTGACTAGTCCTTTTGCAACAAGACCTTTTTCAATAAGGACACCCTTCTCTAGAATTTCATCAAAGGTTGTACAACATTGGATTTGTAGACTACTCATCAATTTTTTCTCAAGGTTTTCAACAAACATGGTGACCAATTTTTTTTAGGAATGTGACAAGGGAACTTGCTAACCAAACCTCGTCATCTATGGTAAAACAAGGTAATTGATTCCACTTATTATTGTTTGGTTGTGCTTAATATTGTAATGGTGACATCATTTTTAATGTTGAAGGAAAAATGGTTAATGAATTTTTTAGCCAGTTCACCCCATGTTCTAATCCATAGAGGAAGATGTGCAAACCAATCCAAGGTTGGCCCAATGAGGCTTCGCAGGAATAGTCTCATTAAATAGGTAGGATTATATGAGACTTCCATACATGACGTGTTGAATTCTTGAATTTGTTCTATGGAAAAGTTGGTGTTGTGAAATGAGGGGGAAAGGGTGGCATGTACAAATTTCTATCAAATGCAAAGGGGCACAATTCCTCCATGGAATAGGTCTTCTTGTTAGTCCCCAATTTTATGTTTTTCATTTGTTATTGGAGGGCCTATATTTGTTGCATCAATGTATCAATGAAAGGTGGTGTTGCATCATTTTGATTTGGTGTCATGATGTTGGTATTAAGGTCATATGTCGGATTTGAATTGGGATTGATTCTTTGTGGCATGGGACCTTGGTTGTCATATTGATGTGTGTTGTTTTGATTTGGAATGAGATTTGCATTTAGGTTTTTCTGAAAGGTCATGTTTTCATTTGGTACGGTGTTTTGGAATTGAGGTGTAGACCCTTGATTTGTTCCTTGAATTTGAAAAGGTGATCATTGATTCACATTTTGAAATGAGGGTGTAGGCCCTTGATTGATGTTTTGAAATGAAGGTATAGGTCCTTGATTAACATTTTGAAATGATGGAGTGGATCCTTTATTAGTGTTTTTGAATGATGGAATAGATCCTTGAATAGTGTTTTGATTTGGGATCCTTCGTGAGGCAATGTGAACCTTTCTAGATTTGTTTGGTGGATGTTGACTTGACAAAGGTGTGATTTGAAATTGGAATATGGGACCTTGATTTTTATTTTGAAGTGTGGGTATAGGACCTTGATTTTTTTTTGGAAAAGGGGGTTTGTAAAGGTCTTACCCATGGAATTTGAGTAACTTCCAAATGTGAAACTTTTTCCTTGTGTAGTAGTATGGGTTACCTTGTTTCTAAATGTTGAGATGACTGGGATGTGTGTGATAGTGTTAGTCATCTGTGTAGTTGTCCCAAGTGGTATGGTTGACATTTGTTGTGATTAGAGCATGCCAAATGCAAATGGATTTTGGGTATTTTATTCTACAATGGTTGAGACATCAAATCCTTGAGGGAGTTTGGCACTCTTTTTACCTAGTGCATAGAAGAATATGTTAGGGTCAACACCAACAACTTGGTCAACCATGCTCAAAACTCTTGGGTCTTGGTAAGCTCTTTCAATTTCTTGAGGACTCAATTTCTTGTTGAATTCTTCTAGGCTTAGGTTGTCCCATGTGTTAGTTTGGTCTCTTTGTGGTGTTTCTCTTTGAGGTGTAGAATTATTTGAATTTTTTCCAAGGGTGGTGTCATGAAAAAAAATCCATGTCCTTTCTTTCGGTTCGTGACCTTGTTTCAACCATGTGAGACTTTTACAAGTTGGAGGATAATGCAAGGTGGTGATGAAATTAAACTATGTTTTTGGATTTTCTTGAATATAAGGATATAAGGATAATGATACTAAGGGATGCAAAAGGAAAGGTTGATTAATTGATGATCGAGAAGAATAAATGATGCTAAGGCTTAAATGAAAATGAACTATGTTATTTTTTTGTTTTTTTGGGATAAAGGTGCAAAGTGCAATTTAGGTTCAAGTTCAAAGATTGGCAAGATGATGATAAAATCCTATGATAAAAAGAATGTAATATGAATCTAAATGAGATCAAGGAAATGCAAAGGAATCCTAAAATTTCAAACAAAGGATGGCAACCAAGATAATGTAATCCCAAGGTAACAAACCCAAGTGTCATTGACCTTTGTGATGATCAAGGGGATAATTTTGACAAGGTTGAGTCAAGGATAGGGCACAAGCTTGAGACTCAAATTTGACCAAGGTGATAATGATAAAGATTGATGAAATGGAGGATAAAGGTCAATGAAAAATAGGATATGCACCCAAGGATCATCCAAAAGCTTAAAAGTCAAGTCCTATGTTTAAAATTTGAAGGTCTAAATGCAACCTAAGAGTCTAAGATTAATCTATGCAATGCAAAGGATGGGGAAGGGTAATCTATAATGCAATGTATTCCTAAATGGAAATGCTAGAATGAACTGATAAGGCCTGCAAGTCTCTGGTTTAGTAGTCAAGGTCATTGTGAAATGAGTTGATCGGATTTTGGACAAATATTTTGAGAGCTTTTGGTTATCAGACAATTGTGACACTGTTTTATGCAAATGCATTGTTTCAGGTTGCGGGTTTCTAGAGTTCAATTGTGGTTCAGGATGGAAATTTTGGCTTTATTTTCTACAAATGTAGCTCAGTATAATAGTTGCGGCTTTCTAGTTATTAGGTGTGGTTCAAAATATTAGCTGTAGATATGTTATTAATTTTGGTGCCAAATGCTAATTTTGCAATTTTGATGGTTTTGACTTAGTTTTTTAATGAATTTTGATTGGTTTTGATTAGATTTGATTGGAAAACACATAATACAGTCACAATTAGTTTTTTTTTTTGTTTGGTTTGAATGTGTAAAATACACTTGCAAACACACTTCACAACCTATGACTTCTCAAGAGATACCACCCACTAGATCCCCACTTAGATTTCTCCAACCACTTAAACAAGGCAGACAACTAGAGACTTGGTGGCACTGGCTCCCCTCCATGACACTCACTTCTTAGGATCACCAAGTCTCAATTCCCCAAAGAGAAATTTCTACCTCTACGCATGCTTAATGAAGATGTGGGGTAGCTTCAAAATGACCATTTATGTGCTAGCAAGTGAAATGGATTTTGGCCACTACAACAAAGGTTCCTAGTGAATACTTGATGACACGGCTCCCTGAAAGCATTCAAAAAGCCACTTAAGGTTTTAATCACTCTAATAGGGGATCTTATATGTTTTATGATAGGTATCTCATTTTGAGTGACACTGTATGGAAAGGGAAAAGACCACTGTGAGGACTTGATGGTTTAGTCTTATCCTTTTATATACCAGCTTGAGCAAAAAATTAGTTGGATTCATTCCCTCTTTCGAGGTAGGCCCCTCTAAAGGTAACAAAAGAAAGACAAGAACTTTTTTTCATCACCCAAGATTGCATGAAAGCACAAGGGGAGAGCATACACAACACCTTTTCCTCACACTCACATGGGGTTCATTTTAAGCCTAAAATCCAAATGTGAGGTGTGATTGTACAAATTCTAAAGAAATGATTTTGATCCTCAATATCATCGAATGATGCAAGAGGAGAGCATACACACGCTATGATAGTTTGCAAACCACCAAACACGAAAGACACTTGTAAATTTTAACCTGTGCTTATTATTTGAAGACACTTAGATTCTTTTTATACCAATGACATTTGATGCAAGTTCATTTTAATGCCCATGAGTGATAGAATCATTTTGATGCTCTTTTCAAATCCGTATGAATTAGATATGCAAGTTATTTTTACCCTTATGATCTTGATGCAAATTGTAGTTGGAAAACAAACAAAAGAAAATTTCTTAAATGTAAACTAATTAAGAACTCAATTTTTTTGTTGTTTCTAAAGAAACAATTTTTGAGAACTCCCTAGATTCCAAAGCCACATGCTAAAAATAAACTGTTAGAACACAAAAACCCTAACCTACTTGAAAACCCAAAAGAAACAGATTGAAAGAAAACAAAAAAAAAAGAAAATTTTATAAAAACAAATACTTATGTCATTCAGGACTGAAAATGTGTCATTGTGTTGCATCACACCAAAGTAGTTGCATCACGATTTTGAATTCAAATTTCCTCACCCATGAATGCATTATTTTCCACAAATGTGTCATACTTTAAAATCCAATTACCCTCCAAACAGTTGTGTCATTTCTCTTAATAGTTGTGTGGTTTCCTATCACTTGTGTTGTTGCACATCTCAATTGTATCATTCTGTACTACCAAAAAAAAAAAAGTCATATGAATCCTACAAAAACTTTTCTTCACGTCAGGTTCACCAATGTAAGATGGGGAAAATCAATCTAGCCTAGATAATAGTGGCAACCACAACACCTCTAAGCTAATAACCCAATCTAAACAAGAGAAACAACGAAAGCATAAGGAAAATAAGAGCATAAAATCAAAACAATCCCCATGCTTGAACTTGAATCACTTCTCTTGCCTCTCCTTCTTCTTCTTTTGCAAATATGCCCTTAGATTTGTAGTCTAACTTGTGCAAATACTTGCAAATTGTAAGCAAGAAAGTTAGAGATAAGTGGTTGTTAAGGAAGAAATGGAGGAGAAAGACTTCTTTTATTGACAACCATTCGAATGGATGGATGAGATCGCTCATTTAGAAAGATTCCAAGATTGATGGATGAGGATTCATAAGATGGAGGTTACAAAATGGATAGTCGAGATTAGAAAGAGCCCAGAGGCAATCAACAACCAAGATTCAAAAATAAGATAGTGGAGGGATAATAGTCAAATTAAAAAATTAGAAATCATTAATTCATGAGGAAGGAATCTCTAGACAAGTGGAGGCACAAATAATTTTTCCAAATTATTTATTTGAGGAAAAAGGCAAGTGAGCATTTAATTTAAACAATTTATAAAATCATTTTAATTAAATAGGAGAAAAAATGGGAGAAGGCATTAAATAATTAATTTGAATGAATTATTTAATAAAAGAGGGGGGTTGGGGGATAATCAAATAATTTTGACAATTATTTAACCATATATGAATTAAAGGATAAGTGAATAGTTAAATAATTAACTTTAATTATTTAACTATAGACGAAAGGTGATAAAAAAATAATTAAATAGTAATAATTTATTTAATTATTGAAGAAAAGGGGGGAATTAGTGACACAATTAATTTATTTAATTGATCGGGATAGAATAAAGCTAAGAAGTGAATTGATTAAATAATTATAAATTATTTAATTAATAGAAGAATGTGATCAAGGATAATTAAATAATTTAAATTATTTAATTATGTGGAGATGAAGACCAAGAAAAATGATGTTTGCAGACTAGGGCATTTTTTAGAGTCTACACCTTGAACTCCTTGAATCTATCTAATGCATATGATTTCTCTCTAAGAAATTTAACCCATGTATATCTAGAATAATCATCAATCAAAAGAATAAAGTACCTTTCACCTTGTAGACTTCTCACTCTTGTAGGACCACGTAGATCTATATGAATTAAATCCATTAGTCTAGTAGTAGACTATTCCTTTGATCTATAATGACTTATTGTTTGCTTTCCAAACTGACAATTCGTGTAGATAGCATTAGCAAGATTTGTAATCCTCTGTAAATCTCTCACGTCTTGAATTGCACTAATCCTTTCCAAGTTATTAAAATTCATGTGACACATTCTCTAATTCCATAACCAATTTTCATTAATCTAAGTCATAAAGCATTGTCCATTATCACCCTTAAGTTGATAGATATTTCCTTCATATTTCTTTCCTACAACAATCAATTTTTTGGATCCTTTCTGGATTTCACATCTCTCATCCTTGAACACAAGATCGTATCCCTTACTACACATTTTTCCAACACTCAGAAGATTATTCCTTAAAACCTTAACATAGTAAACATCATCAATATTGTGCTTTCCATCAAAACTTACTAAACCTATCCCACAAATTTTAGCACCAGTATTATCTCCAAACATAACCCAAGCCTCCATCATATTTTTCAAGTTTAACAAACTTAATCTTATCACCAGTCATGTGATGTGAACAACCATTGTCAACAACCCAATAGTTATTTTCTTGTTTATCATGTAGGGTAGAGATTGTAGTACCTTCATTTTTCTCCTTCTCTGGAGGGCTTTCCTTTACTTTTTTTTTCAGAATTAGCAAAAGTAGGTTCATCCTTTATAGCCAAGAACAAGCATTCATTGTCATCAAGATCTTCATAATCAAAATCTTCATCAAATATACTAGCATTCTCATTCACATAATATGATCTATTGATCTTCTTTCCTTTCTTTTATTTCTCATATCTTTGTTCATTCATCTTAGCTCTTTTTGAACACTTTGCAACATAATGACCTATTTCTCCACAACTGAAGCATTTAAAGTGTAACTTACCTTCATACTTACCAGAGCCTTTCCACATCCTTCTCACAAAGTTAGCCTACATTTCATCAAAACTTTCTTCATCCAAATCTTTAGCTTTTGTAGCCTTAAAAGAAGTTTTTGATTTACATCCATTCCTCAAATCTGGCTTCCTCATCTCATAAGATGTCAAAAATCCCAACAATAAATCTTTAGTACAAGTATTATAATCTATACTCTGTTCAATAACACACACCTTCTCACTGTAAGTATTAGGGAGGGTTCTAAGAATCTTCTTTACAATCCTGGTTTCATCTATAGTAGCACCAATTCCTTACATTCTGACCACTATCCCATCCAATCTTTGTACATAAGCTTTAACATTCTCATCTTTAGACATGTGTAGAAGCTCAAACTATGTCTCCAAATTCTACAATTTTTCCTCTTTAACTCTTTCATCACCTTCATGTGCCCTTTCCAAAGCATCCCAAACTTCCTTAGTAGTCTTCAAATTTTGAATCTTAATCAACTCAAAATGTACCAAACTATTATTCAAAATATACTATTCCTTATTGTTCACTTCATGTGCTCTGATCTCATTAGTTGTACTTGGACCATTAGTAAGAGGAGTGTAAGGATTCTTGTAAGCTTTCTCCACATCATATCCATAAAACTCCAAATATTCTTCCATCAATATTTTCCAGATAGCATAGTTAGTTCCATCAAACCTCGGATAATCATAAGTCACTTTGCCAGCCATCCCAGACCTTCCTCAAGCAGTTAAGCTCTTCACCAAGGAACCAAGCTTTGATACCAATTATTGAACAAGACAACTAAGAGGGGGGTTGAATCAGTTGTCACATATTTAAACCTTAATTCATTCATTAGAACTAATCCTTAGCACTGCTTAAATGATTAAACATTAAATGCTAGTGTAGAAACTAAAAACCATCACATAAACATAGTAACATGATATTTACATGGAAAACCCAATAAGGGAAAAACCACATTCAGGATTAACTCACACTATAGAGAATATCGAAATTGATTACGAAGGATCACTACCTGAGAAACAAGGCTCAATGCCAAAATAAGGACTCACTATCTAGAACGAGGACTCACTATCCTATAAGGCTAACAACCCAGAGGGCTCACTGCCACAAAGATACAAAAAAGATAAAGAAGACTTGTTACAGAGAGAAGAAAATCTCAATGCAATAGAGAAATCCACCACAATTCACTCAATCACTTGCAGACATGCATGAAGGATAAAGTGCGCCTTTAGCTCACTACTTCTGGAAACTCAAAATTTAGGCTTTGCATTGATCTACAAAACTCACATCATACACACATACTGATTCACATCAATCTCACTATGGACTCTATTTTCTTTGTTCTTGCTCTTTATTCCTCACTAACACATTCTCTATTTATACTATCTTCAACTTTGAAACATCCAAAGTCATCCATCCAAATTCAAATTCAAATTAGGTCAGCACCACAACATCCTAGGGTGGAATTAGAATGAGGGTGACCCAAACACATGCTTCATAGGGACCCAAATAGATCCAACATGCTTCATCAACTTTGAAAGTAGTGTTAAACACAAGGTCAACGAAACTAGTGTAAAACACATAGAACAATTAAGCATGAACCTTCCCGATACCAAAATTATCTAAACAATACATCCAAATAATTCAACTCTAGAACTGTAAGTCATAAGAATTTAACAAAGAGAAATCTGAACCAACAACATTTCTCCCAAACCTCAACCAGAAACATAGAAAACCATAGTTCACAACTGGTGTACATAACTCACACTATACAATGAATCAACAACAAAAAAATCTAGATGTAGCAACTTCCAACAACCATGATCAACATATTTGAACCACACAAACATAGGAGAAAATCCCGAAGTAAAACCCCGAACAACCATTGAACACTTGCAACCTTTCTTCAATACAATTTTATCAATATCCTCGACATATACAGAAAATAACCTTCATCCATGATACTAATGACAACAACAACTAGTTGATAATCAGTTGACCAGTTGACATAATGACAACACCTTCTCCCTTCTTGCAACACATTGATGTGATGCATGCTTTAATTGTTCCTTTCCATTTTTGCAAGTTTGATGAGATGCTTTGAATGCACTTTTAAGTTGACAAAGTTAATGAATTTTAGTGAATATTGATTCACCCCCCTCTCAGTATTCTGGGTGTTCAACAGTTTATGATTCATTTATTATTGTAGACATCTAAATTTGACCACTTCCAGATGGTCAAAGTCGTCTCCTTAATCATCCTTTTGCTCATCTAATTTGTCCTCTTTTCCAGTATTAATTAAATCGGTCATTTAATTAATATTTTGTGCCTTACATAAGGTTTCCAAAGTATTTAATTTAATAAATATTTTTTCCCCTCTTTCCTCTCTAAATTAAACAAATATACCACTTTATTTAATTTAGTCATATTATCTCTTATAATTTTAAATTTCTTTTTAAATTCTTCACTCTCTCTCTCATCGTCACATCTTCCAACTTTTGCAAGTTGATCTCTAATCCCTCTTAACAATCTAACCCTCTTTCTTAGTCATAATTAATTTATGATTAAGATGTGCACACCCCTAATCATCATTAGGGTCTCATCCTCCATAATTTCCCACTTGCCTCTAATTTTTCATTAATTTGTCTAATCAAATACTTGCACAACCTTAATCACCTAATTAGGTCAACCTAATCCCCATATCATTTATGGAATGTCTCCTAAGTCAACCTTCTTAAAAAAATTCTCTTTTTGAAGAAGGCACTCCATTCCCTATGTGAATTTTTAATTCACATTTAATCCTCCAATGCATTCCTTGGAATTTAAAATTCCTTTTCTCATCCCCATGAGAATATTTGAGAAATTTTTAATTCCTCACATGTCCTCTCACCCACATGAGGACAAGGACCTCCTTTATGAGGAGATTTTGTCCAATCCTAAGGTACTATATAGTACTTCCATGTCATATACCCTATTTCCACCTCATGTACACATCATCTCTTACAAGCCACTTCACATGCCACATGTCAAGATGTGAGGGCTTGTGAGTTCTAAACTCACCTTAGCCCTACATATTAAACTTGGTTGCTCAATATCAACCATCCATTTCCCTAGAGAATTCCAAATCTCTATAAATACCCCCTCTTTTCTCTCATTTTGGGAGAGATCATTCATGCTAGCCAAACTCTTGCAAAATTTTCTCTTGAGCCATACTTAGCCAAATTTCCATACTTGCACCCATTTTCACTTGTTTTCTTATCCTCATCTCATCTTATAGCTCACATGAATTTCCATCAAAGGAGCATACAACATCGAAGATCAAAGGGCCAACCAAAGGGACAACTCAACAAGGTGAAATAATTCATTTTGCTTAGTTTAGTTAATCTTTAGGCCAATCTTGAGGTGTAGGGTGTTTGTAGTTGTTATTCACACTATTTTTGTTTGTTGCTCTTATTCTAACACATATTTTCCCCTATCACATTTCTGACATGCCTGGTGGGACCCACAAACGAGTCTCTTTCTTTCACGTTTGCTATTTTTTGACTTTTTACAGGTGTCAGTTGCAGAGGGGTGGACCCGACCTATAGAGGGGCGAACCCAACCTATAGAGGGGTGGACTTGACCTTCCTGGGGTGGACTTGACCTTAAGGGGTAGACCTGACCTAATAGACAAATGAACCTACCCTCCACAGGAGAACCCGACCTTGCCCAGGGGTGGACCTGCCCTCCACAGACTCCAAAAAGTGTTTTTAGAAAATTTTCCATGGAGGGGCGGACCTGACCTATAGATAGGCAGACCTGACCCACAGACAAACAGACCTAACCTACAGATAGGAAAACCTAACCCACAAATAGGTGGACCTGACCTGCAGACAGGCGGACCTGACCTCTAGACAGGCGGATTTTCCCTTGACAGCTTTTTCCAGAAGGTAAAATTTCACTTTTTGGCACTCCTTTTGATTTTTTTAAGGGTTTTTAACTCCTTACCTAAGCACATAGTTTAACTAGGGGTGTCAAATCAATCTTGTGTGTCATTCTTTTGGGTGAGCTATTTGATGTATCCAATCCCCTTGCCCCATTCGGCAATCCTGGGTGACGAGAAATCATAGCTTACCAAATTTGTGTGTCTCCCTTTTTTGCTTTTCTTAGTGGGACCTGCTTGGGGATTTCATCACCCTAAGGGATGATTCCAACCATGCATACTGGAGGGGTATATAAAGGAGGGAGAGAAAAATTTGTACCTCAATCCAACCACATTGTAATTGGTGAAGTGTCGAGATGACGTGAAGAGTTGATCTAAGCCTTTAGTATCTCGCTAAGGTTCTCACCTCACACTTGTAATGGGTTGGTGTTCATGGTTTTGGCCTCACGTACTGGGTGTATATCGAGGAATCCTTAGCAACCATGTTCATCCTAGAATAGAAAACTTTGTCGGCCATACCCTTTCTACTAGACTTAGGATTGTGTTGTCTGAATTATTTTTTTTGTGTGAAACTAGTGATTTTCTAATAATTGACTTAGCCACATCCTTTTCATTGATGTTTGTTGTGTTTTGAGTCCTTTTCCTTAGTCATCTTTTCAAAAGTCAAGTTTAAACATTCAAGGGCAGACGTGACCCATCCAGGGGTGGACCTGACCTGTAAACCAGTCCTTTGGAGCCTTTTTTAGCCATTTTTAACCAACTTTTGCTCCATAGGTAGACCTGCCCTCTGCACAAGAAGACATGACCTCTAGATAGGCGAACCTGACATCCAGGGGAAAACCTGACCCATCTAGGGGCGGACCTGACCTTTGACCCAGCCCTTTCAGGCTTGTTTTGACCAAATTTGACCATCTTTTGTTCCATAGGTGGACCTGACCCATCTAGGGGTGGACCTAACCTTTGACCTAGCCCTTTCAAGCCTATTTTGACCAAATTTGATCATCTTTTGTTCCTCAGGCGGACCTGCCCTCCACAAGGGTAGACCTGACCCTTGACCGTGTTGGGACTATAAAAATATGATGTTTTTACATATGTTTTCACTCATAAATTTTTATATTTGGTCATACCACATGCATATTTCACCTATATTTTGCCATATTGTCCCATTAAATCTGTTGGGTCATGCACATTTTACATTTTGGTTCATTTCGGCATGAGAATACCTCTGTCTCCCCAACCCATTATACATTTTTTGCTAACATAAGTATGTGTTTCCTATCAGCAAGAATTATTATTTGTCATGGCAATTGGTTTTCGCTTATAGGCACTGTTCGACAGGAGTTGCGGCATCGACATATGGTCATAGCGAGTTTTTTGGGTCTTGCTGACAAACGCATTATGCATTCTCTTCGACCAGACTTGGCAGTATCACCATCATGTCTTGGCAATTATCTTTGTCTTGGTGACCGAGATGTGGAGACTTCTATCGGTGTATGTTATGGCTATTGGGGTGGTGTCCTACCGAATATCGTTTGTCTCCCTGACTGATGCATTGAGAGTCATATCAACATAAGTAGTCCTCGATGGAAGCTCTCACCGAACTCACCATGTCTCGCTGACCAGAGGAACTGAGTGCATCATATCAGCAAGAGTTGAGTCCCTTCGATGAGATGCCATGGTAAAGTGGGTTTGTCTCACTGATGAAGCACAAATAGCCTTTTCCAAACAGTTTGGTGAGAGATATTTCTTTCATTGTAAGGTCTTGGCAAGTGACCTTCGGTCTCGCTGACCTTACATGTGGATTTCTTCATGTGGCTTTTGGTGTAGGTGTGGTTTTCTCCTGGTGATCAAAATTTAACTCGAGGTGACTTTCACTAAAGCATGGTGCATTCTATATGAGGTCCCCCCGACATTGTTTTGTCTTATCGATAGCTCGATGAGTATTCTCTTCAGTGAGAAAATATAATGGTCTTGGTGAATAGGAATGACTATAAGGTCTTTCGGTGTGACATGAAGATTCTACAAGAGGTCTCCCCGACAGTTGGAAGCTACAGCGATATACATGATGAACACTCATCGGCGAGAGATATCCCTATGTCTCAATGAGTGGAAAGCACGTAAGGAAAAGAAAATTGGTAACACTTGGGGTGTTTTGCGAGAGGTCTTCCCGATATCACAGAGCTATGGAAAAACAAAAAGGAAGCTTGCGGATGCCTCTTGTCTTCGGTATAATGAAAAGAAGGTCATAGTGACATGCGACAGGTTTAACCATGGGGCTCTCGGTGAAGTAGAGTATAATCTACGGGACATCTCCCCGACTCTGATGGATCATAGCGAATGCGAGCACAGTGAACACGGACAGATAGCGATAAACGAGTGAATTTCCTTTGGCACAGCTACCGTCTTGTCTTGCCGACTGTTCACTGATGAATAATAGATTTTCAAACATTGTGGCCGACATGAACCTATTTGGATGACCATTGCAAGCCGACACAATTTGAGCTCGAATTTGATTGTTGGCTGACTTGTGATTTCAATATGATATTTTCTTCAAATGTTGGTATATAAATATACATATTGTAATTGTAAATGAGGACCAGTTATCAATTTTTTGATACAGTAGGCAAATTGTATGGATACAAAATAGTAAATTTATCAAATCAGAAGCTATGATGCATGTTCTAAAATGGAGATATTTATTAATGTCAATTGATGTTGTTGCACATGTCTAGTATCAGTTATCTGTTGAATTTAATAAGAGAATTGCTAAGTTGTCTCCAAGTTGGATTCTTTCTGATTGTTTAAATTGATATGACAAGTTTGTATTCAATTTATCAATGCACATTTGTTTTACTTGTGTGATCGATTGATTGGTTCTTTCAAGTAAAGACTAAATCCTTTTAGTTAATCACAGTAATTAGAGAGATTTAATTGGATTATTCAAGTAGAGTTTAGTAATCACATTCTTGCATGTTTATACAAGTTGTAAAAAAAATGTATGCCAGATAATTTGTGTCTTCTCCAGAGAGTGTTGTTCATTTTGATCCCATTTGACTCTGCATACCCAACAAGGCACTAGTCTCTGCACTTCACCATTTGAACTTATTCATTTTTCTTTACATATGTTAATCAAGCATTCATTTTAGGATTCAGATCAGAATATTTTTACTGTTTTCAAGTTGGATTTCATTTATTCACCTCCCATTGCCATTGTGAACAAATTTTTTTAAGATGATAGTCACAAGTTAAGTCTACACCATTCAAAAAGGTACACCCACCCAGGTTTGCAGCACCTAAAGAGTAGAAGGTTGAGTTCTCTTGACCTTGTTTGTTACCCTAAAATGTATCAAGAGATTGGCAGCCTCTTAAGGCATTGAGCTTGCATTTTTGAGAGCTAACAAATTGGTGACTCTACTAGGGAATACATTCAAAATCAAGGCCTTAATCATAGAGTCAGGAACTATATACAGACTCCGCTGGGAATAAGAAAAATCAAGTATTTTCTCATTTTTGATAAAAGTAAGTGGTGACTCTGACAGAAATTTTATAGCTATTTATCATGAATGGAAGATCTCAATACAAGGGAGGTCATATTGGATCCCCTGCTAGCAACAGTAAGTGGACACACAAGGATGACAGAGCTAATAAATGAAAGAGGATCAATGAGGACATGTGCATAACAGACAAAGGAAAAGCACCAAGAGCACATTGTGAAACATATAATTGCTATGATACATGGAGAGATGATTCAAGTGCAGAACTTTGTACCCCTGAAGATCAAAGAAATTATTTCTCTTCTCTCAATCTTCAGAAATAGGCTGAGTTTGAAGCTAGGAAGCAGGTTGAGTTTGAAGCTAGACTTGAGCCTGAACGAATCAGAATTCAACATGAATATGATCAGAAGATGGAAAATGATCAAAACCAGATTAATGAGAATGTGATTTCTCAAACTGATTATGAGTCTTTGGCTTATGAGGAAGTCAAGGAACGGTTTGAATCTCAGAAGAAGGAGAGAGAAGAAAAGGAAAAAGGCCCAGATGATACAAGCAATGAAAGAATTTGAATTGCAAAAAAATTAAAACATTGCTCAGACAGTTGATCACCCCCCAAAGTATGTGCCACCTCATAAATAGGGTAATCATGGTGCAGGGTCTTCTGGTCCACCTATATCTCCTCACCATCAGATGAGAAATCATCACAAATATCCAAATCATCCACCTCATATTCCCACATAGCATACAAATGTGCATCCACCTCTTGGTCAGCATCACATCCCTCAGCATAATGCACAATAAAATAATCCTATACATCAGTATCAATATCCACCTATCCCTCCCCCTCACCAATACGCAGTAATGATCAAGTAGTTTGATTTGGCAGGGTTCAATCTATGCCCTTACCCTATGGATAGCAGCTGGAGAGGTCTGGTTCCCAAGTTTACAAGAAGCAATGCTATCACTGCTGAAGAACATCTAAGGAATTTCAATGTGTTCATTCAAGACATAGGTATGCCACATGAAGATTTGCATATGAGGCTCTTTATGATGTCACTTATTGAAGATGCTAGGGATTGGTTTAATAGCTTTCCAGCGTATTCAATTAATTCTCTTCAAGCATTCCAAGATCGATTCCTAGAGCAATATGGGAATCTAAATGCACCAGATGCAACTCTTCATGAATTGATGCGAATTCAGAAAAATCAAAATGACTCAGTTTATGATTTCAACCGAAAATTCAACAAATTACAGACTAAGATACCTCCTGGATCAAGGTTGCTAGATTATGTAGCTTTAAGTGTTTATTTAAATGCATTTGATCCCAAAAAAGGGTACGAACTGAGAAATAGATTTCCAAGAGATCTAGCTGAAGCACAGAAGATTGCATTGACAATTGAACATAACAAGAAGGCTACTAGTATAATTAGTAAAAGAGACAACCTGAGGCCTCCTCAGAAAGGTAACAATTATCAGTACAAATAAGAGAATACATACAGAAATGAGAATAGAAATGAGAGGCCAAGGTTACATGATATGCCTTACAATACAGACTAGAAAGATGGGAAACCTATATTAGCTAAGCCCAGAAATAAAGACACTCTTGATCTATTGAGCAAGAAAGAAACTTACATGGTGAGTAATAATTACTTTTGTGAAATTTGTAATCAGCCACATTCTCCAAACTATTGTGTTGTAGCTCAAAGGATGCAAAAAGAAGGAATGTTGATGGATGGAGAGAATCACACGGTGTATTTGACTTCAAATTTTTTTCACCATGTTGAGGAAATAAATTCATCTTCAGAGGATGAAGGCTATGAATATGATGTTTCCAATCAGAAGTATAATGTCCATATGGCTAAATAGCAGATCTATAATGATTCTGATAAAGATTACACAGAGCCATATGTTCAGTGTAATGTAAGGAGACTCACTGAAGATGAAATAGAAAGAATAACTATTGCTACAATTGAGAAAGCCAAAAGTCAATACTGGTTGAGAAACAGAAAAGTAAATGAGCTAGATGGAGTTCCTGGGGGAATTTTTATAAAAGATCAAAAGGCCACAAAGGAAACTATAAAGAAGCCAGAAAACAAGTAGCATGATAAAATTGAACAGAAGCCTATCCAAAAGCATAAAGTTGAAGAATTACACAAGGAAATGGAAAAGTCTGATCAGCCTAGTAAAAAAGAAAAAGAAGAAAGCAAAGGAGAGACGCCAGAACTGAAGAAGAATGTTAAGATAGAGAGCTCCTCTTTTGACTTCACATAGGTGTTATCGACATCATGTCTTAGCGATTATCTTTTGTCTTAGCAACCGGCATGTGGAGACTTCTATTGGCATATGTTATGGCTATCGGGGTGGTGTCCTACCGAATATCATTTGTCTCCCTAACTAATGGATTGAGAGTCATATCGGCATAAGTAGTCCTCAATGGAACCTCTCACTAAACTCATCATGTCTCACCGACCAAAGGAACTGAGTGCATCATATCGGCAAGATTTGAGTCCCTTCGATGAGACGCCATGGCAAAGTGGGTTTGTCTCATTGATGAAGCACAAATGGCATTTTCCAAACGGTTCGGTGAGAGATATTGCTTTCGTTGTAAGGTCTTGGCAAGTGACCTTCGGTCTCACCGACCTTACATGTGGATTTCTTCATGTGGCTTTTAGTGTAGGTGTGGTTTTCTCCTGGCGATCAAAAGTTATCTTGGGATGACTTTCGGTAAAGCATGGTGCATTCTATATGAGGTCCCCCTGACATTGTTTTGTCTTGACGATAGCTCGATGAGTATTCTCTTCAGTGAGAAAATCTAATGGTCTTGGTGAATAGGAATGACTACAAGGTCTTTCGGTGTGACATGAAAATTCTACAAGAGGTATCCCCGACAATTGGAAGCTACAACGATATACATGATGAACACTCATCGGCAAGATATATGCCTATGTCTCAACGAGTGGAAAGCACATAAGGAAAAGCATATCAGTAACACTTGGGGTGTTCTATGAGAGGTCTTCCTGATATCACAGAGCTATGGTGAAAATAAAAGGAAGCTTGCACATGCCTCTTGTCTTCAGTATAACGAACAGAAGGTCACAATGACATGCAATAGGTTTAACCACGGGGCTCTCAGTGAAGTAGAGTATAATCTACAGGACATCTCCCTGACTCTGATGGATCACGGTGAATGCGAGCATAGTGAACATGGACAGATAGCGATAAACGAGTGAATTTCCTTCCGCATAGCCACCGTCTTGTCTTGCCGACTGTTCACTGATGAATAACAAAATTTCAAACACTATGGCCAACATGAACCTATTTGGATGACCGTTGCAAGCCAACACAATTTGAGCTCGAATTTGATTGTTGGCCAACTTGTGATTTCAATATGATATTTTCTTCAAATGCTGGTATATAAATAGACATATTGTAATTGTAAATGAGGACCAGTTATCAATTTTTTGATACAGTAGGAAAATTGTATGGATACAAAATAGTAAATTTATCAAATCAGAGGCTATGATGCATATTCTAAAATGGAGGTATTTATGAATGTCAATTGATGTTGCTGCACATGTCTGGTATAAGTTATCTATTGAATTTAATAAGAGAATTGCTAAGTTGTCTCCAAGTTGGATTCTTTTTTATTGTTTAAATTGATATGACAAGTTTGTATTCAATTTATCTGTGCACATTTGTTGTACTTGTGTGATCGATTGATTAGTTCTTTCAAGTAAAGACTAAATCCTTTTAGTTAATCACAATAATCAGAGAGATTCAATTGGATTATTCAAGTAGAGCTTAGTAATCACATTCTTGCATGTTTATACAAGTTGTAAACAAAATGTATGCCAGATAATTTGTGTCTTCTCCAGAGAGTGTTGCTCATTTTGATCTCATTTGACTCTACATACCCAACAAGGCACTAGTCTCTACACTTCACCATTTGAACTTATTCATTTTTCTTTACATCTATTAATCAAGCATTCATTTTAGGATTCAGATCAGAATATTGTTATTGTTTTCAAGTTGGATTTCATTTGTTCACCTCCCATTGCCATTGTGAACAAATTGTTTTAAGAAGATAATCACAAGTTAAGTCTGCACCATTCAGAAAGGTACACCCACCTAGGTTTGCAGCACCTAAAGAGTAGAAGGTTGAGTTCTCTTGACCTTGTCTGTTACCCTAAGACTTATCAAGAGATTGGCAGCCTCTTGAGGCATTCAGCCTACATTTTTGAGAGCTAACAAATTGGTGACTCTACTGGAAGTTTTAAAATAGAACCAGCTCAGCTATAATTAATTAATAGTGATCCAATTGAAAAACATACTGCACAGAATTGCAATGGCGTATGGAAGATGTATTTTTATGGAGCCTGCAGTCAAGAGGGTAATGGAGCTAGAATTTTATGTGTTTCATCTGGAGGTATTACTTTTAAATATTCTTTTCTGTTAGCATTTGAATGTACAAACAATGTGGCAAAGTATGAAGCTTTATTGATAGGCTTGAATATAGTTGTGAAACATAAAATCAAGTTGTTGGCTGTTTTGGGTGATTCTGAGTTGGTTGTTTCATAGATCAAATCAAAATATGCAGCAAAACACAAAAGATTAAAACAATATAGGAATGTTGTATGGGATACAATTGAATTATTTGATGCATTTTCAATTGAATGGATTGACAGATCAAAAAACATAATGGCTGATTTTTTAGCAAATGTGGTGCTGAAAAGAGATGATGTCACATTGGCTAGGGTATCACAGATTGAGTTCAAGACAAGGCCTGCTATTCCTGATAACATTTATAACTAGTAGGTCTTCAATGATGATGTTGATCTTTTGAAATTTCTTCATTGTGTAGATCAGTATGAAGCCCAAGAAATCAATTTCAATGCTTTTGTTGAAGAAGTTGATGGGAAGTAAACAGTGTTTGGAAAAGAAATATTGCAGCTCAAAAAAAATAAGCTTCCTAAAGGATTAGTGGCACTAGAAAGGGTGTATGACAGAAATGATCGGTCCCTTATGAAGCAAACACCAATCAAAAATGAAGATGTTGAAGAGATTAACTTGGGGACTGAAATAACACCAAGAAAGGTGTACATAGGTAAGAAGATAAGCCCTACAATCAGAAGAATGTTGATAGAGTTGCTGAGAAAATACAAGCATGTTTTTGCTTGGTCTTATGAAGATCTAAAAGCGTACAGGGAAGATTTGTTTCAGCATGAAATACCATTAATTCCAGATGCCAAACCTTTCATAAAAAAGAAAAGACCCATAAATCCAAAGTTGGAGCCTAAAATGCAAGAAGAATTGACAAAGCTCAGGGATGGAGGAATTATCAAACCAATCAGGCACTCAACGTGGGTTTAAAATTTGGTTCCTGTGAGAAAGAAGAATGGTGATATTAGATTATGTGTGAATTTCAGAAATTTGAACATGGCATCTCTCAAAGATAATTATCCTCTACCCAACATGGAGGCAATATTGCATAAGGTGATAGGGTGTGAGTTGTTGTCCATGATGGATGGATTTTTAGGATACAACCAGGTTAAAGTCAAGGAATCAAAGCAATACAAAAAAACATTCATAACTCCTTGGGGAACATATGTATACATAAGAATGCCATTTGTTCTCACTAATGCTGGAGCAACTTTCTAAAGAGCTATGGATGTAGCATCTACAGACTTGATCAATGTTATCATGGTAGTATACCAGGATGACTTGACTGCTTATTCGAAGAAGGCTGAAGATCATGTGCAACATCTTGAAAAGGTATTTATTAAAGCTCTTGAATATGGTATTAGTTTAAATCCAAAGAAGTGTCATTTTGCAGTCACAGAGGGTAAGCTCTTAGGACATATTGTTTCAAAAGAGAGAATTAGGATAGATCCTGAGAGAGTTGAAGCTATTGATAAAATTCTTGTTCCCAAAACTATCAAGGCTATATAGTCATTCTTTGGACAAATTAATTTTGTTAGAAGATTTGTCTCTAATTTTGCTAAGATCATTAAGCCCATATCGAAAATGTTGAAGAAAGGACAAAAAATGGATTGGATTGTAGAAGCTTTAGATGCTTTTATATCTATCAAAAGGGCTATCAAGGAGGATCATGTACTTAAATATCCATATTTTGCATAGCCTTTTCAGATTTTTTCATTTTCTTCAATGCATACTATTGTTGTTATGTTACAAAAGAATAATGATGGTCATGAACAGCCTGTGTCTTTCTTTAGTAAATCATTACAGGGGTTTGAATTGAAGTATGACATAATGGAAAAATAGGCTTTTGCATTGGTAAAGGCCACAAAAGCATTCAAACCATATATTGTTGGAGCGAAGGTGATTGCTTATGTCCCTCATGCTGTTGTTAAAGATATCTTGACACAATCTGAAGTAATAGGAAAAATATGTAGATGGATCAACAAGATGCAAGAGTTTGACATGGAGATACAGATCACCAAGCTAGTAATAGGTCAAGGCTTGGCTAGGCTAATGGCAGAATCAAATATTGAAGCAAGTCAAGTCTGTAATATTGAAGAAGGGTTTGCAATTGCAAGCATTGAGCACACTCCTTGGTATACTAATATCATGCATTATCTTAAATACATGAAGTGTCCAGAAGGATTGAGTGATAGCCAGAGGAGAACTTTGAAGTTGCAGGCATCCAAATATGTTTTTATGGATGGAGATCTATTTTGGAAAAACAAAGATGGCATATTGTTATTATGTCTAGATGAGTCACAGGCCAATCGTGTTTTAAGATAAATGCATGAAGGAGTTTGTGGAGGACATTATTCAACAACAACAACTGCACACAAAATTCTCAGGCCAGGTTATTATTGGCCAAAGGTTTTTAATGACTCTTTTACACATGTGAGAAGATATGAGGCCTGCCAAAAAATTTCTGGAAGATTGAAGTACCAGGGTGCTTTGCCACTTCGACCCTTGTAGGCTGATGCCTCTTTCCATCAATGGGGAATTGATTTCATAGGAGAGATACAGGAAGGGTCAAGTGGAGGATACACGTGGATATTAGTTGCCACTGATTATTTTACTAAGTGGGTGGAGGCAATCCCAACTAAGCAAGCTACAAGTAAGGTAGTTAATAATTCCCTGATGGACAACATTATCACTAGATTTGATACACCATTGAGGATAATCATAGACAATGGGATGTGCTTCAGATCAGATGAATTCAAAAGCTTTTGTGGTAAGTATGGCATTACTATTTCTTATGAAACCCCTTATCATCCACAAGCCAATGGTCAAGAAAAGTCCAACAATAAGAGTCTCTTGAAGATTATAAAGAGGATGCTAGGACAAAACAAGAAGGATTGGGATTCAAAGTTAAAACTGGTTGTGTGGGCAGATAGGATCATTGTGAAGAAGGAAATTGGAAAATCCCCATTTGAATTGATGTATGGAGCACAAGCCAGAATGCCTTTGCAAAATTTGTTGCCAGTCTACAAGTTTATCTTATAGGAAGATTTGGAAGTTCCTGAGCCTATGGAGGATAGAATGGAACAACTTTCTGAACTTGATGAAGTAAGGAGAGAGGCCTAAAGTCAAAATATGAAGTTATAGACACAGATGAAGTATCTTTTTGACAAGAAGGAAAAGGGTAGAAAATTTGAAAAGAATGACTTGGTGTTGATGTGGAATGCAAGGTGTCAGGAGAAAGGCAAGCATGGTAAATTTGAAGCTCTTTGGCTAGGACCTTTTGTTGTTGTTGGAAAGAAGGGTGAAGACTCATACTATCTACAGAACATGGCTAGTGAAGATCAGGAATTTCCTGTTCATGGGAAATTCTTGAAGAAATTTTTCTCTTGAGCAACATAGAGGATTAAGGGTTGCCAGTGCATGGAAAACTCTTGCTTATCCTCTTTAAAATTATTTTCCATGCACAGTAGTTTAGGATTTTTCCCATCTCCATTTCACTCTCATTTTTCATTCACTTCCATTTTGCATTCTTTTTGCATTCATCCCTTCATGCTTCATTTCCATTTCCATTCTGCTCACTGGCTCATCATCTTGTGTCTAGTCTGCTCACTAGAGATTCTCGATCCTTGCAATGATCTCACTATCATTCATCCCCAGACGGAGCCACTAGTGGGACTATAAAAATTTGATGTTTTTACATATGTTTTCACTCATAAATTTCCAGATTTGGTCCTACCGTATGCATATTTCACCCATATTTTGCCATATTGTCCCATTGAATATGTTGGGTCATGCATATTTTACATTCTGGTTCATTTCGGCGTGAGAATACCTCTGTCTCCCCGACCCATTGTACGTTTTTTTCTAACATAAGTCTATGTTGCCTATTGGCAAGACTTATTATTTGTCATGGCGATTGGTTTTCGCTTATAGGCACCATTCGGCAGGAGTTGCGGCATCGGCATATGGTCATAGCAATTTTTTTGGGTCTTGCCGATAAATGCATTATGGATTCTCTTCGGCCAAACTTGGCGGTATCGGCATCACGTCTTGGCGATTATCTTTTTTCTTAGCGACTAGCATGTGGAGACTTCTATCGGCGTATGTTATAGCTATCAGGGTGGTGTCATACCAAATATCATTTGTCTCCCCAACTAATGCATTGAGAGTCATATCGGCGTAAGTAGTCCTTGATGGAAGCTCTCACCAAACTCATCATGTCTCGCTGACTAGAGGAACTGAGTGCATCCTATCGGCAAGAGTTGATTCCCTTCGATGAGATGCCATGGAAAAGTGGGTTTGTCTCAACGATGATGCACAAATGGACTTTTCCAAACAGTTTGGTGAGAGATATTGCTTTCGTTGTAAGGTGTTGGCGAGTGACCTTCGGCCTCGCCAACCTTACATGTGGATTTCTTCATGTGGCTTTTAGTGTAGGTGTGGTTTTCTCCTAGCAATCAAAATTTATCTTGGGGTGACTTTCGGTAAAGCATGGTGCATTCTATATGAGGTCCCCCCGACATTGTTTTGTCTTGCTGATAGCTTGATGAGTATTCTCTTCGGTGATAAAATCTAATGGTCTTGGTGAATAGGAATGACTACAAGGTATTTTGATGTGACATGAAGATTCTACAAGAGGTCTCCCCGATGGTTGGAAGCTACAACGATATACATGATGAACACTCATCGGTGAGAGATATCCCTATGTCTCAGTGAGTGGAAAGCACGTAAGGAAAAGCATATCAGTAACACTTGGGGTGTTCTGCAAGAGGTCTTCCAGATATCATAGAGCCACAGAAAAACACAAAGGAAGCTTGTAGATGCCTCTTGTCTTTAGTATAATGAACAAAAGGTCATAGTGACATGTGACAGGTTTAACCACAGGGCTCTTGGTGAAGTAGAGTATAATCTACGGGACATCTCCCCGACTCTGATGGATCACGGCGAATGTGAGCATAGTGAACACAGCCAAATAGCGATAAACAAGTGAATTTCCTTTGGCATAGCTACCATCTTGTTTCACTGACTATTCACTGATG
Organism: Sequoia sempervirens; assembly: GCA_007258455.2. Classification (NCBI taxonomy): domain Eukaryota; kingdom Viridiplantae; phylum Streptophyta; class Pinopsida; order Cupressales; family Cupressaceae; genus Sequoia; species Sequoia sempervirens. The sequence goes on from VDFB02271358.1 coordinate 305,470,264, forward strand.
AATAACAGATTTTCAAACACTGTGGCCGACATGAACCTGTTTGGATGACCGTTGCAGGCTGACACAATTTGAGCTCAAATTTGATTGTTGGTCGACTTGTGATTTCAATATGATATTTTCTTCAAATGTTGGTATATAAATAGACATATTGTAATTGTAAATGAGGACCAGTTATCAATTTTTTGATACAGTAGGCAAATTGTATGGATACAAAACAGTAAATTTATCAAATCAGAGGCTATGATGCATGTTCTAAAATGGAGGTATTTAGGAATGTCAATTGATGTTGTTGCACATGTCTAGTATTAGTTATGTATTGAATTTAATAAGAGAATTGCTAAGTTGTCTCCAAGTTGGATTCTTTCTGATTGTTTAAATTGATATGACAAGTTTGTATTCAATTTATTAGTGCATATTTGTTATACTCGTGTGATCGATTGATTGGTTCTTTCAAGTAAAGACTAAATCCTTTTAGTTAATCACAGTAATCAGAGATATTCAATTGGATTATTCAAGTAGAGCTTAGTAATCACATTCTTGCATGTTTATACAAGTTGTAAACAAAATGTATGCTAGATAATTTGTGTCTTCTCTAGAGAGTGTTGCTCATTTTGATCTCATTTGACTCCGCATACCCAACAAGGCACTAGTCTCTTCACTTCATCATTTGAACTTATTCATTTTTCTTTACATCTATTAATCAAGCATTCATTTTAGGATTCAGATCAGAATATTGGTACTGTTTTCAAGTTGGATTTCATTTGTTTACCTCCCATTGCCATTGTGAACAAATTGTTTTAAGAAGATAATCACAAGTTAAGTCTGCACCATTCAAAAAGGTACACCTGCCTAGGTTTGCAGCACCTAAAGAGTAGAAGGTTGAGTTCTCTTGACCTTGTCTATTACCCTAAAACATATCAAGGGATTGGCAGCCTCTTGAGGCATTCAGCCTACGTTTTTCAGAGGTAATAGACCGATTAGCTTTTTTATTCATTTCACTATTCGGGACCCTCATTTCATGGTTTAGATCACTCGTCTCCCCATTCCAAATGCCCATGCACCCATTTTGAGAGTCCATTTTCCATCTTAAATGTTCATCCCCTCAGTGCACACACCCGCTCACCCCTTCAGGATCCCTATTGACTCAGTCATTCTCCACGTTTCGGATATCATTTCTCCATCTCGGATCACCATTATTCCATTGAAACCTTGTTAGAGTAGTTATCCAAATTGACCTAGGTGTTCATCTCTAATCGTCTTCCATCACAACTGACTTAGGATTGTCATCCATCCTAATTCAGTCATCCTTGTCGGCCCAATCAATCCACTTCAATCTCAAGTTGGATTCGGTGTTGTTATCACACATCCACCTTTTAGTCAATTTATCAACACCTAGTGTTACCAAGGGTCACTTTCAAACTCGGTTTTAGATTCTAGTTATTACCCTTTATCCTAGTCAATCATCAATCCAAATCAAATCATCATATCATCCAATCCAGGTTGGCCAATCATCTACCAATCAACCCAATCTGATCTCATCAAACAAATCCATTTCGAATTAATCATCCACATCAATCCTATCAAGCCACATCCTTTTTGGCTAATGAATCATTGAATCAAATTGATCATGTCATCACCAAGGTCATCCTAGAATCCTAGTGCATCATATCATCTTGCATGCCCATTCAAACCTAGTCACAAACAAGGAAAATGGCTGAGCAACAAGCCCAACCAAACATCCCTCAAGATCCCAACAACCCAGCTAATATCTCGTAAGATTCCACTAACAGTACGAATATCCCTCGAGATCCTCATAATGGTACATCATCACAATCCAACATTGACGGTCAAAACACATCACCACCCAGGGATGAGAACATGGTCAACCAACCTGAACTTACATTTGAGGAACACTTTAGTAACCCTACCAATGTGCAAATGACTGACCGCCTGTTTGAAAGACATGGGGAAGAAATCTTGGTGCATCTCATTGAAAAAGGTGTCAAACTTCCACCAAGTGTTGACTTATCCAAATATAGAAGTTCCACATCTAACGTACCCCAAGGTTCACAAAATGCACCAGGTAGTTCATATGTCCCCAATGTTCCTCTATTTGAAGGTTGGCATCAACCTGATTTCAGCAACGTCGTTATGTATCCCATTAACAATCCCTCGCACCCTGCAATCTCGATCATGGGAGCTCCTCAAGTAGTTGATCCCAATGATCCTTTTTCCTTTGGCATGCCACAAGACATTCCACAACCTCCACCAATAATGTTAACAGCACCACCCCTTTCAAATCCAACTCCTGTCAGCACTGGGGGAAGCCCTTTTACTGCATTGCCTCCACCTTTTGGGGCCATAAAACTACCATTGCCTTCATACGCATCTCCACAGCCCCCCAATCTAACTTACCACCTCCATTATTGCCACAAGGTACATCCCAGCCAAATGTCCCCTTTGGTACCCAACAACCTCCTTTGCAAAACAACCCTACATTATCTTAGCTTCCCCAATAACAACAACTACCATATAACCCTTCATTCTCTTCACAACAACCACCACACCAATCGCAAAGAAATTTGTCCCGACCTCCCGCTCAAACCATATCTTCGTTCCTCACATCCATTCTACATCCACGAGCTTAGACATAATACAACATCCCATCTTAGCCCAAACAACATCTCACATCATATCAGCAACCACCACAGCATCATTATTACCAACAGTAGTCCTAGCATCAACCACCTTATGCAGCCTCCCAACAGTTGTAGCAATACCCTCATTATCAACAGGTCAATCCACAACATCACATCTAAGCCCCTCAGTAGCCTACCTCACATTTTTATCAAACAAATCTGTACTATACATCACAACAACAACCCATGTACCAACAAAATACCTCAGCATACCAGCAAGGGATTTCATCATCTCACTACCAAAATTCATACCTCAACATTTTGACACTCTCTCAGCGAGATCCTTCATCATCCTACCATCCATATCCATCCAACCCGCCTTTGGCTCTTATGCCACCAGTCAACTCGGATCTGTTAGAAATCAAAGCTACTCTGAAATATCTTCAAGCTGGGACTAGCAAACAATCATTAAAATTTGAAGACATATCTCCCTATCCATTTGATCCCTCCATCTCATTGATCCCCTTCCCTAAACATTTTGAAATACCAAAATTCGACAGATACAAGGGGAACAAAGATCCTAAGGCTCACTTGCAGGAGTTTTACTCCTAGTGTCAAGAATTTATGCACAATGACAACTATCTCTTGCGCCTGTTCCCACAGAGTCTAACAAGCAATGCCCTAGAATGGTTCATGGGTCTAGAATGAGGGTCAATAAAATATTTTGTGGACTTGTCAGAAAAAAAAATTTCCTACTTCTCCTTCAATTTGGAGGACACTGACACCTTAGATCTCCTCAAAGAAAAACGTGAGGGGGAAACCTTTGCTAGCTACCTTCAAAGGTAGCATGCACTAGCAAGATGAATGAAAACCCCTCTAAAAGAGGACATGGTCACCCACTTAATGAAGAACTCTCATCCCAATATGGCTCATAATTTCATGTTACATTGTGTCACCACTTTCATGGAGATAGTGGAAAAAGGACCCATCCTTGAGTGCGCACTTGTTTACCAAAAGGAATGTCAAGATACACAATTATGATAGAGAAAGGTCATCTGGGGATAAGTCTCACTTTTGGAACAAGAAAAAAAATGCAGTGAATGATGGTGTCACTGGCACTAAACATGTTTAGATAGCCAATACCTCCCAATGACAACAACCATTTGTACCTAATACCATATTCATACCATAGGGGGCATCTCGTCCTCCTCAATAGTCAAACCAAAACTGTCAAGGGAACTAAAAATGCCAATATGCTCAATTAGGAGAACCCTTGAGTGTCATCTTCAATAAGTTGTTACAGATCAACTATCTGATCACCTATCTTGTCACCAAGCCACTTGATGAATCCAAACCTAAACCTGCATGGTTTAGGAAAAATGAATATTGTGAGTTCCATAAAATCAAAGGACACACTCTGAATAAGTTTCAAGGTCTCAAAAACTATGTCCAAGATCTTATCAATCAAGGAGATATCAAAGTTGACACTAGTCAAGCCCCGTTGTCTAATGCTCAGTTGCAGATATACCAAAATGCCTTCCCTAACCATAATCAAGGCGCGAGCGCCTCCAGTAGCAATCCCCAAGACAAAAACACCAATAATGTAAGCTATAAAAAATGTACCCCTCAATTATGATGGCATTATCCATTACATTGAGCAGGTAGAACCCCGTGTGTCTATGATACATGTTAAAGCTGAAGATCCTCAATGTGTTGTTACTACGTGATGATCCCGCATCACTGTCCCTATGGCCTCCACACCCACCTAGTCAACTCTTGTAAACTCTCAATACAACATTCTTGATCACTTAGGGAAGACCCCCACTCATATCTCCATCTTGGATTTTCTTAAGTCTTCTCCTATACATAAAGAAATTCTCAATAGAGTCGTACAAGAAACCCATGTACCTAATGACATCGATCCCACATGATTCCAAGCCCTTGTGGGACACCTAGCTTTTTCTTACCAACTACACTTCAGCTAGAATGACATGCCAAATATTGATGCCAATCATAACCATCCATTACACATTAAAGTCCTGGTTGCCCGACATAAAATAAAAAGAGTCCTGGTAGATAATGGCTCTACCCTTAATTTATGCACTCTGAAATTCATAAAATAGGTGGGGTATACCCAAGCAGATTTGAGTAACCAAATCATCATAATCAAGGCTTATGATAATGCAGAAAGAAATTCTATCAATCTTCCTATTCAAGTTGGATCGGTAGTTTAGTATACTACTTGTCATGTCCTTGATCTGGAATTACCATACAATCTCATCCTCGGATGCCCGTGGCTCCATGCCATGCAAGCTGTCCCCTCCACGTACCATCAATGCTTAAAATTCATGGTTAATGGACCAGAGATCACCATTTATGTTGACCCCCAACCATTTGAATATTATTGTGCTTTAGAAGCGTCATTTCCCCATTTACATTATTGTCCTAGGGTTGAAATGGGGGCATCTCATTCATCATCCACTCATCCACCCTCCATGACAGCCACTCCATCTTCCACCAACAATCCTATAGTCAAAAAAGTCAAGATCATTGACAAGGGGTGTTGGGAATACGAAATGTATACTAATCTTAATGTGGCAACCATGCCACCGTCACTGCATGAGTATGGTCAACCTTCACATGCTACTCCAAAGGAAGACAATACTATCACCTTCAGTACAAAAAACATCCCTACTACCACTTTCAGGTCCCCTAGTATCAAGATAGATGCACCAGAAGAGGATATAAGTCAATGGGTATACCGAGAAGAACCCCAACCAAATCCTCCTCTAAAGGAATACTTTTAGGAAGCATATCCTTGGTCAACTAAGTTTGCAGAGAAGTATAACTACCAAGGAAGGGGCCTAGGTAAAGAAGAACAGGGTCGGTTGCAACCTATTGATACATCAAAGCTTCCAAAGAACATAGGCATTAGATATGATAAAAAGTAGAAAGTCCCTGCAACATCATCTAATACTTCCAATAGTGTTGTTTTGGATGATGGCTCATTGGAAGACATACCCGAGGAGGAATCCATCATATGTCCATACGATGATGTCAATCACACAGACCTATCATCCATGTTCAAATACCTATTTGTATGTACCATTAGCCCATCCCTTCGTTATCCTAAGCTTATTGATTGGGACCTATGTGACAACACACCTGTCAATATGTCTATGGATACATATGTCAACCTCATGGGATTGGGCTAGGATGAACACTCCAGTCACAAAAATAAGAACATGAAAAATTAAAAAATGGTCAGCTAGTGAAAACCTCCCTGAGGCACTTCCTGAACTTGAAAAAGTAAAAATAAAGGATGTATCTGATGGTGAAAACCTCGAAGAGGCACTGGAGGATGGAGATGTTCATCTTCCCCTTGTGGGAACTCAGTTATCTACTCGATCATCTAGCCTAATCGAAGACACTCAAGAAGTTAATCTGGGTACTACTGAAAATCCCAAGATCACCTATGTAGCTAAGTCACTCTCAGAGCAAGAGTATCCAGTCATCGTGCATCTACTCCAAGAGGGTATCATTAACTTTTCTTGGTCATATTCAGACATGCCAATATTAGACCTCGCTTTAGTGGTTCACCATCTAGACGTTTGCCCTGATGCCAAGCTTGTCAAATAGAAGCTCCAAAAAATGCATCCACAGGTAGCATTATCAGTCAAGAAGGAATTAGAGAAGTTACTAGACACAAGCTTTATCAGACCAATTCACTATTCTAATTGGATCTCCAATATAGTACATGTTTCCAAACCAATTGGAGACATTAGAATTTGCACATACTTATGGCATCTTAAAAAGGCCTGTCCAAAGGACGACTTCCATCTGCCCAATATTGACATGATGGTCTACCTTACTACAAGACATGAGATGTTATCCCTCATGGATGGTTTCTCTAGTTATAATTAGATTCAGATTGCACCTGAAGACCAACACAAGACCGCTTTCACAACACCTTGGGGTACTTTCTGTTACAACGTTATGCCCTTTGGTCTCAAAAATGTGGGGGCGACATCAGAGAGAAATGACAGTCATCTTCCATGACCTCATCCATATCATCATGGAGGATTATGTCAACGAATTGTTAGGGAAATCCATAACCCAATCAGAACATCCTACCATCCTGAAAAAGATCTTTGAACGGTTGGAACATTACAAGCTGCGGTTAAATCCAAAAAAGTGTCTTTGGTGTTATATCGGGAAAACTATTGGGTTTCATAGTCTCTCGAAGGGGTATTGAGGTTGATCCCACCAAGGTGAAAGCTATTCTGGACATGCCACCCCCGCACAATCTAAAGTAATTAAGAAGTATCCAAGGGAAGATGCAATTCATCTATCAGTTCATAGCCCAACTTGTAGATAAGTGTTAGCCATTCACTCATCTCCTAAAGAAAGACTCCACCTTCCCATGGAACCAACAGTTTTAGACAAGTTTTGATAAGATCAAGGAATACTTAGCTCACCCACCAATCTTGATGCCACCTATTCCAGGGAAACCCCTCATGCTTATATCTTTGCCACTTCAGTCACACTGGGGGAATTTTTGGCACAACATGATGAGTCATCAAAAGAGAAAGCAATCTACTACATCAATTGGACACTAGTTGGCTATGAGTTAAACTACTCTCCTATGAAAAAATCCTACCTCGCAGTAGTCTTTAGCACATAGAAACTCTAACAGTACATGCTTAGCCATCTGATCAAGTTAATAGAAAAAATTGATCCACTGAAGTATCTGTTATCCAGAACCACTCTAACTAGCCACATGGCCAAATGGGTCATGCTCCTAAGTAAATTTGACATAGATTATGTGGAGTGAAAATCAATAAAGGGACAAGTCATAGCTGACCAGTTGGCCAAGGAACCACTCGTAGATTCTTACCCTCTGGTCCCTGAGTTTCTAGATGAAGTTTACATAGTTACAAAAGCACCAGCTTGGACACTATATTTTGATGGCTCATATACTCATAATGGGTTAGGCGCAGGAATTCTATTAGTTACCCCTCAAGGTGACTACATTCCAAAATCATTCAGGATAGCATTCCCATGTACCAACAACATGGCAGAGTACAAAGGCCTCCTCACCTGCCTCTGAATTGCAAAGTAGTGTTACATAACTCACTTGAAAGTCTTTGGTGATTCATTGTTAGTCATCAAGCAGGTTAATGATGAATTCTTAATGAAATATGATAAACTATTACCCTACAAGAACATGGTGGATGATTTCAAGAAATATTTCACCTTCATACAATTTGACCAAATTCCCAGAGTGCAGAACAAAGCAGTTGATGCAATGGCCACTATTGGATCCCTAATCGATATGCCTAAAGTCGAACAGAGTGTGAGTTCCTTGTGGAACAACTTTTAATCCCAACATATGATATCCCTGAGACTGACATGGTGTGCGACATTGTGGGTCCCACTTCCCCCTGGTACTAGGACATATATACCTATCTCCATGATAATATTCTCCCTCCAGCTATTACACGCAATCAACACAAATCCTTCGATCATCGCTCTTCCCGATACCTTATCATCGATGATATGCTTTATCATTGCGGGTATGATGGAATCCTCCTTAGATGTCTAAATGAGACTGAAGCCCATGCTGCACTAATGGAAGTACATAGTGGTGTCTGTGGGGCTCATTCAAATGGTATGGCTTTGGCCAGAAGGATACTCTGAGCAGGACATTATTGGTCTACATTAGAACATGACGCTTGTGAATTTGTGAAGAAATGCCTTCCCTACCAACAACATGCAAATTTGATTCATGCTCTAGCACAAGACCTTCAACCCCTCCTAACACTGTAGCCCTTCTCTCAATGGGATTTTGACTTGATTGGAAAGATTTACCCACCATCTTCTGACGGCCATACATTCATAATTATTGCTATTGAGTACTTCACCCAAGTGGGTGGAAGCAATGCCACTCTCACATATCACCGGTACTCATATTTTAAAATTCATCATTTACCATATTCTTTGCAGATATGGTATTCCATCTACTATCCTCTCTAATAATGGAAGACCTTTTAAAAACTAGGCCATGAAACATCTCTGTGACACCTTTCATATCCAACATCGTTGGTCAACACCTTATTACCCTCAGGGTAATGGTTAGGCAGAAGCAACCAACAAGACCCTTATCTGCATCCTCAAAAAGGTTGTCAATAACACTGGTCGAGATTGACACCTCCATATTCATCCCGCCCTATGGGCATATCGCACATCCATCCACACCCCTATAAGTACCACTCCCTATTCTTTAGTGTATGGTGCCGAAGCCATCTTTCCAATCGAAGTTGAGCTCCCATCATTGAGGATCTCTCTAAAGAACCTTATCAACGAGGAGGATGCTCGTGTTGCACGCCTTGCACAACTAGAGTTACTTGATGAAAGAAGAATCAAAGTCTATGATCATCTACAAGCATACCAAAACTGCCTCAAGTGTAACTACAATAAGAAGGTTTTTCCTCGACAATTCCAAGTTGGTGATCTTGTCCTTAAAGAGAACCAGTGCACCCAACAAAATCGTGATAAAAAGGGAAAATTTGAGGCAAACTAGTTGGGGCCTTATATCATAGTCGCTAAATATGGATCTGGGGCATACAAACTAACTACTCTTGAAGAATATCCCCTCGAAGAACCCATCAATATCATGCATCTGAAGAGGTTCTACACCTAAGTCCGCTTGGTAACCCCACCTAATCAAAAAAAATCAAAAAATCAAAAAAAGATCCAAAAATAGTAAAGAGAAATAAATTTGTCCTATGGTGAAAACCACCTTTTGGTGGTGCCTTGGATAAGTACAGATGGTGAAAACCTAGTAACAGGCATCATCCGTAGAGGGCTTAATCATTATCTACCCGACATCCTAGTTGTTTTATGCTTTCATCCACACTATCATCCTCACCCATCCCATCCTTGGTCGCTTGGTATATTTTGATTGAGCATTGGACAATCCATCTTGGCTATCCTTCATCCTGAGCTTTTCAATATCCTGCTCTGAGCTTATGTCATTTGTTTGATCGTCAGTCGGTTTGTGTCTTCATATAGCCCCCCCCATCGTGTCAATCTCCTTCTTGATCTCATCTTGTCATGTCCTTAGTCGAACTATGTTGCCCCTGTGCTATCACGTAGGCAAGGTTGATCATTTGATCTGCCCCCGGGGTATTCTGACCATCCTGTGTTGGTCGTCCATCATCTTCCTTCATCATCTTATTTTTGTTTTATCCATAGTCTTTTCCTAAACTACAAGGGCTCTGCGCTTTCATGTAGGCAAGGCTAATCTTTGATTGGCCCCTGAGCCCCTAGGTCTATAGGGTGTGTCAGTTCGTGTTCTTGTCTGGCTCATTCTTCACCAGCAAAATTCCCTAGTGTTAAAACATCTATCTAATGGAAAACATCTTGCATCAATTGGGTCATTTTAGTTTAGTATCCATCATCGGTCTCAACAGGATGCATCCTTCCTAATAGACCACTTCAATCCCATCCATCCCCTTGATCCTATGGCAAAGGACGTTTGAAATTGATTGCAATTTTTGATGCTTTTAGACTTTTTTTATCAGTTGAGCTCCCTATCAGCACTTTTCATGGTCACCTTGATCCATCATACCATGGTGTGCTTTGACTAGTCAACCTAGGGGCATATCTTGATCTTTTCTTTGTTGTTGTCTTTTCAGTTGTCCCATGTAGTACCTGCCAAGATCCTTGAGGTCTTGTGTTATGCTGGGGCATCCTTGTGTGTTTGTGGTTATCCCAATACCTGGCCCGACCAAGGTCATTGTGACCTTGGGGTGTCAGGATAGCCTTTTTGTTTGTTGTGATTGTTTCATGCATTGGATACCAACTCGCCTTAGCCTTACATATCAGGGTATTTGGTATCTTATGCTATAGCAAAAATCAATGCTCCGAAGATGGAAAATTACATTCTTAATTGCACTGCATTTCATTTCACTACATACACTCTCCATTCAACCTTCTTCATGACCTAGGACTTGTGATTTAGGTTGTGCAAGGTCTTGACTCTTTTCCCTCTTAATCTTCCTCTCAGGAAACTAATGGTTTTTTGACAGGTACAGTATCACACCCACAGTACACCTATCACCTATCTGCACTCCCATGTAGGTCCTTACTCACACTTAGGTTTGCATTATAGGAACTCATCTTTCATTCATATTTCATGTTACAATATAGGTTCAATATATTTCATAATTCATAGGATGATTAGCTTAAGCATCATAGTTTCATTTAATCCATACACATCCATATTAACATTTACATCATACATGCATTATCCCCCACCAAAACATATTGTTAACTACATCCTAAATATTCATATCATTCTGCATTATCAACATTAATATATGTATAATCATCCATTCTTATGAACATGTGCATACATAAACCAAATCATCCATTCCCATAAACATATGCATACATAAACCAAAGTGTCCATCTACATAACCATGAAGTAGCATAAACATGTACAAAAATAAATCAAATCATACATCCACATAAGCATGCGATATCATATACATGTGCATAAATAAATCAAATCATACATCCACATAAGCATGTGATATCATATACATGTGCATAAATAAATTAGATCATACATCCACATAAGCATGAAATATCATATACATTTGCATACATAAACTGAATCATCCATCACAAAAAACATAATGCATAGTGTCAATAAGGACGGTCTCATATCATAATCAAAATAATACAATATACATCTCGTCACAAATTCTCCAACATAATCTACCACATATCCATCATATATCATCAAATAAGGTACAAAATATAGAGATGTAGCGCACCTCTAATCTCTGTTGATAAGTACTAAACACTCCATCCTGTGTCTATCAAAAAACTGGTATCCTATCATCTGCTCTCTAGCTGCGCTACTATGAGCGACCCACATCTGATCTCTGAGGAGAGTTCGACACTAGCCCTCTATGTGTGGGAGTCCCCTGATACTCATGGGTAGGAGTCCCCTGGTAACCACTGAGAGGAGAAGGAGTCCGCCGATAGTCACTATACCCTTTGGTACATGTCCCTAATGACTGAGACAGTGTTGTCATCTAAGGTACCTGTCTGATGTAGTGCGTCATGCGCTGCATTAGATCTGGAACAGCATGCTCATACATACACTTCCAATAACTCACCTCCTGCATATAATCATCTCGCTGCGCAGCCTGATGCCTAACGACATTCTGCTCAAGTCTATACCTATCCCAATCTCTGCTAATAGCTCTCTGCTCCTGTACCTAGGCCTCCTATGCCACTCTCAATTGTTGTACCTACTTTGTAGCCCTATCTCTCTCATCCTTTACAACTTGTAACTATTCCCATAACCCCTATACCTCTACCTCTGGCTTGCCCCCCACACCATGCGATGCCTGCAGCTAAGCCTGTGATGTGTCTCACTCACTCTGCAGTGTCTGCATCCGTACCTCTATGACATCTCTCTCCCTATGTGTGGCCTATGCCTGAGCCTCTACTACATCCCTGTCCCTCTAAAATTCTTGAAGTCTCAACTCAAAAAAATATCGCTCTCGTCGAAGACTTGACACCTATGACACCTCAGCATCCCTCTCCCTCTGAAGAGACTGAACCTTTGTCTCTACCACCTTCCTCTCACTCTCTGACACCTGTACCCATGCCTGTACCACATACCTCTCTGCCTCTATGACTTGTACATGTGCATGTGCCACATTCCTCTTTGTTTGCAGCATGCATATCTCCCTCCTCATCTCCTCCTCTCTTCACTACACCAATCTCATACCCCCAACTGTCTGCTCTAAACAATCCACTCTGTCTCTAAGCTCAACCCACTTCTGGTGTAGATCTGCTCTCTCTCTCTGTAACCACTCTAGTTGTCCCTGCAAATCCTATGTATCTCCAGCAGTCCTTGCCCCCATCTCTAACGGCTCCTTCCTTGTCCCTCCTCCAACAACATGTTGTATCATCGTCTCCACCACCAACCAGTCTCTCTCCCATCTCACTGCATCCCCCTCCTCATGCTCCCTAGCTAAATCTGCTCGTAACCTTTCTACCTCTGCTCGCAGGTCAACCACCTCATCTCATGCCTCATCCCTCTCTCTCATCAATATCCCCTCCACATCAAACACCAGCGTGGCCAAGACTAAGTAATCTCTCTCACCCCAGGTGAATCATGCCTGTAGCTCGCTCAGTGCTACCTCTAATTTGACCCGCTCTACCTATGTCTGTCGTAATTGCTACTCACTGAGGCGCAGTCTCTCCAAAGTCTCTCTCAACACCACCGCGGGATCCTCTCCTTTGGGAGGTGTTGTCGATAGTGGTCAGATGTCATACACATCGGTGTCAATGTCCATCTCCCGTGGCTCATACCCCTCACTCTCTACTGACGCCTCCATCTTGTCCACATCAATCACCAAGGGGGTTCCCCCTCTCCTTATCATCCTCTCCTACCCTCCACTAGCCTCGCCCTCCGCTTGTCTCTGTCGTTGCTACCCTCCTATGGCCACGTCTACCTCTTATCTCTCCCATGCTCTGTTGGCCTCAACCTCCTCCTCTCTCTCATACTCCTGACCTCTTGGGGATGCATGTGCCTCCTGCCTCCTCTCTCTCTGGACCTCCGGCCCCCTATCCTATCTTGTCGCCACCTCGGCCTCCTCCTCTCCCTCTACTCCATCTCCTCCTCCTTTCCCCTCCCCCTATTGTCCTCCTCTCTCCTAACCTCCTCTTTGTCATCCTCAGTGTATTGGTCCCTCTGCCCTTAGCCGTCTCTCATCCTCTGATTCAAACCCTATTGCTCCCTCAATCGACACTACTGGTGTGATCCGTGGAGGTGGATATTGCCTAAACCACTGCCGGTATCGATCTGTCATCCCTACATCTCTCTGCCCCTCCCACCTATCTAGGTATGACATAAATTGCAGTGTCTCCAGCTCCTCCCACACTATATCCAAATCTAGCTCAGCCCCCCATGGCTTCTCTCATGTCAACTGTTGGAACATCACCTGCCTCGCAGGAATATCCTGCCTCACTCCAAACTGTCATGTCACCTGATTGGGTCTATGTAACTCTACTACAAGCAGACCTCTCCCAATAATATAACATCGGGTAAAAAGTAACCACTATGTACCCCCACATTGTCCCTCCAGTCGCTGAAATGCCGCAACATATATGAACGCCATACTATCATCTCCGCCTGTACATCATCCAGTCGCCTCCGCCATACATCCACATCTCTAACATCTCGATACCGCAGTATCGCTCCCACCTCTACCCCCATCCCCAGGCCATGACCTCTCTGTCATCCTGCTCTCCTGCCCTCCACATGATCAGCCTCATCACCCTGATGTGCTCCCACGCCCAGACCTGCAGTAGTGTGACATGTGTCACACTCAGCGCCCTCCGATAACATATTTGGTACATATCCTAGGTATAGTTGTGCCAGCATACAAGTCCCCCACACAAACTGACCCTCTTAGCCCTCGATGATGTGTCGAATCACTTCAAAAAATTTGAGATGCAGAAATCACCTGCTTCAATCTGGCACCAATATCCCACTAATGAACCCTACTAGATATAACCACAATGTTGGTACCCTACAGGGCAAGCATCTGTCCACGTCCAACTGCTGCCGCTAAATCAGTAGCTTGTCACCACCAAATACAACTTGCACGGACTCATCCAGTGCCTCGCCTGCTACCCAACACTCGTTAATCGTAAGTCTTGCTATGGGGAGCCTTAGAATCTTCCATACATCCTCTAGAGTCACTATCATCTCCCTAGTCGGTAGATGAAACAATGATGTTGCCAAGTCCCAACGCTCTATCAAGGTGGTCAGCATGGCCCTGTGGGCCTTACTCGTCAGGTACGATAGCATGTGGACCAGTCCTACCTCTACTAGTCTCTAGTGATCTATGCCCATCGTCGATGCCATGCATCTTGTCAGCACCTCAGATCGTCTCTCCCACGTCAGCAAGCTCTCAACATTCTGCATCCATCACAAAAGCACTATGTCAGTTTCCCCTGGCGTCATTTTTCCCCAGGAATGTCAAGTCCTTTTTTAACTTCTTCCCACCTTGGGATTTCCCTTCTCAATCTAGCCTCTTAACCCCCTTTTTCACTACCTTTATATGTTTGGTCGTCCCAAAACCTTGCCCTAGCTTGGGGCGGGCCCGCCTTAGGCCCTGGGGGGCTTCGCCCCGGTCCCTGGGTGAACCTGCCCCAAGCCCGCAGGCAGGCCTTCGCCTAGCTCAAGCGGACCCACCTGAGCCTGGGCAGACTCACTTGGGCCCACGAGCAGGCCTCCGCCTAGCTCGAGCGGAACCGCCCAAGCTTGGGTGAACTTGCCCGAGCTCGCGGGCGGACCTGCCCACACATGGGGTAGATCTGCTCGAGCGCGGGTGGCCCCGCCAATCCATGGGACCAAGGCATAACATCCCCCCCATCCCCCAGAATTTTTTTTTCCTACCCACCCATCCCCCTACCTTTTTTTTCTCACCTACCCATTTTTCATCTAGCCCAACCTAACCAAACCCATGTTTTCATTTTTTGAACAAATTTAAGCAAATTGACCAAAATGACAAAGTTGGGTTTCAAACTAACCTAGCATGGCACAACACACTCCTTGAAGAAGCGTCGTCTCTCGTCCCCCCGGTGGATGATGTCGGTATCGTACTCCAACATCGTACACTCTCCCTCTCGTCCTCTCATTTTCTCCCTCTCCTTTTCACTTGACAACTGTCCAAATGAGGAGAGGTAGTTCCTAGAATTACCTTTTATAGTCTTTTCCCTCCCTTTTTACCTTTTAAAATAAAGGAATTTTTTTCCCTTTATTTAACTATTTTTTCCCCTCAACTAATTCACTCACCCCCGATCTTCCCAGGGCCGCCATTTGGACACTATACACCCATTTCCCTTCGTTTAAACACCAATCTTCTTGGTTTTTCGTGCTCTTTCCAACAACATCTACCACTTCATACTTTCGAGAAGTTGCTCGGAGCCCCTTCTTCCTTCCCCATCTGCCTTCTCGAGGGGGCATACCCTACCATTCTCTCCTAATCTACTGTCATAAGCCTTCTCTTGCGAGACTGGGGCATCCGCTTTATTTCTCCTCCATTCGGGTAGCTCACGCAAACTCTCTCCCATGCTGGGGCATCTCCTTTTGGGTTACTTCTTCCATAGAATCATCAATATTTTATTTTCTTCAAAACCCTATTATCCTAATAGTGTTTCGAAGAGGAGAAAAAATTTTGACCACTTCTATATGGTCAAAGTCGTCTCCTTAATCATCCTTTTGCTCATCTAATTCGTCCTCTTTGCCAGTATTAATTAAATCACTCATTTAATTAATATTTTGTGCCTTACATAAGGTTTCCAAAGTATTTAATTTAATAAATGATTTTTCCCCTCTTTCCTCTCTAAATTAAATAAATATACCACTTTATTTAATTTAGTCATATTATCTCTTGGAATTTTAAATTTATTTTTAAATTTCTCACTTTGTCTCTCATTGTCACATCCTCCAACTTTTGCGAGTTGATCTTTAATCCCTCTTAACAATCTAACCCTCTTTCTTAGTCATAATTAATTTATGATTAAGATGTGCACACCTCTAATCATCATTAGGGTCCCATCCTCCATAATTTTCCACTTGCCTCTAATTTGTCATTAATTTGTCTAATCAAATACTTGCACAACCTTAATCACCTAATTAAGTCAACCTAATCCCCATATCATTTATGGAATGTCTCCTAAGTCAACCTTGTTAAAAGTTTTCTCTTTTTGAAGAAGACACTCCATTCCCTATGTGAATTTTTAATTCACATTTAATCCCCCAATGCATTCCTTGGAATTTAAAATTTATTTTCTCATCCCCATGAGGATATTTAAGGAATTTTTAATTCCTCACATGTCCTCTCACCCACATGGAGACAAAGACCTCCTTTATGAGGAGATCTTGTCCAATCCCAAGGTACTATATAGTAACTCCATGTCATATACCCTATTTCCACCTCATGTACACATCATCTCTTACAAGCCACTTCACATGCCACATGTCAAGATGTGAGGGCTTGTGAGTTCTCAACTCACCTTAGCCCTACATCTTGATCTTGGTGGCTCAATCTCAGCCATCCATTTCCCTAAAGAATTATAAATCTCTATAAATACCCCCTATTTTCTCTCATTTTGGGAGAGATCATTCATGCTAGCCAAACTCTTGCAAAATTTTCTTTTGAGCCATACTTAGCCAAATTTCCATACTTGCACCCATTTTCACTTGTTTTCTCATCCTCATCTCATCTTATAGCTCGCATGCCTTGCCATCAAAGGAGCATACAACATCGAAAATCAAAGGGCCAACCAAAGGGACAACTCAACAAGGTGAAATCTTTCTTTTTGCTTAGTTTAATTAATCTTTAGGCCAATATTGAGGTGTAGGGTGTTTGTAGTTGTTATTTGCACTCTTTTTGTTTGCTGCTCTTATTCTAACACATATTTTTGCCCTATCACAATTATTATTGTTATATCTAGCAATTGTGAGAATTTATGATCAATTATCAATTTATTTGTCTAGTGAAGAGTGCATCTATTATGATTTTACATACCATTTAGAGTACTTCATTGACCTTACATTGACATATTTTACTTTACTTTGAGAGTCCATTATTAATCCTTATTTCAATATCATTTGTGATCTTTCCTTGTCATATACATGTCCACTTTGGGGGTTTCATATTTTCCACCTTGTCACATTGAGATTTATTATCATATTTGATTATTTGGATCTAGGCCTATGTCACTTATCTAGCTATCACACTTGTCATATATGAGGATTTTCCCCACTATTGGGCCTTGGTCCATATGATCCTTTCAATCATATTAATCCTATTGATTCATGTTTATCCTTTTTGTCATTGATCCTATCCTGCTCAATGCCACATTGGGTTACATATCTATTTTCATCACTTATACACATTCTTACATGGGCGTTTCTAGTCACTAAGGGCCACATCACCATATCATAGCCCATGCCAGTGACAAAGCTAGTATCCTTTGATCCTATCTCCAACTTAATGATGATTGATTATGACATAGTATTTCACTTTGTGTGTTTGCATGCTTATCATTTCTTATTGATAACTTACATGATTATGATGTTGGGCTTCTAATGATATATTTTGTTGTTGCTATTGTGGATCTTTCACAATGTATTATTTAGATTGATCACTATATATGCTTTCTTGAATTATTATATGTACACATGGTTATACATTTAAATTACATTTACTTTTCTTGTACTTTTTCCTTTTCTTATCATTCATTGTATCCTATGAAAGACAATGAATAATATTATATCATTTTGACGTGATTACATTAATAATATCATTAGCCTCTTCAAGGCAACAATCTCTTTTGAGCAATGCTCAATATAATATAATTCATGGATGCTCTTACAATAGTGTATCTGTCATCTTTGTACTAGTTCTGGTAAAGCTAACAAATATTTCTCAAACATTTGGGATTATTCTTAATAGCGTAAGAGATGAATTACAAATCATATACATCCAAATTGTGTATTATAATACGTATTAAATGGAAAGAGTAAGGACAAAGGGTTCATAACACATGGGTGTACTTTATATAGATGTTTCAAATTCAAGCATAAAGTTCAAGATCTCATAGATAAAAAGAAGCTAAGCATTGCACATGTGAGCTTAATAAAGTTGATCATATGAACATGAATGAAGAAAATCAATACATTAGACAATAAAACAAGCAAAAAGGGAAGAAGAAACACAAAGATATGAATATAAACTTGATAACTTCTTTTTGGATGATGAAATGGTCATAGGAACATAGTATATGTTGGTTTATTTATGAGCATCACTATAGATTGAAATCACTTTTTCTTTGTCTTATCATTCACTTTTATCTTTCTTTTCTTCCTCTTCATATATATCTTTTTGTCTATGGGGAGCATGCTTAGTCTCTTTAATCATATGTTTACCACATATTTTTTCCCCACTTGGGAAACTTATATAAATTATATTGTTTACTTCCCTCACTTGGGGATCATGTTTGATCTTTTTCATCCCTTTTTTTCCAAGTCTTATCTTATTGTGATATATGCGTTTACCTTTGGCTTTCTCTTGTATTTATTTGACCTTTTACCTTTAAATTGTCTTATATTATCTAGTCACTTTCTTTTTTCACATCATATATTACACTATTATCCTTAAACCATACCTTATGATCCTCATATTTATCACTTGTCTTATTAGCATTATTTTATGATCCATTACTATTATATCTAGCTATCTTGAGCATTTTATCTACTAATGAAATATGGGTCAATCAAACTGACTCAAAAACTAAGTAGTTGAATCTTGATAAAATGTAACATATATTTTATGTATGATCGATCATTGCCATATCTTGTTTTATTGAGAATCTTGTTTATGATTCACATATTATTACTGTTATATCTAGCTATTGTAAGAATTTATGATCCATTATCAATTTATTTGTCTAGTGAAGAGCACATCTATTATGATTTTACATACCATTTAGAGTACTTCATTAACTTTACATTGGCATATTTTACTTTACTTTGAGAGTCCATTATTAATCTATATCTTCCTATCATTTGTGATCTTACCTTGTCATATACATGTCTATATTGGGGGTTTCATATATTTCACCTTGTCACATTGAGATTTATTATCATATTTGATTATTTAGATCTAGGCCTATGTCACTTATTTGATTATCACATTTGTCATATCTGAGGATTTGCCCTAGTATTGGGCCTTGGTCCATATAATGCTTGCAATCATATTAATCCTATTGATTCATGTTTAGTCTTTTTGTCATTGATCCTATCCTACTCAATGCCACATTGGAGTTACATATCCATTTTCATCGCTCATACACATGCTTACATAGGTGTTTTTAGCCACTAAGGGCCGCATCACCATATTATAGCCCATGCTAGGGACAACACCAGTATCCTTTGATCCTATCTCCAACTTAATGATGATTGATTATGAGAGTCTTTCACTTTGTGTGCTCGCATGCTTATCATTTCTTATTGATAACTTGCATGATTATGATGTTGGGCTTCTAATGATGTATTTTGTTGTTGCTATTGTGGATCTTTCACAATGTAATATTTAGATTGATCACCATATATGCTTGCTTGCATTATTATATGTACACATGATTATACATTTACTTTTCTTCTAATTTTTCCTTTTCTTATCATTCATTACATCCTATGAATGTAAACAATCTTGAAGGGCATTTGTTGTCACTGATGCTTTTCATATTGGGATCTTTCAAATAGTTATAGTCACTTATAGAGATTCACTTTTTACTTATAATGAAAAAAACATTGTGCAAAAGATAATTTTTACATGATCACATCTTGTGGGGTCTTATGAGACATATACTTTTTGTGTTTAAATGTATATCTTTGTGTATATTTGTTAGTGCTACATATTTAGAAATGAATGATTCATTTAGAATTTATATCTACCTCAAAGTAAAATGAAAAATGCACCCCAATACCTTCTCCCAATTAATTTTGTGTCTTTTTGAAAAATATCTTTGTAAAAAGGCCCCTCACCCTTTGTGCTGTCCCTCATCCACATCACCCCTTACCCTTTGTGCTATTCTTATCCACATCACATGTTAATTATTTGACTAGAAATTCATCTATCAAAGGATCAAGTAACACTTCTCATTAAATGATTCACATTTATTTCATTCTTTTGGCAATCCTAGAATATCACATAATCAATTCTATAATTAATGTTCATACTTCAATTTAAAATCTGCATTCTAACAACTATTCTACTGCAATTGCCTTTAGAGATATAATACCACATCCCATTTTATTAATGCTGCCCTTCCTCTGAGCTACTTTGATTCCTGCCTGTGCTTAAACTGAATATCATTGTTGTCAAGATCTGAATTTCAGTCTATTTGATCCATCTGGACTGCAATGTTTAATCTAAGTCAATGGTGCTTATGTCTATGCATTCTATGGAATTAACCTGGATCAAAGTAAGCATACAAGAGCGACAGGCAATGTAAAAGTTTAGCTATCAAATTCTTGATTTAACAGAGTCTGCAACATCAAAATACAGTCCAAGCCATATGTCTTTCAATAAGAACAGAAAGATTCAATAGAGTTATCAATGTTATTAACAAGATCTAAGGAAACCCCACATCTCATTACATGAAACCTTATTCACTATGTCAATAATCTTGGAAAACCCTCATCAGCATAATATATTGATACATTTTGGTAGAATACATAGGATGTTCCTTTTTTGCTGTACGGTGGATTTCACAAAGATATTAAAAAAAAAATCCAATAACACGAAGGATCACGAAACATTATTATAAAATTTGCTACACACATAGATTTATCTTGATGATGAATCATGGAGTGTGATTCGAAACGTGGGACTGTGGACTCAAATGGTCTGCGAAAATCTAATTATATTAACTAACATGACCATACAACACCAAATACAAGATTTAGGTTCTGGGTTTTGTTGGAGAATGCAGAGGAAACAGAGGAAGCAGCTCTGGTTCTCTTTTCACTCTAATGGCAGAAGCTTCAAAGCAAAACTCTTCATCCTGCTCTTCCAAATATGGGGATTGATTGCTGGAAGGAGTAGAACAGCATGATGGGCTATAATTATAGCAATAACTTGTTGATGAACAAGTGAATGGATCAACAGGCCCAAGAGGAGTGCATGGGCTGGGATTCAGAATGGCTGATAACATACAATCATTACCTGCTGCTAATTTTGGTGTAGAGGTATCATGACTGAACCCCAACTTCATCTCTAATCTCTTGTGAAATTGCCTTCTGTGGTGGAGCTTAAAGGCTGATTTCTGAGGACCCACATCAGTCCCACTCCTGATCAATGCAAAACCATTGCCATCTGATTTGAGCCCTGCTACTGGACTGCCTCTGCTTGGTTTTTTTGCAGGCATGGTAACAGGAAGCTTTTCCCCCTCTGAAACACCAGTATGTTTCTGCACAAGCTCCTTGAAGCAATGGCTCTCTGTCTCAAGAAATGTGGTGTAGATTATTGTCTGCTTGTATGAGGTCGTACATTCAGAACTTGCAGATCCACAGAGTTTTGAAGCTTGAGCCATTGATTGGGATTTTGTCATGATTTTCTTCACCCCCTGAGAGAAACTGGAATTGAACCAGTGAATTACAGCCAAATTGAGCAAACTATGCACATATATAGCACAGCTGTGATTGACTCCAATCCCACAAAATTTCTTTCACTCCATCATATGATTTTTCAACTCTGGAGATTTCTATGCAATGTAGGAGACGCGGAAGACAGAGTTGAGAAGGAAGCACACGCAACTGTCTTCAACTGTGGGTGACAATTATGTCAACCGTGAAACGTACGTTGCAGAGTTATAAACTAATTCTCTCTCGTTTAATTGTCAAAGAACACGATATTTTGGGTTCGTAAGAGTCAAAAAGGCATTTGGTTTACTATTCGTTTGGCGATGTGAAAGAGCAGAAAAGCTCCATGTTGAAAATTAGGTATCTTGGGGGGTAAGACTTGTCTGTACGAGGATCACATTATTTTGTGGGGGAAACGACAATGGAAACTTATGTCATCATAGTCGGTTTGGAATTTGGTGTAGAATTTTCACTTGACAGGTGTATGTTTAGTTTATTTTCAATATTGTAACAGTCAAAATTGCATATTTTTGAAAAAAAAATCTTTTCTTGAATTATGTCACTTTTTTATATAATTAATAGCGTGTAAAATGATGTATTTTGTGTAGTTGGAAAATGTTTTGATCTTGAATTTTATTTTTTCAAAGTTTGAATACAATTCTTAAATTTTCTATTTTTTAATTAAATGTGAGATGTGCAATTGTACAAGTGATATGGGTTACTTTTGTATTTTCAATAATGATCTTTTTTCTTTCAAAAAAATATATAAAAAATATGTTCAATTGTTTTCCTTTTAAGCAACCGTTATTAATTAATTTGAAGTAAAAAATAACTGAATTGTATGCTAGAACGTTATATTTAAAGACAAACCTTAATTTATTTAAAACATCTAGCAAACCTATGAATTGAATACCTCTTAGAGCCTCCAAAGAAACATTTAGTGGTATCATCATTGCATCAACATCCTAGGGCATATTGCATGACTATTTGTTATTTTGTTCAAAGTCATTGACTTGACATCATTATGGAGGTCTTGCACAAATGAGACAACTATCCTTGTTCTATGAAAATTTGTGAGCACACAAACCAAGTTTTTTATTTCAAGATAAGATTGAGAACCTTAAGGAAAATAAATTTCCTAAAGTATAGCAAAGATCAAATCTACAAGCTTGGTTAATATCTACACTCGCAATATTGATTTTGTAGTCATAGAAATGACCTTGATAGAAAATATGTTTTATAAATTTTAATGCATTTCTTTGGCAAGCCCTATTTTTTTTAATATTAACAAAATTGCTTTAGTACACCTAATATAGTCATATTCTACATTATGTAGTGTCGCAAATTGCATACCTTGCAATTTCACCAATATTTTATGTCCACTTTTATGTCCATTTCTTTAGCATTTTCATAGACTCATTTCAGCCCATGCATCAACATTTTTCCTTCTCAAGGTGATTAGGCCTTCCTTTTCAAGGTCCCCTTTTTATGTTAATTTTGTGTTACCCTTGTGTTTTCCTAGTCTCCCATCATTTTTGAGTGTAAGTTGTCTAGACACTAGCACCTAGCATGGGCATCCATGTTTCACACTAGCATGTTGTGACAATTTATTGTTTGAAGGTCATTTTTTATTAGTTTTCCACTTGTCACCTTCCTAGGTTAGTGGAAATAACTCAGGATGAATCTAAATGGCTTGTCAGCCTCTTCGTCTTCCCTCCTCTCTTTTTCCATCTATCTTTTCTCATGCCAAAATCTCTCTCTCTCTCTCTCTCTCTCTCTCTCTCTCTTTGATTTGTACACAACACTTTCAGGCTTTTTCATAAATCTTTTATAACATTTTATTCAAGCTCTCTTTCTCTCTTGGCATCCTCAAGCCTTTACAGGTGATATTGTTTTTATTTCTCATTGTTGTTACAAGCATCTCTTGTGCCCTTAAGCACCTTGGTATTATCACATCCCTTATCAATTCATTTTATTTTATTGTTGTTTTTATTTTTAGATGCACTTACAATAAGAACACACACTATTTGTTTCTCTATACATATATCTTGGTGGAAACACCAAAGAAGGGATTTAACTGAGGCAAATCCCCAAACAACCCAAACATTTTTCTTCTTTATATTTGCAGGTCTTTTGAGAGGACTCAACCACATTAAGATTAGTTGATTTTCACATTTTTGGGGTATTTACTGCATGTTGTTCATATAGAGTACATTGTTATGGGTGGATGTCCACACAACACGTAGGAGTCCTTGGTAGAGACTTTCATATTTCAACCCTAGGTTCCTTAACATCTATATTTTCATTTCTAAAATTTTTAAATTTTATTTATCTTTCTATTAGTATATATTTTCATCAATTTTATTTCAATAATTGGTTTAATTAGTTATTTCTAATTTTGTTTATTAGAAGTTAAATTGGTTTATTTGTGTGTAATTAGTGAAATTTACTCTTAAAGGAACTTTTTTTTTTCATTTTTTAGAGTCAAATTTCTTATATTAGATTTTGGTGAACCCAACGTTCTACTCCACTTCTTTTGTTGTGGTTCATTAGATTTTGGTGAACCCAATATTCTACACTTCTTTGTTTTCGTTCACTACATTTTGGTGAATTTATTATTTTATCTTTTTTTGTCACATTCCAAATTTGTTAAGGGACTTCAAACTATTCTCTTAAAAGCATGTGAAAGTGAGTTACTCTTTCCTATATCACTTTTGTTTATTGGCCCCTCTCCTTAAATTATTCCTATTCTTTGAGGATGTTTTGGTACCAAAGGATGAAATCATTGATATTTTTCATAATATAACTTTACCTTAGCTCCATTCAAATCCTTTCCCTATTATTGATGAAACATTAGTTAATTAAGATCCTCACCTTACATCAGATATTCCATGGATAGATGTTGAAAATAGTTTTTCTATTCCTTCACTTACATATAATATTCCTCAACAAGAAAATAATAATGTTAATTGGATAATTGTTAATGGATTTATCCCACCTACTAAGGAGATGTTGGATAAGTCTATTAATATTTACAGAAATCCTTCTCATCCTAAAATATTTGTGCAGGTGGCACCCAATTCACCTCCACCTTCTCATCCTAAAATATCTATGCATGCAACATCTAATTCCCCTCCATTTTCTCATCTTATAATAACTATTTCTGGTTTTATGAACACACCATGACCTTTGAGTTATTATCTTCAGATCTTGATAAGCGTATTACTTCTAAAGTGCATGTGGTTAGTGGATACACCTTAGTATCCCACATATATAACACTTAGAGGAATAAAAAATATTCATATCGTAACCCCTCTTCCACCTTATCAACCTATTCTTCCATCTACTCCTAAACGTCTTTATCAATCCTTGAGAAAGTGTGATCTTATTGAGTAACTTCATGTTACTAGATTGCTAAGATCTCTCTCTAGCACCTTCTTCAAACTTCTCCTATCTATTGTGGTATACATCAATAGGCTCTATAGAATATCCTTGTGCCATATTATACTAGATCAAAGGATGTGAATTCTTTAATGGAATGCATTTTCTTTGATATTCTAGACATTATATTCCATCAACATGAAGTTCATCCTCCTAAAGTATAAAGTCAATATAATCATCTTATGTTGATTGTTGTTGTGAATACTTTGGGCATCAAATGCACTCTCATTAACCTTGGACCAAGTATCAATATTTGTGGTGTTGATTTTTTACCTCATAATCATGTTGATCATTCTTCTCTTATTGCTACTTCTCTCTTCATTCATGGGTTTGATAAAGTTGGTCAAAAACTCTTGGCATAGTAATATTACCTATTCAACTAGGAATTGTTACCTTACTTATCCTAGTACATTTCATGCCGGATAATTTATCATATAACCTTCTTCTTGATAGGTTGTGGATCCATGCCATGGGTGCAACCCCATCTACTTTACATCAATCTATTAAATTTTCTATAATAATAAAAAATATACAATTAAAGAATATCTTAACCCCTTTTTATACTATCATCAAGATGAATTGTGTCATGTGAATCATGTTCTTCATTCTCTTCATAACCTTATACCTTCTTCTACATCAATATCTCAAACAACGTCATCATCATCATCTAATGATGATGATGTAAATTATTCTTCTAATGCATGTCTTGGTGGTGATTGGGGCTCCTTAGACTTCACCACCCATGGGATTGGTCAACATAAGG
Source organism: Sequoia sempervirens (assembly GCA_007258455.2). Lineage (NCBI taxonomy): Eukaryota > Viridiplantae > Streptophyta > Pinopsida > Cupressales > Cupressaceae > Sequoia > Sequoia sempervirens. Next base: position 305,496,362 of record VDFB02271358.1, read on the forward strand.
TTGACCCTTCTAACTTTAACATTCCTTTGTTTAATAATGATTTGCATTCTTATGCTAGAATAAATCATTTTTATTTTGTAAATTCAGCTAGTTCTTATTCTCAAAGATGACCTTATGCTTCTTATTTTTCTAAGGCTAGTGATGTTGAATCTCTTCTATTTGAGTTGGAAACACATTATGGATTTGGATTCAAAATTATTTCTAAGCATGAATATAAATGAAATGGTGTTGGGTGTATGGAACAAGGAGTTAAGGTCCCTATGGAATCTACACAATTCACTCTTCTGCAGTGCTTTTAGGTTACCAATTATCTCCTTTTTCTACATCCCCTCCTCTATTTTATTATGTCTCTATGATTCCTTCTTTTGAGAAGTTAAATATTTCTCCTGAATAGAAAGTATTGCTTCTTGATCCTTCTCTTTTTTCGATGAAAGAGCATATAAGTTATCAAGGCATCCCAAAGCCCACTTGATCACTCTCCCCCCTCCTACATATAAGAAATTTCATAATCATGATTAAAAAATATATTTTTATGTATATCATCAAGTGTTTTGTCATTCCACTAGTGAATGTAAATCCTTGCAAGATAAAATCTAGGAACTTATTGAATCAAGTATCATCACTCTTCCATCTATTGATACACTTGTTTCTTCTTCAAATAAAAAATGGCATCAAGTTTCACCTATGTCTGATTCATTTTGCATGATAAACATTCTTCTTCTTCTATTTTGTTGCTACCCACTATGTGGCACTTGTAGCTTTCTTTGTTTTCTCATTTCCATTCATGGTGGTACAATCTCATATGCAACCATACATTCTCTTTGGTATTATCAAAATAATATTTATCATGGTTTTCCTCACCTATATTATGGGGGGGAAAGGCCAACCTTTTTTTGAAGGTGTGCATCCTTCTTTAGGATCCCTTCCCTTCTTTCTTCCCCTTTACTTTACCTTAAAATATCACCATCCTACACTTTTTAATATTTTAAGGGGGAATATATTCTACTCACACATACATCCTCACATGCACCTTATCTATTTTCACCCCTTGTAGTGCTTATGTACTTTTATCCCTCAAAATTTTTTTTATGTTCTTTATAGTTTTTGTAGCATATGAACCAACTAGAATAATACAAATTGCTAGCCTATGGGTCTTCATATGTCATACCATGGTAGTCTATGAGCCACCTATCATAATACAACTTGCTAGACTATTGCTTCATACAACATATACATTTTTACATCTATGATCACCTATCATAATGCAACTTTCTAGATTATGATCCATTTTTACATTATCATTTGTATGATACCTAACAAAAAAGAAATCTAGTGTTTGAGTTATTCCCTCTCATTCATATGTATTTCTTCCTTGTCTCTTGGATGTATTATCTCCTTAAGTAATAAATCAACTCAAAACATTCTTCTCTTTGTTTAAGAATTCTTTCATGTTGTGTTTATGTTATATTTTGGGGTCCAAACATAGTGTTCAAACAACCTCCCACATCAAAGTCTCTTTCACTTTGTTGACTCAAAAACTCTTGTGTTTATTGCCAAGTTTTATTCTCATCATGTATATGTATGTATGTATGTATGTGTGTGTGTATGTATACACACACACATATATGTTGAATCAATTTTTGTTTCCGGCTTTGATTGTGTTTGTGTTTTTGTCATCAATATTTCAGATCACACTCCATGATCCATCATCAGGATGAAAGAACATAAAGAAGATAAATGAATTGTTGTAGACCCAAAACCAACTAAAAAGGAGAGAAGTTACACACAATTAAAGGAAAGGAGATATTTTAAAACAGAAAGAAAATTAATAAAAAGAAAAAACCTAATCAATAAATTGGAGCTATAAAGTTTAAAAACAAATTTCTATGCTAGAGAAAGGCAAGAACAATAAAATTTAGTTTATGCAAAACCAAAAGCTAATAAATTAGAGCTTATAATTCTATGTATATAGTACTATATAGTTCTATAAAAATAAATGATAAAAAAGAAACAAACAAACAAAAGAAGAAACTAAAGGAAATTCCAAAAACTTCAAAGATCAAACAAATAATTAGAACAAACAAAATAAATTTTCAATTTGCAAAAGGCACAAAAAGAACCAAAAATAATAAAATAGAACCAAGAGGAACAAAATATATATTTATAAAGCACAACATATAAAAGGATCTATAGAGAAAATAAATATTAATTTAGAACAAAGAGGATCCATATATATATATATATATATATATATATATATATATATATATATATATATATATATATATATATATAAAGAGAGAGATCAAGAAACAAAAGGGCCTATTAAGAAAATAAATCTTAAAATAAGAAGACACAAAACAAAATCAAAAGATAACAAATTAGAGTTATACAGTTCTATAACCCTATAAATTTGTATAGTACTATATAATTCTAATATATTAAATAACAAAATCAAAGGAGAACAATAAAAATAAAGATAAAAAAAATTAACAAGGAAATAAAACAAACAACTTCAAAATTCTAAAAATAGAAAGAAAAGATAAACAATAATAAAGGAGAAAAAGACCAAGAAAATTAAACTAAATAAAATAAAAACAAGCCCTCAAGAAGAGCAAATTAAAGCTAAAAGAAGGAACTAAAAGAAAAAAATTCAAAGAAAGAACACAAATTTAAGGGAAAAAAAGAAAGAATAAAAATGAAAAACAACTAACTAATTAGAAAGCTTAGGCTAATTATAAAGGAAAAAGGCTAACCACTAGACAACCATGAGGCAAATTAAACAAGAAACATAAAAGGAAACCCACAAGATGACAATGTAGAGACCCACTAGGAAGACAACAAAGAAAGGAGAATGAGGAAGGAAAAAGAGATAAGGGGGGATTCAAGGGGGGGTTGATGTCTATTTCTAAGATTGGATAATAGAGGATGCCAAGAATGACTAAGGCTCCAACCTTCATATAAATTGAGGTTAGTGGGATGATTACTAATCTCAATGGCTTCTTTGAGTTTCCTTTTGAAAAAATTGTCTTCTTTGTACAAAACTTGAAAGTTTTCTAAGAAAATACAGTGCTTGGTAGAACAAGAGTGGTTAGCAAGGGCTCATGATTTAAGGGTTGATGTATATTTCTAAGATTGGACAACAGAGGATGCCAAGAATGAATTTCTCATTGGTAAGAAATGTGGATGAAGGGTTGCAACAAGAAATGATAGGAAGAAGTTGAGAAGGAAGATACCAATAGCATCCAAAGTGTTGCAAAGGATTTTGGAGGTGATTTTGTATGTGTTTGAAGCTGATATGAATTAGTTAAGTTTTGATTTTGTATTGCATAGTTGAATCTCGTAATGGATTTTCCAATATCAATGAAGATTTGAAGAAGAATTATTAAAAAATTGAATTTTTCCTTTAAGTTTTCAATGGCATGTATTTCCAAAGATTTGTATGAGGATGCATATTGTGTTATGGGTGCCTAGATGGTTTTTCTGAGAAGACACCCCATCCTTGTACTGCATCAAATGTTATGAGCAAGAAGATTGGCTAGGAAGTATTGCAAAAATTGATTGGTTGGAAGAGTATAAGTAATTTGTTATCATCCAACAGTGGTTAAGGTTGGATAGAAGGTACACAAGAGAGAAGTATGTCTTCCAAAAAAAAATTGTTGGGTAGAGGATAAGTAAGATAGAGATTGTTGCAAGAAGAAATTGCAACTATAGAGGGACTTGTGAGTCTTTGAAGATGTCTTTGAAGAAGAGGACAAGATGGGTCATGAGAAGGCTTATGAGGATTTTACCTATGGACGATTGGAGAGAATAGAGGTTTACAAAATGGATTATTGGAGAGTTAGAGAATATTTAGGCTAGATTGGGCATGATAGAGATGGATAAAAGAAGAGAACTTGAAGAGGCTAAAAGAAAACATGAAAAAATATTGCATGAAAAGGGTATCATGGCTAATGAAAGGTGTAAAGTTGAAAAGATTGAAGAGAAGGTGGAATGCTATCTAAAAGAAGGATAGGAGCTAGAAATATCTTATGAAACAAAGAGAATGGGCAAAGAGGGCAGCTAGAAAAAAAAATAGAATATGCATTATTACAACCCTATATGATGGGAATATTTTGGAAGAAAGAACATGTGGGAGCAACCCACACAATTGTAGTTGAAAGAAAAAAAGAAAAGAAGAAAGGAATAAAGAAAGAATGGAGGAAGAAAGAGGATAAAATGGTCTCCATGGACCATCAAATTAATAGTAATTTTGATGATTTTGTTTTATCTAAAGATTTTTTTTGGCAAGATTTGGAAAAGATAAAGAAAATGGTGAGGAAAATAAAGAAGTAGCAGCTCATACATGTCTTGATAAAGGCATAAAGGTGGAGAAAAATGAAATTGCACACATAGAAAAGGAAGTTGTAGAAACAAAAAAAGGTATTATCTTATTCTTATGAGTTTTGGAAAAAAAAATATTGATTTACTTGTAGAAAAGATAAAGGAATATGTTGAAGAAGGTGATGGTGAAGTTGGGGCAGCGATTGGTCCTCGAAAGGATATAGATATAATGAATAAAATGACACCTTTGAGTGCAAGGGAGGAGGTAGAAGAAGAGAACAACAAGATTGCAGTAGAAATTCAAGAAGAAAAATTTGGGGCAGCAATAGAGAAGAAAGAAAACACATAGGTAAATAGTCATTTTTATGATATTTGTGAAAGAAAATTTGGTGTTAAAGAGATATATAAATTTATGCGTGTGAAATTGAATGAAAAGGATAGTATTTTTTTAGTGAGTAGAAATTAAGTTACAAAGGTAAAAAGAAGTGAATTTGTAGAAAAGCTTGGTCCATTGAAGGACATGGAAACACTGAAAAGTTTGGGGCAGAAATTTGAAGAAAGCATAGAATGGAAGAAAATTGAGAAAAATGAAGGAGCAACAATAAATAAAGAAGAAGCTAACTTACTAATCAAGGTTGCAACAGTTAAGAAGGAGTGGTTCACATTGATAGAAGTTGGAGAAAAAAATTTAGTAGTGGATGATGAGATAAAATCTAAATTCTATGAAATTTTTTATGAAGATGATTTATGTGTAATCGATGTAGTTGTAATGGATGAAGATGAGGACTAAAAAATATATTGTAGCAATATATAAGGAGAAGAAAATAGAGGCAATAAGGTTATTTTCTACACTTTGTAAATATGGTGATAATGTTGATATTTGTTTGAATAAAATGTTGAAAGAATGTGAAGTAGGAGAATTGGTAAGGTGTAGTAATAAAAATTATAGGCTGAAACACATCGATGCATGATGAATTTTTTTGACATAGAAGAAAAGGATGAAGGAGAAATGGGTGAGAAATCGATGCAGGTAGAATCCATTGATTTCCATTAAATTGTTAATGTTGATTTGTATGCAAGTGTTAAGAATGATAAAGTGGAATAGAAATATGAAACATGGTGTAGCCAGATGAATTTCATGAGGGGAAGAAAGAGAGGAAGGATGAAGGAGGGAAGAGTTAGGAAATTTCAAAGTAAAGTGAAAGGAAGAAAAATGGATGAAGAAAAAACATAGGATCTTTAAATGTTGATGAGTTCCAACTCATGGAATATTTCACTTACCCTAGGTGTTTTATGTAGGAGAATCTAGGGATATGAGGCAATTCTGCATCCCCAATTTTAAAAAAATAAAAATCTTTTCTTGTGTGGTTTCTTGTTTGGGAATTCTCAAAGCATGGTAAATTTTATTTATTAATTTGTATGATTATTTTAATGTTTTAATGTTATCCTTAGGTGAAAATGGAGTTAAATTGTTCTATGTATTATTTTATTTATTAGCTCAAAATTTATAATTTGGTAAAATTATAAGTTGCACATTTAATGTGCTGAAAAACCAAAATATGCAAATATGAAAACCAAACACCCAAGTTGGGAAAATTAAGTTGTAGAATATTTAAAAATGTCCTAGAAGAGAATCTTAAGGCCCATGTGTAGCAAGGAGCCAATCAAGTTTCCAACTTTATGATTGAGGTTTCAAGATGAGTTGTGTACATCAATTTCAGGAGGAGTTAATGAAATTTAATACCAATTTTTAATTTTAGAATTAATGAGGATTCCAATGCCTCATTTGGGGATAAATGCAATGCCTAAGAGTTGATTGAAGAAATGTGGACAAAGGATTGCACAAGGAAGTGCCAGGAAGAAGTTGAGAAGGAAGATACCAACAACAACCAGAGTGTTGCAAAGGATTTTGGAGGTGATTTACAAGTGTTTGAAGCTGATATGAATTAGTTAAGTTTTGGATTTGTATTGCAAAGTTGAATCTTGTAATGGATTTTCCAATATCAATGAAGTTTTGAAGAATAATTGTTAAAATCTAAATTGTTTCTTTAATTTTTCAATTTCATGTTATTCCAAATATTTTTATGAGGATGCATGTTGTGTTATGGTTGTCTGGATGGGTTGTCTAAAAAGACCCCCATCCTTGTACAGCATCAAGATCATAAGATTCTTTTGAAAATTCATGCAACTCCCTTGATTTATCATTTAGGTATTATGTCAATATATGATTAGGCTCATCAAAATTTTATTTAGCATTGTCTTATAGAGGATATTAAGTAGATTCTTGTTGAATGTGATACTTTGAAATGTCACAAGGGTAAAATAGTGTCAAATCCAAGATTACTCCAACCTTTACTCATTCCTACATAGATTTAGATAAATATTTCCATGGATCTAATTAAGAGTCTTCCAAAATCTAGAGTAAAATTAGTTTTAGTGGTAGTGGTGGATCACCTCTCTAATATTCCCATTTATATGCCTTGGACCACCCCTATTCCTCTTCCAACACAGCCCGTACCTTTCTTGAAAAAAGTTTCCTCCCCATAACATTCCCTCTTCTATGGTCACTAATTATGACTTAACACTTACAATCCATTTTTAAAAATAATTGTTTAGAAAAACTACAAAAATATTGAATATTAGATTTGGGTATCAACCCCAAACAAATGTTCAAACCAAAATAGTTAACAAAATTTTTAAAACATATCTCGAATATTTTTACCTTTGAGAAGAAATACCATTGGGCCAAGTGGTTACTACTAGTGAAATGGTGGTAAAATATCTCATACCACATAGTTACAAAAATCATCCCACATAAAATAGTGTATGGATAGAAACCACCGCCTATTCTCTACTATATTTCAAGTAGTTCTCTAGTCAATGTAGTGGACACAGTCTACCCTCAACATGTGAGAAAATATTCTTTGGATATTTTTTGAAAATATCCAAATACCTTAGAACTACATGATGTTATATGTTGATCAATGCCCTTTTGAACAATATTATTCAGCCTAATGATATGGTTTTCCTCACTTTGCAACCTTTAAAAATTCCTCCTTGAGAATGAGAAGTCACCAAAAGCTTGTACCTATGTTCTATGACCCTTAAAAAGTTATTCAATGAATTATTCTAGTAACTTACAAGTTGGAACTCCCAATTTCCTCTCATGGTCATCATGTTTCTGTATAGGAGCAAATTTGCACCCCTTAAGCAAATTCCCCTTTCACATACCCTCACCTTAGAAAATCAAATTCGAAGGAAAAATTCCACATCACCCACTTGCCTTCCATCCACTTTGCATTTTTCCTGTGCATAAATGAAAGAATATTTTTTGGGGATGAATGTGTAGTGTGCAAATGTTTGTGCAACACGCTTATGTCCCTGATGGATTCCTATGTTTGAAGTTGGAAGAGGCATTACACACCCAATTGGGGATGAATTGTAACATCCCTCTTTGACCAACTGACTCAAAAATTCCTTATTCCTTCTCATGCCACCTTAAAAGCATTCATTCTCTCTTCATTTCACCCTCTACACATTCAATCACTCTCTCTTAGCATTTTCCACTTCACTTCTTCACTCTCAAGCAACATTCTAGCATTCCATTGTGAGCATTGCATTAGCCTTAAAGCTCCATCAACTACACATTGCAAGTGTGATGTAAGCCATAGAAGTTGTGGGATTGGATTCTTGTGAGACCTCCCTTGATCACCGCTATGGTTGTGGTGACTTTTCCAAGTCCAAACCTTGCGTTCTCCTCCATTGGCTAGTGAACTTTTGGGTGGAGGTGGTAACACTTCACTTCTCTCCTTTGTGATTTGATAGAGAAGCATAGTATTTTTTTCTAGTTTCATTTGCAATCTTTCTTTCTACTTTCTTTATCGCATACTCTACTTCATTGCTTTTTGGATTTCCATGGAGGTGGAAACACCAAAACAGGGGTCTAACTGTGGCAAGGCCCTATGCAGGCCCAACAATTTTCCCTCTTTCTTGTGTGTAGGTGGACATGCATATGGAGATAGCTAGAAAACTAGCACTTTTGTGAGATTATCTTTGTCACCTTAACCTTTATCTACTTGCTTTATGATCTTCATCTCTATTTCTCATACTTTCTTATTCTATTTTTCCCATCACAATTAACTAGCTAGGCTATCAGTAAGTTTTTAGGTAGTTTTTACTATATTATGTGTTTTCTAACCATACAGATGCCAACATGCCAAAGAGATGTTGACATGTTGTGTTGTCATCCCAGAACTACACTACCATCCTCAGATAGAGAGTTGTCTAAGGTACATTATTAACTCCAAAAACTAGCTTGCCTAGCCTAAACCTAAACTCTAGGTTTGTAGAGTGACAAAAGTAATACATAGTGCTCTTCATTCTCAATCCTCACCCCAATACATCCTTTAGAGTGAGGAAGTTAGGGAAGCCCTCCACTCTCGGCTCTTAGTGACTTGGAGCCTTGATGTGGTTGGTCCCCCTCTCTTACATTTTTGGTGAAGCCGACATGAACAACATCTACCCATTTATCTACATTGAGGCTTGTCCCTCATGCCTTGATATTGTTGTAACCCTAAGCATTGTGAAGGTTTATGAGCATCACAATCCAGTCCATAAATTTTGGGTACATTGTTAGACAAAGCATGCAAAACTTTCCGATAGAGAAGACAAAGGTCACTTCTAGTTTTTCCTCCAGCTTCTCCACTAGTTTAGCTAATGAGTTTACCACTAGTTTTCTTATGGGATTCACTAATGAGATGGGTTTCATAGATGAGACCACTCATATTCCTACTCCTCTAGCATCCCCCACAGCTTCGTGAATGGACGAGGATGAGGCTATGCATCTCCCTACATAAAACCTTTTGGCATTGGATAATAGGTTACTAGACCTTGTGCACCATTTAGAGAAAGCACAAAACATGGCAAGAGCCACTAGGCTTACTAGAAAATTGAGACATTTGTTGGGAAAGGATCAAACAAGCATAAAATTCTTATGTGGCCTTTCTGATCTAACTAAAGCTTATGTCCCTTCATACAAGCCTAGATTAGGCACCACTCAAAGAGAAGTGCTTGATACTTATGAAAGACAGATAGGCATTTCAATTCCCACTACATCCATCTACATGGCCTTATCAGAGCCCTCAATTAGTGTCTCTTCTACTTCTCAAAATCCCCCCATTATCAAGAAAAGTAAGATGCCCCTTGGGTTCAATTTCATCCCTCCTACTGCCCCCGATGGCAAAGGCTCTAGTGGAATGAGTGGCGGTGGTTATGGAAGTAGAGGTGGCACTGACAGAGGTGGCTTTGGTGAAGGCCATGGAGGTGGCTTTAGTAGTGGAAGTGGCTCCAAAGGTGGTTCTAGTGGTGGTGGTTCTAGAGGCTCCATTGGTCTTTTGTCATCTACTGACCTTATTTTGAATGCCCTACTTCAAAATGTGGGTTGTATTCAAAAATAGTTGGTGAGTCTCTCCTATGCCTCGACCTAGCCTATCATTCAACCTTTTTTTTGACATAGCTCATTGTCAGTAGCAATCCTAAGTACTCCCTTCCCACAAGGAATGGAGATTCCCAAATTTGAGAAATATGGCAGGAAAGGGGACCGACAAACGCATGTTTCTACCTTTAATACCATGCATATGGACTTCTTCCATCAAGATGCGTTTATGGATAAATTATTTCCTTTTGTGTCACCAAAAATTGTATACTTTTCTTGATATGAGAATAATTGATGATAAATTGAACTTAACGAGGCCTTGATTTAGTATTGTTAGGTGTTTTAAACATCCACATTAGGTATTAGGCCCTTTCAAATTGAATAAAATTCATTTATTAATGTCTTGCAAGAGTGTTGAAAGGTGTTGTAACACATTTTCACACTTTTCTAAGACCATAATGTTATAATTCACCTAAATAATCTTACCAAGACCTATTCCAAAGTGTTGTAAAGTCTTGTAGCAAACTTTCACACTTTCCTAGGCTTGTCATCAATATTTACACCTTTCTTATGTTTTAAATGGCCCCTTTATGCACTTACATGCCTTAATTAAGTGTCTTGTTGAAGAAGAACTCGATAAAAAACATTTAATACATCTTAATCTCTAACATCCACTCAAAATTTCCCAGGTGGACTAAGTCACCAACTTGGGTGACTTAGTCCCATGTGGCACAAAAATCAAAATTAATTCAAATTTCTTTCGATTTTTTATTCTTTAAGACCTAAGGTCAGGTTGTGATGAGGCAATTTTGGGAATTAAGGGATAATTGTGTATAAACATAGGTTTTTCCCTCTCGTTTTGACCTAACTCATCCTAATTCATACATCATTCATCATGTTCTCAAGTCAAGCAGGCTAGGGTTTTATCATTGTAAGTCATCAAGATAGCATTCTAAGGAATTCAAGGGTAGATTCTTCATGTCTTGCTACAAAAATTCAAGATCAAATATCATGGCAAGGTACTAACTCCATTGTTGCATGCTTCATTACATTATTTATTCATTTGATTTAATTACCTAAAAGGGGTTTGACCAAGGCAACCCCCATGCCCTAACATTCAACATTTATCTCTCTTGTCTTGTATGTTTGTAGATTTAGGCACTTTGAAGGTTTGAAGATCATTGAAGATTATGCTGAAGACTCATTGAAGACATCTTCTTGTTGACCAAGTCAAAATATCAACAAAAAGTTACCTTCAAGCCTAAAAATTAGAGTATTAGAAGTGGACACCTATGGGAAACTAGAGTGCAGACCTAGGGCTTTCATTTCCACTTCTAAATTTTCAAAAATTTAGGAGTGGACTAAGTCATCACTAGTGGTGACTTAGTCCCACTAAACCTATTTTTCAGAATTTTTTGTAGATTTGGATACCCATTTGGCCAAAACGGGCTCCAATGTAGTTTTCCAAAAAAAAATTGAAAGAGGACTAAGCCACCATGCCTGCTGTAAATGTCCCATCAAGCTTAAAAATCAGAATTTCTAGAATTTCAAAGTTGCTTCAAGTATACAACACACTTCCAGGTGCACACTTTTTTTCTTACAACTTTCTATTTAGTTTTATTTGCATTTTTAGGTCATTTAGTTCATGTTTGCATACAACACTGTTTTCAAACAAGTTGCATTTCTTAGGTTTTTCATCAATAAATCATTTCATTTTTAGATAAGAGAATTAGAGCATCTTAATTAAACATAATACATCTCTTTCACATTGACTTTGAGTGTAGAAATTTGCATTTTGGCCCACATCTCTCTCCTTTTAGGTGAAAAACCATAGAAGTGCAAGAGAGCATTTGGTTTTCCAAAATCATCGTCTACATTTTGGTGAACCTAACTTTTGAGTACTCTTCTTTTCTGATTTGGAGTCCTTCATCATAGATCTAGCTTGCATTGACCTTGCATTAGGATTTGCATAAATTAATTTGCATTCTAGGTTTCAAAATTTTCCTTCATGAAAAGTGCATGTGGGTTGCATTTTTGGCATCTAAAATCATTGAAATTTTCTAAAATTTTCCACTTTCATCTTAGATCCGCATCATCCCACATCAAACACATCAAAACCCATTTAAAATTCATATTTTTTTTGCAAAAAACCCTAACTGGTACTAATTTTCCACTTTGGGCGACTTAGTCCTAGTCTTAGTTTTTCACTATCTCATACAGTGTCAGAAACCTCTATTTTATGCTTCCTAAGCCTCCTAGTATCATATACTATAATTTTGGAAAGTTTCAAGATCATTTGTTTTATGCATCTAGGTCAAAACATCACTATAGGGTAGTCATTTTTGAAATCATTTCAATTACGAGCATTTTTGCATCTTAAATCATTGAAAATATTTGAAATTTTGCATTTTCATCTTAGGGCTGCATTATATAGTACAAAGACCACCAAAATCCATCAAAAAAAATTTAAAAATCTTAAAAAATCCCTACTGGGACTAAGTCGCCACCTTGGGTGACTTAGTCCCTGTTCACCCCTAAAACTACCTTTTATAGAGCTAAACCCTATTTTTAAGCTTTTGTTTGCTACCTTCAACTGCCTATATCATTTGGTTGAGTTTATTTTACATGCATTTCATTAGATCTAGCTTAAAATATCTCATTTCATGCATTGTTTGATTTCACATTTTCCTTTCAAACATTTCATCTTTCAGGTTGTTGAATAAGGTAATCAGAAAATTACTTGTTTCACATCTGAAAATTGCATTTAAACATTTCATTTTAAGTCATTTCATTGCACTTTTCCATGATAGTATGTTTTCTTTCAAGCGATGTGGTTTTGATTTGGTTAAAATTAGATTGCATAAATACAACATCCCCTCTTATGAGTTCAATTTTGATTACAACGATGAGGTCATTCATAAACATGTTCAAACTATTGACACAATCCTTAATATTACATTGCCCATTGGTGAGAATGGTTGTGTAGACAATAATAACAATCATACTTGTTCTTCTCCTGATACCTCTCCTATTAGTGACGAAGGTATCTTGGTGATGGAAGATACAAACATTGAGGGTCTTGATTGTCCATCTCCTCATTACCCTTTGGAAGATGTTAGACAACAAGAACATGAAATCATAGAATTTTTTCTCAATATCACCTTACCTTGTCTCTCTCCTAATATCCCTCCTCGATGCCATGAGGATAGGTTGGTGTTAGAATATATACCTATTAAGAGTCATGAGAATATTGACCCTCTATTCTCTAATGCTCCAACCATTTGGGACAATTTATTTGAAACTCATAATGGCCCTACTCTTGATGCCTCCCCCACTTGTGATGAAGCTACTTCAACCTTGGATGAACATATTGCAAGCTCTCCTCTTAGGGTAGAACAAGAGAATGAGACATTAGACACAAATGACAATCAAATAGTGTCTTCTCCTAATCTCCCCACTATCAATAAACAAGAAAATCCAACCATTGATGATTCCACTACGTGTGATGCAATCATTTTAGAAGAACCAATCCATGAATGTCAAGAACATTTGATTCATAGTTCTCCTAAAAATTCTCCTCCAAGGGAGAATATCACAATGCTACAACATGGCAATAATAGTAATATGTCTTCCTTAGATAAAGTGGTAATTCTAGATTTCCCTTTATTAGAGATACATCAAACCAAGATTGCTGAGGTTATGAATGCACAAGTGTCCATTAGACCCCCCTGTTGGTGTGTGGCGAATGATCATGCTATACTATATAGCCCATGGTATACTGTACACCCCGGCATGTATCCTCGCTGGGGTCCAAGTCACCGAAAAAGGGAAAAATCAATGAAAAAAGAAAAATCTGATTTTGTAGAGCCTAAAATTTGGAAGCTTCTAAGCTTGCTAAAAGGGGGTTCGGTTGGGTATTATAGTATGATGAAAAATGCAATTATTCACAAGATTGTAATAGGGTTTTACTGGATAATAAAAGTATTGGATGGCTGCGGTTTGGTGGATGTAGCCTAGATTGGGTGAACCACGTTAAATTCTTTGTGTTATGATTTATTCTGTGTATGTTTTAGTTTCTTTGTTTATTAATTAAAATCTACATTTAATTGTTAGATTTGCCATTTCTAACCCTAACAAGTGGTATCAGAGCGAGTTGTGTTTTGATTATCATTTGTAGGAAGGTCTCACAGTTGAGTGGGAGTCTCACGGTTGAGTGGGAGCAATGGCAAACGAGGTTAAGAAGGTTGAGAAGTTTAATAGGCAGAACTATTAGTTATGGAAGATGCAGATGGAGGACTATCTCTATTAGAAGGATTTATGGCAGCCATTGGAAGGGAAAACCAAGAAACCCGCAACAATGTCAGATGAGGACTGGGAGATCTTGGATAGAAAGGCTCTTGGCAGCATCTATGCCTGGCACAATATTACAATAGCAAAGACAACTCAAGAGTTAATGGAAACCCTAGCGAAGTTATATGAAAATCCTTCTACTTCAAATAAGGTATTTCTTATGAAGTGTTTATTTAATATGAAAATGGTAGAAGGTGGTTTAGTTACTGATCATTTGAATGAGTTTAATACGGTCACCAGTCAATTAACTTCTGTAAAAGTAAACTTTGACGAAGAAGTTAGGGCCCTTTTGATTTTGTGTTCTTTGCCTGAAAGCTAGAATAGCTTGGTAATCGCTGTTAGCAATTCTATTTTTGGTTTGAATACATTGAAGTTTGATGATGTTGTTGGTGTTATTTTTCTACACCCTTAATATTAGATGTGCGAGATATGTAGATTCCAAAAAAATAGTGTAGAAACCCTAATTCTATAATAATTCACTTAATCCTACTCCAATTCTTCTGAATTTTGTATTGTAGCTTCTTCAATATGTTCTTCAAAAACCCTTTAAAAATAAAAATAAAATCACCAAAATCTGAAAAATATGCTCTTCCCAAAATCGCCTCCAAAATTGAGAAAAACCTTGCCTCTATGGTGCCAAGATCATGCTCTGATACCACTTGTTATGAAATAACTTGCACAATAGAAGAATATGATATGAAATATGCTGCAAATACTTGATAATAACTGAGAATAACAAGCCACTTCGAGGGGGAAAACCTCCAAATATCTCTAATGAGAACACACTTCACAACTTGATGATGAAATAAGACTCACAACCTCCTATATATACCTATTTGTAAGGATATCACCTAGGCCAACTAAGATACACAAGCTTTAGGAAGTACTCCTATGGGATCTAGGAATTTATTTCCAAAGGTGGATATGCGAAAGTTCGATGGCAAGGATCCTTTAACATGGATAAACCAAATGGAGATTTTTTTTGAAGTACACCAAATCCCAAATGGACAAAAGGTCACGATGGCTTCCCTATATCTAGAACCAAATCAATTCATTTAGTATTGTTGGCTTTGCACTCATCGAAGTAAAAAGGGGCTCACCATCTCATGGTCAATTTTTATAAAGGAACTCCAAGCACAATATAGAATAGCGTCACAGACAACTTCTTCAGCGAGCTAGCTACTTTTAAACAGGATCAGTTAAAGGATTATGTTCAACATTCCAAAATCTATCCTTAGGGTGGATTCAATTATGGAGAACTTGAATGACTTATTCTTGGGTGGTCTCAAGGATCACATTCAACATGAGGTATGCATGTTTAGCCCTAGTTCCATAAATGAGTCTTTATCTTAGCACTTGGTAGAGGAGAAATATTTGATTCCTAAGAAGCAAAAGGGGCTAATGTGGCAAAGAGAAATGATATTAAACACAACCTACTAAAGGTGACTCACAAAAAATTGAGGAGAAAAGATCAAAAGGCTTGTGTTTCAATTGTGATAGCAAAATACAGTTGAGGACATAAATGTAGTGAAAATAAATTGTTTTATATTGAAGGTCCCAATGAGGAAGAAGAGGAGGAACCCATACTAGAAGATGAAAGGAGTCAAATGAGGGAATCACATGATTCTCAACCAATCATTTCTTGTCATGCACTCTCAGGTTTTAGTGCTCCACAAACTCTCAAGGTGGTGGGGTTCTAAAGTAAGAAGATACAGTGTTGATGCCGAATTAGGTAGTACTCATAATTTCATCAACAAAAGTTAGTCACTGTCTAAATTGTACATATCTAGCTCAGAGTTTCAAGTTTGATTGGAGGTGGTACTATTTTTTCAGGGAAGTTCGTAGCATTAAATTATCCATGGGAGATTATCAACTTGATACCCCAATGTATATGATATCCATGGGTGCAACAGATATTGTTTTGGGAGTACAATGGATTACTGCATTAGGAATAATTGAGATGAACTTCCAAGAACTATTCATGAGATTTCAATCAGAAGGGAAGGCTAGTAGAGCTAAGGGTTGAAGGAAAAATCTCCACAAATGGTAAGCTCTCATCAAATGAAAAGTTGCTTAAGAAAGGAGTGGATGGATTTGTGGCCCAACTATGTTCATTAGAAGTCTCTCAATCTAATACTCCTACTCATCCATATTTGCAAGCTATAATTGATCGTCACTCAGTTGTTCTTGGAGATATGCCTAAAGGACTTCTTCCTAAGAGGGATCATGATCATGCCATAGAGTTAGTCCTAGGGAGCCAACCATCAAACATCAGGCCTTACAGGTATCCACACATACAAAAGAGTGAGATAGAAAAAAATGTTGAAGAGATGCTAGAGGCAAGAATCATTAGGCATAGCCAAAATGCTTACTCCTTGCCTGTGGTGATGGTACGTAAGAAGGATGATACTTGATGCATGTGCCTAGATTATAAAGTGCTCAACATGTACACCATTAAAGATAAGTTTCCAATTCCAATCATTGATGATTTGCTAGATGAATTAAATGGAGCTATGTTTTTTACCAAGTTAGATCCTAGATCTGGTTATCACCAAATTCAGATTAAGGAGGAATATATTTGTAAGACATAATTTTGGACTCATGAGGGTCATTATGAATTTTTGGTGATGCCATTTGGTCTTACCAATGCGCCATCTACATTCCAAAGTTTGATGAATTCCATTTTTAAGAAGTTCTTGAGAAAGTTTGTATTAGCATTCTTTGATGATATATTGATTTATAGCAAGACTTGGGAAGAACATTTGCAACATGTGGACCAAGCATTACAAATACTTGAAGATCATAAACTCTATGCTAAGCCATCCAAGTGTGCTTTTGGTCTTACAGAGGTGGAGTATTTGGGACACATAGTTTCACATGAAGGAGTAAAGGTGGACCCTAACAAAATTAAGGCTATCATGGAATGGCTCTTCCATCCAAAGTAAGAAACTAAGAGGATTCTTGGGATTGGAGGTGTATATAGAAGATTTGTGAAGAATTATGGTAGTATAGCAGCACCTCTCACCACTCTATTGAAGAAGGATTCTTTTCATTGGAATGAGTTTTCCAATACAACATTTGAGAGATTGAAGGAGGCTATGTGTACAACTCTAGTACTTTCCACTCTTGTTCACCAAGGAATTAATTATGGAATGTGATGCTTTTGGAAATGGGATAGGAGTAGTGCTCATGCAAGAAGGTCAACCAATTTCTTTTGAGAGTCGTCAATTAAAAGGTAAGAATCAACTAAAACCTATTTATGAGAAGGAAATGCTAGCAATACTCCATGCAATGAAACAATGGCAGCCTTATCTATTGGATAGACATTTCAAGGTTAATACAGACCATGATAGCCTAAAATATTTTTTGGAACAACGACTATCTTCTGAAGAGCAACAAAAATGGGTCACTAAGATGTTAGGATATGACTTTGAGATTGTTTATAAGAAAGGGAAAGAAAATATTGTCGCAGATGCACTATCAAGGAAGGATGAGAAAGATGAAGCCTTATTGTGTTCCCTTTCAATATTACAAGCAAATTGGGTGGAGGAAGCTAAAGCAGAGTGGAAAAATGATGTTACGACAAGTAATCTCATCGAGCAATTAAAAAGTGATCCTAGTAGTTCAAATAAGTTTTGTTGGAAGGGAGATACTCTTTGGTATAAAGAGCATTTGTATCTCTGTAAGAATTCCAACCTCAAAATCAAGATTCTCACAGAGTTGCATGAGTCTCCAGTGGGTGGTCATTCAGGATTTTTGAAGACATATCATCGAGTCAAGCAAGATTTCTTTTGGGAAGGGCTAAAGGGTGATGTTCAAAAATTTGTGGCTGAATGTTTGGTGTGTCAAAGGCATAAGGGGGAGACAATTAAGACACCAGGTCTCTTGCAACCCTTATCTATTCCTAGCCAGCGTTGGGAAGAGGTATCCATGGACTTCATCACAGGGCTTCCCAAATCTAAAGGTCATAATGTCATCATGGTGGTAGTTGATTGGCTCACTAAATATGCACATTTCATTGCATTAGCACATCCTTTTACAACAAGTGCAGTGGATAAATATTTTTTGGAGAATATCCAAAAGCTACATGGTACACCTAAAGTTATTGTTAGTGATCGTGATTCTATCTTCACTAGTCACTTTTGGAAAGATTTATTCTCATGTTTGGGTACTCAATTGGCTCTTAGCTCTTCATACCACCCTCAATCAGATGGGAAAACAAAGGTTGTTAATAAGTGTTTGGAAGGATATCTATGTTGTTTCACTTCAAAGAAATAGTCTCAATGGATAGATTGGCTACCACTTGCAAAATGGTGGTATAACACTTCTTTTCATAGCTCATCAAAAATGTCTCCATTTTTGGCACTTTATGGATATCATCCTCCTTCCATCACATCATCAATTAAGGTGTCCCCAAGAGTTCAGGCAGTAGAAGACCAATTGCTTCATCAACAACAAGTACTTTCAGGACTTAAGGAGAATTTAGCCATGGCACAAAATCAAATGAATCAACAGGCAGACCAACATCGTAGTGAAAGAAGTTTTGAAGTTGGGGATTGGGTCTTCTTGCAATTGCATCCTTATAAGCAAATATCACTAAAGCAGCAAAGAAAGAATAATAAGTTGTCTCCAAAGTATTAGGTCCATACCAAATCATGCAGAAGATCGGTAGTGTTTCCTACAAGCTTGAGTTGCCACCAACATCAAAGATACATCCATTTTTTCATGTTTCCTGTTTGAAGAAGGTAATTGGGCATAATATTCCCACTCAAACAACACTTCCCAAGCTGGATGAAGAAGGAAGAATCATTTTGGAACCAGAGTGCATTCGTCAAACATGCACAAATAAGCTGAGGAATAGAACTATCACTGAGTATCTCATCCAATGGAAGAATTTACCAGTTGAAGATGCCACATGGGAAGATGAGGAGTTCATTCAAAAGTTTCCAAACTTGATTAGCATTGAGGACAATGCTTCTTTGAAGAAGGGGGCATGCTATGCCCTTAATATTATTGTACATTAGGTTATGAATAGTCGGCTTGTGGCTATCTTAACTCTCTTTTAAGTCATATTATCATTAGTATATTGTTATTTAGTTGTTTAGGTCGGCCTAAGTCTTATATAGGTGTGTCTAAGTCGGCCTAGGTGATATCCTTGGCATAAATAGGTATATATAGGAGGTTGTGAGTCTTATTTCATCATCAAGTTGTGAAGTGTGTTCTCATTAGAGATATTTGGAGGTTTTCCCCCTCGAAGTGGCTTGTTATTCTCAGTTATTATCAAGTATTTGCAGCATATTTCATATCATATTCTTTTATTGTGCAAGTTATTTCATAACATATTTTGAGCATGGAAATTCATAGGAAAAGCTCAGGTGGAACATCCACATCAGGCAATGTTTTGAATGCAGAAAGTAGGGGCAGAACAAAGGATAGAGGAAACAATTCTGGAAATCATGGGAAGTCACAAGGAAAATCAAAGGACAAAAGGTCCCAATCTAGAGACAAGAGGGATTACTGGTACTGTGGTAAGCTGGGTCATTTAAAGAAAGATTGTTGGTCTCGAAAAAATAAAGACAAAGACAAAAAGGAAGGAAGTAAAGAGGAAAATGTGGTAAGTAATAAATCTGATGAGGATGCTTTGATTCTTTCCCTTGATAATGCTGATGATTCTTGGGTGTTAGATTCAGGGGCTTCATTTCATACTACCCCCCATAGAAGTTATTTTATTAATTATGTCCAAGGGGATTTTGGGCTGGTTTATTTAGGAGATAACGAACCCTATCAGATTGTTGGAAAGGGAAGAATCAAGATTAAGTTGCAGAATGGGAATCATTGGCTACTACGTGAGGTAAGGCATGTTCTAAAGTTAAGCAAAAATTTAATTTCAGCAGGGCAACTAGATGATGAAGGTTGTGTTGTTACATTCAGTGATAAAAATTGGAAGG
Organism: Sequoia sempervirens; assembly: GCA_007258455.2. NCBI lineage: Eukaryota > Viridiplantae > Streptophyta > Pinopsida > Cupressales > Cupressaceae > Sequoia > Sequoia sempervirens. The sequence continues at coordinate 305,516,417 of VDFB02271358.1, forward strand.
TCACAAAGGGTGCCTTAGTAGTAGAAAAAGGTGTGAAAGTAGGCACCTTATATCTTTGTACAAGACATATTATTCCTTCTACTTTAATTGTTATAGAAAAGGGTCAATCTTTAGGAACAGTTGCTGCAATTCAGCAGGTAAAAGATCATACAATTGTTGTGGACTCTGAATTAGCACTGTGGCATAATAGACTTGGGCATATGAGTGAAAAAGGTATGAAAGTACTTCATTCAAATAATGTTTTACCAGGTCTAAAATTTGTTAATATGGATTTCTGTGAAAGTTGTGTGTATGGAAAATAAAAGAGAGTTAGTTTTCTCAAGGATGGGAAGCAAAAGAAAGATGAGAAATTGGAGCTTGTGCATATAGATGTATGGGGACCAGCTCAAGTATCTTCTCTCGGTGGCTCTCTATATTATGTTACATTCATTGATGATGCAACTAGAAAGGTATGGATTTATTTCCTTAGATAGAAATCTGATGTATTTGAAACTTTAAAAAAATAGAGAAACTTGGTTGAGAATGAGATGGGTAAAAAGTTAAAATGTCTTAGATCTGATAATGATGGTGAGTATTGTAGTAAAGAGTTTGAAGATTATTATTTCACTAATGGTATTCGTAGGCAGAAAATGATTCCAATGACTCCACAAGAAAATGGAGTGGCTGAGCACATGAATAGAACAATAATGGAGCATGCATAGACTATGAGATTGCATGTTGGGCTGCCTTTAAAAATGTGGGAAGAGACTGTAAACACTACTGTTTATTTAATCAACAGAGGTCCTTCTAATCTTTTGGGTTGTGGTATTCTAGAGGAAGCATGGAAAGGTAAGAAGGTGAGTTATTCTTTTCTCAAAACCTTCAATTGTGAAGCATTTACACATGTAGATTCTGAAAATAGATCCAAGCTTGATGCAAAATCAAATAAATGTGTATTTTTTGGATATGGCATTGATGAATTTGGTTATAGGCTTTGGGATTTTAAAAATCAAAAAATTGTGAGAAGCAGAGATGTCATATTCAATGAGAAAGTATTGTACAAAGATCTATTGCTGCAGCATGAGAAGAAAGAAAATGATTATGTAATGTTGGATGATATTCCAAATAATGATGTTTAAGTGGTTCCTCATGTTGGGCAACAACAACAACAACAAAAAATACCACAAACTCCTGTTAGACGATCTTCAAGGATAAGTAGACCTCTAGAACAATTCTCTCCCTCTTTGTATACTATTTTGTTAACTGATGCTGGTGAACCGGAATATTATGATGAAGCTCTATAGGTGGATACCAAGGTTGAGTGGGAGCATGGAATGGAAGAAGAAATGGACTCCTTGCTGAAGAATCAGACTTGGGAATTATGCAAGTTGTCTGCAGGTAAAAAGGCTTTACCAAACAAATGGGTTTATAGGCTGAAAGAAGAGGATAGAGGTAACCAAATATTTAAAGCCAGATTAGTTGTAAAGGGATTTGCATAGAAAAAGGGTATTGATTTTGATGAGATCTTTTCTCTAGTTGTTAAAATGACTTCTATTTGTATTGTTTTAAGTATTGTGGTTGTTGAAGATTTGTATTTAGAACAACTTTAATGTTTAATATGACCATTATGAGCAAGGGTACAACAGGTGTAATTATGACCATTGTGTTTATTTTAAGAGGTTGGATAATAACAGCTACATTATTTTATGTTTAATATGTTGATGACATGCTTGTAGCTGGGTCTAACATGGATCACATAAGTGAGTTAAAACAATAGTTAGCAAAATCTTTTGCTATGAAGGATTTGGGGGCAACAAAAAAAATCCTTGGTATGAAAATTTGTAGAGATAGGAAAAACAAAAAATTGTTTTTATCTCAGGCTAATTATTTTGAAAAGGTGTTCCAGAGATTTCAAATGGAGAATGTAAAAGTTGTCAGCACACCTTTGCCTAGTCATGTTAAATTGACTAAGGATATGTGTCTGAAGACACAAGAGGAGGAAGAAAAAATGTCCAAGGTACCATATGCTTTAGTTGTAGACAGTTTAATGTACGCCATGGTATGCATGAGATCGCATATTGCACATGTCGTAGGAGTTGTTAGCAGGCATTTGAGTCATCCTGGAGTTGAGCATTGGAATGCGGTAAAATGGATTCTCAGGTATTTGAGAGGTACATCCAATAAGTGTATGTTTTGGGGGCTTTAATTCTGATTTAAAAGGCTATGTTGACTCAGATTTGGCAGGGGATATAGATACCAGGTGGAGTACCATAGGTTATGTTTTTACAGTTGGTGGGACAGCAGTAAGTTGGATTTCTCAATTGTAAAAGGTAGTTGCTTTATCCACCACAAAGGCAGAGTATGTTGCTACAACAGAGGTGACAAAGGAGATGATATGGATGAAACTTTTCATGGATGAGTTGGGAAAAAAATAGGCTAGAAATTACTTGTTTATAGATAGCCAGAGTGCTATACATCTTGCAAATAATTCTGCCTTGCATTCTAAAACAAAACACATATAATTGAGTAATCATTTCATTCGGTCATTGTTGGAGGATGGACAGGTCAAGCTGGATAAAATACATACAAATGTCAATCCAGTGGATATGTTTATGAAGGTAGTGACAAGGGAGAATCTGAGTTCCTCTTCAGCTTCAGTTGGCCTTCAAGGTTGAGTTCAAAAAGAACAGAGCAGCAGGGTCCAAGGTACTTATTTCTAGTGGGAGTTGTAATTATAGCAGTGTCGTCTAGGATCAGTCTCCAAGTGGGAGATTGTGATGGTATGGAGCCTGATCAGTCTCCAAGTGGGAGATTGTTGGTGTGTGGTGACTGATCATGCTATACTATATAGCCCATGGTATACTGTACACCCTGGAATGTATCCTCGCCGGGGTCTGGGTCACCGAAAAAGGGAAAAATCAATGAAAAAAGAAAAATTTGATTTTGTAGAACCCAAAATCTAGAAGCTTCTAAGCTTGTTAAAAGGGGGTTCGGTTGGGTATTATAGTATGATGAAAAACATGATTATTCGCAAGATTGTAATAGGGTTTTACTAGATAATAAAAGTATTGGATGGCTGTGGTTTGGTGGATGTAGCCCAGATTGGGTGAACCACACTAAATTCTTTGTGTTATGATTTATTCTATGTATGTTTTAGTTTCTTTGTTTATTAATTAAAATCTGCATTTAATTGTTAGATCTACCATTTCTAACCCTAACACCTCCTCACTCAATGGACCTCATACATACCTCGTGGGAAATCCTAAGAATTATCTCATTCTCTACCCACATTCACAAAAACAACAAAACCAAACCCAACTTGAATTCACCCTTTACCCACCATCGCATAAACCTCCAACCCCAACCCAAACCCAACCCGATTTTACCCTTTACCCACCTAATAATGATGTTGTTTCTCACAAACATTACACTTGCAACAATCCATGACCACCACAACCCACCCCAATGCCATTACCTTTTCCTAATCCCACTTTTCCTAGTGCTCCTCAATTAACTCCTAGGGCATATAATCTTGTTGAACAACTTAAAAATACTCCTACAAATATATCCCTTTGGGACCTTCTTTAGAATTCACCTACCTATCACATTACACTCCAAATGACCTTACAACAAGTTCCTATCCCTTCTAATGCACAACCAAATGATATAGCAGCCATAATTCAAGGATTGAATGTTGACATTGTTTTCCACCAAAGTGAACTCCCCCCTTTGGAAGTGAGAAAAAAAAATGATGCTTTCATGATCATAGCTCAATACAATACAACAAGGATAAAGAAAAGCATTGTTGAAAATGGCTTCACTCTTAATGTGTGTAGCCTAAAACTCTTGGATAGGCTTTGTGTGGATAGATCCAAAATTCAACCTAATTCTTTATCTATTAAGGGCTTTGACAATGAAGAAAAGAAACTAAATCTGTGTGATTACTTTACCTATTACAGTCAAAGTAGTCACATTGAACACCCCAATCCATGTCATGCCCCATAATATTTCATATAATCTTATTTTAGGAAGACTATGGATTCATGAGATGCATGTTGTGCCTTCAACTCTTCATCATAAAATGAAATATTTTTACAATAACAGAGTCTACACACTCAACATTGATCCTAATCCTTATAGTGTCTTACAACTTGAGAAAGAAAAATAAAATACCTTGAACACATCAACATCAACTACACAAGTGGAACCCATGCAAAAAAATGAAAACGAAAAACAAATTGAACAAGTCATGACGCTATTAGACAATGATTGGGGTTCCTTAGATTTCACACCAACACTCATGGGAGAATACAAGGTCACAAGAAAAGACTCTAACAAGGGCAACGAAAAAGAAATCATGTCAACACAGAACTCGAATAACCCTTGGAAATCATCCACCTCAACCACTTTATACCAAAACATAACCAATTATACAATAACCTTTGATGAACACAATAACAAACAACCACCTGATTCCAAGGCAATGACAAAGCTTAGTGGCAAAGGTTATGAACTTATGAAAAAACTTGGATATATTGGAAAAGGATGTGGTGCTCGAGAACAAGGTATCTATGTCCCCATTGATCCTAACACAAAAAAAACTCATGGTCTTGGTTATCTTCCTTTGATAGAAATCACAAAGCCTTCATTCAACATCAACACTATTACAAAACATCCTTCCATGACGATCAACACTAGTGGTCTTGATTGCTCTCCTTTACAAGCAATAAAACAAACAAATATACCTTCTCTTAATGTTAATGTCATCTCACCAAACACTAATGAATTGAATTCATTAGATTTTACACCCTCTTGTAAAGGAGAGCCCAAAATCTCACAATCTAAAGTGTCTTGCATAGATATGACATCTTGTGCATCTAAGCAAGAGGTATTTTTGCCACAAACTATAGGACCACCTTCTCCCATAGACCAAGAGGGTATCTTGTCAAGACTCCTCCAAGATCATTTATATCCCTTCCTCCAAGAACTTGAAATAAATTTTATTACAAGACTTCATTTTGTGCATACCATATAATTCATGGTCATTCCATTAATGAATGTAAGGCTTTGACTCGTAAAATCCAACATTTTCAAGAATTTGGTATTCTTCCTTCTATGGGGGCACGTACTTTCTCTAATTTCCAATTTTCATGCTAGCATACATCCCATTAATCATTTTGGCTCACCCTTCTTCTACACTTAGTGGGGGCAAGGGGTTATGTAGCCTTGTCCGTGTATGTCACTTTTTGTTGTCTCTTTTATCTAGCCATTAACCTTTCATGAACATATAAGAGAAAGCTTGGGATGTGGACGACATGCCTTAAGTTGGATCGTATGTGACATACTAGCCCTCTTTCATGATGAAGCTTGTCGGAAACATATGACTTGGCATAGGACTTTCCAAGTAAGCTCTCATGTCTTCTTCTTCCTCTTCTACTTTAAAGCAACTACTCATAGTATTGGTGTTTGCAACTGCTTTAAAGTAGGGGAATACATTGACACTCACATTTCATTACGTGATTTCTTTCTTCTTTTGTTGTGTCCCTTTCTTGGTGGTGTCATTGAGCTTGATTCCCTCCAAGAGTGTGATCCTTCTTTGACACATCCTCTTTTGTAGACATTAAGCACAATGTCCCCTAGGATGAGACCTTGCACGAAATAAGAAACATACCTTTGAATATTCCTTGAATTATTTTACCATTCAAAACAATTGTTACATGGCCACCTTGCATAACACAACTTGCATGCTTGTGGTACTATCCAGGTTGTCTATGAGTGTCAAGCATACAACGTTTTTCTTACCTCATAGAGCTTGAAGATCATTTTTTTGGTGCCTTATCAAAGTTATTAGGAGGTATAACTTTGGTATGGTTAAGCAGGAAGCCCAATCAATGGTACAACTTTCCCCATAGCCACCTTTTGGGATTTATCACCCTGCGGACAACTAGAAGTTTCGTGGCCCTAAAGTGAGTATGTTGTGGATTTCTCACCTCGTAGACAACCAAAATTTTCATGGTCCTAGAGTGAGTATAGTTGGGTTTTCTCACTTAGTGAACAACCATGAATTTCATCACCCCCAAGTGAGTACACATTTCTCTTTCCAAAAAAATAGCCTAGATCTAATCCACAATGAGTTGGACAAATGGTTGAAGCTAGATCTACTTCATTTCTCTTTCTTCCTAGTTCTTTCCATTGTATGATCATGTATCTTGTTTTGTTGTAATTCATTCACTTTGTGTGTGTCCTCTTGCACTTATGTTGGCTTGACTTAGGATCTTGGATCTTGAGGGCTTGCACAACCTCTTTTGATCTTTGTCATTCTTTTTCATCCACATTGGTACAATTGGACTTCACTCGAATGGCTACTTTAGCGAGAGTTTGAAGCAAGTTCATCCTCTCACTAAAGTGGGGGCCTAATGTGTCACCAAAAAGTGTGTACTTTTCTTGATATGGGAATAATTTATGATAAATTGAACTTAACAAGGCCTTGATTTAGTGTTGTGAGGTGTTTTACACATCCACATTACGTCTTAGGCCCTTTAAAATTGAAGAAAATACATTTATTAATGTCTTGCAAGAGTGTTGTAAGGTGTTGTAAAACATCTTCACACTTTTCTAGGACCATAATGTTATAATTCACCTAAATAACCTTACCAATACCTATTTCAAAGTGTTGTAAAGTCTTGTAGAAAACTCACACTTTCGTAGGCTTGTCATCAATATTTACACCTTTTTTATGTTTTAAATGGCACCTTTATGCACTTACATGCCTTAATTAAGTGTCTTGTTGAAGAAGAACTCGATAAAAAACATTTAATACATCTGAATCTCTGAAATCCACTCAAAATTTCCCAAGTGGACTAAGTTTCCACCTTGGGAAACTTAGTTCCATGTGGCACAAAAATCAAAATTAATTCAAATTTCTTTTGGGTTTTTATTCTTTAAGACCTAAGGTCGGCCTGTGATGAGGCAATTTTGGGAATTAAGGCATAATTATGTATAAATATAGGGTTTTCCCTCTCATTTTGACCTAACTCATCCTAATTCATAACTCATCATAATTCATACATCATTCATCATGTTCTCAAGTCAAGCAAGCTAGGGTTTTATCATTGCAAGTCATCAAGAGAGCATTCTAAGGAATTCAAGATCAAACATCATGGCAAGGTACTAACTCCATTGTTGCATGCTGCATTACATTCGTTATTCATTTGGTTTAATTACCTAAAAGGGGTTTGACCAAGGCAAACCCCCATGCCCTAACATTCAACATTTCTCTCTCTTGTCTTGTGTGTTTGTAGATTTAGGAACTTTGAAGGTTTGAAGATCATTGAAGATTATGTTGAAGACTCATTGAAGACATCTTCTTATTGACCAAGTCAAAATATCAACAAAAATTCACCTTCAAGCCCAAAAATTAGAGTTTCAGAAGCAAACACCTTTGGGAAACCAAAGTGCAGACCTAGGGCTTCTGTTTCCACTTCTAAATTTTCAAAAATTGAGAAGTGGACTAAGTCACCACTAGTGGGGAATCAGTCCCACTAAACCTATTTTTCAGAATTTTTTGTAGATTTGGATACCCATTTGGTCAAAACGAGCTCTAGTGTAGTTTTCTTGATTTTTTTTGAAAGAGGACTAAGCCACCATGCCTGGTGTAAATGTCCCATCAAGCTTAAAAATTAGAATTTCAAAGTTTCTTCAAGTCTACAACACACTTCTAGGTGCACACTTTTTTTCTTACAACTTTCTATTTGGTTTTATTTTGATTTTTAGGTCATTTAGTTCATGATTGCATACAACACTGTGTTTTCAAACAAGTTGCATTTCTTAAATTTTGCATCAATAAATCATTTATTTTTCAAATCAGAGCATTGGATCTTAATTAAACATAATACATATCTTTCACATTAACTTTGAGTGTAGACATTTGCATTTTGGTTCACATCTCTCTCCTTTTAGGTGAAAAACCCTAGAAGTGCAAGAGAGAATTTGGTTTTCCAAAATCATCATTTACACCTCGATCTCTTAAGGATATAGTGCTCAAGTGGTACTATTCCTTACCCAAAAATTCTATTTTCTCATTTGATCAACTTGTAAATTGGTTTCTCCAATAGTTCGAAGCCAACATCTGATCGAAGATGACCTTTTTGGATCTTGTCTGATGCAAAAAGGGGGATAATGAGAAGATTATTAATTTTATAGTGCAGTATCAAGAACTCTTTTCTCAAATCTCATACCCACTACCTGACTTTGACATGCAGAAGCTATTCATAGGAAACTTGCAGAGACCTTGGTAGGGAAAGTTTTCCCTTATAAAGTACCCTTCTTTCGCGCATTTGTGTGTGACATTACAGGAATATTATCATATGGTAGTTCAATTCATGGGATCCTCCTCATGCTCCCATTTAGAAGGAAAATCTATTATATCAATCTCAAGAAAAGGTAAGGCTATTGCAAATGTAGTAGCCACAAACAAATGATAACTGCCTCAAACGCAACAAAAAGTTCACAAAGTTAGCAGAATCTTATTCTTCCATATTACATAAATTGTTGAAGGATAAGATCATAACCTTGGAGAACCCTCGACCTCTTAAGGAACCTTACCCTGATTGGTACAATGCAAATTCCTTTTGTTAGTACCATCGAGTCAATGGACATGATACCAAATATTGTATGTGGCTACATCATGAGATATTGGACTGCATCGAGGACAATACTATTACTCTCGATGGGAGTAAACAAAATGAAAATAAATTGGTGGCAAAAGAAAATAGTGAGTTTTAGATATACATAGTCCCATTTTTGTTGCATTTTGTTAACTTAATTACCACTAGATTCGAAACCCCCCAGTGTTTCTCAACCTCTTCCTCTTGCTTTCATTTAGGAGTCTATCCCTCTATCAAAGATAGCTATGATGGACACCCCTATGGTTGTGTAGGAGCTTTTCATCCCTTCATAGCTCCTAGCCTCTAGCTCAAAGAGTTGTAGAAACTATCTTGTGCATGAGCATAAGCACTAGCAAAAGGCTTTAGTGGCTAAGTAGGCTGCTTTGTAGGAAAAGGAAGAGGAGATGACCAACCCTACTTCAGACCTCCTGATGCATCCTCCTCTCTCCTCCCCTCTACTTCTGTTCAATCGAGTTAAGTCTCACTTCTAGCTCCTGTTGTGAGTGTGATTTTTACTAACCCTAAAAAGGTGCAGGTGCTTATCACTTCTTCAATCAAGCCACCCCTATTGATGTCCCTTCTAGACATCCTACCATTCCCTAAACATGTGAACATCTCAAATACCTTGGTAGTGTCTACCATGGTTCTCTCCTCCTCCTCTACACCTCTTGCCTCATCTATGGGGAGTTCACACCCTCTGACAAAGCTGAAAGTAGAGGTTGGACCTTCTAGCAATGGAGGATGTAAGAGGATCCCACCTTCTCTAAAGGGTGTTCCTATGATAGCTTGTTCCATTTTAGTGATAGAACAAGTAATGACTTCCCTTGAGTTTGTCACTACTCCTAAATCACTTGGTGAGCCAAGTGGTGAATCTAAGGTGTCGTACTCCCCATTTTTTGAGATACAACATGGTGCTTCTAGAAAGTATATGTTTAGCTTTCTAGACAAAGTTATGGCCTTATCAATGATCTTCACAAAATTGTTGACCATAACTCCACAAGAGACTAGTAGAGAAGACCTTGCAGGGTCTTCTTCCTTAGCCCTTATTATGGGAGGGTAGAAAGCACCTCCCCTTAATATTTCACCACTGTAGGCTTTCCCAACTTCCCCTTACAATGATCTAGACTAGGAAGCGGATGACCTTTTTGTCAATGAGTGTTACAGGGAGACCTCTACTTTATCTTTAGATTAGAAGTGTGTGTGTTTTGATGTGTTCCCTTGTGCTGATGTTATGTGTTTCTCGATGACCCTTGTCACCCTTGTTGGTGCTTCGATATAGGAGTGATTTTTTGTCGTAAACCTTCTTCTATTTGTATCATCATTCTTCCACTATTATGTTTTTTTTATTTTCAACAAATTGGGGATGATGCAAAGCATTGGGGCCATGTAGGCTTCCCTTACATGACCTAGTTATTTTATTTTTACTTTGTCTTCTTGTGTATTCTTCACATGGTCTAATATAATAGGGGGTTGATGACAGTTCATATTATACTATTACTATACTTATATATATTTATGAGAAGCTTTGACCCCAAAATATTAGATTACCCTTGTGTCTCCTATTCGTGTTGTTTCTCTTTCACTCTTTTATCTTTCTCTCTTCTTTGCTTAAGTTGTCCCTCGTATGTGTGACAACCTCGCTTTCACAATGTTTTGATTTTCAAAAGACATTCATTTCCAACAAATCTCTTCTTAAAAATCCTTGCAATTTTTTTTTCAAAGATCACATTCTCGACTTGGACCCCTAACAAAATGTGTTTCCTTCATCATGGGTTCGCAAAGAAAGAACTTGAGAACTTTCCTCTGAGGTGGTATTAGATTTTCCTATAGGAGAATCCTTGACCTTCCCCTCACGAGGGGACATTTCCTTCCTTTCAAATTCCTTGATGAAGTGAACATCTTTTGAAAAGATTCCTTGATGAAGAATTGATTTGATAAAAAACATCTCTTTTGCACTTCCAAACAATTCCTCCCTTGAGTGGACCCATTTTCTTTTGAAGGCTTCCCAAGGGACCCCTTTGAAATCCTTTCCATTTTTTGATTGTCTACGTGGTTGTTTGCATGTTTGCCTATGTGGTTGCTTTGTTTTCTAACATGTCTTATATGTGGATTAACATGTTGCTTTGTCGGTGTGCCTATGAAGCCGCTATCTAGTTTGACTTTGTAGAATCCCCTTACATGTGGGCTTCCTTCATGAGAGAGAACTTGGGGGATGCCTTCTTGCAGGTTTGTGGGCCTATAAGCCACTTAATTCACTAGGCTTCCTTCATGAGAGAGAACTTGAGGGTTGCCTTCTTGCAGGTTTTTGGGCCTGTAAGATGCTTTCATCCTACAAGATTTGTCCATCATTGGTCTAAGGGCCTTCCATGTACTTTGTGCAACTTCAAAGTTTTGTGGGGCTAAGGAGTCCTTTTGTTCAAAACTCCCCAAGGAGAGCACCTATGGAGTCCTTTTCCTACCTTGTGTTTTTGAGTTCACCAGTTTGTGGTCTGCTTCCTTGATGGTTTAGGTATACATTTCTAACCCTACTAACTCTTTGATCTACTTTACTAAACTCTCATCGATATTCATGCTAGCTAAAGTGGGGGGAAAATGTATAGGAGTGAATTTTTACCCCTTACGAAAAATTCCCCTTTCACATACCCTCACTTTACAAAATCAAATCTGAAGGAAAAATCCCACATGACCCACCTTCCTTCCATCCACTTGGCATTTTTCCTATGCATTGGTGAGAGAATATTTTTTGGGGATGAACATGCGAGATGCAGACATCTACACGTCATACTTTTCTCCTTGAAAAATTCTTTCATCTAAAGTTGGTAGAGGTGTTACACACCCAATTGGGGCCGAATTGTAATGTCCCTCTTCAACCAAATGACTTGAAAATTCCTTATTCCTTCTCATCCCACCTTAAAAAGCATTCATTATCTCTTCATTTCACCCTTACACATTCAATCACTCTCTCTTAGCATTTTCTACTTCACTTCTTCACTCGCAAGCAACATTCCAACATTCCATTGTGAGCATTGCAACATCCTTGAAGCTCCATCAACTTCACATTGCAAGTGTAAGGAAATCCATAGAAGTTGTGGGCTTGGAGTCTTGCAAGACCTCCCTTCATCACTGCTACAATTGTGGTGACTTTGTTAGGTGCATACCTTGCATTCTCCTCCATTGGCTAGTGAGCTTTTGGATGGAGGTGGTAATGCTTCACTCCTCTCCTTTATGATTTGATATAGTAGCATGGTATTGTTTTGTAGTGTTCATTTCAATCTTTCTTTCTACTTTCTTTATAGCATACTCTACTCCATTTCTTTTTTGTTGTCTATGGAGGTGGAAACACCAAAATAGGGGTTTGACTAAGGCGGGCCCCTATACAACCCTAACAAATTTCCCTCTTTCTTGTGTATAGGTGGATGTACACATGGAGCTAGCTGGCGAATTGACACTTTGTGAGATTATCATCACCCTATCCTTTATCTACTTTCTTTATCATCTTTATCTCTATTTCCCGTACTTTCTTATTCTATTTTTCTCATCACAATCAACTAGCTAGGATGTCAGTAGGCTTTTAGGTAGTTTTTACTATATTATGTGTTTTCTAGCCATACAGATGCCAACGTACCAAAGAGACACCATCATGTTGCACTTTCATTCTAGAACTACACTTCCATCCTTGGATAGAGAGTTGTCTGAGGTATAGTACTGACTCCAAAAACTAGCTCCCCTAGCCTAAACCTAAACTCTGGGTCTATAGAGTGACAAAAGTAATACGTAGTGTTCTTCATTCTTGATCCTCACCCTAAGACATCCTTTAGAGTGAGGTAATTTAGGGAAGCCCTCTTCTCTCGACTCTCTATGACTTGGAACCTTGACGTGATTGGTCCCCCTCTCTTACAATTTCCATGTTTCCTATTTCAAGAAATTTCTTAGCCAGTGGGTCACTACTCAAATATTTTTTTATAAGCTCGATGCTAAAGGATCAATTGTTATCTATCCAAAAGTAGTATTAGATAGACACTCTTTCCAAGTCCACAACCATACACTCACTAAGATATTGGTCTAGTGGCATGCCATGCAATTAGAAGATTCTACCTAGGAACCCCTTCACCAAATTCAATGATAGTTTCCCACCTATTATCTTTGAGGAAAAATATTTTCAAGGGGGTGGGGATGTTAGGACTAATTCAATATAATTATTTCCTTTTAAAATATTTTGCAATAAATTCTTTGGATTCGTATATAATTTTAAGTCATCACTTGAGATATTAAGATCAGTCTCACATGCTTAAGAAATAGCATAGTTATATTGATTATGAATACTATAAATATGATGCATAGGATATTGTAAGAGAATTCATGAATCATTTTATATTGAGTAATGATCAAAGGAGGTTTCCTTCTTAAAGAGATAAATAATATTCTATAATTTAATATGTCAAATCTTATTATTCCTTTTGTTTCTAATTTTGCATTTATGTTTAGAATTTCATGCATTTGAATAATATATTGTAAGGGGAACACCACACCATGTATATGATGATATGTGAAAAAGTATCTAATTTATATGAGGCACAAGTTTAGATGTATCCATCAATTTGATCAATGGTAATATGATGAGATCATCTTGGTAAAGTTCTAATACGTTTTGAGAAGGTACATCCAATAGAGTAAACTCTCTTGAATTTCTTGTATTTTTGCATGGATCATTGATAGGTGGTACACCATAATTTTCCTTACTTCATAAATATGAATAGAATAACGAAAAATATATATAGATACACTAGCATAAAAGTGGATTTTCAAATAAGGAATATTCACACTAAGTATAATAACACATAAATCCATAAATAATTGATGAGGTATAAAAAAACTTGAATTTAAGAGATTAGAATTAAATCATCCATAAATATCCATTGAAGCTCATCATCACATAATCCTCAATTGGCTATTGTTCCTTTTTCCCTCCTTTTAGTTGATAATGAACACCTTAGGATCAATGTTGTAATGAAAATTTCTAATAAAAGTGTTAGCCAAATCCTTAAATGATCTAATAGAAGCATGAGGTAATGAATAAAAACATGTAAGTTCATCATATTTCAAGCTTGATGTTAATACTTTAGAACATGATTTATCTTCATGAAAATAAAGTAGAAACATAACATTGAAGTAGTGTACGTGTCACAACAAATCAATTCTACCATCACATGTTTTAAAATAGGTTGCCAAAAATCTATTTGGTGAAAGATAAGTAAAAAAAATTATAGCCAAAGGATTCATGAATACATCAATATTTTTATTTTAATATCAAATGTCTTATGTATCAATTTTCATTCTACATTATTAATCTTAGTGATGAGGCAGTTCAAATAAGAAGCAACATTCTCAACATGTCTTATATGTTGTCTATTCATTATGTCATGTGTGATATCTTCATCAATTTATAGTTCACTATCCTTATGTTTGTCTAAATAATGTTTTGGTAATTTTAAAGTGTATAATAATAAACTCTATAATTACTCAAATCTATCATAAGAAATAATGAAAAGATTTGTATGTGTGGCTTCATCAACAAGTTGTTTATCATCATGATGCATGAAAAAATAAATTGGATCCGCAAAGGATGGGAGAAGAATGATAATCATCATTCACACATGGTTTTAAGCCAATGGTAATGTGATTTATGAAAATGAAAGACAAATAATGAAATAATGAATAAGAATCATGACATGTGCTATATAATTGTTTAGCTCTATCTACCGTAGCATTTCCAAATGAATGTATTAAAAAACTATTATCATGTATTTAACGCATAGTGTGAAGACATAAATAATCTAACATGTAATTTTACATCTTCAATTCTACTAAATTATTATATCATAGGTAAAATAAAAGAATGTTCATTATAAATCACTAAATCATGAAATAGAGAATTTTCATCCATATCATAAGAAGATAACATAGACACATATCCTCAATAGATTGTGATCCATAAGATAAAGGAAAAGGATTAGGAAAATCAATGTGTGAAGGTGAAAAAGGAATATCTATAGAAATAGAAGTAATAAAATAATGAGAGATAAGAGAACAAACATCAAAAGGATTATCACCATGTATAAAGTTGCATAACTATGCTAAAAAAACTGCATCTATAGGAACAATGTCATCACACATAGGAACCTTATATTATTTGTTGAAGCTTCATTATATGGTGTATCATGAATAATAAGGGATGACTCACATCTGCATCCTCATCTATTTATAAAAGTGCATCATAGTAATAGAAAAATAATAATTGCTACAAAACTCATCACTAGTGTATTCATCATAAATAAATGATTCTATTGAATCAAAAGTATTATCTAATAAATATATGTTCATAAATACATTAAAATGAATTTTTATAGACTCATTAGAAATGCTATCATGTGCACAAACATAAATCAAGGCATGACATCATAGAAATCTTAAAAAATAATATCCATAGTAAAATTTGTAGGTTTACGATACAAAGCATTAGCTTGTGGTTATATATTAATGTTGTATTAGTTTAATAGTTGGTAGTTTTTAGTTATACATGGTTATTTGATCATTACCAAAGTGGTTGAAAATAAATGTCTTTAGAAGCCCATATTTGATATAGAAAATTTAACTTGAATATATTTTTTTGTGTTCTTTTATATCATTTGAAGAAGTAAATTTCTATTATTATTTTGTGTATTTGATCTTATATCCTACAACATATTTTGATCATTATCATTTGATATTTAGTAACTAAGACAATGAGAAGTTTTGGTAGCCAAGATAGTGGAGGAATAATTTTTGTAACCAAGAGTATGACAAGTTGTGGTACTAGGATAGAGAAGAAGGAACACTTTTAATATTGCTCATACTGTATGTGATACATATAGTCAAAAAAAAAAAATGTCAATATAAAAATGACAATGAGAAGCAACCTCAGATCCGGATAAAGATGAAATTGTCCTAAAAAATAATGCCAAATTGCCAATATTTCATTTAACATGCATGCCTGGATTAACCGATGAAATCTGAAATATAAAACAACAAAACAATAGAACAGAACTATGCAATGTGCTGACAAAAATGTGCAGTGTTATATCTTTACACTAGAACTCTCTTTTGAGAATTTGAAGAGAAACAAGATCTAAAAGCTGTCTATCTTCCTGTGGAGGAAATATGTTGAATGAATAGAACATCAAAGTGGGTTTGGAAGACAGATTTAGGGACATATATCATCCCAGACAGAAAGTGTGGAGTCGCTAAAACCCAAAAGGAAACCACAGCTGAATGTATGGCGACAGATTTGGATTGTAGCTGAAAGAATGGACCAACAAATATTATGCCTAAGAAAAAAAATGAAAACATTTTTAAATATATCAATCAGGAATAACTAGAATCCACTCTAAAATATGGAGCAAGGATTTTGCAGCCACCCAAATGCAATCACTTCAAAAGGTTCCACAGGGAATCAATCAACTAGTGCACCGAGCCTGTAAAGCCAGCAAGATTTGTTTAATTCCTAATCAGGTTTTGAAAATCTCTTAATCAAATTTGAAAGAGAATTTGCAAGCAAATATAAATAGCCTTATTGTAAGGGAAATAACACACTAGAGGGGAAATATTGTGTGGAAGATGCTTGGGGGTTCATCAAAATTTAAGGGAAATAACACTTTCCCTTAATGTAATTCAGGGTAATTCCATAAGTTGCATCATTAACTTGGATTAAAAAATGTGGTTGAGACAGATCAAATAGAATAATATTTAGATTTTGACAACAATAATATTGGCATGGATATTTAAGATAACAATATGTGGGAATTAAATTACCTTAGACAAAGTGTGGTATTAATAAATATTTGTAAGGGATGTTGTATTTGAGATACTTCAAGGGGACCTTAAGCAACACTCTTCACAATCTAAATATGTTAGAATGATTGTGAGAATGTAGATGTAAGTTAGTATGCAAATGCAGATTCTTTTTAAACTTGAAATTGAAATATAAACATGTGAGTGTAGAATCATTGTGTCCTAATTTATAGGACCATAGAATGAATGAAATAAATATTTTTAAAGGGGTGGGTGCCCTAGCTCGGTTGGCTAAATCTTTCCTATTGCAGGAGGTTGGTCACGAGGTCTAGTCTCCCCCACCCCCATGGTATTGGAGGGTGTGTTGCGCCAGCAGCACTAGTCATGTTAAAAAGTTTACCAGGCGCACTACAGTTTATAGGGGGTTGTGCTACCTGATTCCTACAGTCTAAAAAAAATAAAAAAAATATTTTTAAAGAAAAAAAAAGTACAATGATGTGTGTGTTGATGCATGTAAATTAGATCTTTAATTAAATGTGTATAGATAAGTGTGGTTTTTGTTCAGATACATGTAAATGAAAAATCATACGTGTGATGTGGATTAGAGATAGGTCATAGACTAAGGGGTCCACTTTCATACTAATTTAAATCATTTTTTTCATTATACTCCTCTATTAAGAAATTCTTCTAAAATAGACACAAAATTAAATGAAAAAAGATGTTAGGAAAAGGTGCGATGTTCACCTTGCATAATACTATAATGTAATTTAATATTATTTGTGGTGCATCTAGGGGATCTAGGAATGCATGCATCACATGGGTTTGACATTCTTGGGACCATTATATGTGTTGTATATAACATTGGATTAGGTATTTAATGTAGATTTGCACATTGAGAAAATATTTAATATTGGAAAAATTTAGTACCAAAAAGTAAATTGGGGGAAAATTGTTTTGTAAGCTCATGGTATTAATCACATGATTTATGTAATAACACTTGGTGGTTTTGTGCAAGATTATGTCTATAAAAGAAAGCAAATGTGTAGTTGTCTAAGGTTGGTTATTTTGGCTAAGGGGCTTGAGCGTGAGCATCTCTTATAGGTTGCATATGTGAGGGTTTGAAGCATGGGGTGAGATGTGTGGTTACATGCATGGTCACATAAAGTGCATGTAGAGAGCTTGATGTTTCAAAGGTGTTCATGGAGACTCTAAAAATGTAATGTAATGGTTTCATTGCTAAATAATACATGATTGATGGTTGTGTTTGGAGGTTAGGTTTTTCCCTCATGAGGGTTTTTCCAAGATATATCTTGTGTCATCTTTGATAGTATGTTGTATATTCTTTTGCATATGGATTTTGAACACTTATTTGCATGATTTTCTCTATGTGGGTTATGTGGAAATTGTCATAGATGACTACAAGTTTAATTTTATTTGATATTAGAGCTATGGTTGTGGTTGGTATAACTCTTGTAGGAGTAGATCTAATACATAGTTGAATCTAGGATTTTGTAGGTGTAGTGGCACAAATTTGCACCCTTGGAAAATTCCCTATATATTTTTCCTTTACTTTAGAAACTATAAGTTCATTGATGCAAACCCTACCACCATTAGCTTCTTCCATCTATGTGTGGCCTTGTATTTTTACGTAGGTGGAGGAATCTCTATTGGGGATGTGTGCACACTATGCAAACGTCTGTGTGTCATGCTAGCACTTCGACAAGATTCTTGCCCCTAGAATTTGTAGAACCATTATATCTTCAGTTGGCTACAAAGGTAATGACTTTTGTGTTTCCTTGATCAACAAGAATCAACCTTTTACCTCCATTTTCTTGCATTCAAACTCTAATTCTTAGACTTCTTCACTCTATTTACTCTCTCTTCATTCCTTTCATGCTTTACACACTTCACACTTGATTCTTGTTTCTACACCATTTCTCTTGCTGGATTTTCAAGCTTCATCTTCTCTATGTGGTGATATCACTCTCTTCCTTCTGTTATCGGCCTTGAGTGCTCATAGTTGGGTAGGTAATATTGTATCTATTTGTTTGATTACATCATCATGCTTTTAGAGTAGCATTTTTTGTTCGTACTCTCTATTTGGTTGTATCATTTCCTTTCTATTCTCTATCACTTTTTCTATCTTGTGGAATTTTGTCTATTCGTGGAGGTGGGAACACCAAAATGGGGGTCTGATTGAGGAAGACCTCAAAACACAACCCCAACATTTTTTTTTTCTTCTATGTGTAGGTGCAGGCTCATTACTTGGAATTAGCTAGAAGACTAGATTGTGTCTGAAAGGTACATCTTCCCACTCTTTTTTGTTATTTTCACATTATAATATCTTAAAGTATTCTTCTTGTTGTACTCTTTTCTTTCTGTATTTTCTTTGTAAAACTATGAAAACTTTGTTAGTTGGGTCATTAGTAGGATCTTTGTGTTTTTTGTCTATTTGCTAGACCCCTGTTCATATAGGATGCTAGCACATCATGTTGGATTCTAAATCCCACACTACTATCCTTAGACAATGAGTTTTCTAGTCTATAGGTCTAAACCTTTGAGGTCGAACCACCTAGTTTTGAACACACCTATCTTTAGCAAAAGGAAAGCGATGCACTATTTTCCCTTCCTTTTCAAAATCTCTCAATTTTTCAAATTGTTTGAGGTAGTTTAGGGTAGTTCATTCCTTGGGACTCTCTTGTGACTTGGAGTCCTAGGGGTGACAAATCCCCCTACTCTATAGTAGGAAAGAAGGAATACATTGCAAGGTATAAGGGTTTTGTGTAGGTATTATTTTATGGATTCAAGGTTGCAAATTTTTGGTAAATTCTTTGTAGATCTGAGGTTACGAATCTGAATTGGAAAAGGGTTTTTTTGGGTGTTCACCGTGAGGGTTATTTAGGGGAAGTTTCATAGATGGCCACATGTGACAAAAAAAACCTCACCATTGGACCCAGAAGGCTTGAGAGATGAAAATTAACATAAAATTCAGCCTATTTTGGTGACTCCCCTTGCTATGTTGTATGACTGTAAGCTTGTACTATTCATTTATAGAGGAATTTTTTTTAAATAACAATAAAAAATATTTCCTATGCAATATTATATATATATATTTGGTTTGTTTGTACACCCCCTTGTTCCCTCTACCACATAGGTTGATAGGTTGGATGGTGTTACCAATGGGTTATGGCTAGTGGGCCCTTAGTCCTCCAGTTCCTAATGCCAATCATGTGGGGACCTAATTGGTAGCCCCTTGCTAGGGTTAGCAAATTTTAAATTTTCCATTTAGCTAAATTTCATAAATATTTTAGGTCCACCCCATGACCACTAGAACACCACAAGTGGGCCCACCCATGGACCACCAACTAACCACCCATAGAAAAATTGTGCAACTTTTTTTGGGAGGTCATAAATTTTTCCCAGGGTGTTAATTTTTTTGCTTCTTATAGTCATTGGAAATGTATTTCCAAGCAATACACTATGGTATTAGTGGTTTTTCTAGATTTTTCTATTTTGATAGATAAATATTTGCTAGAAGTTCGATGTTATTTTTTTACTTGGAGAGGTCATAACTTGTGCATATGGAGTCAAATTTTGTACTTTTTATAATTGGTGAAAATCATATTTAGAGAACTACATAATAGACTAGGTTTGAAGATATTTTGATGTGACTTATTTTTTGTTATTTCTATTTGATTTGTTTATGGGTTTCTATGACTATGGTATTTTGTGAGTTAATGTAAAATTGAATCTATGGTGATTTGGTGTTTCATTAATTGGATACTTGTGTGTACATCTTTGATTATCCTTATTTGACATGGTTACTAGTATATATTTTGAATTTGTATGTTGTATTGTGATATTTACAATTTTTGTAGTGTTGTAGGATGTTTATACTTACATGCACTTACTCTCCCAACCCTAGTTGTTCCTAGGTGATAGGAATGTGTTAATAAGATCAACTAGGCATTGAATCAAGATCAATTCTCTAGGAGGTTGGCAGTTCCAAATGTAGTGATCTTCACCCCTTTCTCCTTTTTCCGCCACCCTATAGAGGCACTAGGGCTTTTCCCATCATGAACCCTAGTTTTTCCACCGATGAACCGTCACTTCTAGGCTAGCATCCCCCAAAGATTGAAGAGTGAGAGAATATATATTGGGAAGAATATATCTCTCAATACTATATATAGCTTCATATGCTACCAAAGGCCATTTCCCTATGGGGCAGTGGGAATTGTATGAGCCGACTAGGTGTTGATAGAGCTAATCTAATCAACTAGTTCTCCCCTAGGGACAAGTTGAGTGATCCTGCTTCCCCAACCCCTGAACTTTGAACTAGCTAGCTCTCACACCAACTCACTATATGACTAAAATCAAAATCCTAGTTCCATGTCGATCCACCTGAATCTATTCTCAAAGCATAGGTGTCACGCTTGTTCCATACAACTTTATCCCAAATGATCAATCTCTCGCCCTTGTTCCACCCATAGGAAATGAGGATTCAAACATCCATCACCACTACCATATAATTCCCCCCACCCACTGTGGAAGGGCAGACTACAAAGGTAGGTAGGCCTCACTTCTCTAATCCCTGACCTGAGACATGGAATTTTTCTAATGTGAAGGGGAAAGATTCCTTTGAGCCTACATCTACATGTAACATGTTCTAGCTAGATCACATTACTAACATTTGACTAGAAATTTTTAATATAAGACATACTAAGGAGAGCCCCCCGGGAGGGAGATAATAGTTTTTGTTGGTTAGCATCATTAGAACCTTCTTATTATTATCAATGAGGGTGTAGAAGGATCAAGAAAGTTCCCTAGTCCCCTCATGACCCTAACCATCCCTTGTATCTTGGGAATAAAGTAGTGTGCCTTGTTGTTACTGCATATAGGAGGATCATCAAATACCTTGGAAGACTCGAGGCCCTTACCAACCCCCCTTTCTTTTAATAATTGATCCCTTATTATAGCTACCCCCTCTCGAATATTATTTGGGGCTACATAGGCGGTGGACAAGGTAGGAGCAATTGATTCTCACTTGTGTATCTGATTCTCCACTGGAATCTTGTTGATATGGGTCAATAGATAGAATTTCCAACATAGGTCAGTGGGGCTAGTATCAAGGGGTGGTTGATAGGTGGGGCCCTTGGTAGTGATTTCCCATTTTCCCTTAGTACTAGGGGGTGGGAGATATAGGGGCCCGAAGACCCCACCATCCACAATGGCCCCGACCCCACCATCCAAGAAAAATATGGGAAATTGAGTCTACCTTGGATGGTGGGGTCTTCCTTGGGTCAAGAAAGAAATTTGTGGCTTAATCCATTAGGTGTAGGTGCAACAAAGAAAAGAAAAGACCTCATAACTAGAAACTAGCCTAAAATTCCCTCTCCCAAGGTAAGGAGAATAGGGCAATGAGAGAAGCTCAAGTGGCAAGTGGAGCAACTCTATAGCCTCCCATTGCACCCCTCGTCCCCCCGCCTGATTGGCAAAGCTTTGGTGGTGGGTTCCACCTCAAGGGGAACTATAGGGATGCTAAAGTTTAGCTAAAGACATGGATGTTAAAAGGTACAAAACAACTATGAGGGGGGTGTGAATCAGTTGTTATATAAATTCAAACTTAAAATTTCAACCCTTATTAATTCCATAACCACACTATTCTTTTATTAAGTATGAGCATGTAACACAAATAACAAAAAGTAAAATCAACACAATGAACAACAAATTTTTACGTGGCAAACCCAATGAGGGAAAAACCATAGTGAGAATTAACTCACAATATAAAGAGATTATAAAACTGAATACAGAGGCTCACTTCCCAGAAGAGGACTCACTGTCTAAATACAAAGGATCACTACCTACAAAAAGGAATCACTATCCAATAGGGAGGCTCACTTCCTACTGATACAAAAGAGAAAAAAAGATCTACCACAACAATTAACACACATCTGCAACCTTGAACAAATGATTGTAGAAACCTTCAGCTCACTACCTTTAGGAATCTAACAGAATGAAGTGTTGCTGACTCAACTCACTTTCACACACTTCTACCATTATGATTTGTGGCTTACTTCATCACTTTGCATCTACATCTCAATCTTCACAATTCAACTTGCATATATACCATCTTCAACCTTAGAAACTTTCTCCAAGGTTGGCCACATAAACTTTATTTCATAAATTCAAATTAGTTTGGCAACTTAACATTCCCATAGTGGAAAAGAATGAGAGTGGACCAATAAAACATTTATCCAAGACCAAAATTTAATGTCTCATATCAACCAAATGCTTCTAATTGAATTTAATTCTTCAAATGAAGTGTAAACACTAGGTTAGCCAAACCTAATGAAAACACAAATGAACATTGATGTACATGCTTCCCAACAAGAAGATGGCACATGAACGATGCAACATGCTTCATTATGCATGAGAAAACATCTTAGGTTCATTCAGATACATCCATAGCAAGTGCAGCAGTCTTCAAACACCTAACTTCTTCCATCAGTCCATTCAAATTGTGCAAATACATATAGCAACTTTGAAACTTGACTTCTGGATCACCAAACTAAATGCATCTTTTCCAGAACCAAGAGAACACCAATAAAAGACATATTCTAGATCTGCAAGATCTGAAATATAGTAGAGGAGGATTGTGGAGCATAAACATTTCTCCGAGTCCATAAAAGACCAACTTTTCTAGAATAGTTCACACACCGGTGAATGTAACTTTCACATACCATCAAACCAAAAACTACAACTCAGGAGATGTCACCACTAGATCACCATTATAAAACCTTCAGATCTACACAAGCATAGGATCAACATAGGAGAAATGTGGAGCACATTTTGAACACATGCATCTCTCTAACTTCTCTCTTTATTAATTTTCTCAAAATCACTTGGAAACTCATCAATTCAACACATCTGCAACATCATAAAGATAGCTCCATTTATTCACAGCATCTCAAAAGCATCTCAACTATACATGTACAATCTACAACATACTGAACTATGTTGACATCGATGACAACATTATTGACAACACCACCAATCTTGCTCATACTTGCAACAATCTCCCCCTTTGTCATTGATGGCAACACATGATGTGAAAAACCATCAAAGACAACATCCTATACAATATTCTAGGAGAATACCTTCTCTTCATCTGCAACTATTTTTCACATGACTTTCTATCCCCCTTTGACATCAATGGAAAAGATTATAACTCTGAT
This sequence comes from Sequoia sempervirens, assembly GCA_007258455.2. Taxonomy (NCBI): domain Eukaryota; kingdom Viridiplantae; phylum Streptophyta; class Pinopsida; order Cupressales; family Cupressaceae; genus Sequoia; species Sequoia sempervirens. Next base: position 305,540,124 of record VDFB02271358.1, read on the forward strand.
CACTCCCCCTTAGAAGTGCACCCATTCAACTCATACTACAACAATGAGAACTTTTTCTACTCCCCCTATGGAGTAGACCCATTCATTAGTCTAGATAAATGAAGAATCTGTGAGTTCATTGTCGACTGATGCACCTTCATGTGCACCGAGTTCAGAGGGCCAATGACCCCCAAACTCTCCCTAAGATGCTCAAAAGTATCCTTCCGAAGAGCCTTAGTAAGTATGTTTGTTATTTGTTCCTTTGTTGTCACATACTCCAATCTAGCTTCATTCTCCAACACCTTTTCTCTCAAGAAATGATATTTGATAGATATGTGTTTTGTTCTTGAATGCATAACCAGATTCTTTGAAATTTTTATAGCACTTGTATTGTCATAGGAAATAGGAATAGGGTCATCACATATTACTCCAATGTCTTTAAGAGTTTACTTCATCCACAAAACCTATGTGCAACTGGATGTTGTAGCAATATATTTTGCCTCTATAGTGGATAAAGAAACCAAGTCTTGTTTCTCACTCAACCAAGAAACCAATATACTCTCAAGAAAGAAAGCACCTCCACTGGTACTCTTCCAGTCATCTACACAACCAGGCTAGTCTGTGTCGATATAAGCACTCAAGGTAAAATAAACACCCTTAGGATACCATAATCCATAATTAGGTGTACCTTTATGATATCTAAATATCCTTTTTACAGTTGTAACATGTGCCTCTTTAGGATCTACTTGAAATCTAGCAACTAAACATATTGCATGCATAATATCTGGTTTGGTAGTAGTAAGATACAACAGTCCACCAATCATAGATCTATATTTTCTCTTATCAGTTTTAGTAGATTCATCATCTTTCCTTAGCTTTCATCTGGTTAACATAGGAGTACTAACCAATTTGGAGTCATCCATTCCAAACTTCTTCAATATCTCTTTTACATACGTAGATTGTGAAATGAATACCCCCTTATCAGTTTGATTCACTTGAAGACCAAGAAAGAAGTTACAACTCACCAATCATGGACATTTCAAATTCTTCTTGATTTCTTTAGAAACCCTTTTACACATGCCTTCATTTCCACCAAAGATGATATCATTAACATCTACAACTACTATCAACATTTTGTTACCTTGCACTTTGAAGTAGAGATTGTTGTTAGCAAAGCCTTTGTTGAATCCTTACTTTGCCAGATATTTATCCAATATTGCATATCAAGCTCTGGGAGCTTACTTCAGTCCATACAACACCTTCTTCAACTTACAAACCATACTTGATTTTTCAGATAACTGAAATCCTTTAGGTTGTTCCATGTATACTTCTTCCTCCAATTCACCATTTAGAAATGCTAACTTAACATCCATCTAATATACTTTGAAATCCTTGTAGGTAGAAAATTCCAAAACCATTCAAATAGCTTCCATCCTCTCCATAGGGGAAAATGTTTCTTCAAAGTCTATGCCTTCAGCTTGTGAGTATCCCTTACATACAAGTCTTTCTTTATTCCTTATATTTTTTCCATTTTCATTCAACTTATTTTGGAACACCCATTTTGAACCAATTGCAATCTTATTCATAGGTCTAGGAACTAATTCCCATGTATGATTCTTTTCTATTTTTCGTAGCTCTTTTTTCATAGCTCTCATCCAACTCTCATCTTCACATGCTTCACTCATAGACTTAGGTTAAATTTTAGAGAGTAAACATAGATTTACCTCAGCTACTACTTTACTTCTTGTCTTCAAACCTTCACTCTTATCTCCAATTATCTATCCCTCTAGATTATTTTTTTGCAAATAATTAGGAATCTTAACAATAGGTTCCAGTTCATTCTCTTCTTCTTCCTCTTTAGTATTTTTTTTTCTTTTTCTTCATCTTTCTCCTTATTCTCTTTTGGTACTTGTCCATAGATAGGTTCATTAGGTTCAACCTCACTTATCTCAATAGGTGTGTGCATGTCTTCATCAAATTTCACATTAGCACTCTCAATAATCTTCCTCAATCTTTTATTAAAGCATCTATACGCTTTGCTAGTAGTAGATTACCCAAGAAAAAATCCTTCATCACATCTAGCATCAAAATTTCCAAGATTTTCATTATCTCTTTTAATGTAAAATCTGCTTCCAGATACCTTGAAGTATTTCAGAGTGGGAGTCTTACTAGTCCATAACTCAAAAGGAGTTTGTGTGTTGTCACCTCTAATTTGAACTCTATTATGAACATAAACAATAGTGTTTATTTCCTCTCTCTAGTACACATCTGGTGTATTTGATTATTTCATCATGGTTCTTGCAACTTCCTATACTGTCTGGTTTTTCCTTTCAACTACCCCATTTTGCTGAGGGGTTCTCAAAGTAGAGAAATCTCTTTATGCCATGTTCACAAAAGGTATTAAACTCACTGGAAGTGAATTCTCCACCTCTATCAGATCTCAAACATTTGATTTTCAAGTTTATTTCATTTTCCACTCTTACTTTGAACACTTTAAATCTATCCAAAGCCCGAGTCTTCTCTCTAAGAAAAGCAACCCATGTCATTCAAGAATAATCATCAATAAGGAGCATGAAATACTTGCCACTATTTAGGCTTCCTGTTCTGGTTGGACCATAGAGGTTAGTGTGAATTAACTCCAACATTTTGGTAGTAGATTTCTCTTTTCCCTTAAAGTTTCATCTTGTTTGCTTCCCCAAATGACAACTTCTACAAATAGTATTAGTAGGCCTTGTGATTCTAGGAAGACCTCAGGCAACATCTCTTGAACTTATTTTGACCATATTATCAAAATTTACATGTCCCATTCTCCAGTGCCATAACCAACTTTCACTAATTTGAGATACAATGCATTGACCATCAACTCCCTTAAGTTGATAGATGTTTCCATGATTTCTCCTTCCAGTAGCAACCATATATCCATTTTTAGATCCTTTTTCTGATTGCACAGGTATTATTCTAAAACACAAGTTTAAAACCATTGCTACACATCTATCCAACACTCAAAAGGTTATGCTTCAAACCCTTCACATAATATATATCATAAGTGTTGTGTACTCCATCAAAACTAATTGCACCTTTCCCACAAATCTTAGCTCATGAATCATCACCAAACATGACTAAACCACCATCATAATTTTCAAGTTTAGTGAACTTACTCTTATCTCTGGTCATGTAATTAGAACATCCACTGTCAATCACCTAGTATTCTTCATCATGTCTTGCATGAAAGGTGGTGACCAAAGTACCTTCCATCTTATTCTTTTTTTTCTCTGGAGCATTCTTCCTTGCACATTTTCTAAGGTTAGTAGATGCAAATTTGTTTTCCAAAGCTAAAAACAAGAATTCACTATCATCAACCTCATTTTCAGATTCATCCTCAGAGATTTTGGATTCTTCTTTAACATAATACAACTTGTATTTTTTATCCTTTGCCATCCTTATCTTTATAATCCTTGTTCTTCTTATGTATAGCTCTATTTGGACATCTTGAAGCATAATGACCAATATTACCGCAACCGAAACATTTAAAGGGAAACATACCTTTATACTTTCTAGTACCTTTCTTCAACTTCCTGGTGAAATTCGCTTCCAATTCATCAGAACCATCACTCTCTAGATCATATTCAATCTTCATTACCTTAAATTTTGTTTATATCTTTTCTTCTTTCCTAAACTTTCTTATCTCAAATGCTTGGAAGGTTTCAAATAACTGTTCTTTAGTATACTTCTTAGGATCATACATTTCTTCAATAACAGAGATCTTATCACTATAACAATCTGGTAGGGTGATTAGGATCTTCTCAATAATATCTCCATTAGTCAATTTTCCCCCTTGATTCTTAACTTCATTTGTTTTCATCTCAACCCTCTAGAAATAGCTTGTAAACTCTTCACCTTCTTCCATTTTCAAATTATTATATCTATGCTTTACTGCCAACTTCTTTGCCAACTTTAATCTTTCATTTCCTTCATATAGTTCTTCCAACTTCTTCTAGACTTCATGAGCAATATATAAAGAAAGAACCTTAGTTCACTCAGTTTTAGATAAAAGCACTATAAATAGCATACCTTGCTTTCTCATTCTCATCATAAGCAAAAACCTCATATGTGGTAGAAGGACCACTCACCGAAGCAACATATTTCATCTCAATATCCTTCCAGGTCTTGTAACTAAGAGAAACAATATGTCCTCTCATTTTCATTTTCCAATCACTATAATCAGATCCATCGAACATAGGGGTCACCAACGTATGCACCATCATATCTTCCTTAAGTGGTTAAGCTCTATACCAAGGAACCAAAGCTCTGATACCAATTTGTAAAAGGCGCACGACATTTGAGAGGGGGGGTGAATTAGTTGTTACACAAATTCAAACTTAAAACTTCAACCCTTATTAATTCCACAACCACACTATTTTGTTATTAAGTATGAGCATGTAACACAAATAACAAAAAGTAAAATCAACACAATGAACACTGAATTTTTACATGGAAAACCCAATGAGGGAAAAACCATGGTGAGGATTAACACACAATATAAAGAGATTATAAAATTGAATACAGAGGTTCACTGCCAAGGGCTCACTACCCAGAAGAGGACTCATTGTCCAAATACAAAGGCTCACTACCTACAAAAAGGACTCACTGTCTAATAGGGAGGCTCACTGCCTACTGATACAAAAGAGAAAAAAATATCCACCACAACAATTAACACACATTCACAGCCTTGAATAGATTATTGCAAAAACCTTTAGCTCACTACCTTCAGGAATCTAACACAATAAAGTATTGTTGTGTCAACTCAATTTCACACACTTCTTCCTTTATGATTTGTGGCTTACTTCATCACTTTGCATCTACATCTCAATCTTCACAATCCAACTTGCATTTATACCATCTTCAACCTTAGAAACTTTCTCCAAGGTTGGCCACATAAAATTTATTTCATAAATTCAAATTAGGTTGGAAACTCAAAATTCCTGTGGTGGAAAAGAATGAGAGTGGACCAATAAAACATTTATCCAAGACCAAAATATAATGTTTCAGATCAGCCATATGCTTCCAAATGAATTTAATTCTTCAAATGAAGTTTAAACACCAAGTTGGCCAAACCTAATGAAAACACAAATGAACATTAATGTACATGCTTCCCAACAAGAAGATGACACGTGGATGATGCATCACGCTTCATTTTTCATGAGAAAACATCTTAGGTTCCTTCTGATACATCCACAACAAGTGCAACATTCTTTGAACACCGAAATTCTTCCATCAGTCCATTCAGACTATGTAAATACATATAGCAACTTTAAAACTTGACTTCTGGATCACCAAACTACACACATCTTTTCTAGAACCAAGAGAACACCAATAAAATACACATTCTAGATCCACAAGATTTGAAAAAGAACAATAGAGGACTGTGGAGCAGAAACATTTCTCCCAGTCCACAAAAGACCAACTACGCTAGAACAGTTCACACACTAGTGAACATATCTTTCACATACCATCAAACCAAAAACTACAACTCAGGAGATATCAACACTAGATCACCATTAGAAAACCTTCAAATCCACACAAGCATAGGATCAACATAGGAGAAACGTGGAGCACATACCAAAGCACATTTTGAACACATTCATCACTTTGACTTCTCTCTTTATTAATTTTTTTCAAAATCACTTGGAAACTCATTAATTCAACACATTTGCAACATCATAAATATATCTCCAGGTACTCACAACATCTCAAAAGCATCTCAACTATACATATACATTTTTCAACACCACCAATCTTGCTCATACTTGAAACAATGGATGTGGGTTGTATATACCCTTAGATGTTTTAGTATTGATACAAATTTTGATTTGTGGTTTAGTTTAATCACATGTTTTATTGGTTTGGTTTTCATTATAAGTTGGAGAGATGGTATTACCTAGTACAATCATGATGTGGAACCTATGCATGTTGACTATGTGATGTAGACATGTGTGACATAGTGGGAGTTTGATGCTAGTAAATTTTGTTGTGATCATGGTGTCATCAATGTTCCTTGTTCCTTGCAACTTTAACATGAAATAAGTATTTTTGTAAGTGCATTGTTGGTGATTTTGGATTGATTCCTGATTTATTTTGGTAGTGTATCTTATTGATCTAAGGATCATGATTTTACTTTTCTTTTTTGGAGCTCCTAGTTTTGTAATTTATTTTTTTCATTGTGTGAGGGCCTTTGGTTGATCTTCAATTACGAGATGGTTATCACAATGTCATGTATAACTTTATTACACTATTTAGTGAAAGGTTTTGATAGTGATGGTTTGGAGATGTTATATATTCTTGGTTTGGAGATTGTAGTTGTAATCTACCTTTTGTGAGCTCTTGGTGTTGATATTTTAATTGTGTTTAAGCCATGGATGATCTTCAATTGGGATTTTTTCATCATGATTCCATGTGTAGCTCGGTATCATGGTTCAATGGGAGCTTTTGGTGATGATATGGATTTATCATTTGGCGATGGATGATCTTGTATAGTGGTTGTTGGTTTCATGGATGAGCTCTTGGATTATGTTTCCTATGTACTTATATTTCATTGGCATCTTGGGTTCCACTGATATGAGATGGTTATCTACGTGTGATTTGTAGATTTTGATATCTTGGTACCATGGAGGACTCACATAGTCTTTAGTTGAGGTGTTATCTATTCTTTTTCCTTTGAAATTTGATCCTTGATTATAGGATGGTTTATATTTTGTCATGGTTTACTCTTGATCGTACATTAGATTTTTGACATGATACATGAGCTCTTGAGATCATGATATGTTCATTGGAGCATATGATATTCTTTTGAGGAGATGTTAGATCATGCTAGCATGATTTAGTTCTCGATTCCATGTTTGGAGATTTAACATTGATCTTGTTGGTTATCTTAGTATTGATCACATTGGTTATTTTATTGAGAGCTCCATGATAGTGTTATGTTTCATCTAGATCTTAGCATATATCAAGATCAGTTATAGTCTCTTGTAGATACTTGGATACTTGGGTGAGGCTAGGAGATCTTTTATTGATTAGATACATGTGTTGAGATGTTTACTCCATAATGAGGTTTGAATAGAAATATTGAGGAGCCTACACTTGGATATGGACATGAATTCATTAAATACATAGAGAATATTATCCTTGGAGTGAGTCATGATGACTTGGTTATCTTTAAGGAGAAATCTCATTCCCTACTCTCGGTCTCCTTGACAAATAGTCATTGAAAGATATTTTCCCAATCTATTTTTAGATGCATTTTATTTTATGATTTTTCTTCTCATATTTATGTATCTTGAGATATTTTTTTTTAGATATAGAGGGTTTCATTGAGGGATAATTAGAATTTTTATCTCCTAAAGTGCATATATGATTTTATTTATGGCATCATTCATTGATGAGGAGTTTAGGAGGTGTTATTGGGTTGATTTCCTAATTTGGGAATATATTATTTGGGTTGATCTTAATTTGGTTTACAATGCATAAATCTTGGTGATGGATAGATATGGATTATTTTATTCTCTTTGGTGTCTTATAAGGATATCATACTTATCATAGGTAGATAATTTATAGGTGTATATAATGGCATGCTACATGCTTTGATTTGCAAGTTCTATGTTTGGTCTTGTTCTTATTCCTCGATGTTTGTTTTCACATTACATTAGAGTTGGGGTTTTTGTGGATCTATGGGGATCACTGTGTCTTTGGTCATGTTTTTCTCAATTTTCTTTGGTGACAACATGGATGTTTCCTTATCTCTTTTTTTTTTAGTGTGGAGAACTTGGGAAAGCTATGGATACTAGTGGTGGGAGTTATATTATAGAATATTTATTTGAAGGTTTTTTATCTCTTTGTGGATGTTCCTTGGTACTACATGATATTGATTACACTTTATATGTGATGCTATTGGTGGATCCTTGGATTCCTTGGTCATTTTCATATTTGACATTACCTATGCAATGGGATTTATTGGATGTTTATTTTCTTCATCTATAGGTTTGATACATGGAGATTACTATTGTATTTCATTGGTTGGATATGTTGAGGGAACAAGGTTTATCTATTATGATGTGTATACCTTTGTAGTTTTTGTTGAATGAACAAGAAAACTGAGGGGGGGTAAATCAGTTGTAGAAAATTAAAACATCAAAACCCTCAACAATAATAATATCCACACGTATTCATTAAACCCTTATTCTATTAATGCGATTAATCATGAAATGTAGATAACATAAATTGAAATAACAACACCATACACAAGAGAACACTAGATTTATGTGGAAAAACCAATGAGGGAAAAACAATGGTGAGGATTATCTCACAATATAAGTAATAACAAAACTGGTACAAGGGCTCATAGCTAGAATATGACATGTTGTTTAAAAAGGCTCATAGCTAGGGTTCACTACCACTGAAATAATAGAAGAAGATAGAAGAAAAATGTTACAAAAAGAAAAAATTCTTAGTAAAAAAAATGATTCCACCACAATTTCTTGAACACTTTCACAACCTTGCATGAAAGATTTCAAACACCATCAGCTCTCTACCTTCAGGAATCCAAACACTTGAAATTTTCACTGCTCAACTCAAATTCACATCACACACATCACTCGCATCAATATTGAATCTATATTAACTCTCTATTGATCCTCTTTTTCATCTCACAACAACACCACACTTATTTATATCAACCTCAACCTTAAAAACTTTCCCCAAGGTCGACAACTATTCATTATACATACAAATTCAAATGAGGTCGACACCTAAACATTCCTATAGTGGATAGGAATGAATTGAACCCAAATAAATCCTTAATTAGGACCCAAATAGATATCAACACACTTCAACACACTTTCTCAAGCCTCACATATAGTGTTAACACAAGGTCGACCAATATCTGAGCTAAACACAATAAACATTAAGTATGTGCTTCCTTAAATCAATTTGAAACTTCTATACAACAAAATCCACTTGAAAACAATCTAGAATAATCTCCAAACTACCTGAGATTCATCAAACACTTCATCCACTATCACATCATACAAATACTTCATCTCAAAACAATTGGTAAACCTTATTCACACACTAGCACATGAAACACACACTGTGTTGTACCAAATCAAGTGAAACCTTGAAATCTAAAAGATAAAAACATTATAAGAAACTTCCCAAATCCACACAACTTGAAGCTAAACAACAAAGAAATGCAGAGAAAATACATTTCTCATAGGCCATAGAAAAATATTATTAAAAAATTGGTTCACACACTGTACAATAATCTAAAAATCTAAAATTTGAATATAGCAACCTCTAACAACCTTGAACAACATACCAGATTTGCATAGGAAGAGCATCAACACAGAAGAAATGTGGAGCACAATATCAAAGCACACTCTAAACACTTACACAACACTATTTACGTTTTTTATCAAATTTTCTCTAAAGCACTTGGAAACCAAGTACCAGAGACATCGCCTTAATTAATTACTCTATTCCAACTCATATTCAAACAATGCAACAAAAAGATAGCTCCATGTACTCACAATGCTTCCTCAATATCTCAACTACACATACGCAAATTGCAATAACCTATTCTCCTCTTTTTCACAATTTTCTCAATATCCTTGACATCCTCATTATGCAACAAATTCCTTAACACATAGTTGACATAAATGAAAACACCATTCATTAGACTTCCTTTTGACATAAATAAAAAAAACTTTCATACTTGCAACAATCTCCCCCTTTGTCATTGATGGCAACGAAATATGTGAAAAACCATCAAAGACAACATACAAAATCTCCCTTTTTAAGATTAGATATCCTACACAACATTCTTGCACTCTCTTCTCCCCCTTATAGGATTCTCTCTCCCTTTGACAATAATGATTAGACAATATGCACAACTTTCTCCCCCTGATACCTTGCACTTTTTTACATGATTCTCTCTCCTCCATTGACATCAATGGAAAAGGATAAAATGTTTTGCATTATTCCCCCCCTTTGACACTGAACCAAAATACCTGCTTTGAAAACTCCCCCTTTTGAGTGCATCCAACCAACTCAACAACTTTGCACAATGACAACACATGACACTACCTGCTCCACCTAAGAGGTATCCACCAACATCAGTCTAGAAAGGAGATAGATCCATGAATCCAATAGACTGATACATGTCCATATGCATCTAGTTCAAGCAAGGAGGGTCAATAACCCCCAACTTCTCCCAAAGATACTCAAAAGTATCCTTAGGAAGAGCCTTAGTAAATATGTTAGCAATTAGATCCTTTGTAGGTACATAGTCAAGTGTCACCTCATTCTCCATAACCTTCTCTCTCAAAAAGTGATACTTAATTGATATATGCTTTGTCTTTGAATGTATCACTATATTATTTGAAATGTTGATTGCACTTGTATTATCACAAAAGATAGATATAGGTTCATCATATACAACTCTAGTATCCTTTAATGTCTATCTCATCTAAACAAAACTTGTGTACAACATGATGTTGTTGCAATATAATCAACCTCTTCAGTGGATAAGGAAACTGAATCTTGCTTCTTACTCAACCATGAGACCAATCTACATCCAAGAAAGAATGCACAACCATTTTTACTTTTCCTACAATAGACCAACCTTGGGCTTCTAATAAGCTAATTGCCTTACAACAAGAAAAGAAAAAAAGATCAATAGTATCAAAATTCTTAAAAATCCTTATTATATCATCACAACCTCAATATATGAATCAAAATAAATTACTCTATTCCTTGAATAAAAACTAATAATTCACACATTCATGATCAACAAATATGATATGAGAACCAAAAAATAATCCTTGATTATATTGATTCAAATGCAATGAGTACAATAGTGGAGAGAATGATAAAATTGATGCATACCATTAAATGAAATACAATGGGCATTTAGGTCATCTATTGTCATTAAAAAGTATACACTATAAAATTTATTTCCTAAGTGCAGAAGAAGAAAATGCTATATAGGCTAAGGAAAAAGACATACAAATTTTGGAGAGAATGAAATCCAAACAATAAAAAATTCCTTTATAGTGCAGGCATAAATCATATTTGAATTCAAAACCCCTAACCCTAACCTAACTAGGGTTTCAAAAATATTAACTCTAATTACATTTCAAAATGATCTAAATTTCCTCCCAAAATAGGGAAACAACCAGCCATAAAAGGCCCTTGACACCTCGAGCACACTCTAGAATGACGAAATCATGGATGCAAGTATGGAGCCCTCACAAATTTTGCAACAAATCCCTGGATAAACATACCTTGATAAGATAATATGGCATCTACAACACATCAAGGAGTAATGGCACCATCCAACAATGCGTACAATGGTAAATTACTATGGGAATCGATCAAAATTCAATCAAATATGATTCGGTATTTGGATACAACATTGAGAAATCAATTCTATCTTTTTCTTGCGAACAAGAGCAATTAGTCGTTATAGTTTAAATACTAGTCATTAGATAAAACATGGATGGTTGAGATTAGATCCCCAATGAAAATTTAAAATGTGTTTGTTGATCTTATGAGAATTATGATCTGATTCCTCAAGTGAACAAGACAAAAAATCACAATGCACTGAGTACATGCGATATAATAATAGTATACCACATGTTCCTACTGACATCACAAACCACCACCATTGCATATCACCAAATGGAGATTGACCCATTAACATGAAATCATGATGCACTGGGAGGGCATGATAGCCGTTAAATATTCATCTTCAAATAATGACTGTTAGATTCCTCATCACGCCAAGCAAGACCATTGTGGATAACACCTAGGTGGTATCGTTCACAACAATGATGTGAATGATATGTGCTATGTTCGTTGGATTATATTACACTAAATATGATCCATTGAATCCAACACATACACTAAGAACTATGTCCCACAATAAAACATGTTGCCTCCCCACTCTCCTGATGGGATAAATAGAGGACCCACCACATCACTGTGGGATAGTGGGCTTATGCCACATATCCATGTTGATTTCACACACTTCCCATCACATATCACACAAGGCATTTTTTATTTAGGAACACAAACGTGATGCATAGAACACTCACGATGACCATTGGATCCTCCTCCTTCATCGCCTATCGTTGATATTCGACCATCACCCATCACATATAGGACCCTACCAATTGAGTGTGAAATGTGATACACTAAGCCCTCACAATATGCTAACACCTGGTAGAGAATATTCTTCCCTTTGATCTTCCTTCCTTTTCACATCACACATCACATGAAGGGGTATGAAAACAAGAGTTAAATTCACAATATGAAGGAACACTGTGATGGAATAAGGAACTACTGAGTGGTAACCACCCACAACCCTGCAAGGAATCTAAATCCCCATGCAGGTCCCCCACGAGCTGGTGGGGACGAATGAAATTTTAACACCCACACAACTTAAAAGAATTATAAGACACATGCCTTAATGTTATGAATTAAAGGGTTCGTGCCTATGTAAATTAAGGCTTAGGAAAAAATATTCTCTCGACCTAGGGACATAATATTTTTAATCAAATATTTAAATGGGGTTGCAATAAGAAGAAAAGGGTAAAGGGGTCGGTCAAAACATAACCACAATGACACAAGTTATAACTTAGCCAATCAAGGATTGAGCATAACAAGTCAATGAGTGAATAGAATAACAAGTGACAAGGAAAAAAGACACTAGGTTTTTTAGAGGGTGTGTAGTTTAGAACCCTAATCAGATACAATTAAGGAATTTCAAAACATCAAAGACCTCAAAATTTCAAAAATAGCTATGGATTTTGCAAGCTCCACTAGTGGTTATAGTTGGGGACATCTGTTCATGAGGAACAAAGTGATAACTCAAACATTTATGGGAGAGAAGACCACCAAAAAACCCAAAAAACCAACAACAACCAAAACATGAAAACTATAATATAGTGTTCATGGATATGCCCTACTTATGAAAACTAGGATTTAAGAAATTTTCCATGCACTGGCAATTCCAATATTTCACCACTCATATTTTGTAAATAATATGAATTTTCATCGTGATTGTCATAAATAAAATAAGGGCCAATCCAAAGAGCCTCAAATTTATCATATTTAACCTTATCGTGGATCTTGCCATTCCACATTAAAACAAGGTCTCCTAAAACAATTTTTTTGTCTGTAGCTTTCTTCTCAAATAGATACTTGCCCTGCAATTTATTCTTCAAGTTGGCATCTTGTGCTACCCTTCTTGACTCATCCAACTCTGTTAGTTGGTTAATCCTGCTAGTCATATTGTCATCAATATCATCTACATATTCCTTAATGAACTAATACATTAGCAATAAATTTTTCATTGGTATTCTTACATCCATTTCATATACAAGTTCATAAGGATATTTTTCTGTGGCCAAGTTCTTTATGGTTGTCCTATCAGCCCATAATGCTAATTTCAACTTTGAATCCCATGCCCTTTTTTTTCTCCATGACCCTTTTCATGATCTTCATGAGAATTTTGTTGTCGGACTCAACTTGTCCATTTTCCTGTGGATGGTAAGGTGAAGAATATGACATGTAAATTCCATAACTGCTATAGAATGAGAAAATTCTTCAGATCTGAAACATATAGCATTGTCCATGATTAACTTTGTAGGAGTACCAAATATGATCAAAATGCTATCCATAATAAAATTAATGAAACCTTTACTAGTTTCCCTCCTTGTAGGAATTTCCTCCACCCACTTGGTGAAGTAATCTGTGGCTACAAGTATCCAAATGTGACCACCACTAGATTTTTCATTGAACTCACCAATAAAATCTATACCCCATTACTGAAAAGGAGCCTCAATATTCTATGTTCTAAGGGGAAAAACTAGAAAAATTTAACTTACAAAAAAATATTTGGCAAGCATCACATTTCTTCACCATCTTATGTGTGTCAGAAAAGAGAGAAGGCCACCATTATCCAAACCTCAAGATCTTATGGGAAGTTATCTTGTCTGTATAATGGCCTCCATAAACTCCATTATGCATTTCTTCAAGGATTATCTCTTCCTGTTTCTCATCGAGATACCTCAACATTACACTAGCCCTATCTCTCCAATACAAGCAACCCTCAATCATAACATATTTTATTACTTGTAACTTTTGGGTCCTTTTCTGATTATCATTCATATGATCAGGGTAAGACATGTTTCTTAGATAATGAAAAATATTTGTTTACCATGGGAATTCTTGAACAATACACTCCTTTTCATGAATACTTCCATCTATTTGATTTATCTGATTAAATTCCAAATTTGATTCAACCATCAACTTGGCTAAACCTATCCCTCTAACAAGTGTAGTGATCTGAATATCAATATTAAATTCTTGAATTTTGTTGATCCATATACACCTCCTTCCTATGACTTCATGTTGAGTAAATATGTCTTTCACTACAACATTAGGTACATAAGCCACTATCTTAGCACCCAACAAATAGGTTTTAAAATTCTTCACAACCTTTACCAAAGCATAAGCCTATTTTCCCATGATATCATACTTCAATTTCGTTGCTTGTAGTGATTTGCTAAAGAAAGCAATGGGTTGTTCATAACCCTCATCATTTTTATGTAGAAGGACAACAACAATAGTATGGAATGAGGCAAAAGAAAATGATTGAAAAGTTTTGGAAAAATCAGGTGACTTAAGCACCGGTGCCTCTTTGATAGCTTTCTTGATGTCATTGAATGCTTTAATAGGATCATCACTCCATGCAAATTTTTATTTCTTTCTCAACATCTTAGAGATGGAGTTTGTAGTTTCAACAAATTTTGTAACAAATCCCTTGGAAAAATTGATCTAGCCAAAGAATGAATGAATCCCCTTTACTGACTTAGGAATTGGGATCTTGTCAATTACTACAACCCTTTCTAGATCAATTCTTATTCCATTCATTGAGACTATATGCCCCAACAACTTTCCTTCTGTAACCCCAAATGTATATTTCTTAAGGTTCAATGATATACCATATTCTAAATCTCTTATGAATATATTTTCTAAATGCATACAATGATCCTCCTCTTTCTTGAATATGTTGTGAGGTCATCTTGATATATAGCCATAAAAATATCTATGAAGTCTGGAAAAGTAACATCCATAGCTCTTTGAAATATAGCTCCAACATTAGTTAGGCCAAAAGGAATTCTAACATAGATATATGTTCCCCATGGTGTAGTAAAAGTAGTCTTATAC
Organism: Sequoia sempervirens; assembly: GCA_007258455.2. Classification (NCBI taxonomy): domain Eukaryota; kingdom Viridiplantae; phylum Streptophyta; class Pinopsida; order Cupressales; family Cupressaceae; genus Sequoia; species Sequoia sempervirens. The sequence continues at coordinate 305,555,391 of VDFB02271358.1, forward strand.
AACTATAATTCTTTTAACTTTACCTAATTGTAGCCTTCTCAATCTCACATCTATTCTTGATTCTAAGTTATTTACCCCGAAAATGTTGTCATTTGCATCATCAGAGAAAACTTGTTGATGATAAGAATGACCTTGTTGTCTTCTTTCTTGAACATCAACTTCTAGATAATCCCCCTCTAAAGAATATTCATAAACCTCTGCACTCATTCCAAACAACATATTTATTTCTTGATCCTCCATTTGTGAGTCATCACAATCATTGTATGATTCATGGATATCCTACAAGGACTGAGCAACCCTATATTGCAAAGAAAAATGTTGCAATTGACAAGGGTCACACCAAGGAGTATCTTCCACAAAGTTTGCATTATTTCTTTTCAAAGGATCGGGAGTTTCTTTGTTTTGCACATTTCTCTTTTTTTTTTGAATAGGCTTACCATTGTTCCAATTTGTGTTATACGGTTGGTTTGAAAGCTTAGGGATTATTTCTTGCCTCTGATAATTTGATTTATCATGAGATAAACCTCTATCATTTCTTGCAACCTTGTGACTGAGATATTTCAAGGTACTTATTACTATGTTGAGCTTATCCTTAGAATGTGCTATTGTTTTGTTTTGATGACCTTTAGGATTTTTGAGAAGCTTTACGTCTTCCCTCCCCCTATCTTTCATGAAGCTCTTCTATTGATTTCAATATGGATTGCAACCTTATATGCATCTCTCAAGTTTTGAGGATTCTTATTTCTAAGGTGGTAACCTACTTTAGAATCAAAGGCATTATAATATGTAACCGAATAGACATGCTCATTCAATCTCGAATGGGATGGGAGCCTAGACATATCCTTTTGAAATCTTGTGTTGAATTTTGAAACCATCTCAATTTGACATTTAGAAATATTATTGAATTCATTTAGCATGAATCTTGGGTCTTTTTTGTCACCATATTTCTCTCTTAAAACACTTTTGAACTCTTCCTAAGATCCAATAATAGCTTCTAGAAGGCTTCTGAACCAATCCCTTGCATCAACAGTTAAAGACTATATGAATAACTTCATAACCACATCCTCATGTTCTACTTCAAATTCATCTAGCAAGTTCAAAAAAGTGCCCAAGTGTTCCTCACACATCACAACATCACTTATAGAGAATTTAGAAAGACACTGCCTTACTTCATTAGGAACTTGATTAGGGCATCCAAGGATTCCCCCAAAATCAAGTTGTCTATATCTATCCATCTATAAGGGTCTTCTTCTAGGGACATTTCCTCAAAATTTATAATAACCTACTTGGTTTTGAGGAATGCTTTGTTATACATGTGGTTGTTGTGATGTGGGGATGTATTTTTTTCCCACATATGGTGGAACACCAACTTGTACCTGAGGACTAGTCTGAAACTGTCCCTAGGTGTTTGGTATATAATTTCCAACTCCTATATTATATACCACCAATGGTGGTTGAGACACATTTCCCACATTTGTGTTTTGCTAAAAGTATTGACCTTGTGTGGGGTTTATCTAAGGACCAACTGAAACACTAGAACTCATAGGCATAGAACTCATGCTTAGATTACTTTGTGAATTGGAAGTTCCTGCACCTCCAAATGAAGTATTTCTCACATAAGCCACACTAGTCACATTTTGTGAAGTAGTATTTGGCTAAGGATTAGTCCATGTGCTTACATGTGAGGTATTCAAAGGCATACTTATTTGATTGCTAGCTCTGACTTGAGTTTGAGGTGTGGGTATGGAGGTGCAAAAAACATTTTGTGCTATGTTGAGGCTATCAAGCTCTCTATGTAGATCATCTTTATATTTTTTAGCTTCTCTAATTCTTTCTTATTTAAATCTTTCAATTTCTAACCATAAATTATGGGTATCTTTTAATATCTCCTCCTCAGTTTGGACTGTATTACTAGGAGTAGGGGTTTGCAAAATAACTAGAGGGGCTTGAGAAGATATTTCAAAAGTCATACTAGTGGTAAATGGTGGATTAAAAGGGTTTTCAAAAGAAAAAGGTATGGCTTCTAAAAATAGTACGGTTGCCATGTAGTTGTTGTATTATAGAAGGCCCAAGGGAAGGATTTTTAGTCTAAAATTTCTTGTGTAGGCTCAACCCTACTTTGGTTTGGAGTTGTATTCCTTGTTTTTCTTTCTCTTCTTTGAAAATTGGTAGGCCTTATCAATGGTGTAGTTAATCCCTCTTCTTCATTTAACAAAGCATATATTTCTTGAGAAAAATTAAAACTATCCTCACTATGCAAAATATAACCAATATTTTTTATCAAAAGTAGGATCAGACTTACATGGATCCTTGTTCTTCTAACTTTTATCTTTTTGTTTCCAAGATGTTTGGCCTCTCGTGTCTCTTCCCTCCATTCTTCTTAAAGGGTCAACATTTTGAATTGATCTTCTGCCATGCATGATTACAACTTCTTCTTTTCAACTAGTCTTCAAAGTGTAGATTTGCCACCCAACTTAATGGGAACAATATTTCTCTCTTTCAATGCACTTTAGCAGAAGCTTTCATATTTGATAACTTTTAGGACCTTTTAACAGATGGATTTGGATAAAACTCTTGACTCAATCCAGTAGGACATAGACAATTGGGTATAATGCTTTATATCCCCAACAAAGTCGCCAATCTATTTCAAATTGTCAAAACTTGTATCTTTAATTATTTCATTATTAATTTTAGTTGTTAGCAATTAATAAATTTTAAAACATAAATTCGTAGATGTGTTTAGATTAGTGCTACTCACTTGTGGTATATATCAAATGGTTAGAGTATGAACAACGATCCTGTGATGAGTTCATTTGTAAAGAATATTATAATTAAATTTGAATATAAATTTATGCAACTATGTTGAATCAAATAAGGAAATAAACATTTTGTAATTATCTAATGTTACCTTCTATCCATTTAAATAATAAATAAGTTAATTATATAATAGTTATGTTAGTTAGTGTAATAATTCTATGTGTGTATAATTTACTTATTTAATTATTAAAATTGATCAATTAATTATAACATTATAAAGGTTTATTGGATATATGTATACACATAACATTTGTCAAGTGTTGCTAATTAGGAAAGTAATATCCCCCATTAAAGGTAGATAGTTAAACAATAGAACCTAGTTCATATTAATACTTGTTTAAGGAGTTCTAAAAAATGAATTTAACCCCTTTTGATATACCTTGTGTAATAGTTTAGATTAAATATAATATTCTCGTAGTTGGAAGTAAGGAAGAATTCTCCTAGATTAAAATTGTCTTTCCAACCTCATTTTAAATGTGAAATGTATATGATGGTATCACAAACTTGATGCCATCTTTTAAGGTGATTCCTATAACTTATCTTTCCTTGAGTTTTAAATAAAAAATTGGGGTTAGTGTTGTGTATAATTGGTCAAAATTATCATCATGACAGATGTAATTTAAATTCTACAATGATGAATTACTAGCTCCTAACACTTATAACCTTCTTTACACCTTCAAAACCATTCATTGTCACTTTCTTTCAATAAAATCTCATGAATAGGAATATTTTTCAGTTAAGTTAATAATATCCACTTATAGAATGACATTACTTGCCTTTCCTATAGCTTTATATATCCTAAAAAATGAAATATTAAACATCCATATAGGAAATCAACTAATAAAACCCTTCATATACCACATAATATCAAACTTATGATGTTTTTAATAGCTCTACTAGATGAAAAGTATGTGTTCACCATGGAATTATGTAAATAACAATGGTAAAGGAAAATTTCTTGTTATATTTGATTTGTTCACCACCTACAACAAGTGGATAATTCACTAGACTATGTTTCCCAAGTCACCCTAAGGTTAACATTAACTTGTTCTTAGAGACTCTTAGAGATGTCTCATACCATATTAATAGTCTCATAAATTATATATAGTGCAATAGAAAATATGATTTCATTAGGCACTTATAAGTTCTTGATTTAGTGGAACCACTTTCAACCCTTGGTCAAACTTCTTTGATCCTTTCATGGATCACACCTCCCCATTCAAATGCTTCTAGTCCCCAAAGTTGATAGTACTTAATGAACAAGGTTTGAACAACACTTCATCTTGTCATATACTACAAGAAAAATATCCTCCAAAACTTAACACTTATTTATCTCCAACTATCTGAAAAACATCTATTATCCATTTTCTTACTACTCTCTTTGGGAATGAAACCTTTGTAACCAACCTCAACTTCCTTTTGAAGATTAACCCTTCAACTAACACTTAGCAATCTCCTCCATTTGAGGTTTTTCCATAAAGACCTTAGAATTACCAACATATGAATGTAAAATAAAACATTTCTAATTTAATTGGAGCTTATACAAATTATTCTTTCTATGATAAATAAAATCCCTTTCATATAAGATATGGGCTCTCAAAAATTATATAAAAAATATATAATAAGGTAACAACTACCATCACTTCATCCATAAAATTAGGAGGAAGTCCAAATTTCATTGTATTTCTTGGTCACAATCATCTCCACTCCTTGTAACCACCCTCACACATATGATCAAGATGACCCAAGAGATCCAAATTACATTCAACAAACAACTTGAAAGAGATAAGGTTCTCTTTTGAACATATGACAACATAACATTTGCTTTTTCACCTTTTAATTTATGTAAATGTGGAAAAGTTGAGTGAGCTCTTATCCTCCATTAGACATATCATCCACCTTTTTAGACCCTTGAAAATGCAACATAACCTCTAAGATGCACCTTATTTATTTTCCTTTTTGTGTACAATTGGTATTCATATATATTTTTTCCCCAAGAAGAGACCAAATTTGGTTGTACCTTCCAATACCCTCCTTTACTGTACTCATCCTTTCCATAATGAGTACAACGACATAGTCCTTCACCTCCACCCTTTGAATGGAATGTGGAGGAAGCATTTCTCTTCTCTAATCCATTATTGCCATCTTTATTATTCTTTCCACTACATTGTTGCTCTTTATCCTATTACGTGTGCTTGTAGGAAGAGCTTGTCTTCTTATCTAGCTCAAAGCAATGCGATTAGGAACACACTCATATATAGATTGAAGCTTTTCCATTAAGACTAATCTTTTTAAGTAATAATACATCCCACGATGCATTTTATCAATGCTTCATAATTCATGATATCCTTATCTAGTCAATTTGTTTTCATCCAAAATATGTTTGTATTTCTCTTCTCTAATCCATTATTGCCATCTTTATTATTCTTTCCACCACATTGTTGCTCTTTATCCTATTACTTGTACTTGTAGGAAGAGCTTGACTTCTTATCTAGTTCAAAGTAGTGGGATTAGGAACACACCTTATCTATAGATTGGAGTTTTTTCATTAGGACTAATCTTTTTAAGTAATAATACATCCCACCGATGCATTTTATCAATGCTTCATAATTCATGATATCCTTATCCAGTTGATTTGTTCACTTCCTAAATATGTTTGTATAATCTTATTACAAGTGGCAATACTTGTACAAAAAGTAAAATGTAAAATGTAAAATATATTGAAATATTATTTTAAGAATAAGACATATCACTAATTTTTTATCGAAATAAAATAAAAACATAAACATGAATACACAAAGATTAAAATGACATTTTACAAACTTTGATTACCTTTTCACTTTAAATTATATAGAAAATAGTAAAATGTATAAAAGTAAAAAAAAAAAACCCTCCTACTACCTCTATTAATTCTTAATTTGAAATAATTTAAGTATGTTTTTGATATTAACGTCTAACTACTTAACACAATCAAATCAAACATTTTTATGCCTTGACTGAAGGCTTGATTTACATGAGATCAGCACTTCAGTACAAAATGTCCATCTTATTCAAAGTGTCTCTTTGTGCCAAAATTCAACTCTTTTGGCTAGAAGAAAATTTGGACACCTTATCTAAGAAAAAACCAATAAAAATATATTTGAATGTGAGAATCTTATCATGAAATGAGTTGTCAATTGAAAATTGTCCACTATAATGTTCTAGATCAACTCCATTGTTCATGCCAATTTCACACTACATTTTCCATGATCGTATTTGAAATGAAGAGTCGGCCATGATATTCTTTCATAATATTATTATTATTTAAATGAAGAAGTGGGCCAATAATAAAACATTGGCATGTGCGCCTGACATACTTTGGCGCCCCCCTTTCATTTTGGACGTTTTGTCCTTTGCTCAAATGTAATATTGTCTTTCCGCGTTAAATTTGACCACATATTTGATACGCAAACTATGTACAACTTTGGCACATCAATATCACATTTAGGAGAAAACATCTTAAAACTTACAAATCACACGCCAACAAAATCAAATCTTTTGCACTCCAATTTAGACAAGTGAATGATTCCTAACAAGTGTATTGGGGACCAGGTTGTGTCTAGTGGAAGATTCATGATGTTTTAAAAGGATGAGGTTGAGATTATTCTCGAGACAGTTTTGATAAATGGATGTCTTAATCTTTCGTTTTTAGTCAAAAGAGATTGTTTATTTGTATATCATTGATTTGTGTTTCTAATACTAATAGATTACAAAAATAAACAAGGTTATTATAACACCTCTCAACAAAAGTAAAGGTAATAAATAATATTATGACTACGAAAAAACTCTACATTACTATAAATTTATGAAAGATTTCTTGATTTGTATAAGCAATGTATAAATGTAGAGGAAAGTAATCTTTTCTTAGACTCAATATAGACTAATCCAATAAAATAAATGCATACACATAATTAATTTAGATTAATTAGTTATGATGTTGAAATCTAATATTAATTCAATATGTGCTAGTAATCAAAGACAAAAATATAAATAAAATCAAGAGATTTTAATAGCTTTATAACCAATGAATGCAATGAATCTAATGTGCCTTAAGATTTGAAAAACGAATGACAAACTAGAAACCATTTTAAAATTAGAATGTTTTATTTACATTGTATAGGGATGAATCTAGGGATTGGGTATTAATTTAGAAAGCTATCCTAGGTACACCTATAAATATATAATGCGTTTAATAGATTGTTACTCTTCACTTCCCCTAGTTTGTCTTGGCTTCTTTTGTGTCTTTGATATCCGATGGACTAGTAGTATATATAAATACTTTTGTAGGGTTGTTGATATGTCACAAGGGGACATGTCCTCCAAAGTCAATCTATGGATATATGTACAAGTAATAAAAAAGAATAATCTCCAATCATGCATATTGTCATGGAATATTTGTGAAGAACTAGATTCCTTTTAGTGCATAATTGAAGTGCGTAAAGTGAATGATAATCAAATAATGATCTCAAACCATTAATGTCTAAATGAATACACAATGAATTTTAGCACTAGCACAAAACATCAAATATTTAGTTATCTCAAGGTGGGATGGTGAATGGGACAAGTCAACCAAGTTCAAATTTGAATTTTAAAATAAAAGGGGACAAGTTTGTAGCTATAGGATCACCCCGATGAATACATAAGTGTCTTAGAATGAAATAATGATCAAATATAGTGGCAAATAGATATAGAAAGGTAGGTGCATAGGTAATTGTGCAATAAATATAAAAAATAAAGAAAATGTATAGAGGTGTATGTATAAGGATATGGTAGGGCTATGTGTATGGAGATATGTGTGGGTATGAAAGGATAAAAGGGTCAAGAATTGACCTAACTTCACATGTAAGATCTTGTCATTTTCCACTATGTAAATGTATGAAGACATTTCCTCACAAGATAATATATTACTTATTAAATTGAAGGCCAACCAATAAGAGAACATATTCAACCTATTAATTAGTTTATTAATTAAAAGAATAATATGAGGCACATCTTTTTTAATATTTCTAAGTTGTTTTGATTTTCATGAGATTTTACTAGCGATCTCATCACTTTAATGATACTTATCATGTTTATGTGGGTAACAATTTCAAAGTCAAATAACTTGCTTATTAGACAAGAACCCTTAAGAATTTGTTTATGGGGAAGAAGTCACTTTAGACTTTTCACTCTCTATATTTTTCCATTGGCTAAGGTTTTGGAGTGTATAATGCATTATGAGTCACCGTTGTTTCACAAATATAGTATTAATTTTAAAATTTGATTTATATAAAAAATACAAAAGATATTATTGGAGGAAAATGAATATATTTGAAATTATATTTTATGAATTATAAAGGTTGGGACTATAGACACCTATATTTATTCACCCTAATGTTGTTATTAATTAATATTATTTAAATAACTCTATATCTAATTAATTGATTAATCATTATTAATTAATTAATTAGCTTCATAGTTATTCCATGCACACATAATCAATTTAAATAAATAAGCACAATCTAATTATATACAACAAATTTCACTACATGTCAAATTAGTTAACTAATTAGTTAATCAAGTTAACTCTAAATTGAGTTAGTTGACAAAGAAATCACATTAGTTGACTAGTCGTTCAAACTAGTTGGCTAAACAATCAAGTTATTTGACTAGTCAATTAGAGTAGTTAACTAATTGGTCAAGTTAGTTAACTAATCAATCAAAGGAATTAACTAGTTTATCAAGTCAGTTGATTAATCAATCAAGGGAGTTGACTAGTCAATCTTGAACTAGTTATCTCTAAATCAAGGCTCTAGTCCTCAAGATTGACCAAATCAATCTTGACCATCCATTATCTTCATCATAAAAATTAATATATTTACCATTCATCTAAACCAATCACCCAACTCTCATCACTCAATATCTCTCAAAATCACAAATCTATGGTGAAAATCTATAGGAAACTATCAATATGCTACATAAAAGTTACTTTCATTTTCATTTGAGCATATATATTTGATCAACAACATAATAAAATCTAAACTAAAGCTCAATCTAAGGTTTTTTTCTAATTAAATTTTGATTTCAATTTAGCTTATTTTGATTTGATTTATTGTTCTAATTACCTACTCGCAAGGAAAAAGACACCAAGGCGTAGCTTAGATATTGGAATATTAAAGATGATAACCTAATAAAAAATATTGATGAAATCAAATCTTACAATCTTATGAAATTAAAATTAAAATATATGGAAGAACAACAAAATCACTAATAAGTATAACATTGTGACTAGTCCTTGCTCTTATGAAATGTTTGAAAGTAGAAATAATTGTACTTGTTATTTATAGTTAACCTTTTATTTTTGTAATACTCTTAAAAAATTGTCTACAATTATTACTTTCAAAACCTTTTGCCAGTTAAAATCTAGTATACTTCAATGAATACTAGTTGCTATAAATATTTACTAAATCAAACAAATAGAAACCTTGGAAAGCGACATGCCAACTTTAGGCTAGAATTCAATTGGAGGGTGATTTTATCATGATTCATTTGATTTGGACAAGTTTAATTGAGTCATAGATTTATAATATAAATTTACATATTCCATAAACACTTTCGAGTAGGACAAGGAGGAGCTAAGATTGATACCTATGTTGGAGAAGGTTGTGCAAAGGTAGAGAGCAAGGATAACAATGTGTCATAGGATGCAAAGAGGTTGAAGATATTGTTCTTTAGGTTTGATCTTGGCAAGCACTCTAAATGCATAAGTGAGATCAAGAAATTGTAAGACCATATACATTATAATCTAGCACTGATATCACTACTTATATCACATATTAGGAAGCTTGAAATAAAATATAGTATTAATGAGTACTACCACTAGATTGAAATCTATGGATAATTAATAGAGTTAAAATTTTAGTCTTGAATTAATATTTGAATAATGTGTGCATATAGTAACATAAGATTAATATTTGATATCTATAATAGATATAATGGGAAACCATAATAATTATAACTATTTTTTTAAAAAGGATTCATTTGATGACACAACTAATTTTTATATTAATTTATCATTCCACCTCACAAGAAAAAAAGGATTATTATGATGGTAATACAGATTTTTAATTTCATTTTAAACATATATGATATGGCAAAAAATCGTAACAACTATATAAGTTTTGTAGATGAGAACAAAAAAATTATATGATTGTCTTTCAAAATAATTGATTAGAAAATTTAAAAATATCAAAGGGAAGACATAAAAGTGCCTTCCCATTCAACCTAGACCAATAAGGTGCATGAAGGAAATAACTAATATTGCTTTTATTTAGAATATTAATATTGTATGATATTGTCAAAAATTTAGAAGAAGAAAAATACAATGATATGATTGGCTAGTTGAATAGAATTCTTGTTTGGATCAATTACTGCAAAATCTTTTCCATGGCAACGGCTAATAAGAGGAACTTGAAGTATTGCAAAGATATTAGTAATTCTAGTTTGACTAATAAAAACTATTTTTCTTACATCATGAGCTTGAGTTAACCAAAATGAATATTTCTAAAATTAGGAATAATGTTCATGACCTACATAGTGAAATTAGTTGTTGATCTAACCCTAAAATTCCTTGGGATTAATGAATTTAATTGTTTTTCCTTGTCCAACACCTAGCTATGTGAGAAAAAAATTCCTCTAATTTTATAACTTAAGTAATATATAAAGGTGTTGTTTATGAGAATCACAATAACTAAGTTGGGTAGTTTTATTTCCATTATGTTAAAATACATAAAGAATATTTTAGAATCTTTATGTAGAGAACCTTTAGATTCATTTACATTTCATCCATCTATATGTGAATGGTTATCATCATACATCTATTTTTTTTTATAAGTGTGTTAGGTGTAAATGATCACAAAGAAAGATAAGGATTATTATACAAGCCAACCACAAGGATGAAATTTCATCCATGGGGAGTTACACAATGTGGTTTATTAAAGGGATGTAAATAAAAATTATAAATTCGTTTTAAAAAATATATTCTTCGAGTGATTCCCAAAATAATGTGCAAAAGATGTATAAGCTACCATGATGATTAAATCATTCATAGTAGAGCAACAAAGTGAGTACATGATCTTCAATATTCTTAAAATACACATTGTAGATTCTAATAAAAATTTGCATGTGCACTTTTCCTTGATTTCAGGATCAATTATCATACCACCAATCTGTGTGCCATTGATGCTCATTATGATGTGTATTTTTCCTTGCTACTTATTGTGTTTGATTTCCTCATTATTATGATTGGTGTTAAGTATCATATATGTAGTCATAGATTTTTTGATAAAACCAACATATTTGTTATACCTATGATCGGAAGGGTTGTCATCATCTACTTCCACATAATTAGGTTAATCATGTTGATGCATACGAAAGGGATTAGTATAGTTTTCAAGTTTTTGATTCGGTAGCACCTCAAATTTGTTTATGTCATTTACATATGAATTAATACATGGTGTTGTTATGAATAAATGTATAAGTTATGAGTTCGCCAAAATATTGAAATTTTACCTTACAACACTAAGATATCTAAGTCTAACCGAAATTAAACTTATCCTCTAAAATACCAAATATGTCAAGATTAGAATGAGGAAAAGTATCCATACTTCTCGAGAGTATGTTCCCTTTACGTCTTCACCCCTCATATATCATGAAAATGTCTTTTAAAATTGTTAGACTAAAAAAATCCTCTTAAAAATAATTAAAAAAACCAACATTTTAAATAACTAAAGTTACCTTTGAACTATTTCGTCTATTCACATGATAGTTTCAAAACACTACAACCATCTTTCCATTAACTCAAAGACGACAACAATACACGTACACCACCAATGTCATGATGAAATCTGTATAATATTTGTCAACTTACTACACACATTGTTGTTATCATCTTTATAAAAATCTCTTATATGCCAGAGCAACTTGTTGTAAATCAATACTTTGATTCCTCACAACCTTACAACTGCCTATCCTTTTACTTATAATTCAACCTTCTTCAATAAAAACAAAAACCCTTCTCTGAATTCAAAGCTTTTGTCTTATACATCTATACCATTCGACACAGTAGACCATATAGTCCACCAATGAGACACACTGCTATTTCAACTTAGAAATTTCTACTAATAAATGCAGGCTTGATTTTACAGGTTTGGGACAAAATGTCAAACCTCCCCACACTGTCTAGTAAATTCCAAATACTTTTTTGGCAGAAGAAAATCCACCAAACTCATGATGAAGAAAGTCACAGACTTTGTAGAAAATGTCAGAGGGGCAATGTGCAGCACCTTTCATTTCTGTGAGTCAACAGAAAGTGTGTGATTCTCATTATGCCTCAGTTTACATTCACCAAACCAACTCAACATTGCTATCATTACAAATCAGATTCAACACAATTTCCTCCAAAAGAATCTTATTTTCCATACTAATATCTCAAAAGTCTCTGTCATACTGCTGGCATAGACATAATCGATGGATGGACGTCTTTCTTTCTTTTCATCCATGCTTTCTCTTCAGTAAAATGGTTTTTTAATTTATTTTTTATTGGGTAGTGTGAAGAAATAAATGTCACCTTTACAAGATGTTGTAGGTAACTAAATTAATAAATATTTTAAGATGAGTTTTATGGGTCTGGTTTAGTGGTGGAGGATAACGAGTTTTTTATTTTTTATTTAGGTTTAAGTTTTGTTAGGTAAGGCCGTACTTCTTTAGTGATTATAAGGATAATTTATAAAGTTTACCTCATGTCTGTAAAGAGATGTCTCACAATTTTTTCAAATTTTTTAGGTCTTTAGACGTAAATTAAACAGTTGAGCAATTGAATTAAGATGAGTTTTATGAGTCTGGTTTAGTGGTGGGGGATAAGGAGTTTTTTCTATTATAGATCTAGGTTTAAGTATTGTCAGATAGGGCCGTACTTCTTTAGTGATTATAAGGATAATTTATAAAGTCTACCTCATGTCTATAAAGAGATGTCTCACAATTTTTAATTATTTTTTTGGGTCTTTAGACGTAAATCAAATAGTTGCAGTTGAACTAAGATGAGTTTTATGGGTTTGGTTTAGTGGTGGGGGATAAGGAGTTTTGTATTATAGATTTAGGTTTAAGTTTTGTTAGGTAGGGTTGTACCTTTTTAGCGATTATAAGGATAATTTATAAAGTTTATCTCATGTCTATACAGAAATGCCCCACAATTTTTTATCATTTTTTGGGTCTTTAGATGTAAATCAAACAGTTGAGTAGTTGAAAGAATGGATCATGGTCATAGATTCTAACCCCCTTTACAAATTATGTCAAGTTTGGGGTATCTTAGATTATAGCTATGAAATTTTAGTAATTCACTCATTTCTACCAAACCTTGAAGTAAGTGTGGGGCCCTACTCATTGGTGGGAGTTTCAATTTTAAGATAAATAGTTGGGTTTGTAATTATTTGGAATAAATGTTATGAAATTTTAAATAGTAAAGAGTGGTACTTATTTCTATGTATGACGCCATTTTTATTGTGACAAATGTCATCAATTTTACTATGAAAGATGTCATCAATTGATTTTCTCGTACACCAAAAAAAAGACTTGTCAATGACTATCATTTGAGACTTGAAGACTTTGTTTATTATTGTACACTAAAATATAAGACTTGTTAAATGATTGCCTTTAAGACTTGAAACTTTATGCTTATTATTGTGGTTCACTTCTGGAATTTAAAAAAATAGATATTTAATCTACTGTATGAATTTCTCAGTTTAAGTTTTTAGTATATATAATTTTTTATTAAAATTGAGTTTTTATCAAAGTATAATTATTTTTACTAGTATAAATACCTTAAATACATCTATTTGAACTATTATATTATGTAAGATTTAGTTTATTTTATTTACATTATTTACTTTATTTTTGTTTGAAAAGTTATTTTTATTTATTTAAGATCTATTTTATAGTTAGTTTTATAATTTAAAAGTTGTTTTATTTTACTTTAAAATTAGTTTAATATTTATTTTATTTTTGTAATGATATTTTTTTAAAATTTTATTTACATACAAAATTGTTTTATAATTTAATTTAATTTTAAAAATTATAATTGTATTTTAACTTTTATGTATACCACTATGACATGACATTTCATATCTTATTATGATATAATATATTAATGATAAAATTTGCCCACCATTAAAATCTACCACAACATTCTATATATATATTGAATTAAACCTAATAGAACAAATTACAAGAGAATACTATTTTAGATAAAAAGGCATAACAACAAAGTAAACTCAATCTACACAATATTTTTAATATTTTTTTATAGCCAACACAATGGACTATATTGCCTACAAACACATATAATAGTATAATAGGACAAACACCTCATTTTATTTTTTAATTTATGAAAATCATTAAACTAGTTGACTACTATATACCCTCTTTCACTAGTCAAAAACAATACTTATGATTCTTGCCAAGGCACACGTGTATTTGAATTTGATTTATAATTAAGTATTTTATTTATGTCAAACATAGTGCATTATTAATTAATTCTTGCAAAGGAATTGTTAATTTCAAAGTCCCATTTCATTTGGTAAACATCACTAAGTCTATTTTTTATTTAAATAAAAGGTAGCATCTTTCCTTTGGTGTATTAAAACAAGCATTATGAAAGTCACCATTGGTGATAGGAAAGAGACTGATGCTCTAAGCACCAACTTATTTATATGTCATTCAAGTCAAGTTAAATGTATGTTCATATTAGTCATTATGCTTTCAATTTCATACCCAACTCATATATGTGGACTTTAGATTTTGTCTTGATATGAACTATCATAGTTTCTTTAAATACTCTTTCTCATAATACTATCTATTATGAGTGTGTTTTGTACACTAGTGAGGGCACTTAATTTGTGTGAACTTTATTGATGATAGAATTCTATCCTAAAAGGGAAAGGTATATTAGAAGTAGAGTTAATGGAGAATTTTCTTACAACTTAATAAATATGGAAGAGAAAAGAATGATATTAATATGATTATATGAATACTATTTTAATATATTTTTATTTATATATATTTAAATTTTTAAATTTTATTGATTAAATCTATTTGTGTTATTTTGTATACTGAAATTTTATGAAGATCTTGTGTAAGATGTTTTAGATATTAAATATATATATATTTTTAAGTTAAAGACAGTAAGCCTGTAATTTATATTAATAATAATAGGTAATTACAATAAGTAGAGCATAGTCTGAATGGATATGAACCACAAAATATCCATTACTTCTACTACCTATAAACCAACCCTATACAACTACTGATAAACTTTATCAAGTCATGCTTTTATATTAAATAAAATGAAATAAAATGCTTTTATTGAATGAAGGTATAATTACTCAATTACATATCAAATAGGGGTGGGAGAGCCTTCCATACTTAACTACTCAAACACATCTAAATAGTATAGACAACTCATAAATCATTTTACCTCCTACTTTACATCCTCATCGCTATAAATGTACAACATAAAGCTTTCCCATCCTCAAATGTATTCTTCAAGTTTTATTTATCAATAGATGATATCATATAAGTTTTAAAAAATAATTTTGAGGTAGTTACAAATAGAATCTAGGTTCCTATTGTCACATAAAATCATACCTTGTTGAACATGGTGTTCAATGTTCTAATGACACCATTGAAATGACCGCAAGGTGTGGGACCTTGTGAAATGAGGTCAAGTCTCTGAAGAAGGCCAAATTCCTCTTCTAATCTAAGTGCAGATGTGTTGGCCCAACCCAACACACAGAACCCTATACTACTCTATTCTAACAACTCACTATCACTACTCTATTCTAACAACTCATAGGGGAAAAGGGGAAGAAGGAATGTGTTAAAGAGAAAAGAGAGGTGATACACCAAGATAGAAAGTTGTTTCTTCTTTTCTTCAGATTGTTCAATATACCAATAAATCAACCAAAACACTCACTCAAATATGGAGGCAATGAATATCTACACAAACATGTAAGAGATAAGAGTGATAAATAGTTGTATTTCATTAACATAAGGCATAAAATCTAAACTTTACAGTGGAAGAACGTAGAAATATAGTGCCTGCTAAAGAAAAATGTGAGAGGATCCCAAAAGAAGAACCCTTAGAATGAATACAAGTGTTGCTTTTATAGATCAAGCATAACTTAGATGATCACAAACCAAACCCTAACCCAACTAGGGTTAGCACTCAACCCATGTCTGATCTAAAAGGATTGAGGAGATCAATCATGAAGTCCATACTCAAAACAAGCCCGGTCACCATACCTCAGTATATAAGGTTATCCAAAAGTACCTCCAAAATCCTCAATGAAATCAATGATCTAGGCATGGGATCCATCAAAAGGGGACAAAAATTAGCAATGAATTAGTATGGATACCACAAAATCCACTTGTAGAAGTCAAAGAATGCATTAAATGGTGTCCTTGTTTCCTAAAAGATGAAATAGGTAGTTGAGGAGGTGGTTTGAGTATTAATAGCATCTTCAAGAAAAAAGATGCCATTCCATGGAATGTTGGGGGATCAAGCGCAAAAGGAATCTTTGTTTGAATTAAATGGTTCGAGGTCACAAAAATAAGAACCTTCATCGGGGGTCAGGCATTGAGCTTCAGGGCATTAGGTGTACCGCATGCTAGAAGAGGGAAGAGAAGAAGTTTGAAACTATCACCACTGAAAGGTCCACCTTTATTGGGTGTCAAGGGTTGGGAAGATGGACCACCTCTTACCAAGGGAAAGGTAAGCAATAAGGGAGAATCCCGACTCTTGAAACCCAAAAACTCAATGCAACCAAATTTTTTAAGGATGTCATCGGTGAGAAGAAAAAAATAGAAGGAGAAGGTTGAAGACCCAGCCATCAAAGGCTAAAGAGAGATTTCAAGGATCGGAGTTTGAGAGGTAGGAAAATATATTACCAAAAGGAAAGTAAGAGCTATGGGAGGAAGTCAACACCCGAAATCCCAAAACTGTGATAGTCAAATTTTGGGTTCAATTCATTGGGATTTTGGGGTTGGGAGGAAGGCTTGGTGCTTGATGAAGGGATGAAAGATGTTAAAGGGTAAGGCTGATGTCCAACACCCAAAACACCTAGTAGAAAGATGGAAAAAAGAGGTGAAGAAAATGGAAGGGCGGGAGCGATGGAGAAAGCATGCAAGTAGGTAGGGAAGCAAAAACCTAAAAGCTTGAAACAATAGGAATTAGCCATTTTTAGGACCCTTTTGAAGGGATATTCATGCAAGATGGCCCATATATGGTCTCTTAGATCAATTCTTATTGATGGGTCATAAGGGTGGCATGAAATGTCAACATTTTTGGTGATTTATGTGGGATGATTACTCAACAACTAGACCTCTCAAGGGAAAAACAAAACATGTGCAGGCTGCACCTGGAGGAAAGTAGGGAAGGCAAAAACATACATTCCCTTAAGGAGAATGCAGGGTGTGCGAAGCACTTCTTGGAAAATGAAGCAACTAACTAATATATACATGAAACTCAAAACCTTTAGAAATAAGGTTTGAGTGAATCCCATTGACTGAGATTGGAAGAACCTCACCATCCATCCTATATAGATGAAAAGCATTAGCCTCCTTGCAGTTGGTGATGACATATGGACCACTCCAGTTGGCATAAAACTTGGAATGTCTCTCAGCTTTAGCTTTGGATGCATCCATTTTAGCACTAGATCTCCCTCTTGGAACACTCTATGGATTTCATTTTAGTCATAATGTCTTTTGACCTATGCTTGATGAGTCTTATGGGTTTGCATAGCCCTATTCCTTGTTTTCTCTAGTTCCAAAATCTTAGCTAGACTTACTATCATAGCGTCATTTCCTTCTAACTGTTGGGAAAATGTGTTTCAACCTTGCAATTATATAAGGTTTATTGTTGATCTAGGATGTATGTATATATATATATTTCCTAGTTACACCGATAGGTGTATACATTGGTAGCACATAGCAAAATGTGAGTGTGTTAACAAAAACTCCTAAATGGCCAACATTACATTAAATAATGATATATTGTAAATTTGGACCATTTGTTATTGGGTTTTAGATGTAATGGTAGATATTTTGTTGGCCTGTCTTGCCCTAGAATGTAACCCTATTTTATGAGGGTATTGTATTATGACTGTGGTATGTGATGTTTTCTAAGAATCTGATAGCGGTCATGTTGTCTCTTGATCTCTGATGGTGATACTCCTGTGAGAAGCTTTCTCTACAAGTATATTGTAATCTTTGTGATTTTTGAATAATATATTGGGCAGTTTTTGGAGTGTGAGATTTTTCTCCCGAAACGGTTTTCCCCACGTAAATCACTATGTCATGGTATGCATGATATTTATGTTTATTGTTTTTAAGTTTATGTAATTGTTAAAGATCTATAAATTTTTGCATTATTCTCCTCTTAATATTAATGTAGGAAGTTTTTCTGCTACCTTAGCTTCCTTGCAAGTGGTATTAGAGCCTGATCACCTTTGGTTTCAGTTGTGGGTTGTTGGGTTTTTTGAACTAATCCAGATTTGAGTGGGAGCTTGTGCAGAAAAAACTTTGTGATCTTGTTGTAGGAGTTTTTAGATGGCAAGTTCATCAGGGAGAATAGAGGTGGAGAAATTTTTTGGAAATAATTTTAAGATGTGGAAGCTAAAGATGGAGAATTTGTTGATAGATCGAGATCTATGGAATGTTGTTGATGAGAATGTTTCAAGGCGTGTAGATCCTACTCAGGTTGCTCAAGGTGTGTTTTTTTAATCAATGTCTGTAAGAGACCTCTGCACAAAAACTATGGAAGAAGCTTGGTGAGATGTATCAAGCCAAATCTTTAGTGAACAAGATTTTCTTGAGGAATAAATTGTATTCCTTGAAAATGGAAGAGGGTGGATGAATTACAAACCACCTAGAGGCATTCAATATGTTAGTAGCTCAGTTGGTGTCAAAATGGATGAGGAAGAGAAATGTCGGATCCTGCTTTGTTCTTTTCCTAATTCATGGGGTTCTCTTGTTATGGCTATTGGGAGTACTGTTATATTGAAGATTGAAGATGTGGTGGGTTCTTTTCTTTTTGAAGAGATTAGGCAGAAGGTATTCATTAGTGCCAAGGATTCCCTAAATGTTCATGGAAGACCTAAGGAAAAAGGAAAGAAGAATGAGAAGCATGACAAATCCAAGTCTAAGGGGAGATCTAAATCTCTTGGAAAGTACAAATTTATTTGATGGAACTATGGTAAGCCTAGACATGTTCATAAGGAATGCAAAGGAGAAAAGAAGAAGAAAAAGAAGAGATTTGATTTTGATTCCAAGTCCGAGAAGGAAGATGGTGACACATTCATTGCAACTTTGGCAACTCGTGTAGGTATCATTTTCTAATGTAGGATGCAAGATGGTTAGAGGTGCTATGGTGATTGCTAGAGTTGTAAGATATCGTACATTATACAATCTTGATGCATGTACTATCGAGTACAATGGTACTTCTATGCAAAGCAAGTCCATGGAAGAGGTGAGGGTTTCTTCTTCAGCAGATGGTCATGGCTTTTGGGTACCCAAGGGTGCTCTTTCTTCTAATTCAAAGTTACCTATAGAGAAAACTATGTTATGGCACCAAATACTTGGCCACATTGAAGAAAAGGGTCTAAGGACCTTGAAAAGTAAATTTTTTTTTTAAAGGTTTGTATGATTGTAATCTTGAATTCAATTTCTGCGAGCATTGCATTTATGGAAAAAAAATTGTGTTTAGTTTTACTCGAGTTCTCATGAATCTTGCGATGTATTGGATCTTATTCATTTTGATGTGTTTGGTCCTATAGATGTTCCTTCAGTTGGTAAATCCACATATTATATTTCATTTATTGATGATTATAGTAGGACATGGGTATATTTTCTAAAGAGTACATCTAAAGTTTTTAGTCGATTTAAAGAATTTAAAGCAATGGTTGAGTTGCAGACTAGAAAGAAAATAGAATGTTTGAGGACTGATAATGTTGGTGAATTTTTCTCTAATTATTTTGATAGATTCTATAAAGATTGTGGTATTCATAGACAAAATACAACTCCGTATTCTCCACAATAGAATGGAGTTGTTGAAAGAATGAACAAGACACTGATGGAGAGGGCTAGGAGTATGTTGAGTGATGTTGGTCTAGAACAAAGGTTTTGGGTTGAAGCTATTGTGATTGCCTATTACATGATTAACAGGTCTCCTACATCAGCTCTTGTTGATAAGATTCCTATAGAGGCATGATTGGGTTGCAAGCCTTCATTAAGAGATCTTAGAGTTTTTGGCTGTAAGCCATATGCACATGTGCCAAAGGAGAATCAAACAAAATTGGAGAACAAGGTTGTGATATGTATCTTCATCGGATATAGGTATGGTGTGAAAGGATACAAGCTTTGGGATCCTATTGCACAAAAGGTAATATATAGTAGAAGTGTAATTTTTATAGAAACTAAGCCTTCTTCTATTACATTGCAGCCAAAACAAAGTAAACAAGAAGATGCGATTCAATTTCCTTCTACATCTAAGAAAGTTGAATCGAGGCCTATGGATAGACAAGAAGTTGAGGAGAGCTCGTCTAGCTCTGAATCTTTAGAAGAGGAGGAAGAACCTCCAACTTAGCTTGTCTGTAGGTCTACAAGACATAAAAAACCACCTAAAAGGTATTCACCTAATGATTGGAGATGTATTTTTTCTTTGAATACTAACATGGACATGAACCTAGATCTATAGAAGAGGAACTGGGTATGAATGATGCATAATCTTGGAAGATTGCTATGGATGAAGGAATGGCATCTTTGAAAAAGAATGATACATGGGATTTTGTACCATTTCCTAAAGGACCAAAACCTATTGGTTACAAATGGGTGTTCAAGAAAAAGATTGGTTTAGATGGAGGTATTGAGAAGTACAAAGGAAGGTTGGTTGTGAAGGGTTGCTCTCAAGTTGAGGGTGTTGATTATGGTGAGATATTTTCCCCTGTTGCAAAAATGACATCCATTAGATTTTTGCTTTCTATTGTTTTTGCTTATGATTTATAGGCTAAGCAAATGGATGTGAAAACTACTTTCCTTCATGGTGATTTGGAGGAGGACATTTATATGACACAGCTAGAGCACTACGTGGTGAAAGATAAAAGTAAGTTGGTTTGCAAATTGAAGAAATATTTGTATGGTTTAAAACAGAGTCCTAGGATGTGGTACTAGAAATTTGATACATATGTGTTGAGTTTGAGATTTTAGCATTCTAAATCGAATTATTTTGTTTATTATAAAACTAATGGTATTGTTTCCTATTTATTGCATTATATGTTGATGTTATGCTATTTATTGGCAAAGGGAAAGGTATGATTTCAGAATTTAAATCTCAACTTGTTGCTGAATTTAAAATGAAATATCTTGGTGTAGCTAGACACATTCTTGGGATGGAAATTAAAAGAGATAGAGTAAACATAAAGTTATGGATTTTCCAAAATAAGTATGCCAATTCAATTTTATAGAGATTTAACATGCATGACTGTAGACCATTGTGTGTTCCCTTTTTAGTTGGAACAAAGTTATTTATTTCATATTGTCCAACATCTCCATCAAAGATGGAAGACATGAGAAAATTTCCTTACCAGAGTGCAGTTGGAAGTTTAATGTATGTTGTAGTTTGTACAAGACTAGATATTTCCCAAGTAGTGGGAGTTCCTTCTAGATATATATCTAATCTTGGTAGAGTTCATTGGGATGAAATTAAAAGAGTCTTCAGATATTTTTGTGGTACCCCAGATTATTCCTTGTGTTATCATATTAATATGATTGAAGATAAGATTTCCCTTGATATTCATGGTTACGTGGATTCAGACTAGGCAGGTTGTTGATAGCAGATGATCCACTAGTGCTTATGTGTTTACTTTATTTGGTGGTGTGATTAGTTGGATAAGTAAGCAATAGACTATGGTTCCTTTTTCCACTACTGAAGCAGTGTATATGATAGCTACTCATGCTTGTAAAAAAGCCATTTGTCTTAATAAACTGTGTTTAGATATTGGAATAAAATAAGGTGTAGTGACAATTTATTGCAATGGTCAAAGTGCGATATGTCTAGCTAAGAACCTGACATTTCATGCTAGGACCAAGCACATTGATGTATAGTATCAATTTGTTAGAGATATGGTCAAAGATGGAAGTGTGAAGCTGGTTAAGGTAGAGACTTTGATGAATGTCGTGGATTCTTTAGCTAAGCTTGTGAGAATAGAGAAGTTCAAATGGTGTTCAGAGACTATGGGCCTTTCAACCCTAGTAATTAAAGAGACAATGTTTACACCCTCCCGTTGCTCTTGCAAGGTGTTCAACAAGTGGGAGATTGTTGGGAAAATTTGTCTCAACCTTCAAATTATATAAGGTTTATTGTTGATAGGATATATATATATATATTTCTTAGTTACATTGATAGGTGTATACATTGGTATCACATAGCGAAACATGAGTGTGTTAACAAAAACTCCTAAATGACCGACATACATTAAATAATGATATATTGTAAATCTAAACTATTTTTTATTATGTTTTAGATCTAATGACATATTTTGTTGGTTTGTCTTTCCCTAGAATGTAACCCTATTTTATGAGGGCATTGTATTATGGTTGTGGTAGTGTGATGTTTTTTAAGAGTCTAATAGGGGTCGTGTTGTCTCTTGATCTTTTGTGGTGATACTCCTATGAGAAGCTTGCTCTGCAAGTATATTGTAATCTTTGTGATTTTTGAATAATATATTGGGTGGCTTTTGGAGAGGGGCTTTTCTCTCGAAAGGTTTTTCCCCATGTAAATCACTATGTCATGGTATGCATGATATTTATGTTTATTCTTTTTAAGTTTATGTAACTGTTAAATATCTGTAAAGTTTTGCATTATTCTCCTCTCAAGATTAGTGTAGGAAGTTGTCCCACTACCTTAGCTTCCCTACACTAAATCCAACTGATGTGCCAAATCAAGAGAAGGTAGATCCAATAATAATGTTAACCTTGCCTCTCTTCCATAAACTAACATGAAGGGAGAATTATTGATTGGTCTTTTAAGATTAATTCTATCAGCCCAAGTGTTGTCTTTAGTTTTCTATGCCAGAATTTCTGATTGTCTTCAATGGTCCTCTTGATTATCCTAATGAGGTTTTTGTTTTAAGACTTAGCTAGACCATTACTCTAAGGATAATAATTAGATGAGGTATTCAAATATATGCCATGCCCAACTGCCTAATCTATGACTTGAGAACTAGTAAAAACTTTGGCATTATCAGATATGATGATGGAATGAGTATTGAATCTTGTAACAACTCCATCAAGAAACTCCAAAAATAAAGAATTAGTGGCATTCTTCAAGGAAACTACCTCTATCCACTCGGTGAAGTATTCTATGGCTATCAAAATCCATTTATGATCAATACTTGATGGTGGGTTTATCATGTCGATAAAATCTAAACCCCACTATGTAAATAACTAATCAACTTGAATGGGACCAAGAGGGAGGGAAACCAACCTTTTCTTTCTAGAAAAGAAAGCACACTTTTTTGCAATTTCTCAACCATTTGTGAGCATCATTGAACAAGGCTGACCAATAATAACCAATCTTCATGATCTTTGTAATAGTGGTCCTTACAAAACAATGGACACCTAAAGAGCCATCATGGAATTCTTCCAACATTTTGTTGACCTGATCTATCTCTATGCATCTTAATAGGACCCCATTGGAAAATTTCTAAAAAATTTATTATCCACTATGACATAGGGGATGGACTATAATATAAAACATCTTATTTTGGTCCTATCTAGACCTGGAGGATATCTAACTTCTTATTGAAATGTATTCATACCCTTCACCCAACTACTATGAGCATCAATATTGGGTGCTTGGGGTTTCTGTAACACAAGGGATGTTGAATGCACACAAGAAAATTTAGAGGGGGGGTGAATTAGTTGTACATTGAAACTTCAAACCCTTATAAACATTCAGATCTACATCAACTAAATAAACCCTTAATCTATTATAATGATTTAGCATGAAAGTAAATAACATAAAAATTGAAACACAACACCATGCACAATAAAACACTAGATTTATGTGGAAAACTCAAGAAGGAAAAAACCATGGTGAGGATTAGCTCATAATATAAAGTAATTGTAACATTGAATACAATAGGCCCTCACTACCAGAGGGCTCATTTCCAAATTATGGAAAAGAAGAAAGAAGAGTGTTATAGTGAGAAATCCATCTCAATGCAATAGAAAGGATCCACCAAAACATCACCAACACATTCACAGTCTCTTTGAATTTTGTAGACACCTTCTGATCATTGCTTATAGTGTTCTAACTCATTAAGCTCACACTGCACTTCACAACTTTGCAATTTGCATCAAACTCTTCACAACATAATTCTCCATCAACTCATCACTTATTTACACCTTCTTCAATCTTGAAAACATTCTCCAAGGTCGTCTATGCACCTCAACTGTGCACATTCAAATTAGGTCAACTCTAAGTATTTGTACAATGGAAAGGAATGAAAGAAAACCACTCCATATCTTAACTCAAACCTAAATCATACATATATGCCACATCACACTTTCAAAATTACTAAAATAAATCCATAATTAATGTAAACACCCAAGGTCATCCAAACTAGTGTAAACACCATTAACATTTAAATACGCGCTTCATCAAATCCAAAGATGACTCATGGACCACACACAAAACTTGAATACAATTTAGAATATTCCACAAACACCCTAAAATCAAACAAATTCCTTTGCGACAACTTCCACCTAAGGAATGTACACACCCAATACACTCAAACAACCTTCCATACTTTGTAACTCAAGAAATCAAAGTTTGAAGCACCAAACCATGAATTCCTTTGACTATAGGTAGATATGGTTATTATCAACACAATTCTAGAACCATAGGATCAAAAACAAAACTATGAATAAATGCAAAGAAAAACAATTTCTCTTATACACCACTGCAACATACAATTCACACACTGGTGAACACAAATCTCTTTGCACATTGATCCATACCAAGAAATTCTAGATATAAAACCTTTGAACACCTCTGATCAATATATCTGAACTGCACAAGCAGATCTTCAAGATAGAAGAAATGTGGACCAAAACTAGAACACCATACTATATATCAAAACACCTCTATAACACACTATTTTTCTCTTTTATTCAATTTTTCTCAAAACAACTTGGAAACCAAGAACCAAATACATACTCTCATCTTCAGTACTTCCTCATCACCACTACAATTCAAATATACATCCATAGAAGATTATCAAAGCAACAATAGAGGTTGACACTAGTAGCACTTACTAATGTCAACATAA
Source organism: Sequoia sempervirens (assembly GCA_007258455.2). Taxonomy (NCBI): domain Eukaryota; kingdom Viridiplantae; phylum Streptophyta; class Pinopsida; order Cupressales; family Cupressaceae; genus Sequoia; species Sequoia sempervirens. The sequence continues at coordinate 305,580,668 of VDFB02271358.1, forward strand.
TGCAACTAATCAAAGCATCAAAACAACCAACCCTTAATGAAAACACAAACATAAGAATGCAACAATCTCCCCCAAGCTTGTTGACATCACTGACAACACCAACCGTTGATACTTACAACAATCTCCCCCTTTGTCATTGATGTCAACACATGATGTAAAACCATCAACAAAAAACATGACAAATCTGATCACCAACACACTACTCCATATCAAATCTCTCTTTCTTTCTCCCCCTTACATTATACTCTACTCTATATGAACATTTTTCACATTAATTTTCTCACCTCCTTTCTCATCTGATCTTTTTTCACATTTCTTTCTCATCCTCTTTGACATCAATGGAAAAGGGCTACATATATACATCTCTTTCTCCCTTTGACATCAAACACATATACTTTCTCTCTTTACTACTCTACATACTCCCCATTAGGAGCACACAAAAAACTTTACCAACTAGCAACCATTGCATATATCCTTTGACATATCTAGAAAAGGACAACACCAACTTGTACCAACATTAGCTCCCCCTGACTACAACAACCAACAAGGAAGTACCTACTCCCCTTGAGAGGTAGCCTCCAACATCAGTCTAGAACAAATAATGAATCTTGAAATCCATTGGACTGATGCATATCCTTATGCATCTAGTTCAAAGGAAGGGTAATAACCCCTAACTTCTCCTAGAGATACTCAAATGTATCCTTAGGAAGAGCCTTAGTCAATATATCAACAACTTGATCCTTTTTAGGCACATACTCAAGCTTCACTTCATTCTCTATAACATTCTCTCTCAAAAACTAATACTGGATTGAGATATGTTTTGTCTTTGAGTGCATCACCCAATTCTTTGAAATGTTATTGGAACTTGTATTGTCACAAAAGATAGAGATTAGTTCATCATATACATCTCTAATATCCTTCAAGGTTTGCTTCATCTACAACACTTGTGTACAACAAGATGTTGCTACAATAAATTATGCCTCTATAGTAGATAAAGATACTGAACCTTGCTTCTTGCTCAACTAAGACACAAATCTACATCCAAGAAAGAATGTACTGCTACTTTTACTTTTCTTGTCATCAACATATCCTACCTAATTTTCATCTGTATAAGCACTCAGAGAAAAATTAGTATCCTTTGGATACCATAAGCCATGTTCTAGAGTTCCCTTCAAGTATCTGAATATCCTCTTCACTACTGCAACATGTGACTCTTTAGGATCTTCTTGAAATCTAGCCATAAGATAAACTACATGCATTATATCTAGTCTAGTAGCAGTTAGATATAACAGTTCTCCAATCATTGATCTATGTTTTCTCTGATCAGCCTTAGGAGATTCATCATTCATACTTAGCTTGCAACTAGTAACCATAGGTGTATATACTAGTTTAGAATCTTCCATTCCAAACTTCTTCAACATTTCCTTGATATACTTTGGTTGTGAAATGAATATACCTTTTTCTTTTTGATTGATTTGCAGCCCAAGAAAGAAATTCATCTCCCCAAATAAAGACATCTCAAATTATTTCAACATCTCTTCTAAAAATTTCTTGCAAATAGCTTCATTTCCTCCAAAGATTATATTGTCAACATACACAACCACAATCGAGATTGATATTTTTTAAATTTGAAATAAATATTACTATCTATGGTACCTTCATTGAATCCTTGTTGTATCAAGTACCTATCAAACCTTTTATACCAAGCTCTAGGAGCATTCTTCAATCCATATAATTCCTTTTTCAATATGTAGACCATATCTGATTTTTCTGATAACTGAAATCCTTTTGGTTGTTGAATGTATACCTCTTCTTATAACTCACCATTCAAGAAATAAAACTTCACATCCATTTGATAAACATTGAAATATTTGTGTGCTAAAAAATCCAAAAAACATCCTAATAGCTTGCATTCTTGCCACTAAAGTAAATGTCTCCTCAAAAACTATTCCTTCTAATTATGAGTAGCCCTTACACACAAGCCTTACCTTTTTTCTTACCACTTCTATATTCTCATTTAGTTTTTTCCAAAATACCCATTTAGTTCCAATCACATTCTTGTTTCCTGGTTTTGGGACAAGTTCCCAAGTCTAGTTCTTCTTAATCTACATTAGTTCTTCTTCCAAATCCTTGATCCAATATTCATCCTTACATGCTTTAATCACTATTTTAGGTTCAACTTTAGAGAGTAAAAATAGATTTACTTGTTCTTGAGCCATGGAAACTTTTCTTCTTTTCTTTTCAACACACCCTTGCTTTTGTCACCAATGATATGATCTTTAGAATGATTCTTTTGAACATACTTAGGGGTCTTAGGGATCCTTTTCAGAGCTTCTTCCTCTTCAATTTGAAATTATTTTTTCTTATCTTCATCTTTGTCATTTTCTCTATAAGAAGGCTCATTTGATTCATATCCATATATTACCATATAATTCTTTTACAAGTCTTCATCCACTTTGACATTTGTACTTTCAATAATCTTCTTCAAGCTCTTGTTGTAGCACCGGCAAGCTTTGCTTCTTGTAGAATATCCAAGGAAGTTACTTTCATCAAATATTGTATCAAACTTTCCTAATTTTTCTTCATCTCTTTTGATATAGCATTTGCTTCCAAGCATTCTAAAGTATTTGACAACAAGAATCCTTTCATACCACAACTCATAGGGAGTCCTTGCACTATTTACTATTGCTTAAAATCTATTAAGAATGCAAATAGTTGTGTGAATTGCTTCTCTTCAGTACACTTCCAATAGGTTTTCGTCTTTCATCATTGTTTTTGTAGATTCTTGAACAGTCCTATTCTTTCTTTCAACCACTTCATTTTTTTGTGGAGTCCTAGAGGCAGATAAATTCCTCTTTATCCCATGATTCTTACAAAAAAAATTAAACTCATTGGTGGTGAATTCTCCACCTCTATCAGACCTCAAACACTTTATTTTCATATCCATTTCATTCTCAACCATAACTTTGAATGCTTTGAAATTATCTATAGATTCTAATTTTTCTTTGAGAATTAAAGTAACCCATGTCATTCTAGAATAATTATCAATCAATAGCATGAAATACCTATCACCTTGAAGACTTCTTACTCTGGTTGGACCACATAGGTCTATATGCATCAGTTCCAAGAGTCTGGTAGAAGATTGGTCTTTGAATTTGAAACTTATTGCTCGCTTTCCAACTTGACATTCCTTGTAGACAATATTAATGGGATTTGTAATCCTTGGAAGATCTCTCACAACTTGAACTAAACTGATTCTCACTAGGAAATCAAAATTAATATGACACATCCTTCTATGCCATAGCCAAATTTCATTAATCTGGGTCATAAAGCAATGGCCATAAACACCTTTAAGTTGATAAACATTTCCATCTATCCTTCTTCCAACATCAACCACAGTTTCAGATCTTTTTCTGATCTCACATCCATCATCCTAAAACATAATATTATATCCTTTTCTACACATTTTTCCAACACTCAAGAGATTATGTCTCAAGCCCTTAACATAAAGAATATCATCTATATTATGCTTTCCATCAAAACTGATTGAACATTTTCCACATATCTTAGCACATGTATCATCACCAACTAGACCTCCTTCATATTTTTCAAGTTTAATAAACTTAATTTTGTCACCAATCATATGATTTGAGCATCCACTATCAATACTCCAATAGTTCTTCTCCTTTCTAGCATGAAGAGCAGTCACCATAACATTGTATGCGTGTATCCTCGTATCTTAGCAGCGAATTCTCTAGACAAACATATAACAAATAAAGTAGGGAGGTCTATGACTAAAATTTCTTGCAAAATAGTACAACCATGGCATGCATGCAAGGTTGATTTTAAATATTTAATGACCCCCACTATCTTGATAACAGTTACATCCAATTGCATAGCTCCCTTAGCCACAGGTTCATACTTAATGCCAAGGATATCAACTACCCTTTTAAAAAAAATAGAGTTGCTAGCCCTCGAATCAATCATAAAATTATGTACTATATGATATCCAATAAATAAGGATAACTAGAAGGGGGTGGCTTATTGATTTTACTTTAATTCCTCTCTTCCTTGTGTTGCACTAGGCTAGTTGGTGGAGTACTTTCTTTTTCTGGAATATCACTTAGCTACTTGAGCCTTTCCAAAGCTTGTTGCAGCAAATCCATTTGATATGGGATGGAAAGAGCCTCCCACATGGTGACATTTAGGTTAGCCTTCTTCATTTGATCAACTATACTGAAATGAGGTTGAATAACCATAGGTTAAACTCTTGGAATAACAAGGTACAAATTTGTTGATTGGATGAATTGCAATTGTTCTTGTACTTTTTTACCCTTACCAATAGTTTGATTTTACTGTAGCATAATTGTCGTACCTATTGTACAATAAACTATAGTATCTTGGGGTGATTGGGAGAATGATTATTGACCAACTATGGAAGATATACCACTATCCACTACTCTTTTATTTGACCTTGTGTTCTGGGCCACTACATTAACACTTAATTGGTTTAGACCACAAACATATGATTCATGCCAATTGACCAATGTAGAGTCTCCTAGAATGTGTTCTTTCTTACTAGAAGCTGCTTGGTTTGCATCAAATTATCATCTTTAAGTTGGTTCATTTTGAACCACTAGAGTTTGCAAAAGCTCTCCATTTTGACAAGAATTTTGGTCATGTGGCTGATTGCATGGGTAACACTAGTTATTTTTTGAGCTTGTAGTGTCGAAAATTGCAACCCTTGATAATTCCACACTAGGTTTAGCTCCCCCCTATCTGCTTGGACCTGATTATGCATTTAATCTGCCCACTTTATAAATATCCTTGGAAAATTAAAAGAGGAGATTGAAAATAATATTTAATATTTAATACCAATGTTTAAGGCCCCAAAAAGGATAGGTCTAGACTAGGAAACCTAGCACCCCTATCTAGCCTATTGTGGACCCGATTTGAATATGTCGGTATTGGAATTTTAACATTTAAAAATCCAATTTTGTTTGTTGGCTATCAATATTTGATTCTCAAGAAATTAGAAGAATTGCATATAAATATAAGTCATTTTCACCATTTCAATCCTACCAGTTTAAGATCCTAAAATTAGTCAAGGCAATTCAAGAGAAGAATTAGCAACATTATTACAACACTTTCACCAATCATATTCAAGCTTGCAAGAAATCAAGAAGCAGGAAACAATTGTGTGCAAGAAGTCATTATGATCAATCATTCCAAATTATGAAGATGTATTGAGTTATCCTTTAAATTTTAGCTACAAAAATCTATTATGTTATGGGAACTAACCTTTTGTAGGTCTATCAAGCAATCAAGGCATCCATTAATCAAAATTTATGGAAAATTGTGGTGTGGTATCACTTCATCAAGGTAACATTATCATTTATCATTTATCATTTCAATCAATTATTGTTTTTTTGGCCTCTACTTGACCTAGGGTTGTAGACACTTAAAATTTTCCTGAATGATATTACACACTTGAATCTAATTACTAACACCATTTCATCCTGAAATTCATCTCCTTTTTGACTATTTAATTGAATGATCCTAGTTGTTTAATTAAATACATTATTTTTTTCCTATTAATCAAATGATCATTATTATTTGGCTAATTCACCCCCTTTCATACTTATTCTCATCTTATTTAATTAAATAATGTGAGTTATTTAATTAAATTGCTTATGTCCTCTCATTTAATTAAATAATCTTAATTATTGAATTAAATGTCATTTCACCCTCTTTCATTAAATAAATCAATTATTTAATGAGCATCCTAATTTCACTCAAATTGCACAATTAAAACAATTTTAATAATATAATTCTTATTTTCCCTCACCCATCCGCTTGCATGAGAATATTCACTTGGAATATTCTTCCATTTGAACTCAAAAATGAAATATTCTTTCCTAACAACCTCTCTAACAAACTTCCTATGTTTTAGGAAGTGTGCTTATTTTGATCATTGTGAGCCATTGATTAACTATTTGATCCATGTGATATTGCATTCTCATCCATTGATAAGAATACTTGATCCATTCCTTCATCTCTCATGGATTCTCATCCCTTGATTGATCAAATCAATCTTAGCCATTGATTCACCATTTTTTCCAATAAATACACCTCAGTTCTATGAGAAAAGGTTCCAATTCCATTTTAGCAAAGTTATGTTGCATGTTTGCGCACTCATCTTCATTCATCGTTCATCCATTTTATCTTTTCATCCATATTTAGCTTATTTTTCATCAATGGAGTTCATTTAAATGCTCGTTTTATCAAAGGGATTAGGAAAGGGCTGTCACTCCATATCAATACGACACTAATCCCCCAATGGGATGAGGTTTGAAGCATTTAACTAGGTTTTCATTATTCATTTCTTGTTGTTTGTGTTTAATGGCTTCCTCTTTTAATAGTTTTCAAGTATTTCATTGGTATTATAGCTTAACTAGTTACATATAGCTTAGAATCTACTGGATCTGTTTTATTTAGCTCATGTTATGATTACAGTCACATTTTGGCACTAGAGGGAGGGAATAACTAACTTTATTTGACAAGTTTTCCTTGAGATTCCCATGTTTTGTACTTTACAAGTAGGGAGTCGCTTTTGTTTCTTACCAGAGCGTCACTTTTGAGGAACAACGATGCTTTTAAAATGTAGAGTCCCTTTTGAAATTTAGCAATGCTTTTGGATTTATGGCATCTCTTTTAACTTTTTTAACATAGAGTCACTTTTGATAATAATGATGCTTTTGACGTCTCTAGTTCTTGAAAATTACAGTAGAGAGCTGCTTTTGACTTTCACTAGAGTGACACTTTTGAATTACAATGGTGATTTTGTGGAACAACAACACTTTTGATGTCTACCAGAGTGATGCTTTTGTGGTCTAGCAATGATTTTTCAAGGTAAAAAAGAGAGTTATATTTTAATGTTTTCTTTGATTTTCTATTTAATCTACTCTCTAATCATTTACTGACTTCTGGTTGTTTTGTTTGTGAGGCTAACTAGTTTTGCATATTTGAAAAGGAGTGAAATCTTGAAGTAAAAAAGCATATTATTACTTGATCTATATTGTAAAAGTGTTTCAAACACTTATGGGATGATATAACCCATCATATCCTGCTTTATTTCATGCTTTAGTACAACTAACTTTCAATTGGGTTTAAAATTTACAATACAATAATCTTTCAAAGTTTGTTAAAATTGAACCCATACATCCTCACCATTGCAATGTTGGTTAAAATTGAACAAATACAACTTCATACTTTAACTTGGTGCTATTTAAAATGAAATCATCATTTCCTTTGAGGATTTAAAATAATGAGTGTATTGTGTGAGTTATTTGCTTGTGTAAACTTGTAGTGTGTATCCACTCCACTTATGCTTTGTGTGATTTTGGGTGAAGAGAAACACTCCAAGTGTACAATTTTTTTTTGGTCACCCCAATAACTTGCTAAAAATCCTCTCCTCTTGCACTATGTATGATCTTGGGTGAAGAGAAATAGCATTTTTCTTGTCTTTATTAGAAAGGGCCTACTAATGAGATACATCACGCAATGGAGAAGTCATATAAGTGACTCTTAAAAAAGAAAATTTACCGGCGAGCTATATAAAGGTTGTGAACTTGAAAAATAGTAGCTTCAATTTGCAGCAATAATAATATATTGTGCCTCATCCTCGTCTAGATATATGGGTCGGGTAGGAATGGCTAAAGCCTTTAGCGGATTACGAGTGATTTATACGTATTAGTGTTCACGGTTGTCATTAAACACTTTTTCTTAGCAACCTATCCTTGTTTTCCAAAACATACTTTTAAGTAGTGCATAGGAGGTGCACCACTCCTAGAAGTTACTTACCACGTTTGGTTTTTGGTTGAGGAAATAAAGAAAATAGGGAAGGGACTCTTTTGCTTGGTGTGTCAAGATGGTACATTTCCTTGACATGCCTATTTTTCCATTCCATCTTCATGGATTACATCATTCTTTAGGGGATGAGGTAAGCCTACCCAGAAGTATGTACCTACTCTCTATGGTTGTTATTGATTGTTCTTGTTGAGTCTATTTGACACTTTTCTTGATTTAAAAGGAACTCAAAAAAACATCAAAATGTTCTTCAAATTTCAAACCCTTTGGAATTAGTGTGAATACATTTGAGAAGCCCTATATTGCAACCTGTCCCCAAGGATTTTGTCTTTAGAGGCTTCTAAATATTTGGACTTATATCTCAATTCACACTTTCCAAATTCAACATAGGAGACTATGGCTTTAGCCTCTTGATTTTTACATATTTGACTTTTTGGAATGAAAGTTGCTAAGTTATAGACTTTTAGAGTCAAATATAATCAAGACATTTGAATGTGGTAAAAGAAATTTCACTAAACCAAAGTTTAAATGTAATGAAAATACCACACATTGGGATTATTTTCAAAACACATTGAATCCCAAGCAACAAAGTGAAATAAGGAAATGTATTGCGAAACATTGTATCAAAGATCTACTATCCAAACATTGAGTTCTTAGGTTTTAGCAATCTAGGGGTAAATCATGTTTCTCACTACCTTGGTCTTGTAAAACAAAAGACCCTTTTAGGTTAATACATTTTTGGTCAAACATCTCATCCATCTTCACACATTTGGCATCCCACTTCACAAACAACTTTAGAAACTTTTGACACATCAACATTTTATACTTAGGTTATCATCAAATCAAACCCCTAACTTAGCTATTTGTGTAAAAATGAATCCTTTTCCATACACTTAGTTGAGTTAGTCATCATCCTTTTTGAACAAGTCTATATTAAATCTCACAAGTCTACCTTTAGATTCACAAGTTCATTAGAACCTTTTATCCAAGACATCAAAACATCTAACCTTTTAGTATAAAGTGTTTTCTAAAGTTTAGAAAGTTAATCCCCCATATCGCTTACCCCTTTTCATCACCCACTCACATCATTGGTCCAAAACAACTTAGAGGGTCCCTTTTATCAAAATTTGAGTCAACTAGAGAGTTCCAACAATACAAGTCTCAACACACCTCTCCCATAGTTGATCCACAATTTATGGCAACAACAAGGTCACAACACAAGAAAAACATGGAGCAAAACAAACCTATATCTACCACAAGTGATATTACCCAACAAGAATTCAATCCTAGGATCCACTCTACCCCATCACAACAACCACAAAATCCACTAGACATGGGGTATGAGGTAGAAGATGTCATGCAAAACTCACTTGATCTCACTAAGGAAGAACTCCATGAATACCAACAAGATCCTAAAACAAGCCATATCATCAACACTTTGATGAAGAAGAACTTGTTATGCCTTGCATAACCACCCCATTTTCTTCTTTGGTCAAAATGGGCCCCCCTTGTTTTTTTTCCCTTGGTGTTTTGGTTTTGGCTTTGGGAGTTGTATTTTTCTTCCAAGCCTTGTTTTCTTTAGTTTGTCAGGTTTGGGTTTCAAACTAGAACTTGCACTTTTCACCTTTGAGAGGTTCAAGTTCTAGTTTATGTTCTGAATCCAATTCCCATGGTTTTCCTTTGTTTTATTTTTCCTATCAGAATTGGGTTTTGAAATGGAAATAACACTTTGCACCTTTGGAAGGTTCATGTTCTAGTTTCCATCCTAACTCCAATCTTCACTTCCTTATTTTTCTTTTGTCTGTTTCAGAATCAGAAGTCAAATGAGAACCAAAAACTTGAACATTTCTAAGGGTCATGTTCCAGGTTTTGACCTGATCCTGATTTTGGTGTTCATTGTGATTTTTCTTGTCAGGTTTAGGTTTTAGAATTAAGTTGGAACCTTTCACTTTTTGAAGGTTCTTGTGCCGAGTCCTTTCCTGACCCCAACTTTCACCTTGCCTTTGGTATTTTGTGTTGGTTCACTCATGGTTGTCGTCCCTATCCCAATGCCTGAACTACCCACATTAATGACAATTCATTCACACATATGAGAGTCGTATATATTCTTATTTCGTTTACATTTTGGCTCATAATTGCTTTCCATTTTCTCAAGAAAGAGCCAAAGCGGAGCAGTTGACTGGGTGTGGGTTCAAGTTTTGAGGCTTTCAATCATATTTTGTTGGTCTTGCCATCATGTCATTCGAGGTAGCTTTTTTTCTATTTATTGCTTTTCTTGTTTCATTTTTTTTCATTTTCTTGTTTGATTTATTTGTTTCTTGTTTGTTGGTTATTTTTCTCTTGTTTGTTTGTTTGCTTTGCTTGCTTTTTGGTTTTTCTTTTGTTGTTTGGTTTGCTTGTGTCACATTTTCTTGGGTTTTCATTTTTTTGTGTGTTTCTCCTCATTTTTGTGCATGGGTTTCTTTGTTCCCACCATGCCCTAACTCATCTAGGTCTTCATACCGTTAGGTCAACCCTTTTGAAAATTTGAAAATCTAATCATGTCGACCTTTTATAAATCTAAGTTTGAACCCTAGGTTCTTCCAGTGTCTGATCCCCATAGTAACTGAATTGACCAAGTCTAGGATTGACCTTTTAGGATGGTTCTGATGTTTGATAATATCCCTATCCCAATTCCTGAAGGGTTTGTAAACTTGTTAAAAAAATTCCTCAACATTTGCATGTTTGGTAATGTTCTAATTCTATTTTCCACAGATGTTACGAGATTGGGTTTCAAAACTAAACCCTAAATTTTCACCTTTGTATGGTTCTTATTTTTGATGTCATTCTGACTCTAAATTTCAACCTTTGGTCAGGATCAGACCTCAGAATGGAACCTTACCTAATCCAAAATGATTGATCCAGTGTTAGGTTCTAACCTAATTCCAACCTTCAACTTTTTGTTGGGATCAAACATCGGAATGAAACCTTGAATTTTCACCTTTGGGTAGTCCATATGCTAAGAATCATTTTGATTCTGACTTCTAAGTAACTTGCGGGATCGGCCTCAGAACAAAACTTAACCCTTGAAACCAAATTGAGTTCTAGTCCTAGGTGCCATCCCAATTCCAACTTCCACCCTTTTGGGTAAGGATTGGACCTCAGAGTGAAACCTAAACCTGTTTCCTTTTCAAAGTTCTAGTGCCAAGTGTCATCTTGATCTCGACTTTCAATAGACCTTCAACGTTCAAGTGTTAAGTTTCACCCAAATTCTGATGTTTGATAGTTTTCTAATGGGTTTAGTAATGTTCATATTTTAGGTTTTATCCTGAATCCGATGCTCGAAAGCAATAGGGGTATCTTGTAAATGAATACTTTTGCAGATTATAGGATTTTAATATGGGATGTATTTAATGCCTAAATCCTTGCAATACTCATTTCTTCCTAATGATTTTTTTGGCTACAGGTTTATTAAATGTCTAATTTAGAGGAAGATATTGGTGTTGAGGAGGTGCCATAAAAATAGAAGGCCAAGAAGCTAAAGCCAAAACAAATTCCATTCACTATGGAGTACAAGTTCCAGGGTGTTCCTGTGATATAAAAGTTTGGGTTTCAAGTGATGAAAATAATGGATACATTGGTTGGCCTTGTTGACCTTGAGAAACTTGTCAAAGATGTTTTTGTGGAAGATGCTAGTTTGAGGGCTAAGAAAATTGATAATTTAGGATTGGAACATGTGGCTTCATTTCCCATAGTTGTGTAATGTCCTAAATTCATATTAGCCATTGCACATGCATATAACCTGTTCCAGAGGAAATTTATTGATCCTTGGGGGATTGAAATTATTGATCTAACACCATGAGTGATAAAGATACTCTTTTACCTACCTCCCCATCTAAATCTCAAAATCATGACAGAGGCTAAGGCATTGCAGAAGTATGAGGTAGATGTAGATGGAAATAACAGATATATAAACAAGAGGTGGTTGAAAACAAAGATGAAGTTAATAAACAAAATTCCCCCCAAGTTTAAGAGGTCTGACTTCTCTTCAAAAGTAGGGGAGGTCATTACACTATTGGACAAAGCATTTAGGAAGGAGTATTCATATGCATTTGAGACCTAGATGTTCTCTTTTATTCAGATTATTCTTGATGGAAAACAATACTTGGACTGGGGACAAATGGTATCTGATGCCATTCATGATCAGATCACCAAGGTGAAGGATACCAAGGTGTTTTATATGAGTTCTTATGTTATCTACTGTGCTGCAAGAATGGGAAACTTCCCAGGCCTAAACATAGAAGGGGTCCTTGGGGAAGCAGCCAGTGAGAATAGAGTCTAGAAATATTCTGATCAATTGGAGCTCAAAAAGGTAGAAAAGTATTTAAAAAGATTTAATGATGCCTTCTTGTATGTTGTTATCAATCAATTGACGTGAGATATTGTTTTAGATTAACTAAGGAAGCCATGGCCTTTATTGGAGAATGGGTGATGCCAAACAAAGGAAGAAAACAATCACCTCATTCACAATTGCTTAAAATTCAAACATTCATAGTTTTCTCATTCACCTTTTCCTTCTCAATCAATTGGTTGAAACACTCAACTTTGCACTCAAAGTTCCAAACTATTCTAGGATCCTTCAATACACCATTAGAGGCATCTAACAAGATTAACCAAACATAATTGATCATTCAAAACTGCTAGAAACATCCATATACAACTTCACTACCATATGTCACCAAAAGGCTAGTAGTCCTACCGTAGGGTTTGTCAGAGCTTTTCTCCCAAAATACACAATGAAAATCCAAAAAAACTATATTTTTAGACTCCAATTAATCTTGTTTAAAACATGTTACAAAATGAGGTATAGGTATTTCAGAGTAAATGCTTGAAAAATTGTTGTCTCAGACCGTGTTTAGGCCTAATTAGGTATTAACCCAAGTAGGGCTTATTAGTTCCATTGATTCCAAACACCTTTTCTCTTAATAAAATCTTCAAAAAATTGACACTTGACCTGTTAAAGCTTAAAAAATCATTGGAAGTCCATTTCTATGCACATTTATACAAACCCTAGGTTGTAGCCTTCATTACTGCCTTGTTCTTAGACTGTGCACAAAATTTCTAGTCAAAAAATTCAAATTTACAATGCCTTAACTTTATGCCTTTAGTCCAAAGCCATATAAGAATGAAATAACATCCATTAAAGACTATTCTTACCAAAAACCAATGGGTTCCATCGAATAAATAAAGAGAAACATGTTATCACAGAATCTAGCAGCGCTCGTTCCACGGATAACTCCCCTACAAAACTTGTCTGTTTCCTAGGATTCGTGAAGTTCAAGCACACAAAAAAAGGTGATTTCCAAGCCACCTTAAAATGTGTTCCAAAGTCTCAAAAATTTGGTTTGATTATCCCCCTATGTTCGCCTCGCGAAGACCTTCGAAACGAGCCCCTTCACGAAGTCTCACTATTCGTACTTAGTTAATTGTGAAAAATGCAGTTGCACTGAAAAAGTGCGCTCCTGCTCACAAGCCAAAAATTGGCTAAGTATGAAAAGTGCACGGGCATTGATTTTCAGTGCCCCTACATGAAAGTGATTTCTTTCAAAATGTAATGGCACTGAAAAAGTGCACTCTTACACTTTTTATCCTGACTTAGTCATTTTCTTGCCTAGGCGCCTTTCTTCATGCGTTTTATATTTTTCGCTCATCGTGCCACTTTTTGTGCCTAAATTAATTGCTCGACTTGAGTTAGGTTTTTGTGTTTCTCATTCACTTAAAAGTGTTTTATTGTTCCTTTTTCATTGTTTATGATCTTCATCTTCATTCCTTCATGTTGGGCGAAATCTTCTCAAGCTGCAAAACACATTTTTGAGAAATCTGAAATTTCTCTCAACCAAATTTCACATTTTCTCTTGGTAAGTTGTTCTTCTTACTTTCTCTCCATTCTCCTTCATTATTTTGTACATGTCTTAGGATTTACATATGTTTTTTTGTTTATCTTTGTTTTCTTCTCACATTTTTCTTCTACTCACGTGTTTTCTTTATTTCGCCATTAGTGTGGAGTCTTGTCAATTATCAAGCACGTTTTTTCTCTTGCCCTAGTCGCATTATGGTTTATCATCATGCATTCTTGTTGCCATCATTTGTTTTGGCAGTGATCTCTTGCACATACATGTTTACCTTCCTTCATTTTAGCCATTCTTGCCCACGTATTTTGGTCTCTTCACATATTTCTTATGCCAATACTTTGAAATGAAAATAGGTGAAGATCTGATGCACTTCAAAATGCATTCTCAAGTGTTTCTTTTAACCCTTTCACACTTCCATATTACCAAAGCATCGCATTATATTTTCATTTCCCTTCCCAAACGAAGAAGTGCACCTTTTCAATGCCATATCAATTGTTAACTTCATTGTGAAAAATGTCATAGCGCTGAAAAAGTGCGCCCTGACATTTCACTTTTTTGTCTAACACTGAAAAGTGCAGGAGTGCTGTTTTTCAGCGCCCCTGCATCAAAGTGAATTCTTCAAAATGTAAGGGCACTGAAAAAGTGTGCCCTTACACTTTTCACAAATTTTCCTTGAAACACTTCAAACTTGTCAATTTTCGTTACAAACCTCGTTCCTTCCATTTTGTGCATCGTTTTGCGTGCCTTTCCATCTGCTCCATGCTTGCTTATGATCATTGCTCATTTTGCGCATTCCCATGCTATTTAAGGATTAATGTTTGTTCTGGCTCGACACTTTGCAGTCTCTTTTCAAAGACCTTCAAAGTTGATTGATCAAAGTTTCAGCTGCTCTTGATGACTGCCAAAAAACCTCCATCTTCTTCAAAAGCAAAAGGAAAAATGAAATATAAATATCAAGGTGTCTATCCATTAACTGTAGTGGTTTCCAAGGTGGAAGAAATAAAAGACACAGAGGTTGGCCATCAAGACTTGGTTGATTTTGCAAAGCAAACTGAGATGAAGCCTCTTCTTGACCCGATGAGAGCAATTGTACACAATAACCTGCATTTGGTAGCTATGTTCCCTACTGCTATACACAATACAAAATTTGTCCTTCAAGTGGCATCTCATTACATTAGGGAAAGCAAAAGTGTGATCGATTCTTCTGGGCATGAGATTTTAAGACTCGATCTTGACTTCTTTGACATTGTGTTTAAGGTTCCTCAAATGGAGAAATACATTGATATCTCTATACAAAAAGCACAAGAAGTCTTTGACATTGATCCCAACAAGGCTAAAAACCTAATAAATACTCAAAGGTTGAAGAAGCCTAGACAATCTATTTCCAAATGGCCAAAGGGACTCCTGCGAAGTGATTTCAAAGATGATGTCAAAGATATGATCACATTTTTAAGCAGAGTAAAAGGCTTGCCTGAATCATCCACTTTTCATGATTGGATGTATGAATACATCAGGATTATAAGAAGACAAAAGGTGCACATTGACTGGGGCAAACAAATCAGTGATGAAATACATGAGTAGCTGATCAATGTGCCTTCCACATTGAAATTCTATATGACTTCTTACCTAGTGTATGCAGTAGCTATAATGAGACAATTTCTAGGTCTATCCACAAAAGGGAATCGAATGCTGGTACCTATGTATAAACTCTTCTATCAACTGGAATTGAAGGAAAGCTTCCATCATTTCAGGTGGGTTATTGATGCTTTCTTCGCACCTTTTCTTTTCAATTTTGATCCAGCTCTCGAAAGGAGAAGGGTATCTAATGAGGCCTATAAGGCAGTAAGTAAAGTTGGATGCCTATTTCTTCAATTCCCAATGTTTACTTATTTGAGAGTAGGGTGCTACACTGGTTGTCCTTACATGCTATCACATTATCCTTTGGATAAGTGGGTTCTCATGGAAACATGTAGACAACTGATTTTAGTGCATAAAGAACGAAGAAGTAACCACAAGCATGGATTCAAGTTCCCATTGACAATCGACAGATATACTATCCCAACTATACAGAAAGCCAAATTTGTTTATGCTGAGATGCAAATCATGAAAATAAAGACCTACAAGTGTAGGTTTGATTTGATTACCGAGATGCCAGAAAGAAATTACAAAAGGGTCATCATCACAAGTACCATTTTGAAGACATTTGGGCTGATTGTAGAGATGAAGCCATTCGCAAAATGGATTATTGCAGGTTGACTATTTAGCAGATCAGAGACCTTGATATTGTTGACCTACCAGAGGATTTTACAGATCCTGGCGATATCATGAATGTTGTCTATGATGAACAAGAGGTTTCTAAAAGGTCGTTGCCTGCAATTCAATGGTCTAGGAAAGAAAATACCGGCATGAGAGAGAGATTGAAGCCAATCCTAGCCAACATTGTAGAATGGTTACATAAGCATGGTTTTGAAATGAAAAGTTTCAGAACAGATTCAGAAGGAGAAGAATTTGAAGTAGAAGCTCGCCGATAACAAGAACTCCGCATGAAGAATAAATCAACGGTTGTTCCCACTTCTTCAAGAAGAGGTCCCAAGATCAAGTTTACTGTTGGAAAGAAAGATACCCAGTCCATCCTAGAAGGAGAAACCATAGAATCCAATCCATCTCACTCTAAAGGTAAAAAAGTCCATTATAGAGGAGATAGATTCTGATGAAGAAGATACTTCCAGTGACCAATCCACTGAAGATGAAGACTCAGCAAAAGTAGACTCCGATGCAGAAGAGGTTTCTGAAAGCAGGCAAGAGTCTGAAGAAGTTCTAAAGAAGAATCTGAAGGTGATTCCGAAGGTGAACCAGAATCAGAGAAACAAGAGGGTGATCAATAGGAACCCAGGCATGATCAAGAAAGAACTACATCTTCACCTGAGAATGTAGTTGAGGAAATTCCTAGAATGTCATTACCTATGATTTCTAGTGTTCCTCATACTCCTCCAAATTCAAGAACTCCTCCACCTCATGTTCCCTCGTCACCCATTCCTACCACATGCATTCCTGTAGTTGAGATATCCACTATTCCTGCAACATCAACCCCACTTGATACTCCCTTGGTGACAAGAATTCATATGGTTGATATACTGTCAAGTCCTCCATCATCCATTCCTAGCCTATCTTCACCAACGTATGATATCACTTCTGAAAATGAATTCAATCATTTCATGAATGAGTCAATGCGTGATCAGCTCAATGTGTAGTCTATAGGAGCAATGATGACAGACACTTCTCCTATTGTCATAATACCCATGGTAACTTCAGATGTGACAATAACTTTAGAAGTGACAATGACAACTAAGTTGACAGTGAATCCAGAAGTTCACACCTCCTTCCTTCCCCCTTGGCTAATATCTCAAGTGTCGAAGCGGAAGAAGCAAATGATCTCTCCAGAGGAGCTCAACCTTGAAGAGATAGTCCCTCCAAAGGATAAAGGGAAGAAAAAGAAAAAAGTATACTCAAGGCTGAACGTTGACAAGACTGGCAACAAGTATGCGGAAATTGGCATACCACTGCAAGAAGAAGGAGATGTCAATATGGAGGACTACATGGTAACAAAATTCTAGCTTGGCAAGGTTACCAATGAAAGTGCAAAAGCAGATGCACAAGTGACATTGGATATCTTGGCTGGAAGACTAGATAAAATGGAGCAAGCTCGCAATATGTACAAGCAGAGGGAAGATAATTATGCCACTGTTGTAAAGAGACTTGTAGGATCTCCAACTAATGCACAACCACTGACTGTGGTAAGTATTGAGGACCCAATTGTCAAGAAAGCTGAGAAGTTCACCTCCAAAGGCATAGTGTTGTATGATTTCGTTGAGAAGATCATAGAACGCGGGTCTCAGATCATAATTGTTGCGGATGAGAAAACTACCTTGTTGGCCAAGCTCACCACAGAGCTTGATAAAGAAAAAAGTGTACTTTCCTAGGAGTGCAGAGATATGGAAAAATGCTTGCTGTCATGGTCACAGATGAAGCAGGTAAAGCTCAGTAAATTTGTGGAAGTCGAGGTAATTCCTAACAAAGAAAAGTTCATTGAGGTAAGAGAATCCTTGAAACATCGAATTCAAGTAATTCAATCTCTTATGGAAGATCTCCACCAAGTGTAGGAAGATGTTGAAGGGCATCGTGTCATTCTTGAAAAAGGTATCAAGAAGTTATCAAGTCAACTTCTTGAGGAGAATCGTATCTTCCTGTCGGCCACTGAAATATCTCAAATCTTCAAGGAAGCCATCATGAAGTTGATTGACAGTGCACACTTTTCAGAAGCCTCTCTGAACGTCATTTGTGATACAAGGCTCACATTGGATAACCTAAAAACACATCTTAATAGGTGCAAGAAGGTTCACTCATCTACCATGAGATCAATCACGAGAATTCACACCATTGTGGATTACACCGTTGGTCTGGATGAGAAGTTCGTGCATGAGACCAGGAAGAAATATGAGACCAGGAAGAAATACAAAGACTTTTGCGCCCAAAGAAAGGAAACATGAATAAGGTTCCTGATCTCTAGTGTTCGACATTTCCGGTGCATCCCTTTATGCATCTTGTAAATATTTCTTGACATCTTATATGTCTTTTTGTAAATTGTAATTGCACCAAGTTCAAAGATGTAATCTTTTGAAAACAAATTACACTTTGACTTTGGTCCAAGCTAGATGAGATCTCCTAAAATCGCTCACCTAACTTTCTTTGATTTCCTCAATTAGATTCCTAATTTTTCTCATCCCTCTTTCTATATAATGTGAGGGATTTCTATTGTAAATTTATCCTTTAGTATTTTGCAACGAAGTGCTGCCCTTTTTGAAGTAGAATTGTGAAACTTTGCGTTCATACTTTGTGAATGAAATTTGATCAATAAAGAAGAGGATTGCAAACCAGACTTTGCGTTGGATTCGATAATTTTGTGAATTGATCTCATTTGGTGGTGATTAGATTATGGAATCTGAAGGACTCTAAGTAATTCATGTAAACTTTGTGTTACATCCTTTATTTAGATTTTCATTTGTGTTTTGTTTATCTTTGGTTGAATGATCTTCAAGACTTTGTGCTTGTAATTATTCATGCTCTTTGGATACTTTAGTTGGATAAGCTACAAGACTTTGCGCTTGTAATTGTTCATACTATTAAAGGAATTGCTGCGTCTAAGGAGACTTTGTGCTTCTAATGCGACAAACGACACACCTATCACAAATCCACCATTGAAAAAGCTATGAAATGACTTTGTGCCTTTGTGACCTTTCCCTTTTATTTTTACTAGTTTATTGTTAATCACTTCTGGTACCTCTACGCTTTGCTTTGGCAAGATAGAGGTATTGGCATTACTTCTCATTGTTAGTTTAAAGTTATTGTGAATTAAGAACTTCCAACAGTGAAGCATTGTAAACATCTTCTCTGAAAAAAGAGAGAAGGATGAATGTAACACACCCCCCCACTTCGTGAGTATTGTGTACATTTTGTAATTATTTGTTTGTTTTACTATCGCTTCTGTCAACAGTAAGAAGGGCGCCTCCCCTTTCTGAGAGGAGAGATTTACATCTCACATAGTTGTGGCTGAAGTCCTAGTTGTGTAATCTATCGAAAAGTTGATTACATAATTTTCACCCAACAAAACACAATTTATTCATTCACTGATTACCCTAATAGAGGGTTTTGACATATTAAAGAAAAATCACTATAACTAACTCATATCTCCACCAATCTGCATGAAACTTGTATCATAGGGAAGGTGATTGACAACATGAACATTCACAACCAATCTTACATGTTTCTCAGTCCGTAAAAACCGTACATAAGCCTTGAAACAATGATTTTTTTGGAAATATGCATAAAATCAGAGTTTTTCCATCATTTGATTCAGAAATTCAATCACCTACACCAAATACAATGTACGCAAGCCTTTTTAAAGGAATTCCAATTGACTCCTAAACTTCTAGCTACCTCCTAACCACCTATCAATGCCAAAACCAAGGCGACCCTTCATATTCCTAATGTTTCTTTTTGTACAAATTTTACAATTTTGTAAATTATGTTGACAACTTTACATCTTTTACATTTTTTTTGTTGCATTTCTTGGACTAATAAACATCAAATAACCTCATGATGACCAAAAAAATGACTCACTAAACCTAATTAAGAAATGAAGATACCCATTTTGGGCATTATCCAAGAATTTACATGATGGAATCAAGCTATTGCAAAGGTGCTCCTGCACCATACTCCCGACCAAGAAAAGAATCCAAGTCCACTTGGATTGATGTTGTCAACAACCTTCATTCCTTGTATGCTCTGCCTCATGTTAAAATTGCTTCTAACCACCTTCATTTTCACCTTGGGTTTGAATTTGTCCATGCAAATAATCCCTTTGTATTGAATTCCCTCTGAAATCAAACTCATTAGGCCTTTATAAACTTTAGTACCTTGATTCTCCCTTTGTCCTTTAACCTGCAACCCACTCCTTGTCCAAAGGATTAGTAAAACAATGAAATGAAACATGATTTCTAGCTCATACCTCCATAATTCATCAGTTCTCTGCAAACCTCCAAGGTCAATTCATTCATGACCATCCCTTTAATCAACTCAAGGTCTTCAACTTCTGCAATCAGGTTCTTTATCTCTGTTAAACCTTCATCATGCTTGGAAATGTCTGCAACACTTTAACCAACTTCATCGATGAAATATTCTTTAGCATCTTCAAAGACTTCTTGTTCTTTCATCCTCATTTGTCTTCTTCTCTTATTGATTATCTTCCTTATAAGCCATGAAAATTTCCTTTTCACTACTAAGTGCCAACTTATCATCTGCTCTATCATCTTCATGGATTCATGGAACTCTTCTTCAAACCTCTTCAACTCTTGCTTCAACTCAGCAATCTCTCTATCAAAATTTTATTGTCTCTTCTTCTTCTTTCTCTCTTCCTCTGCCTACAAACATCTTCTTATCACTTCCATCTTTTTCTCTTCTCAACCTTTTCTCAACTTTCTCTCTGCCTTCTCAATGGCAGCAAACTAGGTTCTCACATAACCTGCAACCAACCACAACACAACACCAAACACAAAACCACAACTACAACTCACCAGCCCTAATCTTTCCGAGGATTTGATACCATTTTTATGCCAAAAAAAGGAAGAAAACAATCACCTCATTCACAATTTCTTAAAATTCAAACATTCATAGTTTGCTCATTCACCTTTTCCTTCTTAACCAATTGGTTCAAACACTCAAATTTTCACTCAAAGTTCCAAATTATTCCAGGATCCCTCAATACACCATTAGAGGCATCTAACAAGATTAAACAAACACAATTGATCATTCAAAATTGCTAGAAACATCCATATACAACTTCACCACCATATGTCACCAAAAGGCTAGTAGTCCTACCACAAGGTCTGCCAGATATTTTTTTCCAAACTACACAATGAAAATCCAAAAAAACTATATTTTTAGACTCCCATTAATCTTGTTTAAAACATGTTACAAAATGAGGTATAGGTCTTTTGGAGTAAGTGCTTGAAAAATTGTTGTCTCAGACCATGTTTAGGCCTAATTAGGTGTTAACCCAAGTAGGGCTTATTAGTTCCATTGATTCCAGGAACCTTTTCTCTTAATAAAAGCTTCAAACATTTGAAACTTTACCTATTAAAGCTTACAAAATAATTGGAAGTCCATTTCTATGCACATTTATACAAACCCTAGGCTATATCCTCCATTATTGCCCTGTTCTTAGACTGTGCACAAAATTTCCAGTCAAAAATTCAAATTTACAACACCTTAACTTTATGCCTTTAGTCCAAAGCCATAGAAGAATGAAAGAACATCCATTAAAGACTATTATTACCAAAAACCAGTGGATTCCATCAAATAAATAAAGAGAAACACAATTTATTCATTCATTGATTACCCTAACCGAGGGTTTTGATAGATTAAAGAAAAATCAATATAACTAATTCATATCTCCACCAATTTGGCTGAAACTTGTGTCATAGGGAAGGTGATTGAAAACATCAACATTCACAATCAATCTTACATGTATCTTAGTCTGTACAGACCGTACATAAGCCTGGAAACAGTGAATTTTTTGGAAATATGCATAAAATCAGAGTTTTTCCATCATTTGATTCAAAAATTCAATCACCTACACCAAATACAATGTACACAAGCCTTTTTAAAGGAATTCCAACTGACTCCTAAAATTTTAACTACCTTCTAACAACCTATCAATTCCAAAACCAAGGTGACCCTTCATATTCCTAATGTTGCTTTTTGTGCAACTTTTACAATTTTGTAAATTATGTTGACAACTTTACATCTTTTACATTTTTTTTGCATTTTTTTGGACTAATAAACATCAAATAACCTCATGATGACCAAAAAAATGACTCACTGAACCCAATTACAAAATGAAGAAACCCATTTTGAGCATTATCCAAGAATTTACATGATGGAATCAAGCTATTGCAAAGGTGCTCCTGCACCAATGGGGGAATCAATTTATTCAATACCCAAAGAATACTTACATCAGATTATTTAGTTTCAATAAGGCTCCATTCAAGCTGCCAAGGTGTTGTAGTGATAAAATTATTTTAATGGAATTCTCCTATCTGACAACATAAGTCAATGAAAAGTTTGCAAAAAAGCACAACGCAGGTTGTTACACATTCCCTCTTGAGTTAGGTTTTTACTCGTGTTCAACAGCAGTGGTAGCAAAAACAACAACAAAGGAGTTCCAATCTTGTAATTTAAGGTTTTATGAGGCAAGGAAGAGTTTTGAACCAAAGGGTAAGATGAATGGTCTATATGCATCTTTGTTCCCTTATCATGAGTGTCACGTCGAGGACTTTTGGGATGATCTTCAAGATCAATTTGAGGTCATAAAAAGAAGATATGAAAGGATTATGGTTCCCAAGATGAGAGACTTCAACATTAAGGAGGATATACCCAAAGGAATATCAGATGATGGTATCACCCTTGGTCCTTAATATGAGGTGGATGAAATTGCAAAAAAAGAGTTGGAACCCATAAACTAGATGGAAAAGGAAGAGTTTGATATAAATAAGGTTTCTCAAGTAGTTATTGATAGAATTTTAAAGTGGATTGACATACACATCAACAAGCCTCAAGGAAGAGCCACAAGAAAGAGAAAGGATTCAAAAGTTGAATCATCTCCAGCTACTGAACCAAAGAAATACAAGAGGATTAAGAAGCAAACCTCACAGAAAGAAGAAGAGGTTACAATGGAAAAGTTTATAAAATATTTTCAAAAGACTATAGTGACCTATCAAGCTGCTGCTATTGGAGTGGTCTTAGGCTTTGGTGTTGAACCCATTTCCATTATATACCTTGAAATAGAAACTATTCAAGAAGGTCCTTTTAATTGATCCTTCACAAACTAAGGAAATTGGAACTAAGGAAACTCCTTCTACCGTGCCTTCAACAACAGAAACAACAAATGAAGAAGGAGAAGAGACATCAATAATAACAGTCATAGAATCTCCTCTCCCCTTAGATTCTAAAGAGACTCCTCTTTGAGAGGAAGAAAAAGAAGATGATGAAGAAGAATTTGAAGAGGAGGATGTACAATAGAAATGGAACATGTATTAATAGAGGATGAGCAGTGGGAAATAATGGAGAGTTCCAAAAAGGAATTTGTTGAGGACATAGCCAGAGAAGAATAAGAAGCTTGATTGAAAGAAGAAGAGTAGAAGAAAAGAGATGAAGAGGAAGCTCAGAAAATGGATATGGAGCTGAAGAACATTGCAAACATTAAAGTTGAAAATGAGAGGCGAGAAAAAGAGAAAGTTGATAAAGAAAGGCTTGAGAAACAAAAGGTTTCATCTGCACTAGATATTGGAATGAATGTTACACCTCCATAGCCTCCAAAGCCAACACTCCCAAGTACTAAACAAATGATAGCCTCACCAAGTACTCCAACTTGGTTGAGGTTGAATCTAGAGAAGAGATAGCAGGTAGAGGCTCAACCAGTAAGCTAGGATGAGATGATCAAAGAGGTGGACAAGGTGAAGCCTGAAAAGAAGCCAAGAGAAATACACTCTATGAGGCTAATAGATGATGGGGATTTGGTCGTAGATATTGTAACCCCAATAGTTGATAAGGATGATAGAGAGTTGCAGGCTTTCGACTACCAATTGAGCATGATTAATTTGGGGAAGCAAACCAAGAATCAACATATGACACTCATTGATATTGTGGCCAGTTCAACAAAATCAAGGATGGTAAAAGATAAATAGGTAAAATATGAGTTGAAAGCACAAGTAGGAAAAATGAAAATATTTTTGAAGGAGCTCATTGAATCAACCTTGGAGTAGCCAACATCGTTAGAGGTTCCTATACTTATGAGATGTAAGGAGGTTGATGATTTGAATGAGTTGAAAAGTAAAGCTCAAATGTTTGATGGTTGGACTAATATTCTCCACAAAGAAATAAAAGAACTCCTTGACTAGGGATAAAAATATTATGATGAAGCATAGACATTGGGCAAGAAAATAGGGGAGTATATTCAAAACCTGTGGGAAGAAGAAGAAAAATATAGAGAGCATATGAGAAAGTTAAAAGCTATCAACATAATTCCTAGGGAAAAACTTATTGAATCAGGGATTTTAGGAGATGAGAATCCTAAGTACATTGACAAGGTTGTCAACATAATTATCTTTCATTCAAAGATCCTAATTGAGCATATGATCACTTTGTTTAAATTCCAACATGAGGTTTGGGATCATAATTTGATATTTGAGCATATTTTCGAGTGCATTAAAACCAAGAAATTGTTGAGCTCCCAACCAACTAGTGAGTTAGACTCTTTGGAGAAGACAAATGAAGAATGGAATAGAAGGCTAGAAATTTTGGTAAAGAAGGGAGATGGTCCTAATGAGATCCTTTTAGATGAATTGATGATGATCAAATCTAACACTAAATGGGATTCAAGAGACACCAACCGGATGCATGAGGCCACTAAAGTAGCTACAAAGGATTTTGAGTGGTCAAAGTTCAAGGTAGAATGGGTGGACGGACCTGAAGAAGAGGTCCTCGAGTAGATGGTCAATAATTTTGATGATTATCATGGGTTTCCAAGGAAGGATGTTAGGTAAAAGAAAATAATATTCTATTTTTGAAATAGAATAAAGTCAACAAAGGTCAACCTTTTTTTAGGCATCCTATTTGTAGTAGTTAACTATAGATCATCTCCAGAAATCCAAGAAAGAAGTGTCACTCCTTGTACACCAACAGTTTTGATAAAGTGGACACTCTAGTTGAACTTGGGAGTCCCTATAATTGTGTATTTGGGTGCCCTATTTTTGTGGATCAATATTTTGGAAGGAGATTTCAATTTTTTTATTTTCTATAAGTTAGAGAATTATCCTCATTGTAAATGTTGGAAAATTAAAGTTAGATTTTTAGCTTTAAGTTAGATATTTTCAACAACTTTATGTAGTTAGTTAGTTTTTACAACAATTTCTAAGTTTAGTGGTGACATAAAAGACAATGGTTTTCCGTGCGCTAGTGAATTTTGGTGGATGTAAATGGAACTTTTGATGAAAATCAATAGAAGAAGATGGATTTAAAACTATCAATTGTGTTGAATATGAATGGTATTTCCCTTTTATTTATTGATCCACAGGCTCTGTGATGAGTTAATTAAATATGTCTTTAATTAATTTTGGTAAAACAAAAAATTGCAAGTACACTTATTAAGTCTACACTATGGATGCATATGATTGGATAAATAGTTATGAGTTATTTCATTCATTGGTATTGACTTTTTAAGAAGCTTATTACAAAATTGCATTTCCGAATATGAGAATGATACTTATTCCCGTTTTTCTATTCTAAAACTTGTGATGTATCTTTTTCTATTTCTTTATAAAATCTGATGTTGGAAGGTTTTAAAAATATTAGTTTGTTACCTTTTAACCAACAAAGGCCCATTGAATATTATAGTCATTTTGACCACTAGGTGATATAGTACAGTTGTGAACCAACTACTGAAACCTTGGAAGATAGGTGATTTATTATTAGCCATCCTTTTTAGGAGAAGTAGGTTCATATAAATATTTTGCTTAATGTTTGGTGTGTCAATTTGACCATCAACAAAACCCCGCATAATACATGCTATCTTTAGGAAAAGAAAGGGGCTAAAATCCCTTCAACATTATACTTTGACACAATTAGGGAACAAAACTTAAGGAATTTGGCTTGAATTCCTCCAAATTTCATCACACAACCCTTGGCACAAGGGTTGAAACAATCTATAATTCAACCAAGTTCATCCCTTGTACCAAGTCAAACATCAACTTCTAGTCTTGCAACTAGAATTGGAACCAACCTTGGTCTCACTCCCAATTTAGGAGGCAACATAATTTTGGGTACACAAGACTCCACCCTTCCCAAAAACACAAGTTAGAAACCAACATTTGGTTCCCCACCACATTCTTCCACCACCATTCTTAAACACCCTCTACATCCCCACGTACCACTTACATTCCATAACACCAGAACGTGCTCAAATTTTTTAGCGTAAACATCTTCTTCCACCACCACAAGTACCTAAAGTGTGCCTAACATTACACAAAGTAATGTGAACCAAGTACCCCAAGTAGAACAAGGGAAAGTAAATACCCTCACACAAGGTCAACCCTTAACAAGTGGTTCCAACCACCCCATTGACACATCAAGACAAGTGGTCCCACAAGCCACTCAAACCAATCCAAAAACTACATCAAACCCATCTATCACAAATCCAAATCAAGGAAACACATTGGTCATGAACCCCATCAACCAAGAAAACACATTAGCACCAAATCAAACACAACAAGGGAATCCTCAACATCACAAAAATCAAGGGAACCATTCCAACAAACTAATCCAAAGCATTCCAATGATATCACAACACCAAATGGCACCGTCATCTCAACCATTAGCTCCCCAAGTCATGCAAAATCAAATGGGACCCCAAACCTACTTTACTTCACCCCAATCAACAATTTTACAAGGAATTATATTGCAAATCAACCCCCAAAATATCATCACACAACAAACATCTCATAATCAAATCAACCCACAACTCACTCCCACCATGGTCACTCAAAATCCATCTCACATACCCCAAAATAAAAACACTTCTACATTGCAAGAAAAATAAGCTCAAGCTCAAGCTTTGCAACAACAACAAGCCTATCAACAAGAATTGCAAGAAAAAAAAGATCAAGCACAAGCTTTGAGACAACAACAAGCCCAATAAAGAGATTTGCAAGCATAACAAGCCTATCAACAAGTATTGCACCACAAACAAGCTCAAGAACAAGACTTACAACAATAGCAAGCTCAACAACAAGCATTGATTGCACAAGAACAACAACAATAGGCCCAACAACAAGCATTACTCACACATCAACAATAACAAGCCCAACAACAAGAATTGTGAGCACAACAATATACCCAACAACAACAAGTGCTTGTGCAACAAGAACAAGGCTTGTACTACAATCCCCAAAAATACACCAACACACCAAAAGGAATCATAAATCCCAATGCACAAGGATCATATACACCTCCACCCCTATCACCATCACCTTCAGAGTATTAGAATCCATCCTACACACCATACAACACCCCACCATATCAAAATCCCACCTACAACTCATCCACCATTGCACAGTATACCACATATGCTCCAATAGATCCTCAAAATGATTTTTCATCACAAATTAAGGTGCTCACATAGCAAATCCAGGACATTGAAATGGGGAAAACAAGGAAACCACATGCACAATAGAACTTGTGTCCATACCCATTCGATAAGAACATCGTGATGGTGCCTTTCCCACATGATTTTGAAGTCCCAAAATTTGACAAATACAGAGGGTGGGGAAATCTGGTGGATCATATCAAATAATTTCATGTAATGTGTATGGAGGTTTCTTACAATGATTCTTACTTGATGTTCCTTTTCCCACGTAGTTTGGGAGGCCCAACGATAGATTGGTTCTCTTAGTTGCCCCCAAGAATTAAAAAATTCCAAGAGATAATCGATCAGTTCATAGATCATTTCTCCATCAATCTTGACATGGATGTGAGCTTGGAAGAGTTATGCACCCTCAAACAAAACAAGGGAGAATCCTTCACAAATTTCCTACAAAGATGGAGTTAGAGAGCTCGAAAGAGAAAATGGCCCATTCCTAAGGAGCAACAAGTAGGAATCATCATTTCCAATGTTGACATGAACCTATCATTTCATTAAAGATGCAATGTGTCACAACATATGATGATATTATCCCAAAATACCTTAACATCTAGAGAGCCCTAATCACACAAGGAACCACACAAGTGTATAAAGACAACAACCCATCTACCAGTTCTAATGAAAAGTCGTGTGTATGGGATAAGAATAAGAATATAACAAATGATGTTGTCATTGATGCTAAAGTAGTCATAAGTGCTCCCAGACAAACCACCAATCAACCAACCAACACACAATAGAACATACAACAAACCAACATGCCACAACCAAACAACCAAATCAACATTGCCAACACACAAGAAAGAGGACCACCCAATAGGAATAACTACCCACAAAAGCATAAATACACACCATTGGGGGAACCCATCAAAGTCATCATGCAAAAGTTGGTGCAATCAAGCCTAATTACACTCCCCAACTACCAAAACTATCAAGAACCTCAAGTTAAAGCACCATAGTATAACAAAAAGGATCTTTGCAACTTCCACAAGATCAAAGGACATAAAAATGTTAAACAAGCACAAGACAACTGAGAGGGGGGGTGAATTAGTTGTCACACAAATTCAAACTTAAAAATTTATCACTTATCAAATCTTCAACCACACTATTTTGTTATTAAAGATGAGCATGAAACACAGATAACAAAAAGTAAATTAACATAATGAACACCATATTTTTACGTGGAAAACCCAATAAGGGAAAAACCACAGTGAGGGTTAACTCACACTATATAATATTTTAAAAGAGGCTCACTACCAAAAGAAGGACTCACTGTCCAAGTGCAAAGGCTCATTTCCTACAAAAAAAAAAGAACTCACTGCCCAACAAAGAGGCTTACTGCCTATAGAAAGATTATACAAAATAGAGGAAGGCTTTATAGCCCCAAGATGAACTGAAAAATGCACCTATTATGTGTTATACAGTTCTAGATATGCTCACAAATACTACCTTTCTGATCACACCTTCACATTCATTGCTTCTCCACTATTTCTTCTGTCACCTTTCTATAGACTCATTGCACTTCCAAACATATACTCGTGCACACATACATTTGCACACCTCTATCTCTATCACTTCACACACACTCTTCAAACTATTCACCATATACTTATATATATACCCAATCTCCATCACAAGCACTAATTAGGTCAGCCAAAATTTAGATGCAATTTATTTATAAAGGATATCAACAGTCAGCTCCATAAATTATTTTCAAAATACTTTAACCATTATTACATTATGTTAGCTCAGACCAAGAAATAGATCACACATAAGTTTTCATATCAAATCAAAATTATCTTATCAAGTCAGCCAGGAATAGACTTCAACACAACCATCATAATAATGTCACTTCATCGTATGAGCATGATAACATGAATTAACCTAATAATGCATGCCTTTAACATCCATCAGTAGTTTCCCAAAACCGCAGCCATAAATTGTCAACTGTGGAAAAGTGTGGACTAGAATACTGGATGGGCAACCAAAAATACCAGACCAACCACTAGAGAGGATAAGCACCAGTATAAGAGTACCAGACCAAACTACCAACACTCATTTTTCCAACAATCTCCCCCTTATTCATTGATGGCAACATGTGAGAAAAAATTCTCTCTCCACTATCTCCAACACTCTCCCCCTTTGACATCAATGGCAAAGGGCACCAAAAATGAGTTTAAACATGGTGACATCAAAATTTCAAAGGATTTTCCAAAAACTTCAAAAACTTCCAACAATCCAGAGCAATTAAGCGAACAAAAATTAAGTGAAGATGATATTCTTCACTTGAAACACCTTCTTATACCTTTCTTTGAGAATTGGATACAACTTCTTCTAGTTAAAAACAATAGAATCCATTTTTGTGCATGTGCTTTCTAATAATCCCAATAGAGTAAAGGAGGGTGAGCACTCAACAACAAAACATTGTTTTTTAACCTCATCAACATCAACAAGAATTCCAAAAAGATGCTCTAACCAAAATTTAGCAATTTCTTTAAGGAGCCAGAAGGTCTTTGTCACATCATCTCTCTGTCTTTTTGTAATGATTAGTTCAACTTGTAGTTCTCCAACTCTTATCCTTTGCTTCCCTTCTTTATATTGAAATATATCAAAATTAATTATAATCTCATTCACCTCGGCTTCAATCACTTCAATTATGCTTCTGAAGTTGTCTACAGCAACAGGCCACTAAAGACAATACTTGTAAACATCTGAAATTTCTTTAACACGCTTCTTTGTTTTCACAATCAATCCAGACAATCTCTGCATAGCCTTTCTACATCTTCTTTCAACCAAGATTCCCATCTTACATCCTTTCGGACCTTCAAGCAACATCCTTTCTTCAACAATCTCAATTAGATTTTCTGGCAAGAAATCAGAAATAGTAGGTACTTCAATACCTTTCCGAAGTAGATAATCTACCAATGCATCATCAATTTTTAGTTTGTCAATAGGAAAGGAAACATCCCATAGTTCACCAATCTTCTTCATTTTTCCTTCAATTATCATAGATTGGATATCATTGGGATCAGGGGATTCAGTACCAGTCAGAGATTCTTTCTCCTTCTCATCTGAAATATCAATGATGTCTTCAGTCATTTCCTTTCTCTTTTTCGATTCTAGAGGGGAATAATTGATAACAACTTTCATTTCTCTTTTTCTAAAGGAAGAGCCCACTTCAAATCAACTCTATGCAGATATACCAGAGCAAGGGTTTTCTCACAAGGATGAGAAGTATGATCTGCACATATTCACATTATCTTCTAAAGATTGTAGATGTTTGTAAATTTATTTTCCAATAGGGATACCAGATTCCCACATCACATTATCTTTTCCCGGTAGAGAATTTAGAAAGTAAAACACCAAACATACTAGCAAGGATCTAAAACAAAACAGATAATTCCCAACTAATGACATTTGAACATTTTCAAACGAATTCTCAAGCAACAAGCTACACAAATCAAACTATCTATTTTCCTTAACCATCATGTGGGCAATATGTACGATAATAGCCAAAGTTGAGCTTTTGCGGTTTCTGAAATAAATTTT
This sequence comes from Sequoia sempervirens, assembly GCA_007258455.2. Classification (NCBI taxonomy): domain Eukaryota; kingdom Viridiplantae; phylum Streptophyta; class Pinopsida; order Cupressales; family Cupressaceae; genus Sequoia; species Sequoia sempervirens. The sequence continues at coordinate 305,611,784 of VDFB02271358.1, forward strand.
ATATGAGATACCATATGCAACATACCTAACGACCGAATCAGCAAGTGTATCAATCAACAGTGCTCTTTGATCTCTCCCTTTATCATTCATTATCTCCATCTTTAAGATCTCCCTCAAGCTGTTAGGCTTTACTAGAGGAACCATGAAGACCTCTGATACCAATTGTTAAATAGGCACATGAAAACTAAGAAGGGGGGTGAATCAATTGTCACACAAATTCAAACTTAAAACTTTATCACTTATCAAATCTTCAACCACACTATTCTGTTATTAAAGATGAGCATGAAACATAGATAATAGAAAGTAAATCAACATAATGAACACCAAATTTTTACGTGGAAAACTCAATAAGGGAAAAACCACGGTGAGGGTTAACTCACACTATATAATATTTTAAAAGAGGCTCACTACCAAAAGGACTCACTGTCCAAGTACAAAGGCTCACTGCCTACAAAAAAAAAGGACTCTCTATCCAACAAAGAGGCTTACTGCCTATAGAAAGATTATACAAAACAGAGTAAGGCTTTATAGCCCCAAAATGAACTAAAAAATGCACCTATTATGTGATGATACAGTTCTAGATATGCTCACAACTACTGCCTTTCTGATCACACCTTCACATTCATTGCTTCTCCACTATTTCTTTTGTCACCTTTCTACAGACTCATTAGACTTCTGCACATATATCCGCACACACATACATTTGCATACCTCTGTCTCTATCACTCCACACACACTCTTCAAACTGTTCGCCATATACTTATATATATACCCGATTTCCATCACAAGCACTAATTAGGTCGTCCAAAATTTAGATGCAATTTATTTATAAAGGATATCAACAGTCGGCTCCAAAAAGTATTTTCAAAATTCTTTAACCGTTATTACGTTATGTCGGCTCATACCAAGAAATAGATGGCACATAAGTTTTCATATCAAATCAAAATTATCTTAACAAGTCAGCCAGGAATAGACTTCAACACAACCATCAGAATAATGTCACTTCATCATATGAGCATGAGAATACAAAATAACCTGATCATGCATGCCTTTAACATCCATTAGTAGTTTCCCAAAACCGCAACCAGAAAGTATCAACTGTGGAAAAGTGCGGACTAGAATACTAGATGGGCAACCAAAAATACCATACCAACCACCAGAGAGGATAAGCACCAGTATAAGAGTACCAGACCAAACTACCAACATACTACCAACATGGTGACATCAATGAAAACAAATAGATGAATTTACTCATTTTTCCAAAAAAAACATTGAGTTGTATGAAGCTAAAGAACATTATCCAAGATCTCATAAAAAATGGGGATGTGACTTTCAATCAACCAACAAGTAATCAAGACTTAATGATGTAGAAGAATCCAATGCTAGATCATAACAAAGGGAACTAGAATGGTAAGGGGAAAGATTACACTAATGTAGGTCATGTCTATACCAACATGGTCACATCTTGCAAAAATTTCATATTGGTTGTCACCATCAAAGGACCTAGTTCGGATTGTGGAGTAACCACATGACGTGGAAAGGTCGCAATCCAAGAATCATCTTCACAATCTAGGGCACAACCTACACTTCCAATGTCAAACCCTAGTGGTTACAGTCTCCTAGACCGATTAAAGAAAACCTTGACATAGATCTTTATCCTAGAATTGTTGAAGCATTCCCCTACACATAGGGATATTTTAGAAAAGGCATTATCAACTTCCTCTATACTTGATAATATGGATACTAAGAAATTCAAGCTATTATAGGACATATCACCACACCCCATATTCTTACCTTCTCTGAACAATACCTCCCAACGTAGCCATCACACAATCGTGCTTTACACCTTGAGGTCATTCACAAAAATAAAGTTAAAAGAGTCCTAGTGGATGGAGGTTCAGGTCTAAACATTTGCACCCTTCAGTTAGTTAGAAACTTGGGTTACTTAGAGGATGCTATTGAAAAGATAAAGAGCATAACAATAAGGGCTTACGATAATCAAGAGCAGGTGTCTCAAGCCATAATCAAGCTACCTATCCAAGTAGGACCAACCATTGCAGAAACCACATGTCAAGTGCTTGATCTTGACCTTCCTTACAACATTCTTTTGGGTCGACCATGGATCCATGCCATGCAAGTTGTAGCTTCCACGTACCACCAATGTGTCAAATTTCCCTTTGAGGATAAAGAAGTTACCATCCATGGTGATCTTGAGCTATTTTATTATTATAAAAGAACCTTGAGGCTAGAAATTCTACAAGATCCCTCAAATACCTAATAATGACGAAGGGCCCACATCCTCCTCATTTGTTGACCCATCTTCCTTGACTTCTACCTCAAAATCTAAAACAACCATTATATAGAACGGTGAGCGACAAACATAGTATAGGCCAACTACACTCTATCCATGAGGATTCAAAGTATAATTGAGCCACTATACATCAGTCCCAATAAGATCATCCAATATAAATTAAACTAAGAATCCATTAAAACTAACATATTAAACATGAAAGCTTTAGAAAAACCTATTATAATCCATTGAAACTTATCCTATTGGGGGAGTGGTGTTGCACTGATGTGGAATGGTGACCCTTTCCCAATCCTGTGGATAAATGAGCTTGTTTCGATTGATTCTATTGAAGAGAATTGATAAAACTGATGAAAGATACACAATGATAAAACATGATTTAATTGTTAAATTAACATGATGAATGCTAAGATGATTGATGTGGGTGTATGCAAATCTATTCTAAATGTATGCAAACTTCAAAAGATTGAAACCCTAATTACAAAATATGCTAAATGTATGCACCTATGTTATCATGGAAGTCATTAATGGATTCTCTAAGCTAATGATGCAATTAAATTAAGCTAAAATGATGCTAAATAAGTGCTAAATATGAGTGCAAGTGAAAGTGATTTTAACAATATAAGTTTTCTCTTAAAAAGATGGATCCATTTGTCTCGAAATAGTGACCTATTTATAGGAGGAAAAATGAGAAATGAAGGGTTAAGATTAAAAAAGTTAATCAATGGTCAAAATTGGAGGAAAGATGAAACATGGAGCATGGATTCTCATCAATGGATGAGAATCAATGATCACATGGATCAAGAAAAGAATCAAGGGTTCATATTCTTTCGAACAAACATGATTTCAAAACTTGCATAAGAAGCCTTGTTGAAAGTTTGTTGTAAGGAGGAATATTCCTTTTTTCAAATGAGTGAAGAAAGAGAATATTCTCATGGGTGAGGAAAATTAGATATTTAGTTAATTAAAACCAAATTAAACTATGCAAAGGGGAAGGAATATTCCATGGGAATATTCCTTTTGGAGGAATTTGCAAAGGGGAAATATTCCCTTGCAAGTGGGAAGATGAGGATAATTTGCTATTTGATAATTAAATAAAGTTTCAATTATGCAAATTAGGGGAATTACATGATATTAATAATTTATTTAATGAAAAGGGGAAGTGATATGATATTTAATTAAATAAATTAGGGTTATTTAATTAAATAAGAGGACTTAGGGATTTAAATTAAATAAATTGATTTATTTAATTTAATAGGACGAAGGGTTACCATGAAAGGGGTGAATTAACCTAATTATATTAATTAGGTTAATAGATGAAAATGACATAATTAATTAAATAACTAGGCTAGTTTAATCAATTAAGTGAAAAGAGGATGGGTTTTAGGATGAAACGGTGTTAGTATATCCAATTTGAGCGAATGATATCATTCAAGACATTTTTAAGTGTCTACATTTTACCCCTCTTTAAAGTGAGGTACCTATTACATTGGTTCAAAGACTAACGCTTTTTAGATTAAAATTGCTGCTTAGATCAAATAATATATATTTTTTAAATTTTTGGATGCCCTATTGTTGCCCTAGTGGAATGAATAAACCAACTCCCTACTCCCTCAAGAAATCAGGTAGAAATTTTGAATTTTGAGTTGATTTCTCGATAAAGGTTAAATATAGTTGTAGGTGCTAAAACAGGCTCCAGGATGCCAAAAATGGCCTTAAAAATTAAAAAAAATGATTCAAAATAGGTTGCATAGGGTAGAAATAGGTAAAAAAGGTCAAAACCCTAGTTTTTGGCTCAAGTTAGGGAAAAAACCCTAATTTTTAGGCTTAAATAGGTGAGAAGGGTGACACTTCCAATTCAATTGTGCATTCACACCTTAGAGATTTGCTTCCTTTTCAGCTTTGAGCTCCTAACTAAATGGCGCAACGAGTGCTTCCTCTTCACCTTTCAAAGTAAGTTTGAGAGTACCAGTAGAAAGTAGACACAGGACCCTGGGTATGTTATTTGAAACTTAGGTTGATTTTCTCTTTTAGGTGCATTTAGTAGGGGTCAAAACTAGGTCCTTAGGCACGTCATTATATAGCGATGCAATTGATGTGTCAAAAGCATCACTATTGATTTTATAGTGATGCACCTTATGTCTAGTGGCACACCACCATTTTTTAGTTGGGTGACACATTTGATTAAGGGGTAGCTTGGTTAATATAGCGACGTATGGGATTTTTAAGTTCAACACCACTCACAAGTGTTGGGTGACACACATAGCGTTTAGCAACACACCCCAATTTTCTAATGTAGTGATGCATGCCAATGTTGATTCACTATTGAGTGTAGTGATGCACATTGCCAAATTGGCGACACACCCATTAAATGGATACAACAATGCACCCCTGAAAGAGTGACACTATTGATTTCAATGACACTTTTGATTTTTTGGATGAAAAGTCTCAAATTTTGATTAGTTTTTTCAATTTTTTAGAAAATCGACGCTTTGTGCATGATGCATGCAAGAGGATCCTCCCCCATTGATGTCATGAGAGAACCAGTTAGAAAATTTGGCAGTAGCTAAATATTTTGATGATGAGAAGGTGGAGCGGCCAGGTATGTTGGGGTTAGGTTTCATCACTTTCTTGTCTGAGGTCTGAACCCACCTTGCTATGATGACAGTGTTGATCAAGAGCTGGCATAGCGAGACCTCATTTGACTTGCCCACTGATGAGGCCACTATGACACTGGAGGATGTGGCATGTTTTGTGATTTCCCATACATGGAGAGCATGTCATCTATGACATAGATGATGAGAGAGATGCATGTCTCTCCCTTCTACACAAACAAAAAATTGTGTTGGAAAGCTCTCAAATTTACCTTGATCTATATCATGATTGAGTTCCCATTTTTTAGATTGTTCATAGCTGCACTAATCTCTTGAGTGATTTCCCTAGACTAATGGGGCAGAGGTTTTAGTCCTGGATGGGGATTGGCATGGGAGGGGATGATTAGGAGGAGTATTATGTATGCATGGGGTCCAGTTCTTGCATCATTGTATCACAAAATGCATGAGGTTGTCTACCATGAGGGAAGGAGCATCAGAGCAGGTATGAAATTGATCCATATTTGGGCATATGAGCATATTGCCATGTTGATGCCACTAGTAATTTTGGCAGACAGGATGAGCCCACTTCCTTTAGGTATAGGGTGTTGATGAATCTTCAACACATGTGCCCTATAGGTCTAGCTTATTAGCATCATGTCATTGATGACATGACCATGTTCAGATGGAGGCCATGGCTTCAACATCCATCATGGTATGATGATCAACAATAACTTGATTTTGCTTAGTAGACTCGCTATATGCAGGGGCAAGAGCAGATGATGATAGAGCAATATCTCCTCGACCATGTGGCTAGATAGTTTGGGGAGGTACAAGATGTACCTCTCGATGATTATACAATAGTTTTTGTGAGATCTCAAAGGGAGGTGGAGTGGGGAGCATAGATTGACCCCGCTGTGGTAGTTGATGGGTTTAGATAGCTTGTTACATAGCCCTAGGCATATAATCAATGCCTACCAGATGCAAGGACTACCCCTACTTATGATGCATGGTTCAATCCAACTACTCACCTGACAAATCTACTAGGGGGATACCTAGAGGTAGAGGCCAAGGCCAAGATGGCAGCTGGGACAGAGGCAAGGATGCTGGTCGGGGAAAAGGTCATGACCAGCCAGTGCAAGAAAGAGAATAGGTACTAGGAGACGAGCACCAATAACAGCTAGAATAGGATAGGGCACAAGTGCCAGGGCAACAGGATGGGCATGATGGATAGGTTCTAGCTATAGTACCACCTCCTCCACTTGTACAACTAGATTCCCAGTTACATGCATAGATATAGGCTGTTACAACTCAGAAGGATCAACTACAGGTGAAGCAAGATTAGCTGCAGTAGCAACTTTAGGCCACAATAGCACAAAGAGATCATGAGGTTCAATTGCGAAAACAACTAGACTTATAGCTAGCCCAAGAGTTTGGGTGGAGGCAATAGCTGGAGGGGGTGACTATAGCTTCACAAGGACAGACAATATCGACCTGATTGTATAGAGAGGTAGTTATTGGGGCAGCCTACTACTGTAGGCATTATCACAAAGATGTTCCCCAGGCAATGAGAGCCTAATTTTTCACAATGTAGTGGAGCACCACCTAGAGCTAATGATCAACCATCAGTTAGGGGTGAGTTGAGTAGCCACCAAGGCTAGCCATTTTTGTGGACACTTTTTGATTGTTTTCCCATTTTTATGCAGATATATATTCATGGGCTCATTTTTGATAGCCTCATGGATATTATACTTTTTATTGATATACAAACACTAGTTCTGATATTGTACCATGATAGTCATTTTTTGATATATATACAAGATGATTTAGATTCGATATGTGATGTTCCCTTTATTTCATGCTTTATGAATGTATGGATGCATATGATATGATGTGATGTGATATTTATGTGATATGGGTCATGGTTATGTATGGATGCACTTCTTTTATTTATGTGTTATGTGATGATGATCTATGTTGTGATGTATATGGGATGCAATGTTATGGGATGGATGCAATGCAATGGATATGTTATATTCTTTTTTAGTATCTTTTTATGATATGTTATGGGATGGATGCTATGATATGATATGCTTATGAGGATGTAGATGATATGGATGCATTTCTTTTTGTGTACTTTTTAATCCAATTTTATTATATGATGATGTATGCATATGTATGCATGTATGTATAATGCAGATGTTCATGATAAGGCAATGCATGCCTATGATATGTGATATGTATGCATGTTGATGTTTTGGGGATGAGGGATGGATTCATGATGATGTTTTTGTTGATTGTCATTATACTAGGTTAGTGTGGAAAGAAGATAGAAGAATGAGATGATTAATTTGACCATTGATTTTGAAGATTGATTCAAAAGGTCCAACAAGTCTATGATCCATCGAGACTTTATTAGATATGAGGATGAGAGATGATGATGATGATGATTTTCTCATATCTTTGGATTGGAATTTTTTGTCATTCCTTATGTTTGATATAACACATAGACACGATGCATCGTGGTATTGACAACCAAGATGGCGTTGTATCTAGTGTAATGGACTTTGAATCTGAAAACATATATGATAGTTCTTGTTCATACCTTTACATATGGAAACCTTGTCGAAATGTAGTTGAGTAGTTCAAAATATCTTGGACCAAAGCATACACAATAGTCAACAATCTACTCCAAATGACCTCCCTACACACAACTAAGCAACTATGCACCAAGATTATTTTACAAGAATACCCACAAGCACAACAAATGAAAGATAATGATCGATGTCCCATTCCTTTCTCTCTAAATTGTTGAGACATCATTGAGAGGTCCCCAGAATGGTTCACTGAGATTAATCATAAGAAAAGATCAAAGAAAAAAAATCATCTTTATCTATATATCTTTTGAGTTTAACTTAGCTAAGGTGATTTTTGATGTTAATATCCATCGCAGGAAGGTTGTGTTGTAGGACAGGTTTATCAAATGGTTTGATTAGGATGGGGTGTGTGATAAGCCATTGATGAAAACTTCACTGACTCATTTATCTATGATCTAAACTTTAGAATTTGACACTTAGGTCCTCACTTTATGACTTTAAACACTTGTTTTCTATTTTTTTTACCAAAGGTGGAAGGTGACGATTAATTTATTATGGGTAAAGGTTATTGTAGATGAAAACAAAATGGGATGGATGGTTTTGGATTTTCTAGAATATTTCAATGTTTTTTATGTTTTGAAAATGTTTTGAGGCTTTTTTGATCTTTTTTGAAAGTTTTATAAATGTTTTGGTTTTTAGTTATTTGAGGCTATTTAGGGTTTTCTGATTTTCCAATATTTTTGTGTTTTTCCATTTTCAAATGTTTTTGGATTGTCCTAAGTTTTCAAATGTTTTAGTGGTTTTTTGAGATTTTGCAAATTTTTAAGGTTTTTTCAAATATTTGAATGTTTAGGGATTTTCCAAATTTTCCAACCAAGAACCTAAACTAAAGGACTATCCTAGGAGCCTCGAGGGCTTATCAAAGATGATCCTTACCTATGTTATACATGCAGAGACCACGTAGTTTGACTAACTCGACTTATTGATGATGAGATATGAACACTCAATGGATTGTTAGTTTATTATGATGGAATCCTAAAGGAATGGCCTAAGGTGTCTCGGGGGCACATCAATGATGGCCTTGCCTATGTTCAAGCTTAGAGACTCATAGTTCGACATGGTACTATTTTTGGATTTTCAATGTTTGACCTTTTTAGGGATTTTGATGTGTTTTGGATGTTTTCAGATTTTGACTTTAAAATTTTCAAATGTTTTTGGATTTTAGTTATACAAGATTTTGATGTTTTTGGATTTTTGGCTATACAAGATTTGGATGTTTTTGGATTTTTGATGAGATTTCCTAGAAGCTCAAGATATACAAGAATCCGATCCGATCCATAACGAACTGACCCTAGCATGATGTGATAGACTAACTCAATATATGCAGGACAAACTGACGTTGGGAATATGCCAAGTAGTACTAAAGGGGATACAATACTTCACAATATCAAGCCATGGGATGGACATAGATATGTGATGGAATAAATAAGATGAATGATGTGACAGATGGATGTGATGCAAAGAATGATAAGATAAAGAGCCAAAGATGGATGAAGGTGCTTTATTTAAGCAAGGCACCTGTTTGCCAGGTTTTCACCAAGGTACTTGTCCAAAGCACCATCGAAGTGGTTTTCACTAGAGGATGATTGTTTTTATTTACTTTTTAGTATTTCATCTCATTTTTTTGTATTTTTATATTTACACCCTTCAAGCCTAGGCATAAATTTTTTTTAAGATGAAGAATATTGGTCAGTTCTAGAAAAGGGTTTACCCTCAGGCACTGACAATTGATATGCTTCTGTTCCATAGCTTGTTGTGATTAAAAAGGGACCCAACCAATTAGGCTCAAACTTTCTTTTACTGTCCTATTTTGGAAGAATTTTTTGATTTTGCTTTAGGAAAAGATCCCCTAATTGGAAAGAAAAAAACTTGATCTTCTTGTTATAGCTTCATTTTAGTTAGTTTTGGTATACTTGAAAGTGATTAAGGGTGTCAAGATGATGCTCATCCAAGAATTTTAGCTCATTTAGTTGAGATACTTTGTATTCTTCATCAATGATCAGATTCTACAGTGATACTTGCAGTGATGGAAGCTCAACCTCAATGGGAAAGATGGATTTTAATCCATAGACCAAGGAGAACGGGGTTGTACCTATACGTGTGTAGATACTAGTTTTATAGACCCATAGGGTGGGATTTAACTGTAGATGCCAGTCTTGATTAACTTCATTGACCATTTTCTTTAGGAATTTTAGAATGGTTTTATTTGTAGCCTCGGCTTGACTACTTCCCTAGGGGTAATACGGGGTAGAGAATCGATGATGGATGTTGAATATTTGACATAGCTATTTCACAACCTTATTCTTGAAGGGTGTTTTGTTGTCTGAGATAAGGGCTTGTGGAACACCGTAACAAAATATAAGGTAAATTAGGAGAAAATTAACAATTTTATTCCCCATTATGTAGGTCATAGGAATGGCTTCGACCCACTTAGTAAAGTACTCAGTGGCTGTGAGGATGAATTTATGTCCATTAGATAAGGTTGGAGTAATCTTTCCTATGAGTTCAAGCCCCCACTATGAGAAAGGACAAGGTGTGACCATTGGTTGTAACTCCTAAGATGGAGCATGAATAAGATCTCCATGTTGTTGACACTAGACACACTTCTACACATATTGATGGGCTTCTCTTTCCATGGTTGGCTAGTAATACCTCGTCCTCAATAGTTTCTTAGCTAAAGTCATACCACTAGAATGGGAACCACATATGCCATCGTGTACTTCTATTAAGGTGGTAAAGGATTCCTCTTGGTTAAGACATCATAGTAATGTCCCCTCAATATTTCTACAGTAAAGGGTAGCACCTAGGATCATGAACCATGATTCCTTCTTGATAAAGTCCTTTTTAAGGTTGGAGGTCATATCAACTGGGAGGGTTCCTACTAAGGTAGGTGAATATATCATGATACCATGGGGATCTAGGACCAATGATGACACACAAAAATTTAGATTCTAGGATTTTGAAAGTTGGAACAAGAATTTGTTCTACCAATAATTGACATTGAAGAATGTTGTGTGGCATGTCTAACAATGATCTAATTGTTGCCATAGCATCTGCTACTCAATTGTTTATGTGAGGAATCTACTCAAAATTTATATCAATGAAAAGGTCCTAGAGACTCTCTACTATCTTCTTGTAAGGATTGAGCTTTTCATCCTTAGTTTGGTAATCGTCATTGACTTGGTTGATAACGAGCTATGAGTTTCCATAGACTTTCAACTCTTGTATCTTCCATTGAACTGCTATTCTTAGACTTGTGATCAAGGCTTCATACTCTGCAATATTGTTAGTACATGAGAATGATAGCCTGTATGAATTTGGGATGCAATCACCTTGAGGATTGATAAAGATAATATTCACCCTTGATCCATGTTGGGTGAATGATCCATCAAAATGAATTTTCCATTGATTTGTTGTATTGACAAGGAATACTGATTCATCAAGGAATTCAGATATCAAAGGATTCTTTACATAGATAGGTGCCTCTACTAGTTGGTCTATGATCACTTGTCCTTTTATTGCCTTACGGTCTACATATTCTATGTCAAATTCAATCAAGATCATTACCCATTTAGCCATTCACCCAGTGAGAGTTTCTTTGGATAACAGGTATTTCAATAGGTGAATCTTTACAATAAGTTTGATTTGATGTGACATGTAGTGTTTGAAATTTTGTGAAGGAAAAAAATTTACTAAGCATGCTTTCTCAATGGATGAATAGTTCATTTAATATCCCACCAAGGTTCTACTGATGTAATAGATAGCTCTTTCTTTTCCATTTTCATCATGTTGTGCTAGAAGAGTACCTAGTGCTACTGAGGTTGCTGAGATATACAGTATCAATGGTTTGTTTGGTATCAATGAAATGAGTACTAGAGGTGTCAATAGGTAGTCCTTGATCTGATAGAAAGCTTTATCACATATCCCATCCCACTTGTAAGTTATTCCTTTATGGAGAAGATGCAAAAAAGTATGGATCTTGTCCGATAGTTGCACTATGAACCTTCTAATGGACTACAGCCTTCCTTGTAACCCTCTCATCTACTTTAATGTTTGTGGTGGTTCCATGTCTAGGATAGATTTAACTTTTTTTGGATCAATTTCTATCCCTCTTTGTGATATAATGTAGCTAAGAAGCTTCCTTGATGTAATCCCAAAGAAACTTTTTTAGATTCATCCATACTGTATACTCTTTAAGCTTGTTAAACATGGGTCCCAATACCTCTATGTGCTCATTCCTTTTATTTGACTTGGAAAAACTATTTTCCACATAGTCTTTGACTATTTTTGGGATCTATAATGTCACAAAATTATACCTAGGGGAAATTCTACATTTTAGCACTTTGCCTAGCTTTTATGATGCCTAAGTGCATTAATGGTGAAAATCCCATGGGTCAAAATTTCATAATTTTAGCTCCATGAGGACCAGTGGTGAAGTAACAATAGCCTAATGACATGTTACCCAAAAATTGATGTCTTGGACGCTTGCATAGTGCACAAATGTCTGTGTGACACAATGGCGTCCTGTCAATTTTTTGAGTTTCAAAAAAGGAATCTCGAATCTTGACTCTTGACACGTGTCTTGGTAGTCAGAATTTTAGGTTTAACGACTCTTTTCCACCTTTGCATGCAAAAAAACCCCTCATTTTCTCTCATTTTGGGGGTCCAATTCATTCAGTCAATCTCTCTTCAACTTCACTCTCACATTTCCCTCATCTTTGAAAATCAACACTTCTACAAGCGAAGCTTTGTTGGATTGAGGTCCCTCCAACAACTACAACTCTCTAGCAGGCATATAACAGTGCATATGTGTGCTTTAAAGAGGGCCTAGGCCCATGGGTAATGCTATCTCTCCCTCTTCTCTAGTTACATCTCTTGTTCATTTACTATCTCGTGGTGCGGGTTCTACTCCTAAAGCGGGTTTTTCTTTCACCACACGCTTTGTCCATTTCAGTTACACTCTCTTCTAATTTGGTTGTTTGTGGAGGTGGGGACACCAAAATGGGGGCCTAATTGAGGTAGGCCCCTATACAAACCTAACATTTTCCCCTTGTTCTTTTGTGTGTAGGCTACAAATCAGAGCTTAGAGTGACGATTCAAACATCCGATTGAAGGTAAGTTTTCTCCAAGTTTCCCTTGTGCTTTTCTCATAGTTTCTATTCTCTACTTCATAATTTTGTTTAGTAGACCTCAGATCTAAGTTAGGAAGTGGGATTCCATCATGCCCACCTGATCCCCTAATCTTTTTTCTACTCAAGATGCTAGCATGCCATTTGGATGACAACACGCCACACTGGCATCCTAAAATTGCACTAACGTCCTTTGGTCGAGAACTCCTTCATTGGAGGCAGAAATCTAGAAGTTTCACTCTCTGGATCTGAAGCAATCTTCTTTGAAAGTTATCTTATACACATTTCCCTTGAAATTTCTTCATTTAGTTTATGTTGAGGTGGATAAGGGTAGTTTGTTGCTTGGTGATATCTTGAGAATGAAGAGACCCGCGTGCATTGAATCCCTCTTATCTCACATTTTGGTGAACCCGACGTGAAGCATGTCAGATATATTTTTACAATGTTTTCATGTCTATGATAATGCTTTCTCTAAGGAATATTTTGACATGTTGGATGACGCTCTAGATGATTTCTTAGAAACGTCTTCCCCTATCCATAAATCTTCTGAGAAAATTTCTTCTCTGCAAGATGAGGAGTCGGTGAACATAGTTGTGGTCTCAGTGGTTCCTCTAAGCCCTAAGAAACCCGTCATTTAATTAACCATAACAAGCCCTTCTCTAAGGAAGGATCATTTTGTCTATGGAATTTCATATTGAGATGATTCACCTGATTTATAGTCAAGGTTCATAAAACCTACAAACTCTACTTCTTATAATGTTGTTGGTCGCACGTACAATACAAGAAGAAACAAACATAATTTGGATCAACAACCTTCTGCTCCTACATCTCAACCTACTCAAGTTCCTACTTCATTACTACCTTCTCAACCAAGTCTTCCTTTAGCACCTAAACCTGTGACTAAAGCACTAGGTGATTATGATCTTGTCAAGCAACTCTGTGTTACTCTGGCTAAGATCTTACTTTGGGATTTTCTTTAGACCACTCTGGTTTATCAGGAAATGCTTCAAGAAGCCTTGTAGAAGATCCTCTTGCCTACCTTCGCTAGGCCTATGGATTTCAATGCGATGTTGGATCATATTTGTGTGGATTCTCTGAACATTACATTCCATCCACAAGAACTCCCGCCTCCGGATGTGCAAAAGCAAGTGGACCCTTTGATGATTATAATTAATGTTAAGAACATTGGAATTAGGCGTACTCTTGTTGACACTGGTTTGACTCTCAATTTTTGTGGTATTGACCTACTACTTAAGATTAAGGTTGACTAATCTTCTCTAGCTGCTTCTTCTCTATACATTCATAGGTTTGATAATTTTGGCCACCAAGCTCTAGGCATGATAATACTACCTATGTAGCTAGGCCCCGTTACCTTACCTACTTTGGTTTATGTGATGCCTAGCCCTTTACCTTAAAAAATATCCTTTTGGAGAGACCCTGGATTCATTCTATGGGTGTCGTAACATCTAATTTACATTGTTCCTTAAAGTTTGTTGCAAATAATCGGGTAGTCATAGTTAAAGCTAACCTAGAAGTTGTTCATCTTTGCAAATAAGTGGTTGCTGGTCAGGCTTCAGTTATCTCCACTCTTAAGAATTGTATTCCATCTTTAACTGCTGATGCTATGGTGTGTACCTCGACAATACCCTCTGTGGAGGTTGTTCTCGAAGTGAATGTCATTAAAATCAAGTCACCTAAAGAATAAAGTCTTAAGTCCTCCCCGTATACCTCTTCTTCTAAATCAAATGCTTTCCTTGGTGATGATTAGGGATCCTTAGAATTCTTTGAATTATTTTTTGGAGAATACACAGTGAGTCCCACTTGTCTATAGTTTTTGAATTCCTTTGTCAAAAGAGGGGACAATGCTCTTGTTGAGGAAGAGAGCTATGATCCTACCCATGAGATTAGTACTTCCCCTATTGAGGATATTAGTCCTACTCTTGAAAAGAGATTAATGTTTTTGAATTGAGTAAAGGGGACAGTTGCACTCTTTTAGATGCATTTGATGTTCATGGAACGAATCCCTCTATGTAGAGCCATCACCTCTTGAGGTTTTACAAACTTGTTATGGTTTTGGATATCAACCCACTTCTCAGTATGGCTATGGGTAAAAGGCCTAGGGCATATTGAGAAAGGAATCCAAGTCCCCATTTAGTTTAAGTTGGGAAAGCGCTATCTAGGTTTGGGGTGTTCTATTGAATAGTCTAAGTAGAAACCTTAGTGGAGTATTAATATGATTTTAGTTGAACCATTGAGTTTGGTGCATCCTGAGTTAATAGAGGATAAGGGGCAGGTCGAGAAAGTTCCTTTAGATGTATTCTCTTTAGATGAATCACTTGAGGAATTCCTAGGTTCCTACTCCCCTTTACCTCCCTTCCACCACAAAAGATGATTCCCGTATCGCCTACACGAACAAGCATATTTTAGAGAATTTGTCTTGAGTGTTGATGAGGAGGACCCTCTATCTAACATTGATGATGATGTTCCAATATGACATCTTGGAGATCATAGTTCCCTCATCAAAGGGCACACTACTGAAATCTCTATGTATCCTAAGACTTCCAAAAAGGTAATTAAAATTGGGAGGTGTCTTTCTTTAGAAGAAGTGAATGAACATTTCGATCTCCTACATTCTCATCCTGACATGTTTGCTTAGAAATATGAGGACATGCCTAGCATTTATGAGTCTATAGTGGTTCACAATATTGTCCTATGTCCTGAAACCAAGCCAATTAAGTAGAAAATCTAAAAGATCAATCCCAAGGTGGCATTGATGGTTAAGACTGAGATAAAGAAGTTGTTTAAAGTCGGCTTTATCTGTCCAATTGAATACTCCCCTTGGATTTTGAATATTGTTGTTAGTAAACCTAATGGCTGAATTCATATATGCATTGAATTTTGTGATCTTAATAAGGCTTCTCTTAAGGATGATTTTCCGTTACCTAGTATAGATATGATTGTGGATTCGACTGCAGGCCATGCCTTGTTGTCTTTCATGGATGGTTTCTCGGGTTACAATTAGATCTGTATTAATCCGAAGGATGAATATAAGACAACCTTCACTACCCCTTGGGGTACTTTTTTTATGTGGTCATTCCTTTTAGGTTAAAGAATGGAGGAGCTACTTACCAGTGGGAAATGACCCTAATATTTCACGATTTCATTCATAAGATTTTAGAAGATTATGTTGACAACATCTTGGAAAAATCTATAACTCATTAGGATCATGTAAAGAACCTTGATCTTATTTTTGAGAGGCTTCGAATCTATAAGATGAGACTCAATCCTCTTAAGTGTGTCTTCAGCGTAGACACAGGCAGACTTTTGGGATTTATAGTCTGTCATCATGGAATCAAGGTCAACACAAATAAGATCGATGCTATTGTTAACATGCCTCCACCTAGGAATATCATTGAGTTGTAAAGTCTACAAGGGAAGATTTAGGCAATTCATAGATTTATATCTCAACTGGTTGGTTGCACCCTTACTTTTACTCACTTGTTAAGGAATGATGTTCATTTCATATGGGATGAAGAGTGCCAGAAACCTTTTGAATCAATCAAATCCTACTTGGCCAATCCTCTTGTATTGATGTCAGCTATGCAGGATAGACCCTTCTTGCTTTACCTTGCAATGCCACCATATGCTTTTGTATCTTTGTTGGCTTAGTATGATGACACCAAGAAAGAGAGAGTGGTCTACTACATTAGTCACATCTTGGTTGATTATGAAACCTATTACTCCTCCATGGAGAAGAAATTCCTTGCTCTTGTCTCTGCTACACAAAAGCTAAGGCACTATCTTCTCCATGCTGAAATGCATGTCATTATAAAAAGTGACCTTCTAAAGCACTTGTTCTCCAATACTGACCTTGTTGGGATGTTAGTGAAATGGGTTATGTTACTTTCTAAGTTTGATATAAATTTCATTACCCAGAAGTCAATAAAGGGTCAAGTTGTTGATCAATTGGCAGATGCTCCCTCATCTCGCTCCTTCTCGAGTTTGGATTTATTTCCTAATGAAAACATTATGGCAATCAATCGTGACCTTGAATGGAAAATTTACTTCGATGGGTCAAGATGTCATAATGGCTCTAGAGTGGGTATAGTCCTAATATCACCCAAAGGTAAGTCAGTCCCTCTCCTTTTCATTGGAATTTCTTTGCACTAATAACATCATTGAGTATGAAGCCCTTATTGCTGGCTTGTGTGCCACGATTGTGCTAAAACTAAGACATCTCTATATACTAGGTGATTCTGAGCTCATTGTGAATTAGATTATGGGAACCTATCAAGCTAAGAAAAGTAAGTTGTCTCAATACCAAGACCTTTCTTTTTCCTTGCTGAACCAATTCTCCTTCATGATCGATAGTGTCCCTAAGAGGGAGAATAGACATGTAGATTCCATGGAAAGTGTTGCTTCCATGGTACCTTTGGAGGAGGATACAAAATAATACCACTTCATGGTTTAGGTTCTCTACACCCCAACTGTTTCCAATCATCCTAAATCTAATACCTTTGTGTATTCTCACATAGACTTGGGAGAATGGTTTTATAATATTTACAACTACCTGAAGACTGGAAGTTTTCTCGATGATGCGACAAAAAATGATCACACTTGTATACGAAATATTTCAGCTTGTTATGTTATTTTGTCTGTGTTGCAAGAATAGAGAAAGGAATAAAGGTGTTTTCATTGATGTCAACTGGTCAACTAGCTATCTACTAGTTGTTGTTGGATGTATATGTTGAAGATATTGAGAAAATTGTATTAAAGGAAGATTATAGGTACTTAGTTGTTGCTCAGGGTGATGATCTGGTATTTTCCCATATGTTCATGTGGTTTAGATATGTTGGTCATGGTTGTTGAAGGTTTCTATATCCAAATGTTTGGCTTTTGGTTCATTGTGAAGTTTGAGTTGTGTTCACTAGTTGTGAACTATGTTTTTCTATGTTCTGGTTGAGGTCCGAGAGAAAAGTTGCTGGTCTAGATTTCTCTTTGATGAAGTCTTTTGACTTGCGGTTCTAGAGTTAAGATGTTCTGATTGCATTGGAGATATTTTTGGATTTTGGAAGTTTCAAGCTTAATTATTTTATGTGTTTTACACTGGTTTGGTCAACCGTGTGTTAAGCACTATCTTCAAAGTTGATGAAGCATGTTGGATCTATTTTTGGGTCTTGGTGAAACATGTGCTTGGGTATCCCTCATTCTAATTACACCCTAGGATTTGGGGCTGAACTAATTTGAATTTGAAGTTGGATGGATGACTTTGTATCTTTTTCAAGGTTGGAGATAGTATAAATATAGGTTGAGCTAGTAATGAAAAATATACTAAAGAAAATAAGGAAGATAAGTGAAAGAGTAGACATGATATTGATGTTATTCAGAAAGTGTGTGTAAGTTGTGTGTGGAAGATCAGTGTGAAGCTTAATGCCAAGTTACCAGATGCAATGAGCAGAAGGTGAACTCTATCATACAATTAAGTTGATCAAGTGACTGTGGTGGAATCCTTTGTTGCATTGGGATTGGTGTCTCTTTGTAACAAGTCTTATTTTTCTTCTTTGTATCTCAATGGTAGTGAGCCCTTTGAGTTGTAGCCCTATTGGATAGTGAGTCCTTGTTCCGAATAGTGAGTCCTTATTTCATGTAGTGAGCCTTATCTCAAGTTGTGAGCCTTGTTTCAAGTAGTGAACCTTTTTGTAATTAATTTTGATATTCTCTATAGTGTGAGTTAATCCTCACCGTGGTTTTTCCCTCATTGGGTTTTCCATGTAAATCTAGTGTTACTGTGTTTATGTGTTGGATTTGAGTTTCTGCATTGGAATTTGATGATTAATCATTTAAGTAGCTTTAAGTATTAGTTTTGGTAATTGATTTGAAGATTAAAATATGTGACAATTGATTGACCCCCCCCTCTTAGTTTTCTTATTCAACAATTGGTATCAGAGCTTGGTTCCTTGGTGAAGAGCTTAACTACTTGAGGAAGGTTTGGGATGGCTAGAAAAATGATCTTTGATTATCTGAGGTTTGATGGAACTAATTATGGTATCTAGAGTATTGTAGATATGATGTGGAGAAATATTACAAGAATACTTACACTCCTCCTACTAATGGTTCGAGTACACCTAGAGAGATCTGAGCACATGAAGTGAACAATAATGCAAAGTTCATCTTGAATAATAGTTTGGTACATTCTGAGTTGACTAATGTTTAGAATTTGAAGACAACTAAGGAAGTCTGGGATGCTTTAGAAAGAGCACATGATGGTGATGAAAGAGTTAAAGAAGCAAAATTGTAGAATTTGGAAACAGTTTGATCTTATACATATGTCCAAAGAAGAAAATGTTAAAGCTTATGTACAAAGATTGGATGAGGTAGTGGCTAGAATGTGATCACTTGTAGCTACTATAGATGAAACCAATATTGTAAAGAATATTCTCGTAACTCTTCTTGATGCTTACAGTGAGAAGGTGAGTGCTATTGAGTAGACAATAGATTATAAGAATTGTACCAAGGATCTACTGTTAGGATTTTTGACATCTTATAAAATAAGGAAGCTGAGTCTAAGAAATGGAGGCAAAACAAAGACTGCTTTTAAAGCTACACAAGATGAAGATTTGGATGAATAAAAATTTGATGAAATAGAAGCTAACTTTGTAAGAAGAATGAGAAAAGGTTCTGATAAGTATGAAGGTAAATTTACCTTTAAATGCTTTAGTTGTGGAGAAATAGGTGATTATGCTACAAAGTTTCCAGAAAGAGCTAAAAGGAATAAACAAAGATATGGGAAAGAAAAGAAAGGAAAGGAGATTAACAAAGTTTACTATGTGAATGAGAATTCTAGAATTTCAGATGAAGATTCAGAATATGAAGATATAGATGACAATGAATGCTTGTTCTTAGCGATTAAGGATGAACCTACTTATACTAATTCAAAAAAAAAGGTAAAGGAAAGCCCTCTAGAGAAGGAGAAGGAGAAAAATGAAGGTACGGTTATCTCTTCCCTACATGCTAAACAAGAAAAGAATTTTTGGGTAGTTGATAGTGGTTCACATTATATGGCTGGTGATAAGAGTAATTTTGTGAAGCTTGAGAAATATGTTGGAGGCTTGGTTATGTTTGGAGATGATATTGGTGCTAAAATCTGTGGGATAGGTTCAATAAGTTTTGATAGCAAGCATGATACTAACGATGTTTACTATGTTAAGGGTTTAAGGAATAATTTGTTGAGCATTGGTCATATGTGCAAAAAAGGATATGATCTTGTGTTTAAGAATGAGAAATGTGAGATCCAGAAAGGATCCAGAACATTGATTACTATAGGAAAGAAATCTGAAGGGAATATTTATCAACTTAAGGGTGTTGATGGACTATGCTTTATGACTTAGATAAATGACAGTTGATTATGGCATAGGATAATGTGTCCCATGAATTTTGATAACTTGGAAAGGATTAGTGTTATACAAGCCGTGGGAGATTTACCAAGAATTATAAAGCTTGTTAATGCTATTTGCAAGAATTGTCAGTTTGGGAAGCAAGCAAGAAATCATTACAGATCAAAAGAACAATCTACTACTGGGTTACTAGATTTAGTTCATATAGATCTCTGTGGTCCTATGAGAGTGCGAATTCTACTTGGTGAAAGGTACTTTATGCTTTTAATTGATGATTATTCTAGATATACATGGGTTACACTTCTTAGAGAGAAATTAGATGCATTAGATAGATTCAAGGCATTCAAGGCTATGGTTGAAAATGAAGTGAATTTGAAGATAAAATGCTTAAGATCTAACAGAGGTGGTGAATTCACCTCCCATGAATTCAATATGTTTTTTGAAGCACATGGAATAAAGAGATAGTTATTGTGCGAACCCTTTTCCTAGTACCTGCAAAACAACATGAATAAATGAGTTAGACAAGGAATTACAAGCTAAAAGAAGGATTCCCCATGAAATTCATTTACAAATCAAACTAGGAATGAAAATAATGAAGAACACAAAGAAAATGATAAAAACTAGATTTAATCCTAATTTAAATAGCAAACACTTGATCCCATGGGGGAATTGGTGCCAATTTGATGTGAAAATTGGCCCTTTCCCAATCCCTATGATGAAATCTTGATGTGTTGAAGATGATGTTGATTCACTTTGACAAAAGATCAGAACTCCAAGCCAAATCTGCAAAAAGCCTAGCTAGGAATTCGAATGATGGATGAAAATGGCTAAGTATTTTAGCATGGTAACTTTGCTTGAATTGTGGATGATAAAATGAGGAGAGGAGCTCTTCATTTATAGATTGATAAGTTGGAGAGATGTCTAAATTTGATCAATGTGGGACAAAGATTCAACCAATGATATGATGCCACTTGTCAATATGTGAGAGGATGAAGGTTGAGCAAGTTTTGAGGATTGTGCCAATAAATGCCAATATTTGAAATTCAAATTTGTTGAAATGACATGTAAGAGGGAAGGGAAAATGCAATAAATGCCACTTGGCTCAAGGAAAAGGACATGTAAGAGGTTTTAAATGCCTTGTTGGATGTACATGTTGACTTGGAATTTTTGAATTAAAATTGAGAGAATATTCCAAAAGATGCCTTGTGAGGAAAATAGGGATTTAATAAATGAATTAAATCTATTTTCATGTGCAACTTGCATTATCTAGAGGATGTGACATGAGATTAGATTAAATTAATCAAAGGTTAATTAATTTAACAGGAGATTAGATGATGTGACTTATTTGGCTTAGATTTATGGATTTATTTAAATTAGATAAGAGAGGAATATGATAAGAGGCTAATTAAATAAATTTTGATTTATTTAATTAAAAGGGATGGTGTTAGATTAAATCAAATAAGGTTTTAATTTATTTAATTTAATGGATAGACTTTAGAGATTTAATCAAATAAATTGATTATTTAATTAAATAGGGATAATTAGATCAGATGGATTGATTTAATTAACAAGAGAAAGTGATTTAATTAGACAAAATGATTTATTTAATTAAAAGACGAATATTGATGAATTTAATCAGATAGGGGAATTTGATTAAATGGTTAGACCGAGGATGATTTAGGAAGAAACGATGTTAGTAAGTCAGGATTAGATGCACAATGTCAATCAGTATATTTTTGATGTCTACATTTTGCCCCTCTTTGAAGCAATGCACTCATTGCGTTGGTTCAAAGAATAAACGATCTCGATCAAAGCCAAAAAATTTTGATATTAAAAACTTGCCCCATTGCTGCATGGTGAGAGAAAACATGCCATTATAATGCCCCCTCAAGAGATCAGACGAAAATTTTAATTTTTTGGGTGATCTTGTGAAAAAAGGTGACAAAGTGCCCGATAGGTCTAGAAAGGGTTTTGGAAGGCTAAAAACGTGTCTAAACGCAATAAAACGATGAAAAACAAGCCTCAAATAGACAAAAATAGGCTCGGGGGTCTAAAACCCTAGCAGGATAGCCCTAAAGGGTCAAAAAACCCTAATTTTTAGGCTTAAAAGGGGCTTGAGGAGTCACTTTCAAGTCATTTTCACACACCTCTGCTAACAAACCTTGAGATTCAAGCTCTGACCTCCTGACGATATGGCACAATGACAACTTCCTTTACACATTTCAGACTGAGTTCAGACCTACCAACGACCACCTAGCATCGGTGCCCCGGTATGTGACCCTAACTAAAGCTTCATTTTTTCATTTTGATGCATTTATTACATGCTTAAAGATGAGCTCACCTCCAGCAACGCTGATCGGTGTTTAAAGTGCACCGCTTTTAGTCTCTTAGCACCACAGCGACGCTGTTTAGCACCACAGCGGTGCAGTTTGGAGTTTAAAAACTCCACCGCTGGGATCGGGCTCAGCTTAGACTCAGCGGGCTAGTTTGGAAAAGTGCGCCATAGCGGCACCCTTTTCATGCAAATCGTGACGCTGGGGGTTAAAGTGTGTTGCGGCGGTGCTATTTAGCTAAATTCTGGGTCCAGCGTCGAAGTTTGAGGAAATGACACCTTCACAAACTGCGCTGCTGGAAGTGAGTCTGGAGTGTTAGGTCAAGATTTTTTCAAAAAATTTAACATGCTGACTTTCTCTGATGCAGGATGGACCTAGGGAGCTTTATTCTCAGGAGCACCAGTCATGGGATTTGGCGAGCGTCCTACGGGACTTTAGTGACAAAGACCAGGATTAGCTGGGGGCTGTAGGATTATGGCATATTGCGTACGCGGCACCCGTGCGCACACACCTCAGGATGTTGTCAGTGCTGGCGGAGCGGTGGCACAACAAGATGTCATCATTTCATCTTCCCACTGGTGAGGCGACTGTCACATTGGAGGACGTCTGGTGCATACTATGATTGCCCATTCATGGCTTCCAAATGATCTACGATATGGAGGAGGGATGCGAGTGTTGTACCCGAGTCCTTGCCACTCAAGATATTATTTACTACAAGGGACAGATCAAGCTAGAGCAGTACAGAGTCATAGCACCCCCTTTCCGCTGGGCAATTGCAGCGTTTATTTCAGGTTTGGTTGCCCCAGACAGATGAGGGTGGTATTTCAATCTGGGATGGGGATACTACTGGGAGAGGATGGTCTGGGACAGAACAGTTCAGTTCGCATGGGGGCCTGTCCTTCTTGCTTCGCTCTACAGGGATCTCCACGAGTATGCATACATGGATGGCCGAGTGCTGGGAGTTGGGGTGACACTTCTACATGTTTGGGAGTGGGAGTACATTTTTGTGCTACATCCATGGGTCGTTCCGGTTCTGATGGGGGTAGAGGATGCCCTGGTGACACGATACAGAGGTGGTGTGTCCTTTACACACACTGGAGAGCATAGGATACCCTACTAGAGGCGGGTCATAGATGAGATGATTGTGTTCACTTAGAGACCATACCTCAGTCAGCCTGGATGGGCTGACCATGCAGGTTAGCTCTTCTATTGCCATCAGGATCGATACATGTAGGGGCGGGAGCAAACGATGATTGAGTGATATCCACTTGGGCATGTACAACGTCAGTTCAGAGAGTCGCAGGATCGGCCTGATGACAACTACGTAGCCGTTTTTGCATGCATCCTGACACATGTGTCAAGGGGGATTGGTATTCCTACCACAGAGGCAGTTGATAGCTTTCGACACTTGGTGGTCTGACCTTGGGCTTACGATCAGGGCCTGGCAGACCCAGGGACTACAAAGGCCTACAGAGATTGGTTCAGACCTCCCCTCCAGTTGACCATTCCAGGTGAGGATCCAGAGGCGTACAGGGTCAAAGGCAGAGGTAGAGGATGAGCACGAGGGCGAGGACCGAGTATCGAGATCCGACAGGATCCACCAGGGGTTCCCCCAGTTCCGCCAAGTCACGAGGATGTTCCCATGCAAGACCAGCATCAGGATCCACCAGTCCCACCACCACAAGCTAAGGGTGAGGGTCAGGTTCACGTGCAGCCATGAGCACAACCAGCAGGGTAGGCAGATGCATGGGATGCCCTGATTTTACAGCTACAAGCACAGGTTTAGGCAGTGATGGCTGAGAGGGACCAAGCACGGGTTGACAGAGAGAAGCTTAGAGCAGAGAGGGATCAGGCTATGAGGTAGAGACAGCTACAGAGCTACAGGTAGTGACAGAGCTAGGCCGCAGGCAGCAAATTAAGAGTATGACAGCCTCCTCGTCCCAAGGTACTATGCCGGTCCGATCCTATAGGGATGCCATCTGAGAGATAGAGTACTACCATCGGGCCTACCATGACCATGTACCTAGAGCAGATTGGATCCCAGAGTACTCAAAGCAGGCCAGTCAGAGACCACCAGAGGGTCACGGTGATAGGGGCGAGGGCAGCATCCATGAAGATTGGGCTTGATCAAGATATTATGATGTACCTCTTTGTGCCTTATGGGCTCATTTTTTATAGCCCGATGGGCATTTTGTACCAATTGACATATATGTACAGTGATCCAATTATTATTCTTTTGTACTATGACAGTGACATTGATGATATGATATATGAGCCGATTTTGATGAGATGTACCATGTACTTTTATTTATGCATGGATGGTTTATTTCTATATGTTTTGTAGTGATGTTCCAATGGATGCATTTATTTCTAATGATTTATGTGATGCCATGATGTGCAATAATGTGTGTAATAGTACTTAATTATGAGATGATTTATGAATGGATGTAATATGATGTGATGGTCGTGATATGATGAAAATGGTTTTATGAGATGCTTTAGAATAACAAATGTTATTATCCTAAATGATGTATGTGATGCAATGATATGTTAATGTAAAGTGATATGCTGATGTGTAATGAATTAAATGCTTATATGCCTATTTGCTTATGATTATGTAGAAATGATTATGGAATGCTTTTATAGATGCTATGTGATGATTTAGATGGTAATATGAAATGGTTATGAAATGCAAATGAATGCTATGTGATGCAATGTAATGGGTGAAATGCGATGACATGTATGCACCTATCTATGAAAAATGTTTATGATAACCTATTTATATGATGATTAAAATGAAATGCGTGTGTTTCCTATATGATATGTTTATGCAATGTGCTAATGATTTGTGGATGCAGGATCGATGATGATGATGGTGATAATGGTTAACTGTCATAGTACCCTTGTTAGTGTGGTTAGTAAGAAAAGAAGAAGTCATTTCAACAAGATGCAAGATGACACAAATGCAAATGATGATGATGATTACTTGCTGAGGAATTGGGATTTTCAAAGGGCCAAATTTTCTTATGTTTGATAACACATGTGGTACGATGCATCAAGGTATAGAAAACCAGGATGGCGTTGTACCTAGTGCGATGGACTTTGACTCAACAATCAGATAGGAGTATCCTTGTTCACACCAGACATATGGAAACCTTGCTAGGATGTACTTCAGAAGTTTCAGACACCTCAGACCAAAACACAGAAAGGTAAACCTATCCTTGTAATAGTCAACAAGTTTCCCTAGGCCTCTTCCATACATACCTAACAAAGCAAGTATTCGCCAAGTTATATTACAAGAATGTCCAACAAGCACAACAAACAAAAGGATAATGATCATTGCCCCATTCCTATTTCTCTAAATATGTTGTTTTGGGATATCATCGAGACATCCTTGGACTGAGCACAAAATAAGATAAGTCAAAAGATAAAGGCCAAGTAAACAAACAAATTGATGCTCTTCAATACTGCTAACGAAAAGAGGATGTGTTTTCTAAGATGATAAACGAAACTTATTGCCAAAAGATAATGCCCATTGTAGGAAGGATTCATCCTAGGACATGTTAGTGGATGGCAGCACGCCATTTCGTTTATAAGGTATGATTGATACGAGACCATTCAGATGATGTGTTACCAATACGAAGAGATAACTAACTTGCTTACACACTGACTTAGACTTTAGACTTGACATTGTGGAGTTTTCTTGTATTTGCTAGGCTTGTTTCCGACTGTTTCACCAAAGGTTGATGATGACGATCAGTTTATTATGAGTGGTGTTATTGCAGGTGCAAGCGAGATGAGGCGGGTGGATTTTTCCAAATATTTGGATGTTTTTGATGTTTTGCAATGTTTTGAGGCTGTTTTTGGTATTTTTTCAAGATTTTGCAAATGTTTTGATTTTTTGATTTTTTGATGTTTTTGGGATTTTTTGAGATTTTGACCAAGAGACTAACCTAAAGACCTATCCTAGGGGTCTTGAGGGCTGATCAATAGATGAGCCTTCCCTACATTATATACACAGAGACCACGTAGTTCGACTGACGACTTGACTAATTTACATATGAAGCTATACATGATGAATTGTCAGTTTATTATGATGGACTCCTATAGGACTGATCTAAATGTCTCGGGGGATGATCAAAGATCAACCTTGCCTACGTTCCAGCTCAGAGATGACGTAGTTCAACAAGATGACCCTATTTCTGGCTTTTTGAATAACTTTTTGACCTGTTTTTAGATTTTGATATGATTTGAATGTTTTTGGATTTTTGGATTTTCTGATGTTTTTGGATTTTTTAATTTGAGGACCTTAAGATCACACACGAATCTGATCTGATAAGAACATGCCCCCAACGTGATGCAATAGACTACTCTGATAAAGGCAGGATGAACTGACCTTGAGGATAGGCCGAGTAGTACTAGGAGGGATCATGATACGAACACAAGACCAAGCTATGGTGCGGATGTGAGTGAATAAGTGATGGATGCAGACCTGAATGCGATGGATGATGGAAGCGAAGGGGATGGATGATGCAGAACAAGCCGTAAAGATCTTGGTGGATGGAAAGTGCTTATTTACACAAGGCGCCTGTTTTCCAGGTTTTCACTGAGGTACATGCCCAAAGTGCCACCAAAGTGGTTTTCACTAGAGGACGATTTTTTTTGGATTTTTTGCTTTTTGGATTTTTTTTGCTTGTTACCAAGATGCCTGTTTGCTAGGTTTTCGCCTAAGTAACCATTTTTTCAGGAATTTTTCTAATTTTTTGGATTTTTGGTTTTATACCCTAAAAGAATTAGGCATAAAATTTTTTGAGATGGGAGCTATTCATGGGCTCCTGTAGAGGTTTCCCTTCAGGTGTTGATAGCTGATATGCCCCTGATTTATAACTTGTTATTATGAAAGGCCCTAACCAATTGGGTTCGAAATTGCCTTTGTTGTTGGGATTCAGGACATTCTTCTAATTTTCTTTTAAGACCAGTTCTCCAATTTAGATATTCATGCTTTTGATTTTTTTGTTGTAGCTTCATTTGAGTCTATTTTGATAGACTTGCAGATGATTCAAAGTGTCTATGCATCTCTCATCCAGTAGCTCCAGCTCGTTTAATCATGATACTCAATAGTCCTCATCAGTGATGAGGTTTTGCAATGATATTCTAAGGGATGGGAGCTCGATCTCAATGGGGAGGACAACTTTTGATCCATAGACCAAGGAGAATGGGGTGGCGCCGGTGGGTGTACGGATGCTGGTTTGATAAGCCCAGAGGGCGGGATTAAGTTGTGAGTGCCAGTCACGACCTACGTCATTGACTGTTTTCTTGAGGATTTTGAAGATGGTTTTGTTCATGGCTTCTTCTTGGCCATTACCTTGGGGATAGTACAGGGTGGAGAAGCGATACTGGATTTTTAATTTCTTGCACAAGTCGCGAACCTCTTGATTCTTGAATGGTTTCCCATTATCTAAGATAATGGCTTGTGGGACACCGTAACGACAAATGAGATAGTTTAGGATAAAATTTGAGATCCGCTTCCCAGTGATATAGGTCATGGGTATGGCTTCCACCCACTTAGTGAAGTACTTAGTTGTAGTGAGGATGAACTTGTGGCCATTGGATGAGGTCGGTGTGATTTTTCCAATGAGATCGAGTCCCCATTGTGAGAAGGGCCATGGTGTGATGATCGGGTGAAGCTCTTGAGCTAGAGCATGGATGAGATCCCCATGCTGCTGACATTGTAAACACCTTTTAGCATGATCATGCACTTCTCTTTCCATTGTCAGCCAGTGATACCCCAGCCTCAGTAGTTTCTTGGTGATGGTCATTCCACTCGAGTGTGAGCCACAGATATCGTTATGAACCTCGGTTAGAGTGGTTAATGCATCCTCAACATTTAGACAGCGTAGCAAGGTACCTTCTATACTTCTACGGTATAAGGTATCACCTAGGATCACAAATCTAGATGCCTTTTTGATAAAGGTTCATTTTAGGCTCGATGGTAGGTCAGCGGGTATGACTCCTATGCAAACATATGTGTAGATGTCATGGTACCAAGGATCGCCGGGACCAATGATTTTGCACATGAATTCCGATTCTGGTACCTCAAATGTGGGAAAAAGAAGCTGCTCAATCAAGAATTCGTATTTGGGAACATTGTTAGGGATATTCAATAAGGATCCAATTGTCGCCATGGCATCTGCTGCTCTATTGTTGGTTCAAGGAATCTGCTCAAATGTTATGTCAATGAAGGATTCCTTTAGAGTCTCCACCAATTTCTTGTATGGAGTAAGCTTATCATCCTTAGTCTAATATTCATTATTGACTTGGTTTATTATCAACTGAGAGTCTCCGTAGACTTTCAGTGTTATGATGTTCCATTGCACTGCTATCCTGAGACCTATAGTCAAAGCCTCATATTCCGCAATGTTGTTAGTGCAAGGGAATGCTAGTTTGTATGACCTTCGTATGCAGTCCCCCTGTGGGGTGAAGAAGAAGACACCAGCTCCTGATCCGTGCTGCGTGTATGAGCCGTTGAAGTATAGTTTCCAGTGATCAGCTATATTGAGGTTAAAGATGGACTCATCTGGAAACTATGAGACAAGAGGATTCTCAAAATAAATGGGTGCTTCTTCTAATTGATCTGCAATAACCTATCCATTAATGGCTTTGCACTCTACATACTCGATGTCATACTCTAATAGTATCATTACCCATTTTTCCATTATGCCTGTGAGCATTGCCTCTGATAATAGATACTTGAGGGGATCAATTTTTGCAATGAGCTTTATCTTGTGTGCCAACATGTAATGTCTGAATTTTTGGGATGCAAACACTACGGTGAGGAAATATTTCTCGATGAATGAGTAGTTTAGCTCATGACCCACCATTGTTCTACTGATATAGTAGATAGCCCACTCCGTTCCGTTTTCATCATGTTGAGCAAGAAGAGCTCCAAGGGCTACTACTGTTACTGACACATATAAGATCAATGGCTTTCTCAGGATAGGTGGCATTAACACTAGTGGTGTCAGTAGGTATTCCTTGATTTTGTTAAATGCCTCTTCACACTTTGTATCCCATTTGTATGCTACCCCCTTATGGAGTAGGTGAGAATATGGATTCTGCTTGTCTTCCAATTGTGCTATAAATCGTCCAATGGATTGAAGTCGGCCTTGGAGGCCTCTCAGTTGTTTTAATGTCTTACTTTTTCCGGATCCACCTTGATACCCCTCATGGAGACTATGTATCCTAGCAATTTACTTGATTGTACGCCGAAGACGCACTTCTTGGGATTTAGTCTGACTTTGTATTCCTCCAGTTTGTCAAAGATAGCACCTAGGGTTGCTATATGATCTTGTCTTTTTCTTGACTTAGCTAGAATATCATCGACATAGTCTTTGACTATTTTGTGAATCATGTAATGGAATATTAATGTCATGGCCCTTTGATAGGTTTCTCCTGCATTCTTTAGGCCGAATGGCATCATGTTCCAGCAGTAGGTCCCCCATGGACAAGTGAAAGTCATCTTATGTTGATCTTCTTTTGCTATCATGATCTAGTTATATCCTGAAAATCCATCCATTAGTGATAGCATTTTGTGCCTTGCTGTCATGTCTACTATCATGTCAATATTGGGAAGTGGGAAATCATCCTTGGGACATGCTTTGTTCAAATCTCTAAAGTCCGTATAGATTCTGATGGCTCTATTAGGTTTTGAAACAGGTACCAAGTTTGATACCCATTCTAGATAGTCAATTGGTCAGATAAATCCTACATCTAATAGCTTTTTGAGCTCCATTTTGACCAATAAGGCTATTTGAGGATGCATCTTTCAAATCTTTTGTTTGACTGGTTTTGCTTCTGGATACACTACTAAATGATGAACCACTGTCTCTAGATCTAGCCCTGGCATATCAACATAACTCCATGCAAAGTTTATTTGTCTTTCCTTTAGGAATGCTGCTAGGAGTTCTTGATCTTTTGTTAATAGTGATTCCACATAGAATGTGATATGCAGGGTCTCTTCTGTTCCTATGTTGATTGGATTGCACTTTTTGACCAAGACTGTTGACTTCTCCTGATGAATAGCTCTTAAGGGAAGATTGAATCCTTCATCCTCGGGTGCCTCAGAGAGGTTTTCACCATTGGATACGTCCTTTCTTTTTACTATTTTCTTGTCAGAGAGTGCCACAGTGTGGTTTTCACTCAAGGACTTGATATGATTCTTATTTTCTCACTTTTGCGGTTGAAGGATTCAATTGTTTCCCCATAATAGGCGTGTGTGTCCAACTCTATTATAAAGCTTGCTTTGTGATCTCCATCTGGAATGTTATCCCTCAATCCCATGAATTTTGAGAGCACCTCATCATTTTCTAATGTATCGAGAACTGGTGGTCCTCGTTGGTCATAGTCGATCAGTTGGGGGTAGACTAAGCGGATCTCATGATTTGGATGGTATGGTTCAAAGGAGATGGTGCTAATCATACACAGGGTGGTATCTTCGAATAACCTAGGTAGATTGGTCAAAGTATCTTCGTCGTCACTACTAATATAGGGCTCAGTTATGAAGTTATGTGTGTCTTCACCTGTGACTCTTGGTGAGTGTATTTGTACTAGCACTGGCTGAGGAGAGATACTAACCTTTCTAACTGGAGGACTTTGACCATGTATTGTTATTCTAAGAATGGTACATCCAAGAACAAGATTTGTTATGGGTCGCGTCTCTGGCATGATAGGTATTATGAGCCCATTGTCTTTTTGTCCCAGTCGTTGATTTCTGTCGTAACACATTGCAAGCATCATTTGTAGGCCTTTGCTTGTCTCATCCATTGGTAATTCAGGTATCGGTATTTCATCTTGATAGAGCATGTGTGATGGATCTGCTTCAATAACCTCATGGCCAAGATCTCCCTAGCTTGTGAATTTGGGATAATCTTCAGGATACATTTGCGATGTGGAAGCTTGATTTTCCTGTGGATGTCCCTGTGATCTAGGAGATTGTGGTAACTCTCCTATCACAAAAGCATTGTTAGGGAGCTTGTAGCTTCCACAACCATCTTCCTGGATAATGAACTTGATGTCGGATATGGTGGGGATGGTGGGGATGGCGGGTGTCTTTGTCGCAGAAGTGGATGTGAGAGTGGTGGGGTTGATGTATGGTGTGAATGGGCCTTCATCATTCTTTGGCACTTGGGGGATTTTGTAATACTTGGCCTCAAGATTTTTGCAATATGAAAATGGTTTGGGATCTCCGTGGATGGTGACCTCTTGTCCATTATGTGTGAATTTCACACATTGGTGGAAGGTTGATGCTACAGCTTTCATCGCATGGATCCATGGGTGTCCCAGGAGAATATTATATGGCAATTCGAGGTCCAAGACCTGACAGGTAGTTTCCATGAGCATTGGCCCTATTTGAATAGGGAGTTTAATCGTGCCCTAAGACACTCTTTTTTGGTCATCGTATGCTCTGATTGTGATGCCCTTTCCTTTGTCGATGGAATCTTCTGATATTTTTAACTGCTTGATGAGGCTAAGAGAATAGATGTTCAAACCTGCACCTCCATCCACCAAGACTCTTTTGATTTTTCTCTTGTTGACAATGGCTTCCAAATGAAGTGCACGGTTGTGAGATGGTTGGGTGGGGAAATCTTGGTCATAGAATGTGAGGAGATTAGGTGTTATGATATTTTAGACCATAGCTTGGAATTGGTCCGCATCGAGATCTGTGGGGACAGTGGATGAGGCTAATGCTTCCTCGAGAATCTTTTTATGCACTGATGAGATTTTTAACAACTCCATGATGGAGATGTGTGATGGCGTTCTCTTGAGTTGTTCTACAACATTGTAGCTATTGAAATGACTCTAGATGAAGGGACTCTATTTGGTTGGGATGATCCTGCAATGGTGACTTTGTCGCCTCGTGTGGTGACTCCACAATCTTCGGCATGGGTGCCTTTGATGGTGATGACCATGCAATATTCATTTAGGGGGGAAACGACTGTTTCATATAGATGATTTACACTACCCTTCCCTTTATCATTTTTATTCCCTTTGTTTCCATGATTTGGCATCGGATTCGTGTAGATTTTAAGATCTTGATTTCCTGTGGGTTGTTCCACGTTTATAATTTTCTTGTCGATAAGATCTTGGATGATATTTTTGAGTCTCATGCAGTTATTCATGGTGTGACCTTTGATTTTGTGAAATTCGCAAAGTTGATTCTCGTTGTACCAAGGAGGTTTGACATTGGGTTCTTGGTATTTCTCGAATGTAGGAGGTTTGATAAGTTTTTCGTCTATCAATTTTTTCATTATGTCCTCCAATGGTTCCCCCAAAATGGCGTATTTGCGTTTTGGATAACTTTTGTGCTAGGGTGGTCCTCTTTGATCATTGAGGTTATTGATGGTAGGGTTGTTGTTGGATTGGTATGTGGTGTGATGAGTGTTTTGGCATTGATTTTGGATTTGCGTGTGGGTGTATGTTGGAGTGG
This sequence comes from Sequoia sempervirens, assembly GCA_007258455.2. Taxonomy (NCBI): domain Eukaryota; kingdom Viridiplantae; phylum Streptophyta; class Pinopsida; order Cupressales; family Cupressaceae; genus Sequoia; species Sequoia sempervirens. The sequence continues at coordinate 305,644,682 of VDFB02271358.1, forward strand.
ACCACTGATGACCACCTTGGCATCAATGACACAATCATTAGTAACGTTCTTGTTTCTTTCCCATGTTCAAGGTTTATCATTGTAATTTGATGGTGGGTGATTGTTTTTTTGTTTGTGATATGACGTTGATTTAGTGGGTTGGGTCGCAAGGGCTCTTTCGATGCTGAGTGCCTTGGAGATCAATTGTTCATATGTAGTGATACCCTGAACCTTAAGGTGGAATGCTAAGTGGTTTTCAAGGTTGGCAATGATTGTCCAGACTTGTTGTTCTTCTGGCATGGTCCACTTGCTCTGATTGGCCTTGGATTTCCATCGTTGAAGGAATGAGGCGAAAGACTCATTCTTTCCTTGTTTCAGGGCTGATAGTTCTTTGAGACTAACATCCATTGTAATGTTACATGCATAATTCCTAATGAATGCATCTCTAATTTCTTCGAATGTTCTAATGCCCGAAGGTAAGTGAGAGAACCATTTTATAGCAGGACCTACCAAGCTCCTAGGGAATAGACACATCAGATAAGTATCGTCATATGCGACCTCCATACAATGAACCTGGAATTCCCTGATGTGATCTTCAGGGTTTCCCATCCCTCAATATTTGCCAAATTTTGGGATTTCAAATCCCTTGGGGAATGGTTTCGTGTCTAGGCTCTTATCAAATGGATAGGGACACAAGTTGCTTGGCATTTTGGTTGTCTGTCCCGATTGAAGGTCGAGCACTTGTTGTGAGAGCAACCTGAGTTGTGTCGTCACATCACTCTGAGGATCAGGGGGTGGGATGAAAGTTTTTTGGGGTGTTTGAATCATGGGTTGGATGGGTGGATTGGTTGGTGTGTTGTTCAATGGTATCAATATGTTCTGGCGGGTGAAGTAGGCTTCTACTTGCTTTTGTATGAACAATGCTTGCTGTTGCACTAGGAATTGTGCTTGTTGTTGTGCTTGTTGCTACTCCAACAATGCTTGTTGTTGGGTTTGTTGTTGTTCCAACAACGCTTGTTTTTGGGTTGCCAATTCTGCTGCTTCTTGTTGCTCTTGGTATTGCCTTAGTGCTTGCTGATATGCTTGCACTTGCGCTGCTTGTGCAAGAAGTTGTGCTTGAGCTTGTGCTTGTTGTGCTTGATATTGAGATTGTGCTTGAGCTTGGGCTTTCGTTTGTGTTGCTTGCGCTTGTGTGGCTTGTTGTTGCAATAATAGTTGTGCTTGAGCGACCCTTTGTGCTTACAATGCTTGCGCGGCTTGGGCGGCTTGTTGTTGTTGATGTTGCAATAATGCTTGGGCTTGTTGCACTTGTAATGTGGCTTGTGCAGCTTGGATAACTTGTGCGGCTTGAGCAGCTTGTTGCATGGCTTTTTGTTTTTGAACTTGTTGGTATCCTCTTTGAAAAGTAGCTTGCAATGCTGCATCGTATTGGCTTAATGTGGTGAATGTTGGTGGTGGTGGAGGTGGTGGTGGATTAGGAATGGTGGTAGATGGTGATGTTGTGTTGATGTTTTGGGTGTTGGATAGTGGTATTGATGTGATGGGTCCTTGAGAGACCATGCCTTGTGATATTAGGGGTGTGTTTAATGATGTTGCCATTGCTTGTGTGTTTGTCATTTGTTGTTGCGATATCAACAACAAATTTTGCGTGTTTGGTGCAATGCTTTGATTGATGGTTGGGATATAGGTTTGATTGATACCTGGTAGGGGAGGAAGCCCTAAACCAAGGAGTGATGTGAATGATAATGGTAATGGCGGAAGAGGTGGAAAGGTGAGGGGCATGAATCCTTGTGAAAATGTTGTGGTTTCGAAGATGCCCCCTATTTCGAACATATCTCCTTCTTGTGAATTTGTGAGAAGAGGTGTTTGAGGCGTTGCGTGAAAAAATGATGATGGATCATGATGGAATGTGAGAGGAACATTTTTATGTAGTGGATTTTTGGGTATGTTTTGCTCCAAAGTGGCGTTTGCATCTAAAGTTTGATTATTAACAAGGGGATGTGATTGAAGAGAATTGAGAAATGTGTTTCCCTTGTTGAAATTTGGTTGAGTTGGAGCAAATGATGTTGTGATTTGTGGAATTTTTTGCATGATGTTTTGGGGTGGAGGTGTGGATGAAATAGGGATGGTGGATGAAATTGGTGTGAAGGATGTCTCCACTATAGTACTTACATCAAAATCCGAAGGCAACTTGGCCCCTTTTTTTGCTAGTTCAAGCATGTATAATGAAGGGGTGAGTCTCATCATGATGTTGATGATTTTATGATTCTCTAAATTTTGAAGCATTTCTGTCATTTCTTCGTGGACATTCCAAAAATAAGATCCTCTCCTTGGTTCTCTTGTGGATTTTGCGATGATGAGAGGGTCAATAGATTACTTGATTCAGCTGGATTCATTTCTGTGTTTGTTTGGCTAAGATCACTTGAAGCGGGTGTTTCTTTGTTGGCTTCCATACTCTTCTTGTATTGAGATCTCGTTTGAACCATAAAAAAATGATCAACCTTCAAGAATATGGGAGATGAATCTCTTGATTCCTTGGATCGATTGTTATTTTATGTTCCAAAGTATAAAGTCTTAGGGTGCTTTGAGGATCAAAGGTGATGATATGATAATGATGTTTTAGGGATGGATGATATGGATGTTTTGGCTTTTGATAAATCTTGAATGAGACACTAGGCTTTTAGGACTTGTGGATTTTGATTTTTTGATTTTTTGATTTTTTGATTTTTTGATTTTTTGATTTTGTCCTTGATTTCGATTTTGATTTTGATGTTGAACAAAAAGACCCTAAGATGTTTGATGATGATCTAAGGGATAGCTTTGTCCAAAGGATGATAATTTGAATGTGTGAGGAGAAGGATGCATCTACCCGCACCTATTCAAACAAGATGATTGTTTCACTTAAGCATATGAAGAAGGATTCATCTACATATACTAAGCTAGACAAGATGATTTTGGTAACTTTGACTAAGTATATGCAAAAGGATGCATCTACACATACCTAGCCAAAGATGTTTTTGCTAATGTTTTCAACGATTTTGTCTCAATGATATTAATGATTTTGATTTTTCCATAAAGCCTAGTATCAAGGATGATTTCAATATTTTCCAAAAGATGATTTGTGAGATGGATTTGATGTTTTGAAAGATGGATGAAAGAGGCTTGATTTGTTTTTGATCCTTAGGTGAACCTAAAAAGACACTTTGTTTTCCTAGACCTAGGTATTGAAGAGCATGCAAATGCTTCCTAATGACCTTTGTAACCAAGACATGATTTCATTTAAACATTCATTTTTGGATTTTCAAACAATGATTTGTGCTTTTGGGATTTGGAGTCTTCAACACACATGAAAGTTCATTTTGTTTAGCTTTGCTTAATGTCTTTATTTTACCAAAAACACTTTCTTCAATTAGGTTTTCAAACTAAGATGTCCAATGTCTTAATTTCTTCAAACCCCACAAGATATGTTATGTGGAAATTTAATGAACTTAAGGAAAGGGTTTCCTATTGTTTACTTAAGAAAACAAATTGAGATTTAATCCAATGCTTAGAAACCTCTAAGGATGTAAATCCCAAGGGAAAGCAATAACATATGGATTGAATCAATGGAATTTGTCTTCAAAAGGGTTTGGAATGTTGGATGATGTTAAATGTTTGTTTCCATGATGTTTTCAATCAAGCAATGCATTTTGTAACCCAAGAATAAGTACAATCCTATGGATGTGTAAGACAATATTTGTTGGATTCCCACTTGGACAAGTCCAGCTACGCCTATCTCTAGTGAATGGTTAGATGCTTGACCCCACTAGCTCCCCTCCATGACACTCACTTATACAGGGCAGCCAAGCATTAACACCCATGAAACTCCCATGGCATGCTTTCCATCTCTACTAGAAGACCGTAAAAGTGTGGGGTGGCTTCAGAACGACCATTCTTGCACCAACAAATAGATAAAGGATTTTGGAAAATTCTAGCACATGGGTTTTAGTAAGGACTTTCCGTTCGTAGGAGTTGACCCAACATGGCAAGAGTCCCCTTTCGAATCCATCTTGTCGGATTCAACCGCATGATATTGGCATTTCTTCCAATATCCACATTTATATCACGGTTGGAAATACTCTTGGCTTTAGAGTGTTACCGGTTGAGTCGTTCCCTTAGGTGAGTACTTTTTCCCCAAGGCAGGCCCTCTAGGATAAACAAAAGCGAATGAAGAACAATATTCGTAACTCGATCAATCCTTGTTGGTGACAAGGAAAGAGAATGTATGCAACAAAGTGCCCCACTCACACTCGCACAAGATTTTGTTCAATTTTAAGCCCAAATCAAAGTGTGGAGGTGATTGCTTTGTCTTAAGCCAAAGTCATGGAAAACACCTTTTGATTCTCAAGATCACTATAAAGTGCGAGAGAAGCGCATACGTCCTTTTCCAATGGCTTTAGTCTAAGTAAGCCCTCACGAAAAACACAACTACACTTGTTCTTTTTAAATCCTCAAAGCAATATATGAGTTCATTTTAGAGCACCAAAAAGAAAAGTGGTAAACATTTGTTCAATTTGTTAATCCCATAAACAAAATCTAGTAAGTTGTTGATCCTCAGATTCTTTTTAATCCTTTTGCAAGAAATAAACAAAAATAACTCTTTTTTAAACCCAAATGAAAGCTAGTGTTCTAAGAACAAAGAAGATGACAAATTCTTAGATAAATGTTGAACAAACACTTAAGTGTTGAACAAACACTTTGATTGGACAAAATATCATCACCATGCTCCTCCTTCTTTTGCTTTCAATTTCTAACCTACAAAGAAGAAAAACAGTCAGATTCTGGAAAAAACACAGAAATTAAAAAGCATAAAATAGAGGAAGAAGCAATCATAAATTAATCACATGTGCTAAAATTCAAATTTTCCCTTTTACTATCTCCTAGCATTGCAACTCGTGAAGGCGTCACTATTTTTTTCCTCTCAGCGGTGCTCTTACAATGCCGCTTACCAATTAGCAACGCTCTGTGTCGGGATAGAGAGTATGATTGCATCACACTTTTCTCCCAGCGTTGCTGTTTGAATTTTTTTGAAAACTTCTACAGATCGGCAAGTCCAGCGGCGAAGTTAAGAATTTGAATTTTTTGGCAGGATGAGTCCAGCGGTGCTAAAACAACGACACTGGGGAGCCCACGGTACTAAAATAGTGACGCTGACGAGCCCGCGGTGCTAAAACAGTGACGCTGACAAGCCCGCGTTGGAATTTCCTGTGTGTCAAGAAAATGCAGAAATTTTAAGAAAAAGTTAGAAATAATGATGTCAAACCCTCCTTCTAGTGCCAAATGTGCGAACCCTTTTCCTAGTACCTGCAAAACAACATGAATAAACGAGTTAGACAAGGAATTACAAGCTAAAAGAAGGATTCCCCATGAAATCCATTTACAAATCAAACTAGGAACGAAAATAATGAAGAACACAAAGAAAATGATAAAAACTAGATTTAATCCTAATTTAAATAGAAAACACTTGATCCCATGGGGGAATTGGTGCCAATTTGATGTGAAAATTGGCCCTTTCCCAATCCCTATGATGAAATCTTGATTTGTTGAAGATGATGTTGATTCGCTTTGATAAAAGATCAGAACTCCAAGCCAAATATATAAAAAGCCTAGCTAGGAATTCGAATGATGGATGGAAATGGCTAATTATTTTAGCATGGTAACTTTGCTTGAATTGTGGATGATAAAATGAGGAGAGGAGCTCTTCATGTATAGATTGATAAGTTGGAGAGATGTCTAAATTTGATCAATGTGGGACAAAGATTCAACCAATGATATGATGCCACTTGTCAATATGTGAGAGGATGAAGGTTGAGCAAGTTTTGAGGATTGTGCCAATAAATGCCAATATTTGAAATTCAAATTTGTTGAAATGACATGTAAGAGGGAAGGGAAAATGCAATAAATGCCACTTGGCTCAAGGCAAAGGACATGTAAGAGGTTTTAAATGCCTTGTTGGATGTACATGTTGACTTGGAATTTTTGAATTCAAATTGAGAGAATATTCCAAAAGATGCCTTGTGAGGGAAATAGGGATTTAATAAATGAATTAAATCTATTTTCATGTGCAACCTACATTATCTAGAGGATGTGACATGAGATTAGATTAAATTAATCAAAGGTTAATTAATTTAATAGGAGATTAGATATGTGACTTATTTAACTTAGATTTATGGATTTATTTAAATCAAATAAGAGAGGAATATGATAAGAGGCTAATTAAATAAAGATTTTGATTTATTTAATTAAAAGGGATGGTGTTAGATTAAATCAAATAAGGTTTTAATTTATTTAATTTAATAGATAGACTTTAGAGATTTAATCAAATAAATTGATTATTTAATTAAATAGGGATAATTAGATCAGATGGATTGATTTAATTAACAAGAGAAAGTGATTTAATTAGACAAAATGATTTATTTAATTAAGAGACGAATATTGATGAATTTAATTAGATAAGGGAATTTGATTAAACGGTTAGACTGGGGGATGATTTAGGAAGAAACGATGTTAGTAAGTCAGGATCAGATGCATGATGTCAATCAGTATATTTTCGATGTCTACAGTTATCTGCTTCAAGAACTCCTCAACAGAATGGAGTTGTTGAAAGGAAAAACAAAACAATTCAAGAGGCTGCTAGGTCAATGATTACTGAAGCCAGATTACTGAAAGTTTACTGGAAAGAAGCTATTCATATTGCTGTTTATGTGTTCAATCAAGTTCAAGCAAGAGAAAATATTACAAAGATTCCCTATGCGCTATGGAACGAAAGAAATCGTACAGTTAAATATTTCAAGGTATTCAAAAGCAAATGCTATATCAGAAGAGATGAGGAAACTTTGGGAAAGTTTGATGCAAGAAGTTATGAAGGCATATTTCTTGGATACTCTAACAAAATCAAGGCATACATATGTTTCAATAAAAGACTGAGAAAGATTGTAGAGAGCTCGAATGTGAAGGTTGATGAGACAATAAAGAACTCTATTGATATTGATGGATATGTGTTTGATGAACATGATTGTGCAAGAATAGAAGAAATTGTGGAAGAACAGGATAAAGATGACCAAAAGAAGAAGGATGAACAGAATGAAAGAGAAGAAGATACTCTGGTGATGTCCCCTAGGACACAAAAATATGTACAAAGGAACCATTCAAAAAATTAGATTATTGGAGACAAGACAAAAGACATGTTAACTAGAAGCAAAGTTGCTACTGAAGTAAATTTGTGTTTATTCTCTGAGATTAAGCCGAAGAGAGTAAGTGAAGCCTATAAAGATGACCATTGGAAGGAAGCAATGAAAGAAGAACTTTTGCAGATTGAGAAGAATCAAACTTGGGAATTGGTCCCAAGACTGGCAGATAAAAATATCATTAGATCAAAATGGGTATTCAGAAATAAGTTGAATGAGAATGGAGAAGTTGTCAGAAATAAAGCGAGACTTGTGTGTAAAGGCTACTCACAAGTAGAAGGCATAGATTTTCAGTAGAATTTTGTCCTGGCAGCAAGAATGGAAGCTATAAGGATGTTCTTGGCATTGACTACTTAAAAATATTTCAAAGTCTATCAGATGGATGTCAAGTCAACATTTTTGAATGGTGAGCTGGAAGAAGAAGTTTACATGGAACAACCGAAAGGATTTTAGTTAACAGATCAACCAGATATGGTGTGTAGATTGAAGAAAGCTTTATATGGATTGAAGCAAGCTCCTAGAGCTTGGTATGCAAGGTTAGACAGGTATTTGATTCAACAAGGATTTAACAAAGGTGTGGTAGATAGTAATTTGTACTTTAGGATTGAAAATGACAAAATCTTGATTATAGTTGTATATTTTGATAACATTATCTTTGGAGGAAATGAAAATATGTGCAAGATGTTTGTGGAAGAGATGCAAAAATAATTTGAAATGTCTATATTTGGGGAGATGAATTTATTTCTTAGGCTACAGATTAATCAAACAAAGAAAGGAAATTTTATTTCATACAAGTCTAAGTATGTGAGAAAGATGTTGAAGAAGTTCGGGATGGATGGTTCCAAATTGGTAAGTATCCCTATGGTGACTGGTTGCAAATTAGGTAAAGATGATGATTCACCTAAGGCTGATCAAACAAAATATAGATCTATGATTGGTGGACTACTATATTTGACTGCTACTAGACTGGATATTATGCATGTAGTTTGTCTTGTGGCTAGTTTTCAAGAAGATCTAAAGGAAACACATGTTGTTAAAAGAATATTCAGATATTTGAATGGAACTATGGATTATGGATTGTGGTATCCTAAAGATACTGACTTTACACTTAGTGCTTATTCAGATGCAGATTGGGCTGGATGTGTAGATGGAAGAAAGAGTATAAGTGGTGGTGCATTCTTTCTTGGATGAAAATTGGTGGCATGGTTGAGTAAGAAGCAAGATTCAATCTCTGTATCTACTGTTGAAGCTAAGTATATTGTTGTTACATCTTGTTGTTCACAAGTTCTATGAATGAAACAAACATTGAAAGATATCATAGTGCTATATGATGATCCCATTTCTATCTTCTATGATAATACAAGTGAAATTAATATTTCAAAGAATCCTGTGATGTACTCAAGGAAAAAGTATATATCTATCAGATATCATTTCTTGATAGAGAAGGTCATGGAGAATGAAGTCAAGCTTGAGTATGTTCTGACAAAGGATCAAATTGGTGATATATTTACAAATTCTCTTCCTAAAGCTACTCTTGAGTATCTCTGGGAGAAGTTAGGGGTTATTGCCCCTCCTTTCATAAACTAAGATGCATTTGTAGATGCATCAGTCTGATGGATTCATGGTTCTATCTTTTTGGATTGGAATTTTGGTGGCTACCTCTTAGGGCGAGTAGGTAGTTTCAATTGTTGTAATTGTGAGTATTTTTTTTTCATGTCAAAGGAAGATTCAATGAACATATCTTTTTCCTTTCCATTTATGTCAAAGGGGGAGAGAAAGCTAATGAGGAAGATGATCTTTTGAGGGGGAGAAGCAAAAAAATATTGAGAAGTATATTCAAAACTGGTATGGTGTCTTTGATGGTTTTTCACATCATGTGTTTCCATCAATGACAAAGAGGGAAATTTTTGCAAGAATAGAGAAAGGAATGAAGGTGTTGTTATTGATGTCAACTGGTCAACTTGTTATCTACTAGTTGTTGTTGGTTGTATATGTTGAGGATATTGAGAAAATTGTATTAAAGGAAGATTACATGTATTCAATTGTTGCTTAGGATGATGATCTAGTATTTTCCCATATGTTCATGTGGTTCAGATATTTTGGTCATGGTTGTTGAAGGTTACTATATCCAGATGTTTGGCTATTGGTTCGTAGTGAAGTTTGAGTTGTCTTCACTAGTTGTGAACTATGTTTTTTTGTGTTTTGGTTAAGGTCTGAGAGAAAAGTTTCTAGTCCATATTTCTCTTTGATGAAGTCTTTTGACTTGTGGTTCTAGAGTTAAGATGTTTTGATTGCATTGGAGATATTTTTGGTTTTTGGAAGTTTCGAGCTTAATTGTATTATGTGTTTTACACTGGTTTGGTCAACCGTGTGTTAAGCACTATCTTCAAAGTTGATGAAGTGTGTTGGATCTATTTTTGAGTCTTGGTGAAGCATGTGTTTGGGTCACCCTCATTCTAGTTCCACCCTAGGATGTATTGGCACTGACCTAATTTGAATTTGACATTGGATGGCTGACTTTGTATATTTTTCAAGGTTGGAGATAGTATAAATATAGGATGGGCTAGTAATGAAAAATATATTAAAGAAAAGAAGGAATATAAGTGAAAGAGTAGATGCGATATTGATGCTATTTAGAAAGTGTGTGCAATTTTTGTGTGGAAAATCATCGCAAAGCTTAATGTTGAGTTACCAGATTCAGTGAACAGAAGGCGAACTCTATCATACATGCAAGTTAATCAAGTGACTGTGGTGGAATCCTTCGTTGCATTGGGATTGTTGTCTCTCTATAACAAGTCTTCTTTTTCTTCTTTGTATCTATGTGGTAGTGAGCCCCTGGGTTGTAGCCCTATTGGATAGTGAGTCCTTGTTCTGGATAGTGAGTCCTTATTTCAGGTAGTGAGCCTTATCTCAGGCAGTGAGCCTTGTTTCAGGTAGTGAGCCTTTTTGTAATCAATTTTGATATTCTCTATAGTGTGAGTTAATCCTCACCATGGTTTTTCTCTCATTTTTTTTCCACGTAAATCTGGAGTTACTATGTTTATTTGTTGGATTTGAGTTTCTGCATTGGCATTTGGTGATTAATATTTTAAGCAGTTTTAAGTATTAGTTTCGGTAATTTATTTGAAGATTAAAATCTATGAAATTTGATTCACCCCTCGTCTTAGTTGTCCTATTCAATTTTCTAATATTCTCTATCAAAAATATTATAACGACTTGCTTCTCCAATGTCTCACTAAAGTAGAAATACCCCTCAACCTTAAAGAAGCCCATTCAGGCTTTGGGGGTGGACACTTTGGTGGTAAATCCCCAGTGAGGAAATTAATACATGGGGTATTTTTTGAAAATGATGGAACAAGATTCCTTCAATTTTGTTAAAAATTTCCCACAATGTCAGTAGCATAGTCATCTTATTGATGTACCTGCACAAGATTTACAAAACTAGACCTCTCCTTGGCCATTCGCAAAATGTGGGTTGGATAACATTGGAAAAATATCACCTCCTTCTTCTAAAGGACATACCTTTATCATTACTACTACAGATTACTTCACGAAGTGGGTCGAAGCTATTCTAGTTTGGTCCATGAACGTTGAAGCTATTTGTAGTTTTCTTCTTAATAATATTATTTATCATGTTGGATTTCCCGCTACACTTGTTTCTAACAATGGTATGCCTTTCAAGAAGAAGGAAGTGAAGCAATTCCTAGAAAAGTTCCACATTCAACATAGATTTTCTACACCTTACTATCATCAATCTAATGGCCAATCAAAAGCGTCTAATAATACTCTTGAGCTCATACTTCATAAAATAGTTAACAAACATGGTAAGGATTGGCATATTCAGTTAACACACACTTTGTAGACCTTTCACATGAGTGTTTGTATGATGACAGGAATGATGCCTTACAACCTTGTGTATGGTGCCGAAGCTATCATGCCTTTAGAGTTAGAGATTTCATCTTTGTGGGTTTCCCTTAAAGGGTTAATTGATGAAAAAACTTATTGAGATAATCTTTTGCATCAGCTAGAGATGCTTGATGAGCACTGATTATAGGCCCTTGATCATTTTAAAGCTTATCAAAGATCATTATCAAGATAGTATAATCAAAGTGTGCTTCCTAGAACTTTTAAGTTGGGAGACTTGGTTCTTTATGAGAATCAAAGAAATTTAAATGCACCACCTGATCAAAGAGGGAAGTTCAATCCTAACTAGTTAGTCCCTTACATTGTCATCTCCGTGTATGGTTCGAGTGCCTATAGGTTATCATCTATGGATGGAACACCAATAAAAGATCCCGTTAATGTGATGCACCTCTGTTGACACTATGCATAGTGTCTAATGTGTCATGTGTGTGGTGTTCACTCTCTAAGGGTAGTAGTACTCCATATATTAACATTATTCATTAACATATTATGAAATTTTTTGTGTTATGATGTGACCATGTGTGTGTGTGCAATATACATGCATGTGTCTTACTATGTTGTGTATCCATGCATTACATTACATCTTTTAAGTCTATTAGATCATCATTGTATTTAATTAATATACATCCATATGTGTTCATTAAATTATGATAGCATCTAACATAAACATACACCCATATATGCATATAACATCCATAGCATCAACATACAAGAAAAAAAAAGAAGCATACACATCAAAGTACACAATGCCACGATATCGAACCCATATCTCATATAAATATATATATATATATATATATATATATATATATATATATATATATATATATATATATATATATATATATATATATATATATATATATATATATATATATATATATATAATTTCATATACATGAATCAGGCCAATATCATCAAAAAAATGAGTGGCTACTGAATATGTGTGTCAATGGCTATAAAAAAAATACCTACTGTAAAACATATATATATATCTCATGGTTACAAAATTGATGTACAAAAATAGGAGCACCATAAGGCTGCAATATGTGGCTTCTCGAGCCCTCTGGATTTGGCTACTATTGCGATATAGAGAGGGGCTGCACGATGGTCATGGACTTGGATTGATGTTAGTGTGATGTAGATAGGGCTACATGCATCCCTCTAATCTCTTCCTGCAGGGAGCATATGTCAGGATCACAACTATCAACTGTCCCATGAGGTCGTCAAGGTGGCTTTGTAGGTCATCATGCACCTACTCAGTGACATCGCTCCTCATCATGGTCACGTCTCACTTTGTGAGCACCATCCACAACTCCTTTGAAAGCTGTTCACACTACCCCTAGAATGTGGTCGCATCTACAACACCCTACATGATCTCTGCTCCTTGCTCCTTGTAAGCAATCCTCAAACACACTACTAGCTCAAACAAATGGGCATGTCACCCCGTGGGAACTGGTCAGTATGACTCTAGGACCATCCCTTAGATGGGCATGTCATGGGCCACATATGATATGCACTAGGCTATCAACCTAGTCCATCCTTGTACATCATCTGGCAACCACAGAAAGAAAGGATATGATCAATATCACATGGCATATCTATGTAATCATAAACAAAGAAAACTAAAAATATTGAAATATAAATAACATGCTCAATATACCTGGGTCCCATGGCTGCCAAGGAGGGTCAGGGTGAAGAGTGATGCTAGGAATTGTGCCACTAGTATTTGAAGCCACTCTTATTGTTGCTAGGGATGCCACTGTTGTGATAGTGGCTGCTAGTGGCACTGACAATACAAGGGTAGTTGGTGGAGGGTTTGACCTCCTCTGCCACTGCCCCGACCTCCATGACACTATAGACTATTCCTCCTCCTCCTATGGCCTCTCCTCCTCCTCACCCTAATGCCACCTGACTCCTTTCCCTCTCCTCCTATCTTGTGGTTCCTATGGTGGCACATCCCCCTGTGGGTTGGGATCCCCTCCTGGGGCATCCTCTGAGAACACTAGATGAGGACAATGCATGTCCCACCACACTCTGAATTTTGCAACAATGTTGACGTTGTCTACCACGACCATCGGTGGTAGATCTTGATCAGTATCATCATCATCTGAGGGAACAAAATCAGTGATAGAGGGGAAAGTAATGTACCTAGGTCTCGTAATACTCTTGAACGCCTGTGTACACGTGGGCATATCAAGAGGGATAGTATGTACATGGACATGCTGCCACATGACCCAACTCCAATAATAAGGCATGATAATATGGTCATGACGACATAGGAGAAAATGGTCTCACTGTAGGTTCCAAAGGTACCTACTATCGTCTACTCACTTGAAAAAATGGTAGGGCCTCCATTTGACCCGATCAGGTACAAGGTTATCAAAGTGTAATCTCCAAAACTGTAAATCTTCGTGCCTCCACTACCCTGTCACCTCATACCAATGGGCCATGGGGACATGGTATGATCACCTCTATGGGAAGCCGACTGGACTTATGCACATGATGTTGGAAAAATCCCACACCTATAGTAGCATGCATGACATGAGGCTGCAGTACTCATAATGCACGTATCGCCCCAGCTCTTAGTACAAGTGTACCAACATGTTGTACCCCTAGGAAAAGACTGTTTAGTGCTTGACCATCTCACAAATGGTATGGATGAGGCCCCCATGCAGGTGAGAACCTCACCCATCTATAGTGACCTAGAAGGCCACAATCACGACCATCATGTGGTGCAGTAGTGATGTGGTGGTTCTCACCTAATCGTACTAGTGTGTATAGATGTGACCTATTCCATCATTGGCATCTATCTACCCGAGTAGTACAGGACACCCTCTAATCACTCCCATGTTGACTGGGTGTCATCTATCGCCATCCGCCGTCCAAGGATGGGTAGTCCAAGAATCCAATAAACATCCTCTAATGTAATCATCATCTCTCCTATAGGAAACTGGAAAGATGATGTGGTGGCATCCCACCACCCCATCAAGTTCATCAGCATCCACTCATTATATCGCATCTCTAGCATAGTGAATACATGCCAGAGACCAAACCACTGTAGATGTGTGACCTCATCCTCATTGAGGTGGTCCCTCTACTCGTGAACCAGCCAGTATGCTTTCCCTCTAGGATGTTCCCAAATCTCAGGATAGTCCTGCAAGAAGTGAAAAAATTCTAAGTCAAAAAATAGGACTTTGAAAAAATTTGAAAGAAAAAATTATTATGGACTTTTGTGTGATGTGCAGACATCTACATGCCATGCATATGTCTCATTTTGCCATTAATGCCCCGAGGATGATAGCACATACTCAAGATGAGAGCACATATATGGGATGCCAATGTAGATTTTAAATTCCAGCATAGAAACAAGATGTATGCACAACTCGAGCAAAAAAAATTCTTAAAAACATATGCTAAAATGTACTAAAAACAAGGTTTCGAGACCTACCTATTCCACCTCGTGACCCTCAGTAATTTTCTCCCTCAACTGCTCTAGCCTCAATGCCTTGTACTCTCTCTTGCTCGACATTTTTCTAACTTTTCTCTAACAAAATTCAACAATTTCCTTGTAGTGAATAGTGAAAATAACCCTTCTCGGGGCCCACCTAGGTATATATAGGCCCCTCGGGGCCCATTTTTCCTGGAGTTTGTGGCTCACCGGTTTCTCCTGAATTTACCCCACCTAGCTAAGGGAAAACTTAGGAGGGGGCATATAGTCTAATCTTTACCATATTTTTCTTCCAAATTATCAAAATTTTCTCGACCATTCTTCTCGCCATTGTAGCTTCTTTCGGTTTTCAAAACTGACTTAAATTTGAGTTTTGAAAATCATAATTTTGCAACCTCTCAAACTAATCTCACATTTCTTTTCAAGCTCAGTTGCTAGGGGGCACCTTCAGTACCAACTAGCTCGACTTTAGTGACCTCTGAGGCACCTTTTTCTTAGCACGCGAATATGTGAAATTCAAAGTTTGGGTAAAAATTTTCTTCTCTACTTTAGTGTGGCTGATTTTTCCCAAAATCGAGCCCACTAAAGTGGGGGAAAAATGTAATGTCACATAATTGCACCTAGGGGCAATTCCACATTTTAGCACTTTCCCTAGCATTTATGATGCCTAAGCACATTAATGGTGAAAATACCATGTGTCAAAATTTCATGATTCTAGCTCCATGAGGACTAGTGGCGAAGCGACAATAGCCTAATGACATGTTTCCCAAAAAAATGATGTCTTAGATTCCTACACAACACATGAATGTCTGTGTGGAACACTAGCATCCATTGGGGTTTCTGAGTTTGAAACAAGGAATCTCAAATATTTACTCTTGACACGTGTCTTGGTAGTCACGATTTTGGGTGTAACGACTCTTTTCCACCCTTGCATACAACAAAACCCCTCATTTTCTCTCATTTTCAAGGGTCCAATTCATTTAGTCAAGCTCTCTTCAACCTCATTCTTACATTTCCCTCATCTTTGACAAGCAACACTTCTACAAGTGAAGCTCTATCAAACTAAGGTCCCTCGAACAACTACAACTCTCTAGCAGGAATATAACAGTGTGTCCGTGTGCTCCAGAGAGGGCCTAAGCCTATGGGTAATTCTCTCTCTCTCTCCCTCTTCTCTAGTTACATCTCTTTTTCATTTACTATCTCGTGGTGTGGGTTCTACTCCTGAAGTGAGTTTTGTTTTTACCATATGATTTGTCCATTTCGGTTACACTCTCTTCCTATTTGGCTATCCATGGAGGCGAGAACATCAAAATGGGGGCATGATTGAGGTAGGACCCTATATAGCCCCAACATTTTCCCCTCATTCTTTTGTGTGTAGGTTGCAAAGCAGAGCTTGGAGTGATGACTCGAACGTCTAGTTGAAAGTAAGTTTTCTCCAAGTTCCCCTTTTTCTTTTCTCATAGTTTCTATTCTCTACTTGGTTATTCTATTTAGCAGACCTTAGTTCTGAGTTAGGAAGTGAGATTCCATTCTACCTGCCTGAGCCCCTGAGCTTTTTGTCACTCAAGACACCAACACACCATTTGGATGACAACACACTGTGCTAGCATCCTGAAACTATGCTAACGTTGTTTGGTTGAGAGATCCTCCATCATAAACAAAAAATGGAAGTTTCACTCTCTCTAGATCTGAAAGCAGTCTTCTTTGAAAGTTAGCTTGTACACATTTCCCTTGCAATTTCTTCATTCAGTTTATGTTGAGGTGGATAAGGGCAGTTCATTCCTTGGTGATCTCTTGAGAATAGAGACTTGCGTGCAACAAATCCCTCTTATCTCACAAGATCATGTCATGAAAGATGAGTGTCATTGCTCTTTGATAAGTCGCTCCTGCATTCTTCAGCCCAAATGGCATCATGTTCCAACAGTATGTTCCCCATGGACAAGTGAATGCAGTTTTGTGTCAATCCTCCTTGGTGATCATGATTTGATTATAGCCTAAAAAACCATCCATGAGTAACAAAATTTCATGCCCAACTATTAAATCAATGATGATTTTGATATCAGGAAGAGGGAAATCATCCTTCTGGCATGCTTTGTTCAAGTTTATGAAATCCATGCATATCCTGATGCCCCCAATGGGTTTGGAGATTGGTACTAGGTTGGAAACCCACATAGGATAATCTATGGGTCAGATGAATCCGAAGTCAAGAAGCTTTTGTAACTCAAGTTTCACCAAGAGTGCTATCTAAGGGTGCATATTCTGTAATTTCTTCTTCACTGGTTTGGCTTTAGGATAAAATGCTAAATGATGCACAACTACTTGTGGATCAAGCCCTGACATATGTGTATATGACCATGTGAAGTTAGCTCTCCACTCTTTCAAGAATGCTTCTATATTTTTCTGTTCTTCATCCAACAAGGATTTGACATAGAAAGTGAATTTGGGTTCTTCGTCTATTCCCACATTGACTGGAGTGGCCTTTTTTGCTAATAGTGTTGACTTTTCTGGATGCATTGCACTAAGGGGGAGATTGAATCCCTCATCCTTGGGTGCCTCAAAGAGGTTTTCACCCTCAAATACATCATTTCCTTTTACTATTTTAGGATCAAAGAGTGCCATAGTGTGGTTTTCACTCAAATATCTGCATGTTAGTTACATATTGTCCATTTTATGACTAAAGGATTCAATTGTCTCCCCATGGTATACCCCTATTTCTAGCTCTACATCAAAGCCAACTTTGTGATCTGCCCATGGTAAGTTGTTGTGAAGTCCCATGAATTATGATATTTCTTCATCATTTTTGAATAGATCTTAAATTGGTGGTCCTTGTTGGTCCCAGTCAATGAGTTATGGGTATACTAGGCTAATTTTAGTGGGTTGATCATTCGGGGTGAAAGATGTTGTGGATATCATGAAGAGAGATTTATTCTCAAATAGGTAAGTAACATCAAGGGGGAAGTCATCTAGGGTCATGTCACAAGATGTTGGTAACCAAGAGGAAGCCTCAACCTATTTAGCAGAAGTACCTTTTCCAATAAGGTAACCTTGCTAGTAGTACATCCTAGGCTAAGATTCTTTGGATGTTTCTCAGGAACAATGGGTTCTAGAAAACCATTGTCATTTTTCCCTAGTTTCTCATTCTTTTGGTATCCCCAACTCTTCATTAGCTACATGCCTTTGTTGTCATCTACGATGGGAAGAATAGGGATGGGTCATTCATCTTGATATAGTAGTTTAGAGACATCTTCCTCATTGACATCTTCTTTGTTCAAATCCCCCCACTTGGTGATGGTAGTGGCTGCCATCTTTATTGTTTCAGCGACTTTGTTGCTAGGTATGGGTTTCCCATGAGATTTGGGAGAAATAGGTAACTCCCCCAATACAAAAGTATCCTTCATTAGTTTATAGTTTCCAAAACTATCATCTTGGATCACTGCTTTGATATCAGGAATGTTCTACACAATGGGTGCTTTTGTTTCTGAGGCAGATGCAAGGGATGATGGTTCAAAAAATGAGGATGATGGTGTAGGCCCTTCATCATTTTTAGGAATCTAGGGTATATTGTAAAACTTGGCCCCAAGGTTCTTGCAATAGTAAAAAGGCTCAGGATCTCCATGGATAGTAAATTCTTTTCCCTCAAAAGGAAACTTTACATATTGATGGTAGGTCAAAGCTACAACTTTCAAGGCATGGATCCATGGTCGACCAAGTAGGATATTGGAGGGGCTTGATAAAGGTCTAACACTTGGCATGTAGTCTCTACAATAACAGGTCCCACTTGGATGGGTAGTGCGATGATGCCTTGTGATACCCTCTCTTGATCATCATATGCTCTGATAGTGGTACTCTTTGCTTTCTCAATAGTATCCTCTAAATAACCTAAGTTCTTGATCAACTGAAGGGTGCAAATGTTCAGACCAACACCTCCATCTACTAAGACTCTTTTAACCTTGTTCTTATTAATAATGACATCAATATGTAAAGCACAATTATGAGAAGGTTGTGATGGTAGGTCTTATTCTGAGAAGGTGAGAAGTTGATTAGTGATATGCCCTACCATAGCTTGAAACTACTTTGTATCAATATCTTAAGGGAAGATGATGAAGATAAATCTTTCTCTAATATTTCCTTATGTGTGGGTGATAGCCTCAATAGTTCCAAGATAGAAATCTAAGTAGGAGTCTTCTTAAGTTGATCTAGGAGATTGTACTTTCTAGGGTTTGATGTTGGAAAAGTAGTTTGTGCCCTAGATTGAGATGGGATTCCTTGTATGATGACTTTTCCACTTCATGTGGTAACTCCACACTCCACACTCCACACTAGGCCCTTCATGGTGATGATGGTGATGGTCCACTATCACAAGAAGCAACCACATTGGAATAGGTATGTTGTATGTTTGTGTAATCCTTAGATTTTTTAGTGTTGTTTCCCTTGCTATGATTTGGCATAGGGTTCTTGTATATCTTTAGATCCTAGTTGTTCGTTGGTACTTCAACAGATATGTCTTCATTCTTGATAAGATCTTGGATACTAATTTTGAGCCTCATATAGTTCGTTGTTTTGTGTCCTTTGATTTTGTGAAAGTCACAAAGATCTTTTTTCGTTGTACTAGGGTAGTTTATCCTATGGTTCTTGGTAGTTTTTGAACTTCGAAAGCATTATCAAGTTTGAATCTACCAATTTATTCATGATGGTTTCAATGGGTTCTGAAAACTATGTGTATTTATGTTTCAGATAGCTGTTTCTATTGGGAGTTCATCATTGTTGCATTTCGGTGTTGTTGACTTGATTGTTTTGTGATGGTTTTGTTTGTTGCACAATTGGTTGAACATTAGCTATTTGATTGGTGTTTGGCCTAGGAGCACTTAGGACCACCTTATCATCTACCATTCCATCATTTGTTACGATCTTTTTCTTAGCCCAAACATGAGGCTTGTCATTTGAATAGGTTGATGGGCAGTTGTCTTTGTAGGCTTGAGTATTTCCCTGTGAGATTAGGGCTCTCTCGATGTTAAGGGATATAAGGAAAATATCATCATAAGAGGTAATGCACTACATCTTAAGTGGAAGGATAGATCTGGATCTAAATTTTCTATAATAATCCCCACTTTTTGCTCGTTGAGAATTGGCCACTTTCTTTTACTAGCTCTTTGTCTCCACCATTGCACAAAATTAGTGAAAGATTCTCCTTTGTTTTGTTTGAGAGTGTACAACTCTTCTAGGCTTATGTCCATGTCAAGATTAAAGGAGAAGTGATATATGAATCTATCAATAATTTCTTGGAAGGTTTTGATTCCTAGAGGCAACTGAGAAAACCATTGAGAATCTATCAATAATTTCTACAAATCTGGGAGAGAATGGTACCATTGCGATGTTTTGATCGAATGGATATGGGCATAAGTTTTTTGTATGGGGTTTATGTTACCTATTTTTCACTCCAAGCTCAAACAGGTAGAGCTGAATGAGGTTCATCATTTATAGGTACAAATTTTTTTTCATATTTTTGTTGATTGAGTGTTCATTGATCATCATTGAGATCATCTTACATATGTGTCATAAGTTTATTGTGCAAATGTTTAAAACAGAAAATTAAGAAAATTTGCATAATGATACTTTTATTCATTTTGTGAAATGCTGAATCTCGCACAAGTTGCGAGAGTAACTAAGTTTGTTTCTGACAATCAAGAGATGAATACACAATTTTAAAGGACAAACTACACTGCTGAAAATAACATAAGCGTAAAAAAGAGAAGCAATTCATCATTGCCTGTAATGATGAATCACTTCGTTGGTGCTTCTAGCCATCATGCCTCCAAGTAGTTGAAGCCTCGCTTCATCGCTCCGTGTACCTACAAAATCATTAAGGAAATGGTATTAGAGTTATACTCTAAACAATGGTAAATTACTTTTTGCCTTATGCCTATGCTACAGACAGGAATGTAATTTGCATTAAACCAAGCATTCATCAAATAATTGCAAAAGATTGAGAGGAAAGACATAATACAATGGAAGCTTTCAGCTTCTTTTATTTTGCTAACATGTTTCTTTCAATGTGCAGGAACATGTTTATCATGTTCGAGTTTATTTCATCAGATATGTGGAGTAAAACGAGCTCCCACAAGGGTTGAGCCCGGCATATCAAAAGGATACACTCTCAAGTTACATACGAGAGTTCGTTAACATTGTTAAAATAGTCATTAATAGAGTTGCTGAAATTAAAGGATAATCATATAAGCAACCTTATTTCAAAGAAATTCAAAAGAATAGTGTGAAGAACTCATCAATTTTGATAATACTTTGTTCAGCTCTGCTTCATATTTTTACGTTGCATTTTAGTGAAATGAAGAGCCTTTTTACATTTGAAGAGAGACAGAGTATTCATGCATTTGAAGTATTCATAGCTTCAAAAGTATGTAATAGTTATGCATTCAAGTTCAAGAGACAGCAGAAAACAAAAAGCTTTCATGTTCATCAACTCAAAATACAAGTAACTGAGAAGCAAGTCATTACTTTGAAAGGTCCAGATTTGAGCAACAATTATCATTAAATAAACAACACTTTGCTATAAATCAGAAAATATTCAAAAGGTGTCATAGGACAACGAACCAAAGTTTTCATCTTCAGCACAAGAATACATTGAAGCTTCAGATTTCTGAGTCATTTAAAATAGAAAATGCAGCCTGTAGAGTTATACAGTGAAAGATTAACAACAAACCAGAAGTTTTTTTTTAAATCTGAGAAAAGCTTGCTTTTAAAACAGAAATCTCAGATTTCTATGAGTTTAAAATGCCCAGATTTAAGAAAAACGTGGTTGTAATACACAAAAAATCAAAGTTTTCCATCTGTTATGAGTTCAAGTGAAATTTTTTGCAGAGATCAAAAGGAAATCCTCATGGCGTAGCTTGAAAGTGAAGTTTTTGCAGATTCAAAGAGAGAAAAATGCCCAGATTTGAAAAACGTGAGTGTATTTTAACATAAAATTGAAGCATTTCATCTTTTGTGAGTTAAAATGCTATGTTTTTAGAAAACAGAAATTTATGTCCATGGTGCAGCTTACAAGAGTAAAAATATTGCAAATCTAAAGCAGAAAAAGACCAGATTCAATTTTTGCAAGCAAGTTTATTCTTTAGTTTTAAAGAAAATACTTCAAAAGATGTTCATGGCGGCGCAAAAGTGAAGAAAATTTTAGAGATTTTGTAGATTTAAAGAAAAAAGACACAGATTCAAAGTTCATAAGCAAAGCTTGTTCAAAAATACTTCCAGATGTTCATGGCAGCTTCAAGAAAAGAAGAGAACTTCTAGAAATTCACACAAATGCAAAAAATAATCAGACTTTTATCTCAAAGTACCTGATGAAAGCTTATTATTTTCGAATTTGAAAAGTTCTTGCAGCAAGTTCGTAGCTCAAGAAGTCAATGGCGGCCAAACAAGATGCAGATTCATGCCCAGTTCGCACAAAGATCACAGAAAAATGAAAGAACACCATTTAAAACAGAAAATCGTGTCAAAAATGCTCTCCACATTTTTGGAAAAATGTCTTTTGCTCTTATTTTGACCAAAAGAAACCATATTCGAAGTTCAACAATGGTGAAAATCCAGAAAACAACAAGTTCGTGGCTAGGGTTTGAGGAGTGGTGGCGCCCAGCAAATAGGAGACTTCATAAAAATGCAAAATGAAATGTCTTTGTTGCTTTTTTGGGTTCAAACCCTAATAATTTTGACCTCTTATTCATTCGCCCTAGATTCATTTTGATAATTTTGCAAATGATTTTCAATAATCATTATTTTTTTATTCTCCATGGTTAAGTGGTCAGCCTTGTCAAATAATAATGAAGTTGGGTGTGAGGTTTTATGGCCGAAAATTTAAATCATTTCCTAATATATGCTGAGTGAAGTGTATAAAGCTATGACAGGAAATTCATTTTTTGCAAAAAGGTTAAACATTTGTTTGTTTGCATTAAATCTTGTAAACTAATTAATTAAATGATATGAAATAAATCATTTAATTAATTTAGTATTTTAAAATGCAAATAAATGAATGTTTTTGAAGCTGAGTTATAACTATTGTTTGAAGATCATAATGTGAAATGAAATAAATTAGCTTTATTTTTCTTTATTCTTATTTGCATAATTAATGTAAATAAATTAATTGAATGATGAAATAAATCATTTAATTAATTTATCATCTAAATGCAAATAAGAATATTATGTAAATCTAGGACATGTATTTCTCCAGTTCTACATCAGTTTCAACTGAAGATTGATCATGCATGGATTGAGTTCAAGATATTATGGGCAGATTGGTAAAAACAAGGCAGTTTTGCATGCTTTAAGCCACTTTTTCAGGGAGTTGCAGTTCAGTTGGAATAGTGCATGTATAGTTATGACTTGGCAGTGAGTTTGAGCTTGATTGGACTTATTTTTGCATGGTTTTGGGCCTCCTTTTCAGAGATATTTTCTTCTGCTCAGATTTGGCTTTGGAGTTATCACCCTTTCTTGGAGTTGGACTTTCATCTCTTTTTTGCATGCCTTTTGGAAAGGTTTTTGTATATATTGAAAAACTTAACTGTTTTTTGCCAGTTCTTGTTTTCTACCTTTGCCTTCAGCAAAGAAGATCATCTTGTAACTCAGCTTTCAGATTAATATGGCAGTGTTTTTTACAGGTTCAAAGTGTGTAATTGCAGAAGATTCCTTTGAGTTTCAGTACTTTAGAGTTTTCCTTCTAGATTTCGAGCATCGTTTTTGTGAAGAATTTGATCAAAGAATTACTGTGTTTTAGTTCTAAAACCTCTGATTTTTTATGTGTTTTTCACATATCTGTATGCAATTTAGTTTAAGTTCACTAGTTATGCACTGTGCTTATTAATTGGTTGATAAATTTTGTCGTGAAAACCTCATTTTCCCTCAATATTGCATTAGATCAAAGCCTCTATTTAAATCATTCAAGTGATTAAATTATTGAATCTGGTTGTGCAGATTAGAGTTTTGAGAAGTTTATTTTGAGTCATAATTACGAGTCATTATCATTTAGGTGCAATCACCTCTCGTAGCTTTAGGATTTCAATTCAAGCAAGCTTTCTATCTTTTTCCCAGCCAAGTCAGTTAGTTTTTAGGAGGTTTTCATCAGGAAACTAGCCCTCTCTGGAGATTGATTCTTAGTTTTAGGCAACCCACAGGCCTGAGAATCATTCCATGTTTCAACAGATTGCTGAATTTAATTATTCAAGTGTTCGGGTGCAATCTGAATTGACAACAGTTTTTGACACGCTCGGCTAGACTCTGAAGATCACTTCAGAGAAGAAATTCAAAGATACAAACTGTTGTTTTGGTATATACAATAGCATATTTTCACCTTTCAGAGGTACAAATTTATACCTGGCGACTCCGAGCACAATTCACTGGTTTCAGCAGACAAAGTGCTGCATGTATACCCACTTCCGTTTCATGAAATTCATGCCAATCCACATCCCTATCAGCCATATCAGGCCAGTCAAGCTGCTGGTTTTATCCCAAATAGCCATGCAACATCTTATCAGCATGCTGAACATGCTTACCTCCCACCCACCCCTGCTCAGCCTTCGGATCAACATTTGCATGTCCAGACTCAGCTTCAAGAGGTTGATTATATGAAAAGTAACATGAATAACATGAAAGACATACTGTCAGACATTGCAAAGTAGATAGAAGAGTTTAAGAGGCAGTAGGAGCTTGATACACAACAATAAGAATTAGAGTATCAGGCCTACCTTCATGAGCAAGAATTGGAGATACAAAGGAGACAGTTTGAAGAAAATCTCAAGAGGGAGTTAGCTACAAAGGAAGATCAGATCAAGTCTTTGCTTCCTCATAAGAATGATATCCGAATAGTTTCTTGCCTTCCAGATCAGTTTCAAGAGGAAGAACTTTCAAGGTATGCAATTCCAAATTTTACAACCATTCATCCTTCACAAGTGGAGAAAGCTAATCTAGTACAGCCTAGTGTGGTTACAGAGCAACCCATTGATAAGGACACCATATTCCTTATGGAGAAGGTCAGAAACATAAACCCATTGCATTTAGCTTTGGAAGTTTATCGATTAGAGCATCAAAAGAATGAATAGAAGGAGCAAGAAGTTGTTGCTGCTTGTACTGTGTCCCCAACTCAAAATATTACAAGCAAAGAGGATATTGGTTCAAGCTCAGCGCTGAATCCCTTGGATTTTGACTCATTTGAAAAAATTTCTAATGTTGTTTATAACATGGCTGAAAGCATAGTACAAGAATTACCAGTCAAAGATCTTCACTTGTAGAGAGGATGCCTCAGCTTCATTGGAAAAGGCACCATATGAGGAGGAGCAGTTAGTTTATTTGTTTGACCAACTACCTAGTTTCATTGAGCAAGCTGAAAATAGCACATAGGAGACTAACTTACTAGTTAATTTGAAACACTCAGAAGATTTCAGAGCATGATGTGTTGCTGGTTTGAGATGAGATTGAGACCTCAATCCGTTTGAGACAGCAAGAGTGCATTTTTGTTTTGGAGGGTAATGAGAATAATCAGCATGATGTTTCCCAGATTGAACAAGCAAGTAGATTAAAACTTGTGTTTCAAGAGGATGATCTTTAATCTAAGGTAAGCCCTCTCATGCCGCAAAGTAATGAAGATGATGAAGAAGCCTTGTTTTGGAATGACCTTGAATCCTTTGTTTCAAGCTTAGATGATAAACAAGAGCAAACTGACCATGTTTATGTAGAGAAAATTGAAAGTGAATCTCAGAATTATTCTAATTTATTTGATGAACTTCCTCAATTTGTCGATGAAAATGAGGATATCGCATGCAAGCTAATATTAGTACCTACTTTTGAGCAGTAGAATGACAAAGCTCATCTAGACTTTATGCACAGTTATGTTTTAGATGAGAATATGTTTTCAGGCATCATAGAGAATTTTTTGTTCTAACATTGATGACAGTTTGGTGCCATATGAGCCAGTAGTATATGATCAGCTTGTTCAGATCAAAGAGCCACACATTCCTTCATTTCATTTATGTGAATCAGCGTCTCTTTCAGATCATATTGAAATTGAGGCAACAAGAAGGAAGGAGGAAAATCTTACACTACATACAGTGGAGCAGTCTAGTCAGCAATCTGGAGTACCAACAATTGATAAGCATGAAAACAGCAATAAGGGGCCAAGTTTTATGCTCTCTAAAGGGTATTCGATCAGATATTTGTCCAAGGAGGGGTCTACAGAATTACCACAAGTCATGGTTCTGCCAAAGCATGTGATTGCCACTGTAGAGCAGCAACTTAATCTTAGCTATATGCCTCAAAATAACGTCTTTGGTGGTCAGTCAAATAAGGAAGGTATGTTTTTTATGATGATCCAAACTATGCTGACAACAGTTT
The DNA here is from genome assembly GCA_007258455.2 of Sequoia sempervirens. NCBI lineage: Eukaryota > Viridiplantae > Streptophyta > Pinopsida > Cupressales > Cupressaceae > Sequoia > Sequoia sempervirens. Next base: position 305,670,650 of record VDFB02271358.1, read on the forward strand.
TTGAACAAAAGGAGCAGCAGTTAATCAAATGTCTATACTTCTTTTTGATTAATCTTATGGGTTTGAAACATCCTCTATTGTTGAGGAAGGGCAGCTATTTCTCACAGCCAGTAAACGGTCATGTCTGAGCACTAACACTGTTGGTTAGTGTAGGGTAGGGTAGTATTTTCAGTTTTGCTTTCAATAAGTGCCTGCTGGCATGTTTCATTTAGTTTTATTTCACTTTCAATAAGGTGCAGTTGTTGCACATTGGTTTCCAGACTCTATCTTAAACAGAGTTGCAGTAGTTTCTTTTAGTTGGTTTGGTTTGAAGCTAAGTTACAATGTTTTTAGAGGTTAAGAGCAGAGAAGGAATCTATGCCCAATGGATATAATAGGCAATTGGTCTATTGTGTTTAGCAGGCAAACACTCCATAGAGGTCGCCAATTTGTTACCTATTTTTCACTCCAAGCTCAAATAGGTAGAGTTGAATGAGGTTCATCATTTATAGGTACAAATTTTTTTTCATATTTTTGTTGATTGAGTGTTCATTGATCATCATTGAGATCATCTTACATATGTGTCATAAGTTTATTGTGTAAATGTTTAAAATAGAAAATTAAGAAAATTTGCATAATGATACTTTTATTCATTTTGTGAAATGTTGAATCTCGCACAAGCCGCGAGAGTAATTGAGTTTGTTTCTGACAATCAAGAGATGACTACACAATTTTAAAGGACAAACTACACTGCTGAAAATAACATAAGCATAAAAAAGAGAAGCAATTCATCATTGCCTGTAATGATGAATCACTTCGTTGGTGCTTCTAGCCGTCATGCCTCCAAGCAGTTGCAGCCTCACTTCATTGCTCCGTGTACCTGCAAAATCATTAAGGAAATGGTATTAGAGTTATACTCTAAACAATGGTGAATTACTTTCTGCCTTATGCCTATGCTACAGACAGGAATGTAATTTTCATTAAACCAAGCATTCATCAGATAATTGCAAAAGATTGAGAGGAAAGACATAATTCAATGGAAGCTTTCAGCTTCTTTTATTTTGCTAACATGTTTCTTTCAATGTGCAGGAATAGGTTTATCATGTTCGAGTTCATTTCGTCAGATATGTGGAGTAAAATGGGATCCCACAAGGGTTGAGCCCGGCATATCAAAAGGATACACTCTCAAGTTACATACAAGAGTTCATTAACATTGTTAAAATAGTCATTAATAGAGTTGCTGAAATTAAAGGGTAATCATATAAGCAACCTTATTTCAAAGAAATTCAAAAGAATAGTGTGAAGAACTCATCAATTTTGATAATACTTTGTTTAGCTCTGCTTCAAATTTTTACGTTGCATTTTAGTGAAATGAAGAGCCTTTTTACATTTGAAGAGAGACAAAGTATTCATGCATTTGAAGTATTCATAGCTTCAAAAGTATGTAGTAGTTATGCATTCAAGTTCAAGAGACAGCAGAAAACAAAAAGCTTTCATGTTCATCAACTCAAAATACAAGTAACTGAGAAGCAATGTCAGTACTTTGAAAGGTCCAGATTTGAGCAACAATTATCATTAAATAAACAACACTTTGCTATAAATAAGAAAATATTCAAAAGGTGTCATAGGACAACGAACCAAAGTTTTCATCTTTAGCACAAGAATACATTGAAGCTTCAGATTTCTGAGTCATTTAAAATAGAAAATTCAGCCTGTAGAGTTATACAGTGAAAGATTAACAACAAACTAGAAGTTTTTTTTTAAATTTGAGAAAAGCTTGCTTTTAAAACAGAAATCTCAGATTTCTATGGGTTTAAAATCCCCAAATTTAAGAAAAATATGGCTGTAATACATAGAAAATCAAAGTTTTCCATCTGTTATGAGTTCAAGTGAAATGTTTTGCAGAGATCAAAAGGAAATCCTCATGGCGCAGCTTGAAAGTGAAGTTTTTGCAGATTCAAAGAGAGAAAAATGCCCAGATTTGAAAAACGTGAGTGTATTTTAACAGAAAATTGAAGCATTTCATCTTTTGTGAGTTAAAATGCTATGTTTTTGCAGAAAACATAAATTTATGTCCATGGTGCAGCTTACAAGAGTAAAAATATTGTAGATCTAAAGTAGAAAAAGACCAGATTCGATTTTTGCAAGCAAGTTTATTCTTTAGTTTTAAAGAAAATACTTCAAAAGATGTTCATGGTGGTGCAAAAGTGAAGAAAATTTCAGAGATTTTGTATATTCAAAGAAAAAAGACACAGATTCGAAGTTCATAAGCAAAGCTTGTTCAAAAATACTTCCAGATGTTCATGGCAACTTCAAGAAAAGAAGAGAACTTCCAGAAATTCGCACAAATGCAAAAAATAATCAGACTTTTATCTCAAAGTACCTGATGAAAGCTTCTTATTTTCGAATTTGAAAAGTTCTTGCAGCAAGTTCATAGCTCAAGAAGTCAATGGCGGCCAAACAAGATGCAGATTCATGCCCAGTTCACACAAAGATCACAAAAAAATGAGAGAACGCCATTTAAAATAGAAAATCATGTCAAAAATGCTCTCCACATTTTTGGAAAAATGTCTTTTGCTCTTATTTTGACCAAAATAAACCATATTCAAAGTTCAACAATGGTGAAAATCCAGAAAACAACAAGTTCATGGCTAGGGTTTGAGGAGTGGCGACACCCAGCAAAGAGGAGACTTCATAAAAATGCAAAATGAAATGTCTTTGTTTCTTTTTAGGGTTCAAACCCTAATAATTTTGACCTCTTATTCATTCGCCCTATATTCATTTTGATACTTTTGCAAATGATTTTCAATAATCATTGTTTTTTTTATTCTCCATGGTTAAGTGGTCGGCCTTGTCAAATAATAATGAAGTTGGGTGTGAGGTTTTATGGCCGAAAATTTAAATCATTTCCTAATATATGCTGAGTGAAGTGTATAAAGCTATGATAGGAAATTCAATTTTTGCAAAAAGGTTAAACATTTGTTTGTTTGCATTAAATCTTGTAAACTAATTAATTAAATGATATGAAATAAACCATTTAATTAATTTAGTATTTTAAAATGCAAATAAATGAATGTTTTTGAAGCTGAGTTATAACTATTGTTTGAAGATCATAATGTGAAATGAAATAAATTAGCTTTATTTTTCTTTATTCTTATTTGCATAAATAATGTAAATAAATTAATTGAATGATGAAATAAATCATTTAATTAATTTATCATCTAAATGCAAATAAGAACATTATGTAAAGCTAGGACATGTATTTCTCCAGTTCTACATCAGTTTCAACTGAAGATTGATCATGCATGGATTGAGTTCAAGATATTATGGGCAGATTGGTAAAAACGAGGCAGTTTTGCATGCTTTAAGCCACTTTTTCAGGGAGTTGCAGTTCAGTTGGAATAGTGCATGTATCAGTTATGACTTGGCAGTGAGTTTGAGCTTGATTGGACTTATTTTTGCATGGTTTTGGGCCTCCTTTTCAGAGATATTTTCTTCTGCTCGGATTTGGCTTTGGAGTTATCACCCTTTCTTGGAGTTGGACTTTCAGTTCTTTTTGCATGCCTTTTGGAAATGTTTTTGTATATATTGAGAAAGTTAACTATTTTTTGCCAGTTCTTGTTTTCTACCTTTGCCTTCGGCAAAGAAGATCATCTTGCAACTCAGCTTTTAGATTAATATAGCAGTTTTTTTTATAGGTTCAAAGTGTGTAATTGCAAAAGATTCCTTTGAGTTTCAGTACTTTAGAGTTTGCCTTCTAGATTTTGAGCATCGTTTTTGTGAAGAATTTGATCGAAGAATTACTGTGTTTCAGTTCTAAAACCTCTGATTTTTTATGTCTTTTTCACATATTTGTATGCAATTTAGTTTAAGTTCACTGGTTATGCACTGTGCTTATTAATTGGTTAATAAATTTTGTCATGAAAACCTCATTTTCCCTCAATATTGCATTAGATCAAAGCCTCTATTTAAATCATTCAAGTGATTAAATTATTGAATCTAGTTGTGTAGATTAGAGTTTTGAGAAGTTTATTGTGAGTCATAATTATGAGTCATTATCATTTAGGTGCAATCACCTCTCGTAGCTTTAGGATTTCAATTCAAGCAAGCTTTCTATCTTTTTCCCAGCCAAGTCAGTTAGTTTTTAGGAGGTTTTCATCAGGGAACCAGCCCTCTCTGGAGATTGATTCTCAGTTTTAGGCAACCCACAGGCCTGAGAATCATTCCATGTTTCAACAGATTGCTGAATTTGATTATTCAAGCGTTTGGGTGCAATCTGAATTGACAACAGTTTGTTCCTTTTTCCCATCCAGATATCCTACATTTCTTGTCTTAACATCTTAAGTTGTGATGCAACATCATCTTGTGGGTTTGGTGGAGGAACATATGGTGGAAAGGTGGATGAATTGTATGTGGGATTCTGATATGATGAGGTGTTATATGGTGTGTATGGGGGTGTAGGATATTGCGAAGGTGATTGTGGTGGAGGTATATATGTTCCTAGCGTGTTTGGTTTGATGATATTGTGTTGAGGATTATAGTAGAAACCTTGTTGTTGGTGTTGTTGTTGGGCATACTGCTGAGCTAGTAAGGATTTTTCTTGGTGCTATGCTACTAAGGTTGCTTGTTGTTGTTGTTGTGCTACTAGGGCTTGTTGTTGGGCCTACTATTGTTGTTGTGCGACTAAAGCTATTTTTTGAGCTTTTTGTTGTTGTTGTGCTACTAAGGCTGCTTTCTATGCTGCTAAGGTTGCTTGTTGTTGTTGTTGTGCTACTAGGGCTGCTTATTGTTGTTGTAGCTTTTGTTGTGCTTCTAAGGCTACTTGTTGTTGTTGCTACTATTGTTGTGCTGCTAGGGCTACTTGTTATTGTTGTTATTGTTGGAAGACTTGTTGATAAGTTTGTTGTGCTTGTTGCAAGGCTAGAGCATGTTCTTGCAATGTGGGATCAGTTGGTTGTTGGGACATCTATGATGGGTTGATGTTTTGTGTGGGTTGTGGGTTCCCTTGGTTTAACATTCCTTGTAAGATAGTGGATTGAGATGGAGGAATGTAAGTTTGAGGTGCCATTTGATTTTTCATGATGAGGGGGGTCATGGGGAAAGATGATGATGGTGCCATTAGGTATTTCAATAGTAATGGAACATTAGGACATTGAGTCCATTGATTGAAAGGGTTCCTTTGACTAATGTTTTGGGGATTTCCTTGTGTTTGGGATGTGGTCAAGGTATTACCTTGGTTGATGGGGTTCGTGACCAAGGGGTTGTTTTGAGTTGGGTTGGTGATGGATGGGATAGATATGTTTTGGGTAACCAATGGTGTGGATGAACCAATTGGGGGTTTGATAAAGATGTCCCTATTTGCATTAAGGGTTGAATTTACATTAGGGTGTTGACATGCCCTTGTTGGTCTATTTGATACACTTGGTCTATACTACCTGGCATGATGTTGGGAACACTTTTGGTACTTGTGGGGATGGATGAGGATGGGTACCCTCGATATGTTGAGGTAGTCATGGATTCATGAAGTGTAACTGGTTTATGTTGATGTAGAGGATTATCGAGAATGGGGGGAGTGCCAAATGTTGGTGTCTAAGTGGTGGTTTGAGAAGGATTTGTGTTGAGGTTACCCATAATTGTGTTTCTTTAAAATGGAAGAGTATGTCCAAAGTCCTTATCAAGACTAGTTGCAAGACTAGGAGTTGGTGTGTAACTTAACCCTAGTGACAGAGTTGTTTGCATGGTGGATGAAGTCAAGCCTTGTGCCAATGATTGCACAACAAAAGACGAGGAAAGTGGAGCTATGTTTTCTAAGGCTTGATGTTCTTGTTTGTACTCCATGATTTCTTCCTTAGTAAGTCCAAATGGGTTGTTCATAACATCCTTTATCTCATATGACCCTTATGGAGATGAGGGTTGTTGTGATGGGGTGACTTAACTTCTTGGATAAAATTCTTGAGGATTGGGATCACTTGAGGTGAATGTGACTTTGGTTTTCTCCATGATTATCCTATGTTGTGATCTTGTATTTACCATAAATTTTGGGTCACCTATGGGAGAGTTTTGTTGAGATTTGTCATGTTTAAACTCTCTAGTTGACTCAAATCTTGGAAAAAGGGACGTTCTAAGTCATTTTAGAGCGATGATGGTAGTGGGAGATGAAAAGATGAATGATATGTGGAGTGATATTTGCAATCATTTTTGGGACAACACTTTTTGACTTAAGTTTGATTGTTTGATGCTTGGATAGCTGATGTTTATGAACTTGTGAATCTTTAGGGTAGACTTGTGACCTTCATGATAAATGAGTTCAAAGATGATAACTAACTTAACCAAACACATGGAAAATGATTCATTTCACATACAAAGTAGCTAACTTAGGGTTTGGGTTGATAGATGTCTAAGACCAAAGTGTCGGTATTTTTAAAATTTTGCAAAGTTTGGTGAAGTGAAGTTTGGATTTTGATAGGGGTGGATGAAATGTTTGACCCAATGTTGATCTAGAGTGAACCTTTTGTTTTACAAGACCAAGGTAGGGAGAAAGATGCTTGAAACTACAAGTAACTCAATCCAAAAGACCAATGTTGACTTAAATGAGGGGTTCAAATCGGGCATACATGTATGGATCATTCATTGAAAATTTTCTATAAAAATTCCTTGCCAAAATGTTCCTATTGCAGTAGAGACTCCCAAGATGTTTCTTGACGGACTTTTGACTATGATGCCTAAGTTTGAAGTGACAACTTGTAGACCATCTCTTGGGGATTTTGATTTTGCAAGAGATCATTTAGAGAAGCGCAAGAGGATATTTATTTCCATGCAGGAGGGGGTAATATGGGCCTTCCGACCACAATATCAGCTTGTTCCTCTTGTTCATCTAAAATGTATGTTGCGTTTCTCCAATGGGTTGGTGTTTCCTTTGTTTCATAAGTGAAACTCCTCAAACTACTAATTATATCTATTTGTTCTCCCTCAATTAGTTCAAATTTTGGTTGATTGATAGCGAGCATAAGGATTAGTTGTTCAATTAGAGCAATCAGATGCTAAATTGTCATGTGGGCTCAATTTGTCAACTTATATTGCTTAAATGAGTTTCTTGTTGGACTCAAGCAACACTGAGAAGGGGGGTGAATCAGTGTTGAGCAATTTTAAACTTTATTAATCTGTCCTTTCAGTTGCTTAAAACATTCAATCAAAAGAAAGATGCATGAACATGAAACAATAAGCCACAACACCATAACACAAGGATTTTTACATGGAAACCCTATTAGGGGAAAAACCACGGTGGAGGTCAATCCAAAATTTGAGTACTCAAATATAGTGTTTTACAAAATGGGAATGCGCTTGCATTCAGGCACACTGCCTAGAGCTCATTGCTCAAAATAAGGAAGGCACACTACCTTACAAGAGATTTGGATTACACTAAAGGATTGAACTGAGAATATAGCATCTACAAATTCCTAATTATAGTTCCATTTAGGCTCATAGATTAGATTCCAGACCTTCTGTCAAATTCTGCACTTCACTCTACTCTTCCTTAATTCACTTCACAAAACAAATATCCTCTACTACACAAATAAAATCACTCAACTAATCTTCTGATATTTGCACACACATCAAAACATATTGAACTCAAACATATGCACACCAAAATGAATTAATCACTCTCATATATATCCGCTACCAAGAATTCAATTGCTATATGTCAGCTTCAATGAAATAGAAAATATCTTCCAACTGTCGACTCAAATCATGAATAAATTTTAATGCGCATCTGCTAAAGTCAAACATAGCATAGTTAGGACCCCAAAAATACTTTAAACAATTCCATCTTAAACATCTGCAACACCCAACATTCACTTAGTCGGCCTTCATATACTGATAAATAGAAAATCGAACAATCAGATCTCCTAACTTGTACACCAATTGATGTGACAACACAAAAATTGAGAGTAAGAATCATATGCCCAATGACCTTTTCTGAGATCCACAACCAAAATTGATAACCGGGTAATGCAAACTACTTGACAGATTCAAGCTTCAACCGAATACCCTGTTCTTCACTTTGCCTTTTGGTATAGACAAATGCTAACATGTGGACCAGATCAACGACTTCAATTTCCATCAATGACAACACTAGAGGCCATATGCCAACAATCTCCCCCTTAGGAATTGATGGCAACACTTAGTGAAAAATGACTAACTGACAGAACGTTCAAAGCTTCAAAATGCCATAGGTGACAAAACTCAACAAAATTCCCCCTAAGTTTGATAAGGTATTTTTCACTGCTCTCTCTCCCCCTTTGACATCAATGAATTTTATTTTCTTTCTCCCCCTTTGAAGTGTAACCAAAAATTGTGCTAAAATTGATTCAAAAACTTGAAGAAATACAACCACTAATTGAAGATTATTTTGTGCTTCTCCTTCAACTCGAGAAGAAACTTCTTTCATGCTTCCACTGCAATCCTGGTGATTATGATCATGTTGTTATTCTCAGATGTCTAGTTGATAATTTTGGTGAGGGATTTTGGAATGGTGAAGACATCTTCCAATACTTTTCACTTCCTTAGTATCTCAATCAATTGTTCTAGCCTGCATTCAGTTATGTCCTTTACTTTCCAAAAAGTGTCAACAATCCTGTTCCTAGTGTTCTGAAAATTTGTATGCTTAGACTATAGTTCTTGAATTCTTTTCTTGATTGCACCATCAACATCCTGAGACATCTCAAATTTTGACCAATATTGTTCAACTCTATTTCAATTTTTTCCAACTTCTCTTTCTACTTGCCAATTGCATGATGCCATTGAAGACAATAGTTATAATTTTTTTTGTAGTGCTTATGCATTGTCTTAGTTCATTCATGTGATTTTTTAGCTTGGTAAGTGACAATCTATACTAATTCTTTAGGTGTAGAATCACTTCTTCTTCCTTATTCTGAGATTTAGAGTCCATGATTTCCTTGGTACATTCAATCATCTCTTCTGGCAACTTATTCTATAAACTCTCCAATTTGAAATGATTATTGTGCTCAAAATGAGCACTTAAGATCATGTCCTGCTCATGTGAAGGTCTGATAGACCACATGTTCACAATGTTTTGCATTCCATCTTCCTCATGAATAAGCTACATTAGATCTTCCTTGGTTAGATCACCTTCTTCTTCACTTCCTTCTGCCATTGCCTTTTCTTGTTCTAGTTTAGTTGTTTTCAATTCTTTTCCAAGGGTGTCCTTAGATTCCTCATCTGGTATGCCCACAATCACTTTTTTCTTTTCCCTTCCCTTCAAATTTTAGAGTCTTGCATGTTGGTGGAGTACAAACAACAATTTCCTTTATTCTTCTCTTCTTTCTCTCCATCTCACTGGAGGAGGAACCAACTTCAAGTCCTCTTACTAGAATGGAAACACTAGTTGAACCAAACTTTCTTAGCAAACCCTTAAAGAAACTTTCATATACTTGATCATATTTTCCAAATTGTTAGAGTATATGTAAATCTGCTTGCAAACTGGTTCACTCTCTTCCCATGTTACATTGTTGTTCAGGGGTAAACAATTCAAAAAATAAATCACAAGGCATATAACCAAAGTACCAAACCTAAAAGGGTAACTTGTCTCCTTTGGCAATTGTGCGTTCTCCATCAGTTGATCTTTCAACAATCTACAACGATCAAAATCCTGATCTTCCATTATCATCTTGTGTGAAATATAAACTACACCTGCCAAAGTAGCACCTTCTCTATTTCTGAAAAAGGTTTTGTAAGATATTCCATGTGCAATGTACCTTGTCATTGAATCCTTAATTGTGGATATTATTAATTCCTTTTGGTCTCTAGTTACTCCAGTTAGGGTTTCAACTTCTTTATTTTGGATTGATTTCTTCCTTGGTACTTCCCCAACCTTTCATAATCCAGTTACAGCTGCGATCACTTCTTTCGAGATATGGTAGGGTTTATCCACAGTTAGAATATCATCATTCAATCTGTTTAGAATGAACTCAATGATTTCTGCATTTCTGAAATAAGGAAATTCACTCCAAATATCCAAACTTTTGTGTTTTACTTCATTCAACCATTTCAATTCATTGTTCGACAACATGTTTCTTTCGGCTCTAATCTTCTTGTTGCTATACTCATCTAATTTTACCATTCCTTTGAATTATTCCATTTTACCTTCTGTACACATGACTTAAAAATACCAAAGAAATTCTTCAACCACACACTAAATTTCTCAATACAATCGAAATACCTGATGGATTAGGGTTTCACCATCGAATTCTCTTTACACTTTCAAAATTATGATGCAAAGTGCTCTCCTTCTTTTCTTCGACACAAAGTGGAAAATGAGGGTTTCAACTCCCTTTTTATATCTCACACACCTAACTTTTATTGTAATAAATACTTTTGCCCTAACTTATCCAGATACCCTATTTTCTTAGTTGTCAACAAATTTTTTTTTGTGAACCTTTAACTCAGCATAATATCCTTTCCAACTAATTCCATAGCATTTTTAGATCAATAGTGCAACCACTGCAATCATCCAAATCCTGGTGTCAATTACCGACAGGTGATTTGAAGGATTTTTCTCGACAACTCCCCCTAGGCCAAAGGCCTAAGACTAATTCTTAGAAAGACTACTAGAAGCAGGTTTTGGTGCTGGCTCATTTCATGCAATAGAGGAACTCTTCTTCACCCATGTATTCTTCATTTGATCTCTTATTTCATCCACAGTCACTTTCCCTTTTCTTTTATCATTTCTCTGCATATTTTTGTCTTTGTATACCGGACCTCTTCTATCCATATTCTTGTTTCTGCATAATCTTGCAATGTGACCATATTTCTTGCAATTGAAACACACAACATTTCCTTGTCCAGACCAGTCATTCCATTGATTTCTTCTTGATTTACATTGATTTGCAATATGCCCAAATCTTCCATAGGTATAATATTCCACATTCCTTCTACTAACAGAGTTGTTTGACACATTTCTACATTCAATTGACTTATGACCAAATTTATTGCAATTGAAGCACTAACCGCACTGAGCAGCCATATGACCAAATTTATTGCAGGAAAAATAGTATCCATTAAAAATTTGAGCATTAGGTTGTCTTACTGAATTCCTTTTTTCTTTGTCCATCAAATTTCCTTGCTTGAAATTCCTTTGTCCAAATCTGAAACTTTCTCCTTTTTCATAACCAAGACCTCGCTTATCATTTGCATTCTTCTACCCTTGAGTCAGCTCATCAAGCTTAACATAGCTGATCTTGAACTTCTCCTTGTATTCATTTACAGTAGCTAGTTCATTTCTAAGAATAACAATCTATTTTTCAAGCTCTTCTTCATTGTCTCTAGATTGATGCAGTTCCATTTCCAACTGAATGAATTCTCCATTTATTCTACTGCATTCATCAAATATTGCTTTTAGGGACTAGGAAAGATTCTACTCTTTCTTCTTTCTATCTTCAATCTCCTTAGTCAGTTTTATCATCATAGATTCCATCTTATGCTTTAGGGTAGCATTGTCTCTGGCAAGCTTTTCACATTCTTCAATTATTTCCTTCAAGGTTTGATTCAGATGATCATCATCCATCCTTTTTCTTTCTTCAATAATTTTTCTCTCTTTTTTCTTTATCTGATCACAGAGGTCCTTTCTCCTTTCCCTAGATTTAATAACTTGATCCTTCAACTTTTGAATGAATTTCTCTGCATCCTTAAGATTTCCTTTCAATTCTTGGACTTCTTCCTTAGACTAATCAAGATCATCAAGTGCCACCACAAGTTGTTGCTGAAGACTACCAGAGTCCATTAAATTCCAAGATCTACCTCAAAGCCATTAAATTTTTTCCAAGGAACTCAGCTCTGATACCAATTTTTGGACTCAAGCAACACTAAGAGGGGGGGTGAATTAGTGTTGAGCAATTTTAAACATTATTAATCTGTCCTTTCAGGTGCTTAAAACATTCAATCAAAAGAAAGATGCATGAACATGAAACAATAAGCCAAAACACCATAACACAAGGATTTTTATGTGGAAACCCTGTTAGGGGAAACACCACAGTGGAGGTCAATCCACAATTTGAGTACTCAAATATAGTGTTTTAAAAAATGGGAATGCACTTGCATTCAGGAACAATGCCTAGAGCTCATTGCTCAAAATAAGGAAGGCTCACTGCCTTACAAGAGATTTGGATTACACTGAAGGATTGAACTAAGAAGATAGCATCTACAAATGCCTGATTACAATTTTGGTTAGGCTCATAGATCAGATTTTGGACCTTCTGTCAGATTCTGCACTTCACTCTGCTCTTCCTTAATTCACTTCACCAAAAAAATATCCTCTTTTGCACAAATAAAATCACTCAACTGATCTTTTGATATCCTCACACACATCAACACATATCAAACTCACACATATGCACACCAAAATGAATTAATCAATCTCATATATATCCACTACTAAGAATTCAATCGCTATATGTCAGCTTCAATGAAATAGAAAATATCTTCCAACTGTCAGCTCAAATCATGAATAACTTTTAATGTGAATCTACCAAAGTTGGCCATAGCATAGTTAGGACCCAAAACAAAATATTCAAACACAAAAATACTTTAAACAATTCCATCTTAAACATCCACAACACCCAACATTTGCTTAGTTGGCCTTCATTTATTGATAAACAAAAAATAAAACAACTAGATCTCCTAACTTGTACACCAATTGATGCAACATCAAAAAACTTGAGAGTAAGACATTTCATATGCCAAATAACCTTTCCTAAGATCTACAACCAAAACTGATAATTTCATAATGCAAACTACTTAACAGATTCAAGCTTCAATCGGATACCCTGTTCTTCACTCTACCTTCCAATATAGACAAATGCTGACATGTGGACTGGATCAATGAATTCATTTTCCATCAATGACAACACTAGAAGCCATATGCCAACATTTATTTTTACCATAAACACTTTGTCTTGCTTAAGTTTCAAACTAAATTTCTATGTCAACAACAAAATTCATTCCACAAAGTCCATTTTGTGAAAAGGATGAAGTTAGGGGCATAGTTACCTAGGTTAACTTTTGGAAGTATGGATTGAGATGTAAACTAAAATATTTAGAAGTCTATAAGAATAAATCCTTAGGAAAAGCATCAATATCAAGGTTTTGTCAAAGGGTATCCATACTTAGACAAAAGGGTTTGAAATTTTGAAAATACTTCTTGATGTTTGTTTGCAATTGTTTTGGAACCAAGCAAGTGTTAAACTAACTCACAAGCATTTACAATCCTAGATAAAGTGGGTATGTATTTCTTAGTGGGATTACCATCATAGGAAGAGATGATTAATCCATGAAGATGAAATGGAAAAATAGGCTATGTAAAGGAAATGTAACGTCTTGACATGCCAAGCAAAGGATTCCCTTCCCCATTTTCTTTATTTCCTTAATAAAAAACTGGACATGGTAAGTAACTTCTTGGAGTGGTGCTACTCCAATGCACTACTTTAAAATATATTTCAGATTTGGACTTGGTTAGACACTATAAAAAAGGATTTTAATGACCATATTATTGATAAACTAGTGCCATACACATGATGATTCACTCAATTAAGAGGCCTCCCATCCCTTAGAAATATCTAAGGGTTTTAACACATCAAAAGGATACTAAGGGAGACATTCATCGGTATGGGACAACCAAAACCAGTCAGTTAATGACTTTAGTCACAACCAATTATTTATATAGCAAACCAAAATGAAAGCACCACTTGGGTTGTTCCCTCTCACAAGTTGGGAGGAAGGCCCTCTAAAGGCAACACATGTTTGAAGCATAAAATGCTTTTCGTCACCTAAGATTGCCAATAGGAACAAGGGGAGAGGATAATTTCTTCCAAGAAGAAAATCTATATTGGTTACACACAACAAGCATACTTAATCAAGTCAAACACATGTTCATTTTAATCCATCATAACAAAATGAGTTTGTTTTAAGCACCAATTTGAGGTGTTGGGATTTTATTGTTCAATCTTGAACCAACAAGCATAATGATTTGAGGGTTTAGTTTTAACCAATTTGAATGTTCATTTTAAACCCAAAGGAATTTGGTCCTAAAATGTGAAATAAAAGCATCATAAATGGGTTATAATTGCCCGATAAGTTTCAAAACACTTGTTACAATTATATTTAAATGGTAATATGCTCCTTCATTTTGAATTTTATTGTACAAACCTACAAAAAAATTTAGCCTAAAAAACCAAAATGAGAAGTCAGTGACATGTTAGCGATCAGATAAAGTAAAATATTAAAGCACATGTCAAAATTTAAGTTCAATTTTTTGTTTACTAGTAAATCATGGTGCTGAATTCAATTGTGTCACTTGAATTCATCAATAGTGTTGTTGTATCGAGGTTGTGTTGTTGTATTAAAAAATTGAAAGTGCCACTCTGTAGTAAACAGTGACATCAAATGTGTCACTATATCAATTATGTCCCTATACTAAAATTCATTCAACACTAAAAAAAATAGCTTAACGTCACTATTTAAATGTGCGTTGACAAAATTTAAGATGTGTTGCTAAATTAAATATGTGTTGTTTTTTTAAATATCAAATGCGCTAATGTATAGCGATGTGTCCAAGGTGCGTTGGTGATTTATTAATAGCGTTCGTTGAACTTGAAAACACAAGCAAATGAAAATTTAACAAGAAATTTGTCAAATTGATTAATTCATGCCCTCTTTCTAGCACCAAAATGTGTCTGATGAATGTAGTATAGGCCAACTACACTTGACCCATGAGGATTCGAAGTATAATTGAGCCACTATGCATCAGTCCCAATAAGGTCATCCAATATAAGCTATACTAAGAATCCATTAAAACTAACATATTAAATCATGAAAGCTTCAAAAACACCTATTCTAATCCATTGAAACTTATCCTATTGGGGGAGTGGTGTCACATTGATGTGGAATGGCAACCCTTTCCCAATCCCGTGTGTAGACACCCAAAATTGTCCATGTCATAACATTACCTAGTCGATACATGACCTTGTAAGACATATTGTAATATTTTACCCCTAGGTCATTACATTATCCCACTTATCCCATTTATTCCACTTAATCACCTTCCCGATTAATTAAACAAATCTTATTTATTTAATTAATTCCCCTTCACATACCTCAAAATAATTCAAACTAAATATTTGAATTAATTCCTCACTTATTAAGGGGCGGGGGCCCTAGCTCGGTTGCCTAAGTAATTCCGTTGCGGCTCTGCTGGTCACGAGTTCTAGTCTCCCCCGTCCTGTGGTACCGGAGGGCGTGTCGCGCCAGCGCCGCCGGTCACGTTAAAAGTTTACCAGGCGCACTGCAGTTTATAGGGGGTTGTGCTACCTGATTCCTATAGTCTAAAAAAAAAATAAAAATAAAAATTCCTCACTTATTACCACATTGCAACATGTGTCACATGACTAAAACTCTTCACATGCACAAATAATTTAAATAATTTATTATTTAAATTATGAGATTCCCACTCACATCCTATTTTTAGACCCATCCAATGTGCATCATAGGCATCTTTTCCTCCAAAATAAATAAAAGAATCCCACATATTCCCTCACATTCTAATTTTAGCCTCATGTCATAACCCACTTAATGTGCATCATAGGCACTAAAATCAACTTTTAATCCTAGCCATACACATCACATAATTGACTTTTAATCTTGGCCATCGAATCAAATCAGCTCTTGCCTATAAATCTAGCCTCACACAGTCCATTTGGGTGAATCTTCTTCTAGTATCATCACTTTGGCAAAATTTCCTCTAATTTTCTCATCTATCTATTTATTTTCCCTCTATCATCTCCATCTTATCGTTATGTTGTGAAAATGAGAAATCAACATCAACATATCAAATCATTCAACTCTTCGAAGTCTTGCATTCACATGCAAGGTTGAGAAGAGCAATAGAGATAAATCAAATCTAGCTTGGAGATCAATTTGCGTTGTTTTCTTGTTTTCATTTCATGCTAGTTTGTGCTCTATTGTGCTTGTTAGGGTTTCATTATAATTTTTTCATGCATTTTCCCTAAGATAATTTTCCTTAACTACATCATGGATAAATGAGCTTGTTTCAATTGATTCTATTGAAGAGAATTGATGAAACTGATGAAAGATGTGTGATAAAACATGATTTAAATGCTAAATTAACATGATGAATGATAAGATGATCAACATGGGTGTATGCAAATCTATTCTAAATGTATGCAAGCTTCAAAATATTGAAACCCTAATTACAAAATATGCTAAATGTATGCACATATGTTATTATGGAAGCCATTAATGGATGCTCTAAGATAATGATGCAATTAAATTAAGCTAAAATTATGCTAAATAAGTGTTAAATATGAGTGCAAGTGAAAGTGATTTTAACAACATAAGTTTGCTCTTAAAAAGATGGATCCATTTGTCTCCAAATAGTGACTTATTTATAGGACAAATGAGAAATGAAGGGTTAAGATTAAAATAGTTAATCAATGGTCAAAATAGGAGGAAAGATGAAACATGGATCATGGATTCTCATCAATGGATGAGAATCAATGATCACATGGATTGAGAAAAGAAACAAGGTTTCATATTCTTCCAAACAAACACACTTTCAAAACTTGCACAAGAAGTCTAGTTGAAAGTTTGTTGTAAGGAGGAATATTCCTTTTTTCAAATGAATGAAGAAAGAGAATATTATCATAGGTGAGGAAAATTAGATATTTAGTTAATTTAAACCAAATTAAATTGTGAAAAGGGGAAGGAATATTCCATGGGAGTATTCTTTTTGGAGGAATGTGCAAAAGAGGAATATTCCCTTGCGAGTGGGAAGATGGGGATAATTAGTAATTTGATAATTAAATAAAGTTTCAATTATGAAAATTAGGAGAATTAGATGATATTCATTAAATAATTTATTTATTTAATGAAAAGGGTAAGTGATATGATATTTAATTAAATAACTTAGGGTTATTTAATTAAATAATAGGAATTAGGGATTTAAATTAAATAATTTAATTTATTCAATTTAATAGGATGAAGGGTTAGCATGAAAGGGGTGAATGAACCTAATTAGATTAATTAGGTTAATAGATGAAAATGACATAATTAATTAAATAGCTAGGATAATTTAATCAATTAAGCAAAAAGAGGATGAGTTTTAGGATGAAATGGTGTTATTATATCCAATTTGAGTGCATGATATCATTCAAGACATTTTTAAGTGTCTATAAGAATATATCGAACATCAAGGACAAGGATAATGGATGTGGGGATTATAATATAAAGAATGATAATTTTGTGCTTGGAGAGTTACCTCTTTCCCTTAAATCTCACAGGAAACCCCAACCTATCAACAAAGTAACTAAAATAATGAAGGTAGCCTCTACCACCTTCACCAAGTGGGAAGACTTGAACAAAGAGGTCATCGATGAAGAAGATGTATCTAAATTTCTATATCAAGATAACCTACCCATGCCCATTCTTCCAATGGAAGATGATAAAAAACAATTATAGCTAATGATGGGATGGGGATATAACAAGAATGAAAAGATGGGGTAGATCAACAATGATTTGCTAGAACCCCACTCCTTATAAACGTCCAAGGAATCTTGGTTTAAGATGTACAACTAGCAAGGTGACCCTTCTTGGAAAAGATACTAATAAATGGGTTGAGGCTTCCTCTTGGTTACATATATCACATGATACTACCCTTGATTGCTTTTCCCTTGACGTTGGTAACTTGTTTGAGGATACCTCCATTTTCATGATAACCACATCATCCTTTACCCCAAAAAGCCAAATATTTGAATTGAAGCTAGTATACCCCCAACTAATCAACTAGGACCAACAAGGACCACCAATTCTAGATGTGTTTGAAAATGATGAAGTGATCTCTGAATTTATGGGACTCTATGATAACTTTCCATGTGGGGATCATAAAGCATGGTTTAACATAGAGCTAGATACACAGGCGTACTATGGGGGGATGATTGAATCCCTCAGTCACAAAATAAATGAAATGAGATTAATGTGTAGATATTTAAGTGAAAACCACACTGTGGCACTTTTTCATCACAAAATAATAAAAAGAAAGGACTCTTCTGACAGTGAAAACCTCTCAGAGGTATTGAAGGATGAGGGATTCAATCTTTCCCTTAGTGCAATGCATCAAAATAAATCAACAATATTGGCAAAGAAAGATACTCTAGTGAATGTGGGGACGAAAGAGGCACCTAAGATAACCTTCTATGCAAAATTATTGTTACATGAAGAGAAGACAAACTTAGGAATGCTCCTAAAGGAGCGAAGGGAAAACATTGCATGGTCCTACACAAATATGCCTAGACTCAATCCTAAAGTGGTTGTACACTACCTAGCAATTTATCTTGAAGAAAAACTAGTAAAATAGAAATTGAGAAAGATGCACCCTCACTAGTTAAACTAGAATTTTAGAATCTCCTTGATGTCAAATTTATCTGACCAATAGACTATCCTGAGTGGGTTTCCAACCTAGTGTTAGTCTCCAAATCCACTAGGGGACCAGAATATGCATTGACTTCAGGGACTTGAATAAATCACGTCTAAAAGATGACTTTCCTCTTCTAAACATCAATATCATTTTCAATTTAATTGTTGGACATGAAATGTTATCACTTATGGACATATTTTTAGGCTACAATCAAATCATGATTGCTAAGGAGGACCAACATAAAACAACATTCATGTGTCTGTGGGGAACATACTGCTGGAATATGATGTTGTTTGGGTTAAAGAATGATGGAGCAACCTATCAGAGGGTGATGACCCTAATCTTTCATGACATGATACACAAAACTATTGAAGACTATGTGGATGATATTCTAGCTAAATGAAAAAAAAGAAAAGGGAATATAGAGATACTAGGACCAATCTTCGATAGGCTCGAAGAATACAAGGTATGACTAAATACGAAAAAAAATGGTGTCTTTCTGGTTACATCAGGCAAGATCCTTGGGTACATAGTCTCAAAAAGAGGGATTGAGATAGATCCAGCCAAGGTAAAAGCAATTTTAGACATGGAGCCACCACAAACATTAAAATAGATGCAAGGTCTACAACGAAGGTTACAATCTATCACGAGATTCATAGTGCAACTGTCAGACAAGATCCACCCCTTCTCTCACCTTCTCCATAAAGGAATAACATACAAGTGGGATGAGAAATGTGATAAAGCCTTCCAAAAAATCAAGGATTATCTATTGACACTTCCTGTTCTCATGCCACCAATACCGAACAAGTCTATGATTTTGTACATCTTGGCCTTATCAGTAGCATTAGGTGCTCTTCTTTCCAAACACGATGAAATAGGAAAGGAAAGAGAAATATACTATATCAGTAGGAATTTGGTAGGATATGAAATAAATTATTCACCCATCGAGAAAGTATGCCTAGTAGTGGTCTTTGCTTTACAAATATTCAGACAGTATATGCTTTCACATCAAATCAAGCTCATTGCTAAGATCAAACCATTAAAATATCCATTGTCTAAAGCAACTCTCACTAGGTGAATGGCTAAGTGGGTGATGATCTTAACAAAGTTTGAAATAGAGTATGTGGAGTGGAAGGCTATTAAGGGATAGGTAATTGTAGACCAACTGGCATCTAGGCACCCATCTATGCAAAGAATCCATTGGTATTCGAATTTCATGATGAGTCAGCGTTTCTCCTCAATATAGCGGATTAGTGGAAAATGTAATTTGATGGATCATACACCCAACACGGATTAGGTGTAGGAATTATCTTTATCACCCCACAAGGTGATTGTATCCCCAAATCATACCAACTATCCTTTCCATGCACCAACAACATTATCGAGTATGAAGCTCTCATAACAAGGTTAAGAATAGTAGTCCAATTCTAGATATAGGAGTTAAAGGTCTATAAGGATTCACAGCTGATTGTTAATCAAGTCAATAATGATTATTAGACCAATGATGATAAACTCACTCATTACAAGAAGATGGTAGAAATTCTTAAGGATTTCTTCATCGATATAACATTTGAGTAGATACTTGTGTTAGCAATTGAGTAGTTGATGCCATGTAAACCATTGGGTGTTTATTAGACATGTCACACAACATTCTTCAATGTGAATTCCTTGTGGAGAAGCTTCTCCTAATGGCTTTTGAAATACATGAATTAGAATTTTTGTGTGAAATCATTGGTCTTGGTTCCCCATGGTATCATGACATCATCGCCTACCTAATTACAGGTATCCTTCCCACTAACATTACCACAAACCTTAAGAAAGCCTTTGTTAAGAAAGAATCCTGATTTGTCATCCTAGATGATACCTTATATCGACAAAGTATCGAGGGGACATTATTACGATGTCTCAACCAAGAGGAAGCTTTGATCACATTAACAAAAGTACACAAAGGAATTTGTAATTCCCATTCTAGTGGTATGACCTTATCTAAGAAACTATTGAGGATGGGGTATTACTAGCCAACCATGGAATGAGAGGCTCATTAGTTTGTGAAGAAGTGTATGTAGTGCCAATAGCATGGGGAACTTATCCATGCTCCAGATCAAGAACTTCAAATGATTGTTACACCTTTTCCTTTCTCATAGTGGGGACTTGATCTCATAGGAAAGATACCCCCACCTCGTCTAATGGTCAAAAACTCATCATCATGGCCACTAAGTACTCTACAAAGTGGGTGGAAGCTATCCCTATGACTTACATCATGGGGAAACAAATCTCCAACATTATCTTGAACTACCTTATTTTCCACTACGGTGTTCCATAAGCCCTTATCTTATATAATGAGACTACCTTTCAAAAATCAGGATGTACAAGAGCTATGCCAATAATTCAATATCCAACACTGGTTCTCTACTCCCTATTACCCCTAAGGTAATGGTCAAGTTGAGGCATCTAATAAAACCATTCTTAAAATCTTCAAGAAGATGGTCAATGAAGTTGGCCATGACTAACATTTGCAACTAAATCCTACCTTATGGGACTATAGAACCAGTATGATCCACACACCTAAAGGTACAAACCAATTTTCTCTAGTCTAGGGATCTAAATCCATCCTACCCATTGAGGTTGAGTTCCCTTCACTAAGAGTGTCACTGCAAAATCTAATTACTTATGAAGAATACAGGGTTTCTCAGTTGAACATGTTAGAGTTCCTGGATGAGCATCATCTTGATGCCTTGAATAATTTGCAAGCATACCAAAACTGATTGAAATGGATCTATAACAAGAAAACGAAGAGTTGGTCCTTCCAGGTGGGAAATCTTGTATGCAAGCAAAATTAGAAGAACATGTCAGATCAGGATAGAAAAGTGAAGTTTGAGCCTAATTGGTTAGGGCCATTTGTTGTCATAACAAGCTATTATTAGAAGCCTATCATTTATCAACACCTGAAGGAGAACCCTTATAAGATCCCATTGACAGTTTGCATCTTAAAAAAATTTATGCCTAGGATTGAAGGGTGTAACTCTAAAAAATACAAAAAGTTTAAAAAATAACAAAAATTCAAAAAAAAAACAAAAAGAATTGAAAATAGTAAATAAAAAAATCATGCTCTATTGAAAATCACTTCGGTGGTGCTTTGGGAAAGTACCTTGGTGAAAACCTAGAAAATAGGCACCTTGTGTAAATAAGCACTCTCCATCCATCACTAGCTCTTTGGGCTTATCCTTCTTCGCCATCTATCCCATCCATATGTCGCATCACTAATCCTATTTATTCCATCACCTATCTGCATTCATATCATAGCTAGATTTTATGTAAGTATCATAGTCCCCTTTAGTACTACCTGACACATTCCTAAGGTAAATTTTTCCTACCTATATCAAGGTAATCTATCACATCACACTAGGGGAAATTTGTTTATGCTTGCATTAGATTGGGTTCTTGTATATCTTAAGGTTATTCAAAATCTCTCAAAAAATCCCAAAACATTTAAAAACCTCATCAACATCCAAAAACACTTACAAAATCCAAAAAAATCCAAAAAAGCTTGAAATTTTGTAAAGTCAAAATCCAAAACATCCAAAACACATCAAAAAAATAAAAAACATTACCTTGTTGAACTACAAGTCTCTGAACTTGAACATGGGAAAAGCCATCACTAATGTGCCCCTGAGACGTATTAGTTCAGTCCTTTAAGAGTCTATCATAATCAACTAGCCTCAACCCACCAAGTGTTCATATCTCATCAATAAATGGTTACCGATCAAAGTCAATCCAACTATGTGGTATCTACATGTATAACATAGGAAAGGCTAATCTTTGAGCCCCTGAGGCCCTAGATTATTCCCTTTTAGGTCTTGATCAAAACTTAGAAAACACAAAAACTGTAACACCCATCATGCAAACCCCAAAGGACAACTACTAGCACAATTTTTTATTTTTTTTAAATTACAAAGTAAACATATTAAGTCATCATATAAAATACCATTATACATTATTACATTGCTTGATACACTTTCAAACATCTAAGTCCTTTGGGGCACACAAGGTTACATCGCTTAAAACTAGCCCATAACGAAAGATAAATATAAAGTCAAATAACTTAACTAACTTTCACATCCATCATAGTCATTACATTAGATCATTTGCAAGAGATAACCATAATGAACAAGATTAACTCCTCTAAACATCCATACATACAAATGCATAAATATAAATACATCACATGTTACAAACCATAATGAATCTCATAGGTCATAAACGATTACAAAGGTACATTTACATTACATCAACTTTTAGTACATTACATGGTTCATAAACATGAGTTTACATCATAATGTCCCATACATGTGGGAATGATACATGAATACAAAATAATATCTGAAATACATTATGAACATCTGGATACAAGAGAACTCTAGCTTTAGCTCCATCTGGATGGCACTGTATAGAACTAATGATGATGGGGAACCCAATGGGGTGCGGATCACGTTCCACCCGACCATATGGGTTTTAGAAAAAACCCACCCCCCTATGCTCGGAGATGACAAGGAAGTAACCTCAACCAAGGATGCCAACAAGACTAAACTCCAATAACAACAACATGATAGTACATAGATCATAACAAAAACATCCAAGAAACCAACCACAACAACACAAAACCATTAAACACATCATCAATAAATCACAAGGCAACAACCCATAAACTACTTCCAGAGGCTCGCAAGCAAACAAAGCATAAGGGAAACTAGAGGAGAGTATCATCACATAGTCCTACATGGGTTATCCTGGCCCTTCCTCTAGGCACCGGCTGATCTAGGTTGCCTGAGGCACCGGCCCCCATCTATGGTTATCCTAGCCCTTCCTCCTACTTGAGGTGTTGACCCCATAGGGTGACTCATGCAGAGCAATTAACCTCTCACGAGTACAAGGTAATGACCTTTCCAACCATGGCCTTCTCAGTCCACCATTAGTCTATGAAAGCCCTAATGGATAGATGAGGTATCCATATTTAACTTATTAATGTTATTACTACCCATCCCCCCTAAATTCTTTAATTAAGTTTTCACTTTTTAATCTAACTCTTGCATGGGTTATCCTAGCCCTTCCTCCTATCTGAGGCACCGGCCCCCATGAAGAGCCACTCTCCCTAGAGACCCGAAACATAACCAAAACCAAGGATTGTACCAACATAGAACAAAACATCCAATATCAACTGAAATACACAGGCAAGGCATTACCCATCCTACCAAAATCACAATACAAAATTCCTATTTACACGATACAATCCTTCTGAAACCACGATGCCAAACAACTTGCCACAATAAAGCAAATAAAAAATAAAACATCAACTAACAATTATCTCAAGCCTCTAGAAGACTAAAGTTCACAACAACCTTAAGTGGGTTCCTAAGGCATACTAGGTTCCCACATTAGTTGAGGCCAAAACAATAACACAACAACAATAAGGAAGCGAAAACAAATTTACAAGAATCTAAAATACAAGTTAACATAATAACTTCCACACATTTGTTATTACAAAACAGACCCCTAAGTACAACAATTCATTTTATTTCATTTACAACTAATCAATATGACCAATCTCCATTTTCCATGATATAATTTTGAAATAAAGCCTTGATAATAATTCTATTATATAATTTTCCTTTTTCCATTAATAAATTATAGTCACATATATGATTTCAAAATTACAAAAGAAATCAATATATTTATTTATATATATATATATATTTTCATATATATATATTCTATTTATTTCCTTTTGTTAAATAATTCTGCAAAGATTGAGGTATTTAAATACTACTATGTATATATATTTATATACATATATATATATATATATTATAAAATATAACTATAAGTTTAAAGCCCCCATTATATAGTAGTGTGTGTAGTACAAAGGACTGCACACAACAGTTCGTTGGACTACTGTGGCAGTCACTTTTGACTACGATGCAACCAACAT
Source organism: Sequoia sempervirens (assembly GCA_007258455.2). NCBI lineage: Eukaryota > Viridiplantae > Streptophyta > Pinopsida > Cupressales > Cupressaceae > Sequoia > Sequoia sempervirens. The sequence continues at coordinate 305,695,117 of VDFB02271358.1, forward strand.
TAATGCATAAGACTGGGGAGGGGGGTATGGCCAAAGCATACCCTCTCCCAAAGGACAGATTTTGATGCCGGAAAAGACACAAAGCTTGACCTTTTAAAATTTTGAAATACTAATATAATATATATATATATATATTGCCAAGAACCTTTTTTCTGTAGAATAGATAAATATATTTATTTATATATATAATATATATATATATATACATATATATATCCACAAGTATATATATATATACATATATATGAGTATATATATCCATTTATTCCAGAGAGGAATTAAATTTCTCATAAACAAAATTTGCAAACGTACAAAATAATTCCAGAGACTCCAAACAGTAATTTCTTTTACAAAGTAACATGTTTGCCATTATTGATTTAATAAGCAAGATTAAAGATCAATAACATAAAAAAAAAAACCTGGAGTCTTGCGCTTGCAGAGTTGTTGATGAAATCCCTCTTTTGATTTCCACTCGGCTCTTCGAAAATCTCCCTTTTCTTCTACTACACTGCTTCACCAGTTTCTTCAATCTAATTTTCTGTAAACTAATTTTCTATTTAAAATGCCCTTTTTCGGAGATAATCAAATAAGAAGGAAATTTTTACAGAACTAAGTATTTTTTTTTTGAAGCTTCAGTAAAATTTTCCCGTGCATAAACTTCTTCTTTTTCCTATTAAATAAAAATATCCTCTTCTATTTTCAAAAACCCAAAAATTAGAATGAAAAGGAAATTTTCTATTTCTTCACCAGTTTTTAACCAAAATCTGAACATTCATTGGTCCTTTTTAATCTTCTCTTGATTTTTCTATTCGAACTAAAATCTTTAATTTTAATTTCTATTTTGCTAATTTTCCACTCACAGTTGACACATTTTAAAACATTTAAATATTTTATTCTATTAATTATTCTCAACCTACTATTTTCATTAAATTATCCAAATGAGAATTTTTAAATAATATTATTTACACTATCAATTTATTTATCTTTAATTAATTACATAGCTTTTAATTTAATACTTTTAATAAAGCTATTCCAATATTTATTTTTAATCTTTTAATTGTTTGAATTACATCATACTATTATTCCACCCAATGCATCACAACACCAACAGTAAATAAATAACACAAATACACTCACAAAAGACAACTATCATATAATATAGAAATAACCAAAGTCAAAGACGCACAATACCACTAGACACATGATGGATTGACAGACTTGGGATGGGGCGACTTCCTTGTCATCTTTGTTTCAACATCATGCCTGTTGGGATAATTTAATGCTCGCCCTATCCTGCCAAAGCAGATGGAATAATCAAGGGATTTCATCCATGGTTGTGCGATATAATTTGACCTCCTTAAGGCATAAAGAAGAAAAATGGATTCTTGACAAATTTAGTAGCTACCTATACTCAGGTAAACATACGTGCATCAAGGCAGAAATTGAAAACTATGACAAATTGTGACTATGCAGTTGAAAATAAAGGGTGCAAACAGTGAAGGTTATCGACATGATGAGTAATAAGGGGGCATCAAATTTAAGATACAATAAGGACCATGATATGCTTAATAAAATCAAATAATACTGTAGAGTATCGTAGTTATGACACAAAAGAATAGGACACCAAAATCGAATACCAGGCTCAATATACATTCTTGAATGCAACCATACTACCAAGATGGAGTCTTCACAATAAGTTGAAGGGTTAACTATTGATGCCAAACTAACATATAATGATCTTTAGACTATAAGTAGTGAGCCAGAAAAGAAAGGAAAGAAGGGCACACCAAAGCTTAGAGACTTTCAAACAAATGCCAATGGCAATAAGACTAGAGTATCAAATTCTATAATGGAGTACAAAGTTCAACATTGAACATCATGCAGTAAAATAAGTAATCAATCATTTGCAACCACAAATAGAAAGAGAAAATTACTATTGCATAAAATGGGTAAAGGAATGAAGAAGCTTAACTATCTGGAATTCACCAACTATGATAGGACATAACACATTAGTGTCAATAGTTCAAACTTCATCTTAACCTCAAAATACTATAAAATCCTAGCATGATTATTCACACAAGTATATATTTTTGTTTAACTTCTCCATTTACACACCAAAATTTTTACTTTATTCACTTTTCAGCACAAGTTCCTACACATTTACAACCAAAGGGCCAAGATTCCACACCAAAAATTTCAAGAAAAAACCACTCTTTATTTCATAACACAATCATTATAATAGAGTATCACTCATTCTAGTTATTCATACTGTCAACCAATTCAAACAAAAGGGTGCACCTGCACCAATAGAAAATTATAGTATCAAGTACATTATTAAAAAGGGTTCACAAAGCAAAGGTGCCTACTCGTGATCCCCTAGAGGACACTCTTTCGGGTCCTCATCTGAGTCCCTCATGGCTGTTTTAGAGGAGGGGTGATGTGCTTGTAGGAATTCTACCTCCTCTTTTGTCAGCTTGGGGGCATGGACTCCACACCCCAATGACCAGCCTCAAACTATTGATGGTTTCTTTGTCCTAGTAACAAGTTTAGATTCAGCGGTTTTTCTTCTTTCTTCTATCTTGATCTAGACTAGAGCATGTGCCAGGGTTTCATTGTCAAATATTTCTTCTAGCGGTTGGCCTACTTGCACTTTCTCCATGCCTAGTTGCTCTGGGTTTATCTGGGTTCCAAGCCCTTTTCTGTGTACGGTGTTGTGAGGATACTGGGGTGAGGCACCCTGGAGGTTAGTCCTTCGGCTTCTACCCCGTCTTCTACCGTGACCTCGCCCTTGACCTCCAGCCATCCTACACACATCACCAAGGGGAAAGGGGGGTCACAAGAATGGAAAAAGAGACATAATGAATATCAACACAAAATACCAACTTAAGCATAAATTTATCATATCCACATGCAAACTTACATCACACAACAACACAAGGGCTCTAATGCATCCCTTGGTAGGAAGGATATCGGTGCATTGCACACTACACCGAGGGTCCTATCCCTTTTTGCATCATCGACCTAACACAGACAAGAAATCTCAAATAGATAAACAAGGATGACAGTAGGGTGGAAACATAAATGCAAGGCATCTAAATGCAACATTCCATAATGGGCTCATAATGCCCACTGTGTGAACCTGGCTCTGATACCAAGTTGTAACACCCATCGTGCAAACCCCAAAGGACAACTACTAGCACACAATTTTTTTTAAAAAAAATTACAAAGTAAACATATTAAGTAATAATATAAAATATCATTATACATTATTACATTGCTTGATACACTTTCAAAAATCTAAGTCCTTTGGGGCACACAAGGTTACATTGCTTAAAACCAGCCCATAACGAAAGATAAACATAAAGTCAAATAACTTAACTAACTTTCACATCCATCATAGTCATTACATTAGATCATTTACAAGAGATAACCATAATGAACAAGATTAACTCCTCTAAACATCCATACATACAAATGCATAAATATAAATACATCACATGTTACAAACCATAAGGAATCTCATAGGTCATAAACGATTACAAAGGTACATTTACATTACATCAACTTTTAGTACATTACATGGTTCATAAACATGAGTTTACATCATAACGTCCCATACATGTGGGAATGATACATCAATACAAAAGAATATCTAAAATACATTATGAGCATCTAGCTACAAGAGAACTCTGGCTCCAGCTCCATCTGGATGGAACTGTACAGAAAAAACATTGATGGGGAACCCAACGGGGTGCAGAGCATGTTCCACCCGACCACATGGGTTTTAGAAAAAACCCAACCCCCAATGCTTAGAGATGACAAGGAAGTAACCTCGACCAAGGATGCCAACAAGACTAAACTCCAAGAACAACTCCAATAACAGTAACATGAGAGTACATAGATCATAACAACAACATCCAAGAAACCAACCACAACAACAAAAAACCATTAAACACATCATCAATAAATCACAAGGCAACAACCCATAAACCACTTCCAAAGGCTAGGAAGAAAACAAAGCATAAGGGAAACTAGAGGAGAGTGTCATCGTATAGTCCTACATGGGTTATCCTGGACCTTCCTCTAGGCACCGACTAATCCAGGTTGCCTGAGGCATCGACCCCCATCTATGGTTATCCTGGCCCTTCCTCCTACTTGAGGCATCGGCCCCATAGGGTGACTCATGTGGAGCTGTTAACCTCTCATGAGGATGAGGTAACAACCTTGCCAACCATGGCCTTCTTAGTCCACCATTAGTCTATGAAAGCCCTAATGGATAGACAAGGTATCCATATTTATCTTATTAACGTTATTACTACCCACCCCCCCTAAATTATTTAATTAAGTTTTCACTTTTAAATCTAACACTTGCGTGGGTTATCCTAGCCCTTCCTCCTATCTGAGGCGCCGACCCCCACGAAAAGCCACTCTCCCTAGAGACCCGAAACATAACCAAAACCAAGGATTGTACCAGCATAGAACAAAATATCCAATTGATAAGTAGGAGGTATTTTTTCCACAGCGTCTCAAATTATGATATTGCTATCAGGATTCAATACACATGAAACATGGGTCAATGAGTTTGACTCGAAACTACACGGTTGAATCCTGATAGCAATATCATAAAATATCCAATATCAACTGAAATACACATGCAAGGCATTACCCATCCCGCCAAAATCACAATACAAAATTCCCATTTACACGGTACAATCCTTCTGAAACCACGAAGCCAAACAACTTGCCACAATAAAGCAAATAAAAAAAAACATCAACTAATAATTATCTCGATCCTCTGGAAGACTAAAGTTCACAACAACCTTAAGCGAGTTCCTAAGGCATACTTGGTTTCCACATCGGTTAAGGCCAAAACAATAACACAATGATAATAAGGAAACCAAAACAAATTTACAAGAATCCGAAATCAAAGTTAACATAATAACTTCCACACATTTGTTATTACAAAACAGACCCCTAAATAAAAAAATTCATTTTATTTCATTTACAACTAATCAATATGACCAATCTCCATTTTCCATGATATAATTTTGAAATAAAGCCTTGATAATAATTCTATTATATAATTTACCTTTTTCCATTAATAAATTATAGTCACATATAAATTTCAAAATTACAAAAGAAATCAATATTTATATATATATATATATATATATATATATATATATATATATATATATATATATATATAAGTATATATATGTATATATATACATATATATATATTATAAAATATAAATATAAGTTTAAAGCCCCCATTATATAGTAGTGTGCCCATTAATGCGATGCAACCAACATTAATGCATAAGACTGGGGAGGTACGGCCATGGCCGAACCTCTCCCCAAAGTGCAAATTTCAATCGGAAAAGACACAAAGTTAGACCTTTTTAAAATTTTGAAAATACTAATATAATATATATATATATATATATTGCCAAGAACCTTTTTTCTATAGAATAGATAAATATATTTATTTTATATATATATATAATATATATGTATATATATCCACAAGTATATATATATATAAATATATATATAAATATATATATATATATATATATATATATATATATATATATATATATATATATATATATATATATATATATATATATATATATATATATTTACATATATATATATATATCCATTTATTCCAAAGAGGAATTAAATTTCTCATAAACAAAATTTGCAAACATATAGAATAATTCCAGAGACTCCAAACAATAATTTCTTTTACAAAGTAACATGTTTGCCATTACTAATTTAATAAGCAAGATTAAAGATCAATAACATAAAAAAAAACCTGGAGTCCTGTGCTTGCAGAGTTGTTGACGAAAACCCTCTTTTGATTTCCACCTGGCTCTTCGAAAATCTCCGATTTCTTCTACTACACTACTTCACTAGTTTCTTCAATCTAATTTTCTGTAAACTATTTTTCTATTTAAAATGCCCTCTTTTGGAGATAATCAAAGAAGAAGGAAATTTTTATAGAACTAAGTTTTTTTTTTTTTGAAGCTTCGGTAAAATTTTCCCGTGCATAAAACTTCTTCTTTTTCCTATTAAATGAAAATATCCTCTTCTATTTTCAAAAACCCAAAAATCAGAATGAAAAGGAAATTTTCTATTTCTTCACCAGTTTTTAACCAAAATCTGAACATTCATTGGTCCTTTTTAATCTTCTCTTGACTTTTCTATTCGAACTAAAATATTTAATTTTAATTTCTATTTTGCTAATTTTCCACTCACAGTTGACACATTTTAAAACATTTAAATATTTTATTCTATTAATTATTCTCAACCTACTATTTTCATTAAATTATCCAAATGACAATTTTTAAATAATATTATTTACACTATCAATTTATTTATCTTTAATTAATTACATAGCTTTTAATTTAATACTTTTAATAAAGCTATTCCAATAATTATTTTTAATCATTTAATTATTTGAATTACATCATACTATTAATCCACCTAATGCATCACAATGCCAACATTAAATCAATAATACAAATACACTCACAATAGACAACTATCATATAATATAGAAATAACCAAAGTCAAAGACGTACAATACCACTAGACACATGATGGGTTGATAGACTTGGGACGGGGTGACTTCCTTGTTATCTTTGTTTCAACATCATGCCCGTTGGGATAATTTAATGTTTGCCCTGTCCTGCCAAAGCAGATGGAATCGAGACTTTATTCCTGCAATTCTTGCATACAAACAAGGTTGTGTACAACATATATATAATCAAATACATCACATCGTGAGAAGGATTCAGAGCGTGGCAGGGCACTCACGAACGAGTGGTGCTACATTGTCCCCTCACCAAAGCTATAATAACAACTACAACATCAAGTATAAAGTAACATTGTTAAACTATACTGATCACATCATATCATCATGAAATAATTACTAGTCTACTACATCACAATATAATACTCCATCCATATAAAACATCACCAGTCAAATGCAACCATAATTTCATATCACAATATCCATGTCATCAAATAAAGTAGCATAATCCTCAAGTAGTCTAAACTATCCAGTAAACCAATCTAACAAACAAACAATAACTATCAAAGTCTCAAAGTGTCAAGCAAAACCATAGAAAGTATCAAGTCCTACAGCAACACGAGGGGTATTACAAAAACATTGGAAAATAGTAAAAAATCCTAAACAACCTCAAATAATCAAATAAACCTTAACATTCACATATACCCCAAAAGACCAAAAATAACCTGAAAACATTGCAAAATACCAAAAACATTGAAATAGTCCAAAAACTCCAAAACCACCCATCCCATTTTGTTTTCACCTATAATGAACTTTCATCCATAATAAATCAATCATCATCAACAACCTTTGGTAAATCAAGTAGAAAACAAGCATGCCAAGTTTTGAAGTGTGAACCTGAATGTGAAAATTTAAAGTCTTGATCATGAGTGAACAAGTCAGTAGTGTTTGTATTAATGGCCTATCAAACACTTAGTCTTAGTCAAAAAAATTTATCAACATGTCCTAGGATTCATCCTTCCTACAATGGACATCAACATCACAAATCACCTTAGCTATGTTACATTGGAATGATATATAGATAACATTGACTGTTTGTTTTGATCTTTTCTTATTATTTATCTTATTGACCCATTTTGAGGACCTCTCGATGATGTCTAAATGATTTAGAGAGAAAGGAATGGGGAATCAATCATTATCTTTCATTTTCTATGCTTGTGGGATGTTCTTGTAAAATAATCTTGGTGAATACTTGCTTAGTTGTGTGTAGGGAGGTCATTTTAAATAGATTGTTGACTATTGTGTATGTTTTGGTCCAAAATGTTTTAAACTTCTAAACTACATTCCAATGAGGTTTTCGTATGTCAAGGTGTGAACAAGGATTATCCTATTTGTTTGCATAGTCAAAATCCATTGCACTAGATACATCGTCATACTGGTTATCATTACCTTGATGCATCATGTCTATGTGTTATATCAAAAATAAGGAATGATGAAGTATCCCAATCCCTAAAATGAGCATATCATCACTCTCATCACCATATCTAATAAAGTATCAAGGACTCATAGACTTGTTGGACTTCTGAATCAATCTTAAAATCAATGGTTAATCCATTCTTCTTATTCTTTTATCTTCTTTCCATGCTAACATGCTATCATGATAGTCAACAAAAATCATAATGCATCCATACTGCATCCGCAAACCATCATCATACATACATCCTACATAATCATATCATAATCATTAGCATATCATATGTATGACATCATCATATGGGAAATACACAAAAGAGAAATGCATCCATCCCATAGCATGTTATATAGAAAGATACTGAAAAAGAGAGTAAACCATCCATCACATTGCATCCATAATATAAATCATACATTACCTATCATATAAACATCACATCATGGATCTTTTATCACATCATATCATAATGCATAAAGAAAGAAACACATCCATAACATGAATATCTACATCCATCCATAACATTTACATCCATACATGAACATAAAGCATCAAATAAATGAGACATAACATCAAAATGATAGAATATCATATCATAATTGAATCAAGCCATCTCATATATATCTCAAAATTGAATGTCATGATACAAAGTCAAAGTCAATGTGTCAATATCATCAAAAATAGATATATAAGAGGCTACGAAAAATAAGTTGATGAATGTATATACATGTAATATATTAGGTTTATACATAAAAAATGTCTACAAAATGTGAGGCTATCCTTGGCTCTGTTTGTCCTAGTCATGATGACCACCTGATGGCTGTTGGTGGGTCCCTGAAGGCTGTCCAACTAAGGGAACTCCTGAACCGCTCGGTGCTACTACGCTCCTTTGGAAGAAGTCTAGTTTTCACTGCTCTAGAGGCACTCCCCTATGGTACAAGGTGTGGTAATATGAGGCCTCCACCATCACATTCCCATACATCTGAGCTAGAACCATGCCCTGGTCCTGTGTGTGTGCTGCAAAATCCTCCACCTGCTATCTTTGCCCAGTCTCCTATGCTAGTTGAATGGTCATCTATTGGACTTGTCGATGGTTATGATCCCTCTCACCCGTAATCACCTAAATCTCCATAGTCAACTGTTGGACCTACTGCCTTAGCTAGTCCCTCTCTATTGTAAGTGCTAATATTTGCGCATCCTTGGGGTTTGGATCCTGACCCTACTACTGATCTTGGAATGGTGGTGGTTGTGGTGACCCCAATGGTACATGTTTTGGATGCTATCCATCATGTCCTAGCTATTGGTTCTCATCTTCGGGCACTTGTCTATCATGCTCATCTTGGTAAACAAGTCCATCTTGACCATCTCTGGGAGGCTGTTGATGCACCCTCCCCTATCCTCTACCTCCACCCTATCTCCTCCCCCTACCAGGTGCTTGTATAACAGTGAGATATGTTAGGCGAATGGGTGCAAATTGCTACCACTAGGCATCATATGTAGGTGTGGTACCTGCGTTATATGGTCCTCTAGCATATACCCAAGGCTACATGACAAGTTGTCTGAAGTCATGTCCTACCACTTGGGGTGGAATATGTTGACCCCAATGAGCCTCTCTAATAGTCTATGTGAACACAATCATGTAATCCTGAGGAACCACATCCTGGACCTCCCCAAATTGGTGAGTGGCGCAATCTGGAAGGTATTTCTCAATCATAGTGTGCTCCCTGCCCTGCATAAACCTAGTCTACCTAGAAAAAACAACTATTGCACATCATTGTACCATGTAGGTACCTATAACTAGGGCCTCCAACAAAATACTGTCATGTCATCGACCACAAGTCTCCTACAAGATGCCTACAAGTCCTTTCTGATGTAGTGTGATCATAGCTCTATAGCGGTAAACTATGGGCTCATATACATCAACATTTTCCAATGCAATGATTGGTGTGAGCACAACAATATGCTCCCATGCTCAAATGTGTAACAAAGTAACTCCAACCCCTATGCTCTACCCCCACATGTATACAACTTGATGCATATTGTGATAAAGAGTGGCAAGTACTACGGGACCCTAAGCAAAGCATGTTATATCCTCTATCATCCTCACCTAGGTGAGTCTCCAACCAAAGCTGAAACCTCTCCCCCATCAGTCTGGAACAAGCACCCTGCATATCAAAGCTTTGATGGTCAAGGTTAGATCTAGGGCTTTCCCTCTGTAGTCCTCAAGGTCAATCTATGTTGTCTCTATATAGAGAGTATCTATACCAAGTACATCATTACATGCAATGGTCCCAATGTCCACATCATAAATCATGTGCTTGTTATGGATTGACATGTCCAAGATGCACCAAACATCCTCCAATGTCACAGTCACCTCCCCAATGGGCAGGTGAAATGAAGAGGTCTTATTGTTCCACCTCTCTATTAACACTATCATCATCATGAGGTGGGTCTTGACCTCAGGCATCCCAACAACGAACCCTAACCTGATCACTCCAAGGAACATCCTCATCATGTCTGTCAAGTAGGGAATGAGGGACAAAATACCAGTTCAACACTCCCTCGAGTGAAGCAACTGAACAAGCTCCTGCACAATCGAAGCAAACTATGTCAAAATTGTCAAAAAACTTGTAAAATTTCAAGTTCAAACCCTAAAAATACAAAAGCGACTCTATTCTATAGAATCATCATGTTATTTTTGAGTGATGCATTGTACCAAAATGTGAAAACTGTCGCCATATTCAAAAGCGCATTGGATTTTCAAAACAGATGCTGGACCAAAAGAGAAAAAGTGTCGCTCAATGCAAAAGTGTGTCAGCTTTACAAAAGTGAGACCAAACGAAAACTAACTCTAATTTTTCCCACGATGCTATTTTGTAAAAGCGTATTGGCCTTTCAAATGCGTCACCATACCTAACTAAGAAAAAGTGATGTTATCTGTAATAGCATTTCTATTCTGGAAAAAGTACTACCGATCGATTCAAAAGTGACACACAACAATGACACTTTTGTTTGGAATTTTTGACCCCTAATAAATGACCTAAAAACTTGGAAAATAAGAAATTTTTTGATTTGCGTACCGGTGGTCCTACGTCTGCTATGCGGTCATACTCTCCTACCCTATTTGTGAGGTATTATGGGAGCTCATGAGCCACCATTTCGCCAAGGTTTCAAAGTAAAAATGATTGAATCTCTCTAAGGTCAAGTGTACAAATGACTTAAAAGTTACACTTCAACCTATATTTATGCCTAAAAATTAAGGTTTTTACCCTAATTTGATGGGGGAAATAGGGTTTTACTCCTTTTTCATCAATTTATGAGCTATGGGGCATATTTTGAGGTATTTTACATATTTTTGAGCTTGTTTTTGCATCCCATAACCTATTTTTGCAACTAAATAAATGTTAAACCTTTGTCATGATATCGACCCAAAAATTCAAATTTTCACTCAATCTCTCAAGGGGGCAGGGTACCAGCCTAATTTCTTTCGTTGGGGCAATAGTGGGGCATCCAAAAAATTAGGAATTTTTAAAATTTTGATCTAAGCAATAGCATTAATCTAAAAAGTGTCATTCTTTGAAGCAATGTAATAGTTAGCTCACTTCAAAGAGTGGAAAATGTAGACACTTAAAATTGTCCTAAATGATATTACACACTTGAATCTAATTACTAACATGTTTCATCCTGAAATTCATCTCCTTTTTTACTGTTTAATTGAATAATCCTATTTGTTTAATTAAATGCATCAATTTCTCCTATTAATCAAATGATCATTATTATTTGGCCAATTCACCCCCTTTCACATTAATTCTCATCTTATTTAATTGAATAGTGTGAGTTATTTGATTAAATTGCTTATGTCCTCTCATTTAATTAAATAATCTTAATCATTGAATTAAATGTCATTTCACCCTCTTTAATTAATTAAATTAATTATTTAATGAGCACCCTAATTTCACTCAAATTGTATAATTAAAAATTTGTTTTAATTATCTGATTTCTATTTTCCCTCACCCATCCACTTGCATGAGAATATTCTTTCCTAACAACCACTCTAACAAACTTCCTAAGTTTTAGGAAGTGTGCTTCTTTTGATAATTGTGATCCATTGATTAACTCTTTGATCCATGTGATCTTGCATTCTCATCCATTGATAAGAATCCTTAATCCATGCCTTCACCTCTCATGGCTTCTCATCCCTTGATTGATAAAATCAATCTTAACCATTGATTCACCATTTTGTCCTATATATACACATCACTTCTATGAGAAAAGGATCCACTTCCATTTTAGCAAAGTTATGTTGCACACTCATCTTCATTCATCTTTCATCCATTTTAGCTTTTCATCAATCGAGTTCGTTTAAATATTTGTTTTATCAAAGGGATTGGGTAAGGGCCACCATTCCATATCAATATGACACCAATCCCCCAATGGGCCTTCATTCTTGTTGTTTTTGTTTAATGGCTTCCTCTTTTAATGGTTTTCAAGTATTTCATTGGGATTATAGCTTAAGTATTTAAATATAACCTTGAATCTGTTGGATCTATTGTATTTAGCTCATGTTATGATTATAGTCACAAGGATATTCCCTCTTGATCATCATCAATCATTGTACATAGAGTTAGAAATACCAAAATAGTATTTGACTTAGGCAAGCCCCTATATAGTACAACCTTTCCCCCTCTTTTCATGTGTATAGGTTAGATCTGAAAGTTCAAGAAAAAGAGAGTCATAGGGAACACAATGTAGACTATAACCTACATCTCAAAATTTTCAGAATTGAAGAAGAAGCATCCCATTCTAGGACACCCAATTCCCATGTCCCTACAATTCAGCCTTATATTTCAATCATAGGTTCCTCTTTGTATTCTCATTCTCAAATATGAAGTTTTTTTATGGTTTTTCATTTTTTGTTTGTGTAATAAATTATATTTTTTAGATCTAGGGTTATATGTCAAACATTCTTATTAAAAAACACATCAAATTTATCATCCTCATAACACAAAAATGGACTCAATAACCTAGAAGATTGGCTCTCCATTGTGGAAACAAGCCAATCATCAAAACCCTAGTTAGTTTTGTGTCTAAATATGATGTTAAGTGAAAAGAGTTTAATCTTAGTTGGAACTAGGATCACTTTTCCTACTTTACAGAGCTAAATTGTTTTGAATTGGAACAAGATCCTTTAAATTGTTGGTAGTGATTGGATTTACACTATTTTAAGGTTTGGCATAATTTCATTTATTTTTCCCTTGATATGACTACCTATTTTGCTGTTAATTTTAACTTTGAGGCTAGTAAGGTCTACTATTTTGATCTTATTGTCTCTTTATGGTCACTAACTCATTACCAAAATTCTACAAGGCTTTACCTTCATGTAATCCATTTGAAGGTGCAATAAAAATAGATGGTTGGATAGTAGATGCAATTGGAACAGGAGCTAATGTGGGATGTTCAGGAAGAAGCTCGAGGAATAGAGGTATAGGTAGCCTTGGAGCTATTTTCTCAACTTGTATTAAACAATTCTCTATTGCGATAGAAATTTCATATGCATTTGGAAAAGTCACCCCACCCATAGACTATATCACAACAACCACATCATTGTTAAGAGACCTTAAATAGTATAAGAAGGTATGATTGGGAAAAGGATCCACCAAGATAGTGATTCTATCCCAAGTATTTTGAAATTTGAAGTTAAAATCTCCCATGAATTCATGAGGTGCCCTCATAATTATTGTCAACTACTCCACTAAGGACAAGTGATCACTCTTGTCTTTAATTTTTCACATAACTTTTTACCTATTTCATCCTAGTTGTGAATGGAGTTAGGTTGCAAACCTTTGTACCATTGTAATGCCTTTACCTTCAAGGATGTGGCTAGGAGTCTAACAACCACATTATCTTCTGCGATATTGTTTATAGAGCATACATTAGTTGCATAATGAATGTGTTATATTGGAGTAGTGGTTGTATCACTAGTGAAATAAGGAATACTTTTTAAATCATTCACTTTTATGTCATCCTTTTGGGCTAACACAAGAGGGCTACCAATATTAAAGGTGACAAATACTTGATTTCTAGGAACAACCATATGGAACAATGGTCTATTTCTCTAGGTGGTAAGAGTCCTAGGTTAAATTAATTTGCTAAATGGAGGTGTGGACTAAGCCCTAGGAAATGGAGTTATAGAACCCCTACTTCTCCTCATTGGTGATAAATAATTTATATTTCTTCTTGAAACATCAAAAAATAGGATAGGGGGAGATTTCTCCTAAAGAGGGAAAAGGGGTCCTACTTCTCTAATTTCATTAGGAGATGAGATCCACACAATGAAATGGCTATCAACCTTAAGGTGAGTCAAATCAAAGTGTGAATCTACAAGTTTCCCTTTTATGCTAGGATGGGGGTCTATATGAAATAACACTTTGGGGAGAAAGAATAAAAAATAAAATCCAAATTATGATCTATAAAGTAAATTTAGAAGCTTAAACATAAAACTAATGGAACCTATAGACTTTAGGGAGGATTTGGAAGGGTTAAATGTTGTGTACCTTTTGTAGAAAGTGATTTTTTAAAGCCAACTAAGGAATCATTCAACCTATGGAAAATAGGTTCTAGCAAGGGCTCCTAAAAATCTATTTCTAGGTTATGTTCTTCTATGTCTACACTCCCAGATTCCCAAATCTCACAGTTTGAAAGCTGTCAATAAGTTTCATAGATCAATTTTAGTGAAATTGTAAGAATGGTGACAACTTTTACAATTTTTCAATTTTGCAACTTTGAGATCTTCAACTTTTCTTCAACCTGCAAATCTGCAACACACAAAGAGAGGAGGAAAAATATTGTTTTGTTAGGTGAATGGGGGTTTTCCTTGGTCAAACCCTGTTTTGGTAATTAAACCTTGAAATGAAATAGAAAAGCATGAAGGAATGATTAATGAACAACACTATATAACAACTCATCAAACCTTATTTAAACCTTGGATTGTAGATCTGTAAACTTGCATGAATTGGCCTCAATGGATGTAGATCTTGGTCATAAAACTTGTTGTGAAACAATGATTTTGAATACTTGAATACTACATCACCATTATCATATTAGCTCAAACAACATGCTTGATGTAAGGAATATTTGACATGATGAAAGGAATCTTGATTGCTGCAATAATCTTCAATAAATCTACCTTGAAATGCCTTGAAAATGATCTTTAATTCTCTAAAAATTCTCTTGTGAAAGTACTCTTGAGATAACTTGAACTTGTTAGGTGAAACATAGTGAAATAACTTCTTATTTATACATATCTTAAGATTAATTCCCGAAATTCAAATATCACAAGCTGACATTGAATTGTGGATTTGAAACCATTAAAATACCGCCAAAAACATATTTTAAATGGGGGTCCTATGTCTAAGTGATGACCCATTCATGCTATGGCAAATGGGTCCTAGGTCACTTACCTAGGACACACATTGCTTAGTGTTAAACATTATGTTAAATTAGGGTCATAGGTCTAAGTGAGGACCCACTTTTCCTATGGAAAATGGGTCCTAGGTCACTTACCTAGGACACACATCTTTCAAAGTTAAGTGTTGTGTAATGGAATTTACAAATGTTAGGTTTTGTCCCTTAGAAATTGCATTTAATTAGGCTTGGATTTGAATTAAAGGGGAAAATTATGGAAAATTAACTTCAATCAATTAATAAAGCCCTAGATTAGTGTGAAAGTGTAAAGGTACACCTTACAACACCAAAAATAAGGTACAACTAATTCTATTTTATTTAATAGGACCCTAAACTTAATGTGAATATGAAAAACATATTAGAACACTAAATTAAGGCATAATTAAGATTATTTTTTTGATTAATTATTTCCAAATTAAGTGTGAAAAAGGGATACTTTTTCCTACGCTATATTTTTCCCCCACTTTAGTGTGAGGATGAGTGCAAGGGAAAACTCACACTAAAGTATACATTCAATACACTTATGTATGAAGCAATGACAAAGATACACAATCATACAACATAAAAGATCAGGAAGATCAAGCCTAGATGGTCTGATCGACATGGAACACATATAAGTCATTGGTTTTTTCACTCACTCTGGGGTAGTGGAACCTTAGGCTATCCACTAGGTGAGTATCCCAAAAGGGTAGCAAATGAGAGAATCATATTAGGCTCCCATACCATATCAAAGCTATACTCTTAACAACATCAATAAGGTGCCACAACACAAGGTAGGGCTCCACAAGCAAGCAAGGTGTGTTATGCTAGGTGGCCTTGCATTTAGAGTTCGATATTCATAGGGCTTAAAAAGTTTTATTATGCTAAACACATGTGAACAAGGAAAGGCTCTATAGGCAAGCAAGGTGTGTTATGCTTGTTGGCCTTGAATTTAGAGGTTTTGAGCTTCATAAGGCTTAACAAGTTGAGTTATGCTAAACACTTATGAACAATAATTCTAGTAAAGGTTTTTGTTCAAAGGGATTTTTCTTAGTTCGTGTAATGTCTTCTTCCTAGGGAACATCGTGCCTAATGTCTCCAAGAGAGGACAATTCAAGAGTAAAAGATTCACAACTTAGGGAATGTAGTGCATTGCATCACCACTATGAGGAAAGTTGTTCGCTAAGAAATATCACACTCTTGGAGGACATCAAACCCAATGACACCACCAAGAAAAAGATGCATCATAAGAAAAAATAAAATCACACCATGAACATGATAAATGTTGAAAGATATTATCGATGTATGCCACCACTTTAAAGCGGTTGCTCAAACTATTGATGTGATAAATTGCTTTAAAGTAGCCAATTTTTAATCCTGAGATGAGAGATTCCTCAAAAATCCCTATGCCAAGTCATATGTTTCTGAAATGAAGCTTTGTCATGAAAAAGGAAGGATGGGTTGCCCCCAAAAAGGCAATGCTAAACATAGAAAGAAAGTATGTCACATGCGAGCCAACTTTAGACATGACGTCCACATCCCAAGCTTGCTCTTATATATACATGGAAGGAAGTTAACTAGCAAAAAGAGACAATGACAAGTGTCATACAAGGACAAGGATACCTAACCCCTTTCCCCCATGTAATGCCCCGCCGTGTGAACCCCAAAGGACAAATACATAATAATTACATCACAATTTTTTTTTTTTTTAAAGATAACATAACATACATGTATTACACATTAAGTCATGGCATGAATTCCATTTAAGCAGATTCACTAACACATACATCCCTTGGGGTACACGAAGAGTCATTACGAGACTGAGATCCACACAACAACAATAAAGAATAAAATCCAAAGATATAGTCCATAACAAAATAAACATTAACAAATATAACATATACATGATAATCATTGATAAGAAACCATTTGAGTACATAAATACAACATATGCATAATTAACTTAACACATTGAATTAAAATTGCCATGGTCAAAAACCACACCGAGTTAACATTACATTACAGTACAATGTTCTAGAGGTACAATGATACAAGAGTGTTTCCAAACATAAATGGAAACCATACATAAGATAACATGATACAAATAAATAGATGAAAATTGGCTCCAAGATGGATACAACTCTGGAGTCGCTGCAACAACACCAATCCGCACCTCTCGATCCTCGACTGGGGACCCAATGGGGTGCTTAGCACGTTCCACCCGACCATGTGAGTCCGAAGACCCACCCCCTGTGCTAGGAGCTAACAAGAAAGAGACCTCAACCAAGAACATCCAAAAAGGGAACCACAAGACTCAACAACATACAAAAGTATCATAAAACTCAAGAATTACAAAGAAATAATCCACAACATCCAAGAGTCATTAACACAACTTAAAATCATAAATCTCATCACATAAACCAAAGCAATGACCAGTAACAAGTAACCAAAGGATGATCATGAAACACTTCCAAATCAACTAAACATAATACAATTCCAAATTGCAATTAAACAACACAATAACATCATATCACAGTATCATAAGATACAAGATCGTAAATCAAATATAAATGAGATCATACAAGACCACAAAACATACTAAAGATGTATTAAAACAATAATCATAAATCAATTTAAATCAATTCAACAACAATCTAAAACAACTCCCACAACCTACTTCCAAAGAAAACACAATAAAGTAAAACACATGGGCAACTAGGGGAGAGTGTCATCGCATAGTCCTACATGGGCTGTCCTGTGCTCTTCCTCCCAACTGGAGGCGCCGGTCCATAGGGTGACTCATGCGGAGCCGTAGACCTCTCGTGAAGACGAGGTCACGACCTTGCCAACCACGGCCTTCTCAGCCTTCCATTAGTTTGCGAAAGCACTAATGAAGACGAGGCATCCATTTTATTAATCTTATAATGATATTACTACCCAACCCACCTAAGTTAATTATTAGGTTTTCACTTAATTACAAACTCCCTCGTGGGTTATCCTGTGCTCTTCCCCTTAAGCGGGGCGCCGGCCCCCACGAGGAGCCACTCTCCCTAGAGACCCAACCACATAAAACCAAGAAACCAAGAAACCAAGAAACCAAGAAACCAAGAAACCAAGGGTTGTACAACATCGCAAGAATATTATATCACAACTGAAAAGCATGTGAGGCATTACCCATCTCGCTATAAATACAATCTCCAAGTCTCAACAAATTCTGTACAACCCTTTTTAAAATCATGAAACCAAAACACTTGCCACATCAAGGGCACATAAGAGAAAGAACATCAATTGAAAATCATCTCAAGCCTCTGGAAGCCAAAATAATGAAAACCCACAACGAGGGTAAAGTGAAGCCACATGAGTATTTCTCCAATAAATCCAACACAAGGATAAAATTTCCTCAAATAAGAGAGTAACTCAGAAAAGCCATAAAAAGGGAAGATTCCTCAAGACCCATCCACAAATCAACAATGGTGTTACCTCAAATAGGGAACGCAAAAGAAAATCAACCTTTAAACAAAATCACTTAATAAAACCAAAAGCCACCAACTAGGCTTTCCATGGGAGACCTCAATTTTCTCCTCACAAGAACCCTCTTATGATGGTACGCAAATCACTTTCACAAAAACAACAACATAGCAATGACAACAATAATTGCAAGGCCACCAGATCTAATTTTCAATTCAAAAAAAATAATGAGCGAATATATTAAAATAAGATCAACCACCCCATCCAAACCACATAAACAACTTTGATACAAAATAAATCAGAAATCCAAGAAGATCAACCTCCCACAATTCACCAAAAAATACAAGTTCCCAATTACATTGCAACACAAATTTAAATGACAAAGGATTCCTTAAATCAAAACTAACCTCCAAAGGCATTCACACCAACATGGAACCATCCTTCAACAATCAAAGGTAAAAGCATTCAACCAGGCATCCAAGGCACCAAATTTAAGAACACCTTAAATACTCAACCACACATCACTTCGCATAATAATCAACAACCAAAGATTCAAACAAGAGCAATATTTAATAACCCATCAATTAACAACCAGAACCAAATAAGTTTACAACTTCCCCAACGAAATTACTCAATTAACTAAAACAATTCATGATAATCATCACAAGTATTCTAAAAGACTTATTCATCAGGAGAACTTACAAATCAACCATTATATAAAGGAAGCCAATTTCCAAAAGATTAAAATCCATTTCACCAATAAACTATTCAATTCAAGAATACCCTACTCAATCTCTAACCATGCCCATACATTTAAATTTTCCTTTTTCATTTATCAACATAATTGAAAACTTCTTAATAATTGGGTATTTAGCTCATTTTCATTTCATAACCACTTATGTCTAAAACATTATTTCCATTTCCATTCATCATACTAACTTAACACTCACTTCCAATATTAAACCCTTTTAAGACCAATTGTTCATACTTTAAAATGATAGTAATGAAAATACTCTAAATACTTAAACTACATACTAGAACTTACCACCTTAAAATCTTAAATCTATCTAAATAATTCACACACATAACTACCTTTTAAAACCACTACATATTCATAGATTTAAATTCTTTTTGAGGAGGGAATGAAGAAAGAGAATAGATCTTTTCTAGGAAACCAACATGACTATCAAACTATAACTTCACAACATAAGGATAAAAAGATAACTTATTCAATTCTATATTAAATTCTATTTCTACCATATTCATATTCGAAATAAAACGATCAATGCTGGTACATATATATTCACAGATTGCCCTTATATTATCCTATCAAAGTTCCCAATTTAACAAATTAATAGAAGTTCATTTCTATTTCCATATCTTCACTATAATAAAATTTTATTTATCTCATACTAGAAAATGAAACTATCTATTTACAAACAGAATTAATTAAATTACTCTCACAGTAAAATTGTGACATACAATTATAATTGAATAAAACAATAAATCAATAAATAAATAAATAAATAAATAAATAAATATATATATATATATTAATATTTATTAAAGCATATTCACATATTATAAACAACACGAATTTTCGTGTTACACAGTAAGCAAGTAATATTTATATGTTTATTTATTCATATTTTTACTTTTATATTTTTTTTTGGAGACTAACGGTCACCCAAAAGCCACGGCAGTGGTGTCCGCGGACAGTCCGTAGACTGCCGCGCGGTACCACTACCGGCTGGGTGGGGTGGTGGGTACGGCCGAGGCCGACCCACCACTCAACCAATATATAGTTTTTTTTTTTTATTATTTTTTTTATTTTTATATATAAAAACAACAAAACAATGCCCAGTCCGACAGCGAAATTCAAATTCTAATAGAAAATAAATTTCCTCTCTATATATATATGTATATATATGTACGTATAAATATATATATATATATATCTAATATATATATAAATATATATATATACACACATATATATATTTATGTACTGTATTTAAAATTATTTTAAAAACAGAGAATAATAATCCATTTTACTAGTTACTGTACAAACCTACATCTATACACAAAATGCATTTGCAAAAGGAATATATATATATCAATACAACCCCGAATTTCCAGCAAAATAATTATTCTTAAATTGATTTAAACAAAACTACAGTAGTGTTGGTTATTTCCAGAATTCCAAATCATAGTTTCATTTTAATAATCAACAGTAAAAAGCCCAACAAATAATTTCATTTAAATAAACAACAGTCCCAAACTCCCAGCAAAATTCAATCTAATAATTGACAGTCCAGAACCCAACCAAATTCCATTTTAACAAACAGCAATCTCGATCCCCACAGCGAAACAATTCCTATCAATTTCTATTTTATTTGATGCTGCAACAAATAAAAATAAAATAAATGAAAAGAACCTGGTGTCCTGTGTTTGAAGAAGATCTGTAGAAGCTCTATCCCTTTCGCCGATCCAATCCTCCACCAACGAATGTTTCCAGCAGCAGCTCCAATATCTTCCCCTCAACTCCAATCTTATGCCTCAATGAATTCATAGAATAATAAGAGAATGCACCCTATAACAGAAATTGACTGCCAAATTTCTCCCAAAGTCTGTTGGAAAAAAGAATGCAATCCCCTTCCCAATCCAAAATAAAAACTCACACAAGAAGCCTCTTATGTTTCTTCTTCCAGAGAATACCAATAGTCACATTTCAAGAAATAAATCAAAATAATATTTAATCCTTAATTCTTTTTGTTGCCTTTTCATGCATATGATTAAAATTAAATAAATTTAAATCCTCAAAATTGAACTTTTATTTAAATATATATATATTCATTATTTTCACAATACATTATTAATTAATTACTTCCACATTAAAATAATTAAAAACAACCATTTGCAAGATTCTAAATAAGCATCCATTAAATTTCTTATGATAATAATTATCTTTTCAAGATTATTTGTTCATAACAATTTAAATCAATTTATCTAATAATATCACTTTTACTTTTAACGAATTAGTTTGATTGATCATTTGTTCTAAATCATTTGATTTAATTTAATTGATTATTACTTTAATTTCTAATCATATTTTAAATAACTTTGCAAATCACGTATGATTTAAATTAATTATTTAAACATGACTACTAACATTTGATATTTTCCACACAATCGAATAACACGGTAAACACTGAAACACACACACACACAAGTCCAAAACAACCGACACGGAGGGGTATTACACTCCACTTAGTGTAAGACAAGGATGAGCAAATATGATTGATGAGAAACATAATATAATGAAAATTAGTATTAATTAGAGGAACTAGGTTTTTTAACACAAGGGAGAGCACCACAATCCTTAAGATGTTGAATTTTATTACCCAAATCCTTATATTCATTATTATAATGACCATGAACTCTATGACATGCACAAAATTAACTCTTGTTGTAAAATTTATTTCGTGTTCTTGGAGGAGTCTTGACAAGATACTCTCTTGATCAACAATAGGGGATATTTATTTCTTATCACAAGATTTCATACACACAATAGATGATAAGGTCTTAGATGAAAATGGAGACAAAGGTGGTAAACCTAGATCTTTCTTGAAAGAGTATGGTATAGAATTCACTTGTTCTCTATAATTGTGCTCCATGTTTTCATTGTATTCATCCAACTCAAACAAGGAGGGTTTATGCTTCTGAGAAGGATTGGCTTCTTCATGAGAGAAAGAATACTTTTTAGGTTTCTTAGAGTTACACATCTTCCTCTCACGAGGGATGAGATTTAAATAGGCCCCATCACCACCATGGGGTAATGTTGTTGACGTAGAACCAAGTTGAGAAAATGAAACACAAGGTTGTTTTGGTTTAGATTGTGAGATTTTGTATTGTCCCATAAAGGAGGGCATAAAATACAATGAACCCCAATTGTCACTAAAACTTGTCTAAAAATGAATCATTTGTATATGACCCTTTGGACTATGAGGGCGAGATTTTGGATTCTTCATTAAAACGAGGCATAAAATCTAATGACCTCCAATTATCACTAAATATTTTTGTTGTAGGTGAAAGATAATTAGGATTAACATCAACTTGTATAGGTTCTACTTTTGATTTTGGGATGAAGGTATTAGGGGTGTTGGAAGTGTTATGATCATGTTGAACTTGTGATTTATAGTTTTGTTCATCCGCTTGAACCATGTATATCTTGTTGTTGTATTCAAATTTCAGTTCATGGTGAAGAGGAGATGAGACTCCTTTCATAGCATGAATCCATGGTCTCCCTAGGAGAATATTGTATGAAAGAGGTCCCGGAATGATATGGATAGAGGTAGGCAAACACTACAAGTTTGAACTCAATAGGTAATGTGATAATTCCTAATGGTTTCCTATTAACATTGTCAAAGCCATAAATATTAAAATCATTAAGTTGAATAAGCCTCTTGTCCACACCAATTTTATCTAGGAGGTTAATGCTACAAACATTAAGACATGCTCCATTGCCTATGAGAGTACGACTAACTATGATTTCATTAATGATCACCTTTATCATTAAAGCTTCATTTATATTTTTTTTATCTCAAGCAAGGGTAATTCATGTTTAGGAATGTGATTTCTGACTGTGTGGCTTGCATACAATCAAAGGAGGATGATACATCATTCAATTTCACAAAATATTGGATCTTCTCCTGCTTTATCTACAACATTTCTTAGAGTATCCAATTGTATGTAGGTGATGTTTGAATAAGATCCCATAAGGATGTATTAGCAGGAGTATTTTTAAATTGTTCCACAAGATCATACTCCTTTCTATTATGTGAGGGAAAATGAGGAGCACTAGGAAAGATAGATTGAGGTAATGGGATGGATGTTGGAGTTGTTTTTCTTGGTTGTGGATTGTTTCTAGTGTTATATGTATGGGAAATGGTATTGTAACTCATTTGTTGCGAGATGCTATTGTTATCAAGTTTCCTTGTAGGTGGTTCTAAGATAAGCATGGGTTCATTTTGAACTTGTGGTTGTTGTGAGGGTGGATAAATGATAATTTCAGGCTTAGGATATTGCTTCAAGGGATATCTAATGTTCATAACATCAAAAGACTCGTCCATATTTTTCATGATCTCTTAGTGAAGGGGAGTCTAATGTCACTTCATGATCCTCATCTAAGGAAGCAACATCACTATTTTTTGAAAGACATGTGTTAATGTTCTCATTTTCTTGCACCATGATATCTTCCCTAGTAGGAGAGATTTTATGAGAGGAGAAAACAAGAGGTTCATCACATTCCATGGTTATATTTTGTAAAGTAATTTCATCAATAAGGGAGGCATCAAGAGAAGAAAAAATATGTTTTTCATGCTTACCAATGATTGGATCCTTTTGTTCAAATAGGCCTTTCCAAATGTTAGGGACATCAGGAAAGAGAAACAATGTTATAACTTTGAATCATTGGATCTCTTAACACCAACATATCCTCTCCAAAAATGTGATTTTCATGATTGTCCATGATTACGCCCTCTTTTACTAAAGCATTCTAACAAGCAGGGGAGGTGTTGGGGGATGAATGGAGACTAGGTAAAGTAGTGCCAATTATCTCATCTTCTTGTTTCATAATATCTTCCCAAGGGGGAGGAGGAGAAGGACTTTCATGATTCTCAATGGTTGTGTCTTCTTTCACCACGATACCTTCATCACTAATAGGAGAGGTATCAGGAGTAGAACAATTATGTTTTTCATGATTGTCTATTCTTTCATCCTCTTTCACTAAAGCATTCTCACAAGTAGGAGGGATGAACTTTTTCTTAGCATGCTTAGAAAGGTAAGATACTAACATTGTGTGCCCAAAAATGAAAAGTACTTTTATCCATCTTATGCAAAGCTTCAAGAATGTAAACATTTTTTAGATCAAATGATTTTTTAAACTAAAATGATTTTGGAATGATTCAAAATGGCTACACCAAATGGATGATTTGACCTAGATGCATAAAACAAAAACTCCTAAAACTTTCTAGACTATTATAGTAGGATACTAGCAAGCCTAGGAAGTGAAAAAACCCACAAAAAAACTCTAAAAGGTTAGTTTTTGTAGGCCTCCAAGGACTCATTCGCCTAGTGGTGAATGGATCCCTATATAAGTTTTTTTGAAAATGAAAAATGCAATTTCTAAGTGATTATATGTTTTTTTGTTTTAGATCTTAGACTAGTATTTCTATAACAAAATTTTCCAGAATTTGATGTTGAAATGCAAGTAAAAATAATGAAAAATGATGAACTATGTGACACTTTTTGAAATGCAATTTTGATCCAATTTTTGAATATGAATGATGAAAAGTACACTAATATGCAAACACTACGTAAAATCAATGTAATATGCATGCAAATTTTTGAATTTTTCAAATTTAAACAATACAAAAATACAAATTTAAACCCCTATATGCAATGCAAAATAATGCAAGATTTAAAGAAACCTAAATATAATGCAACTAATGCAAACCTAATTCAATCTATTGCAAAACTCAGATCTAGGGTTAAAGGGACTCCAATTTTTAGAATATTGTTGTACAAGATCAGGTTCACCAAAATGAAACATAGAAAAATAGGGTGGGGGAAGATTTTCCTCAAAAATGGAAAAGTAGATCCAAAGAGGGACTTCTCTAATTTCATTAGGAAATGAGATCCACACAATGAAATGACTATCAACCTTGAGGTGAGTCAAATCAAAGTGTGAATCTGCAAGTTTCCTTTTATACTAGGATGGGGGTCTAGATCAAATAACACTTTGGTGAGAAAGATTAAAATAGAAAATAAAATCCAAATTGTGATCTATAAAGTGCATTTAGAAGCTTAAACATAATACCAATGGAACCTACAAACTTTAGCAAGGATTTCAAAGGGCTAAATTTTGTGTACCTTTTGTAGAAAGTGCTTTTTTAAAGCCAACTAAGGACTCATTTGCCCTATGGTGAATGGGTCTTGGCTAGGGCTCCTGAAAATCTATTTATGGGTTCTGACGTTCTTCTATGTTTGCACTCCCAAATTCCCAAATCTCACGGTTGGAAAGCCAAAAATAAATTTTGTAGATCAATTTTAGTGAAATTGCAAGAATGGTGACAACTTTTACAACTTTACAATTTTGCAACTTTGAGATCTTCAACTTTTCTTCAACTTGTAAATCTGCAACACACAAAGAGGAGATTTTTTTTTTTTTTTAGGTGAATGGGGGTTTTCCTTGGTTAAACACCATTTTGGTAACTATACTTTGAAATTAAATAGAAAAGCATGAAGGAATGATGAATGAACAACATATGTAACAACTCACCAAACCTTATTTGGAACTTGGATTGTAGATATGCAAACTTGCATGAATTGGACTCAATAGATGTAGATCTTGCTCATGAAACTTGTCATGAAACAATGCTTTTGAATACTTGAATAGATCTTGAATACTAAGTCACCATATTAGCTCAAACAACATGCATGATACAAGAAATATTTGGCATGATGAAAGGAATCTTGATTGTTGCAATAATCCTCAATAAATCTACCTTGAATTGCCTTGAAAATTCTCTAGAATGCTCTAAAAATGCTATTGTGAATGTACTCTTGAGATAACTTGAACTTGCTAGGTGAAACATAGTGAAATAACCTCTTATTTATACATATCATAAGATTAATTCTCAAAATTCAAATATCACAAGACAACATTGAATTATGGATTTGAAATCATTAAAATACCACCAAAAACATATTTTAAAGGGGGGTCCTAGGTCTAAGTGAGGATCCATTCACCTTATGGAAAATGGGTCATAGGTCACTTACCTAGGACACACATTGATTAGTGTTAAACATTATGTTAAATTAGGGTCATAGGTCTAAGTGAGGACCCATTTTCCCTATGGCGAATGGGTCCTAGATCACTTACTGTAAGGATTCAAAAATATCTCACTTATTAATTATAATTCCTTAAATCCCAAAATAATTTAATAAAATCAACTAATTATATCATGGTGAGATTTAGGAGGAATTATTGTGTAATTTACATCACTTATAAAAATTAATTTATATGCACATCAATGAATCAAGATATATCAAAAAAGATAAACTATTTGTTAGTGTAGACATGTAAAATGTACCGATTGACATTGTGCATCTGATCTCGACTACTAACATCGTTTCATCCTGAATCATCCTTCGGTCTAACCATTTAATCAAATAACCTTATCTGATTAAATTCATCAATATTCCTCTCTTAATTAAATAAACTAGTTATCTAATTAAGTCACCTCTTCTCAATAATTAAATTAATCATGTTGATCTAATTATCATATTTAATTAAATAATTAATTTTATTTGATTAAATCTCTAAAGTTTATCTATTAAATTAAATAAATTAAAACCTTATTTAATTTAATCTAACAATCATCTCTTTTAATTAAATAAATCAAAATCTTTATTTAATTAATCTCTTATCACATTCCTCTCATATTTGATTTAAATAAATCCACAAATTTAAGTCAAATAGGTCACATCACTTAATATCTTCATTAAATTAATTAACTTAGATTAATCTCCTCTCATGTCCCATCCTCTAGCTTTTACCATTTGCACATGAAAATAGATTTAATTGATTTATTAAATCTCTATTTTCCTCAACAAGGCATCTTTTGGGAATATTCTCCAAGTTTGAATTCAAAAATCCAAGTTGACATGTACATCCAACAAGGAATTTAATCTCTCTTACATGTCCTTTGTCTTGAGCCAAGTGGCATTTAATGCATTTTTCCTCCCCTCATGCATGTCATTTCAACAAATTCAAAATTCAAAAATAGGCATTTATTGGCACAATCCTCAAAACTTGCACATCCTCCATCCACTCATAGGTTGACAAGTGGCATCTTTCCATTGGATGAGTGTTAGTACCACATTGCTCTATTTTGGACATTCATCCTTCAATCTCATCTATAAATGAGAGGCTTCATTCCTCATTTTATCATCCACAATTTATGCAAAGTTACTATACTCAAATCTTTAGCCATTTTCACCAATACCATTGAGTTTTTAGCTAGGTTATGCAGGTTTTTAGCTTGGAGCACTCATCATCCTTCATCAAAGTGGATCATCCATCAACATACATCAATCTTGCATCATAAGAATTGGGAAAAGGGCCAATTTTCACATCAAATTGGCACCAATTCCCCCATGGGATCATGAGTTTGCTAGTTTAATTAGGATTCAATCTCTATTTTGTTGTTTTCATTGTGTTCTTCATTTATTTTCCTAATTTGAACTTTGTGAATGGATTTCATGGGGAATCCTTGTTCTTGCTTGCATTCTCTATTTTAATGTGTTTGTTCTTATTGTTTTGCAGGTATTGGGATTGGGGTTCTCACAGTTAGAACAAATAAGAATCATCTTTATTCAAAGTAAATGACTTACAGGTACAACATAACTATCCAATCTAATGGTGCAAACATAAGTAAGTCTTGCTCATCCAGGTGTCCACCACCTAGATCTGCAAGAAATGTTAGTGAATAGGGGTTTGCCTCGGTCAAACCCATTTGGTATTTAAACCTTGAAATGAAATGAAATAAAGTAAATGAATGGAGAATTGATCACATTATGATGTCACAACTTACCGAAACTCTAGCATTAGGCTCTTGTTTGATTGTGATAAATATTGACTTGAGTGCTTCTTGACTTATGAAATATTTACCACAAATATTAGCTCAAATATAAACACGATACATGAATGATGATTAGGCATTGTGGGTTAATATTATAACAATGACGGTAAGAATCTTTCACTCATAAAAGAATACTATATAGAAAGTAACACTAATCAATGTTTTCAATAAATAAGATTCCTAATTTTACTTCCAGGTGATGAGATATAGAAATAAATGCATACTTAACAAGTTCCCTTAATTTTCTTCGATATAATAAGATCTTTAGATCTATACTTTTAAGGTACTCAATGTAATTACCTAATCATCGTATCCTTCTAACCTATTCAACTTACTATCTTTTCCAACATACTTCATATACTCAACATATCATTTGCTTCCTCTTATTCAAGATATTCAATCTAAACTACATATTCATCATATTGACCTACTCATTTTCCTTCTAACACATTCCACATCTATTAAGCAAGTCCAACCAATTCATTCTTTAAAAATTAATCATTTAATTCAGCATACTCATTAATTCATCCAAGAATTTATATACTATCCTTACATAGCCCAAGCCATCTAGTGGTTAATCAAAACCATATTTTAGATTCATGTTTCAGTATCGAGTAACATTTGCCTATTTGAATATCATTTAGGCATCGCCTTAGGCAAAATTTATAAATATCTACCAAATAAAACATGTACTAAATGTTCTACCATATAACATTGCATATCTACCCACAATAGGTAAAGCAGTTACCATTTTCATCATATTTTGGTTACTAAGTTTACCCTTTTAACATGGAAATATGATGATTTGAAATAGATAAATCAAGAGTTACTTATCTATAACTCAACAATAGATATAGACAACAAAATAACTTACACCCCAATACAAGATATAAGTAAAACCTTTTGCATCTACAACCCTCAATAATCCTTACTCTTAAGACACCATGGATTTTCAAGAAGTTCAAGATATTAAGTTTCCAAAAGTTAAATTCATGTAGGTATACTTTATTATCCCATAAGTTGTATAAGGAACTTTAAAGCATGATAAGCATAATTACTTTTCTACAAGGACTTTATTAAAAACATGAACAAGAAGGCTCCAAAATAAAAAGAAAGAGTTTTCCATGGGAATGAAGGCTCCTAATACTCCTAATAAATATAAGTAGGGGATTCAACGTGAGTGCCGGTGTGAACGATCATCTTCATCTCTGAGAAATTGAAATCTGACCCATTCTTTGTACTTGCAATGAGTTTAAGGGGATTTCCTAGCCCTTCAGCTGACTCACCCACTGGCATATCATCCCTGTATGCATGACTTATATCCATAATTTCTCTTCCATATGCACACAACTGAGTGTTGGCGACTACAATTAATACCAAAGTAATCAACATGCCTTGAGGATTATAGCCTACAAAATTCTAGCGCAGAGAAAGAATTACTTAGCGAGACAAAATATTTTGTGGACTACGCATATCCCTGTCATTTGGGGTAAGACATATATTTGGGTCTTCCCAAAACCGACAAGTATAAAACACTCTACTGCATTTCAATCACATTGAGACATTTGGATCACATACAAGGGAGAATACTTTGCTACAAGAAAAATACCATCAACTACAAAATGCACATATATTTGTATATATATATAGATGTATATGATGCAAATTTTCATACAAAAACGTACACATTTGAAGAGAAAATCGAATTCAACAAATGTGAGCAATTGGGGGTTTCAAAAGAAGAAGATCAATATTCCCACAAACAATCATTTGTCTACACATTTTGAAATGGAAAGCATTAAAGAAGAATTTAGAAACCCGGAATTTTCTTTAAGTGGATTTCCATCTTATTGTTTTTCCTCTTTTCTCCCACCGTTCTTAAATTCCTAAAACTGTCACAAGCAATTTCTTTCCCCAAGTTCTTGATTTTCAGTTATCTTTTTCAAAGATTGAAAATAAAAATGTGAAGGATTGTGAAATCGATTGTGTGTTCCCGTTATTGCATTTCCCTTTCTTTTAAAAAGATTTCCCCCAAATTTCTAGTAACCGAATCTTGAAAATAAATAAAAAAAATATTTTTTTATGCAACATATTTATCCTTCGTAAATGATAAAGAAATGTCATTTTTAATTGTGAATTAAATAAATAGTAAAGAAATATCATTCCATTGTTAATAAAATAATTATTCTAAATCACAAAACATTAACCATAAATTGCCAAAAGAAAATATTTAATTAACTTTTATTAATTCTTTCATTTCCATGCCCTTTTATTTGACTATAAATTAATTTAAATAAACATTCTGAAGTATGAACAATATAATCATTCAACCCAATTAAATATTAAAGGCATCAAAATAAAATTATTGAATTATAAATTACTAACAGTAAATAGGGATCGTGACACTTACCTAGGACACATATCTTCCAAAGTTAAGTGTTATGTAATAGAATTTATGAATGTTAAGTTTTATCCCTCAAAAATTACATTTAATTAGGCTTGTATTTGAATTAAAGGGTCCAATTAAGGAAAATTAAGCTCAATCAATTAATAAAGCCCTATATTAATGTGAAAGTCTAAAGATACACCTTACAACACCAAAAATAAGGCACAATTAAGTCCATTTTCTTTAAAAGGGCCCTAAAGTTAATGTGAATATGAAAAACATATTACAACACTAAATTAAGGCATAATTGAGCTTATTTTATTTGTTAATTATTTCCAAATTATGTGTGAGAAAGGGATAATTTTCCTACAATACACTTCTTATAGAAATAGAAAATGATAGTTAAGTGTATTGAAAATTAACTCTAGAAGATACCCTTGTTTAAATTCTAGGCATGAATTGCAGGTCTAATTTGGAACCAAGACTATTGAGTTGTTGCAGAATCACCAACCTTTGATTGCAAAGTTGATAGGTAATTTTTTGAATTCCTTTTTAAGGTTAAAAATACTGTGAGTAGCACCACTTTCTCAATAGGATGAATTAAAGGTGATCAAACTTTGATTAGTCCCATCAAGCATTCCAAAAACTAATGTCATGGGTGGTGGGGAGAACTTGCACTACTTGAAACAATAACTTTTCTTTATCACAGAGTCACCATGGTGTTGGAGAGCTGCCATGAAAGGCAAGATGCACTGGAGAACACACCAAATCCTTTAGTGGGCAATGTAAACTCATGAAACTTAGTCCCACCAAGCATGCCAAAATTTGTGTCAATTGCACCCTATTGAAAATAGGCTCAATATTGTAATGAAACAATAGAAATAAACTCAAGGTATGGGGCCTTGTAGTTGAGGTTAGATCTCCAAAGAAGGTTAGATTCCTCTTCTAATTTAGGTGAAGATATGTTGGTTCAAACAAACACATGAAATTCTATCACTAGTCCTATTCTACCAACTAATAGAGGAAAAGGGAAAGAAATAATTACATAAAAATGGAAGGGGGAGGTGATACAACAAGATTAGAGATATTTATTCTTTCCTTTGATTGCACATAATATCAAAAAATTACTAGATAAATTCACACAACTCTCCATTATGCTAGTTCCTAGGAATTTGCATGAAGGTTAGGGTTTAACATACACTAAGAGGGAAATACATTTCTCCATAGTTATATTTTGCTAACATATTTAACACAACATTCAACCTTAGAAAACAAAGAAACATTCATTCAAATATGAAAGAAAGAATACTTTGCACAACAAATCCAAAGTGAGAGAAGGAAAGATAGAAAATTGTATTGATAAAGAGGCATAGGCTAGTGTTACAGTTACAAAAAATGTGGAAGATACATGTATCTATAAGAGAAAAGTAGGTAAGAACCCTTAAAATGAGCACAATAGTGCCTTATATTATCTTCAAGTCATAGGAGAGAGATAGGGTATGTCATTGAGCAAGAAACCCTAGCCAAAACCCTGAAAATCATGTGTATAAAAGTTTCAATCTAGATCTGAGTAGGAATCCCACCATAATTTCCTTGACATCTACACCATGCCTCCACAATAATGAGCCTATAAATGAAGAATAGAAACCCTCACAAAATCCACAACAAATTCCAATTAAGAATGGCCCTCTAATAGAAAAAGTGGTCTTCAACATATAAAAAAGCATGGGTTCCACTTTTTCACACTTGGATTTGGTAAAAATTGCACTTAAAGTCATTATTGTAGCCTCAAGAATCAAATTTGGGAGTTGGGAAATTAGCTGCAATATTAATGGTGAAATCTAGGTCAAAATATGAAAGTTTGTCACTAGTTCATCCAAAATTTCATACGAGGTCTAGAACTCTTATGGGACTAAAAGAAAAATGAGCACTAGATGGTGGGAGAAAGAATTGAAATTAGATTCAAACCTTTGAAACAAAAGTAAAAAAATTCAAAGAGGGTCCAAAGTTTCAACAAAGGAGTCGGGTTCGAGAATCTGAACTTTTGGACCAAAGTTGCAAAATTTTGTTCGGGTCCCAAAATTTTGACAAGATCAAAGTAGAGAGAAAATGGGATTGGGTTTGAGGATCCCAACTGGATCTAGACTTTTGGACCAAAGGTCCAAAAATATGATTGGGACTTGAAGTCCCAAAAGGATAGAAAAGGGATTGGAAGGTTAGGAGTTAGAGTGGACCTATGCTTTTGGACCAAAGTCTTAAGGTCTAACTGGGACCCAAATTCTTTAAAGGATGAAAGGGAGTAAAGGTTGGGAGTTAGAGTGGACCTGTACTTTTACACCAAACTCTAAAATTTTGATTGGGGCCTGAATTCTTGAAAATATGAAAGGGAGTGGAGGTTGGGAGTTGAAGTGGATTTGGACTTTTAGACATAGTTCAAAAGTCCTCATGGGACCAAACATCCTAACATAATAGAAGAAGAGATACGAAGAATGGGATCAGGTAAAAGCCTTGACATTTGGACTATGTCCAAGTGTCTTCTTAGGACTCAATGTCTTGAAAGGACTACAAGAAGGAAGGAAAAGAAGAAAGGAGGAATTGGGGATTGGGAACAGATTTGGAACTTTGGACCAAATATCCATTCAGAACCTAAATCCTTGAAAGGACCTAAAAGAAGAAAATAAGAATGAGGAATCAAAAGAAAACATGGGCATTTGAAATTTATCCAAATATTAATTTGGAACCCAAAACCTCAAAAGGACCTTATGAAGAAAGAGAAGGACTTAGCCATCTTTTGGATATTTTTGCAAATGGGTTTTTGACTATAGCTTGACAATGGGATAATACAACTACCAAAGAAACTTGAGCATGATAAACCCATGAATATTTCTCAGATCAATTATAATTGATGGGAAATGAAAGGCGTGGAACAAAGTGACAATAGTTAGTTAAAAAATAAGCTTATATAAAGGAGGGACTTTTGAAAAACGGAAATTTTAGAGAAATACCTTTTGGAAATATTTTGGTCTAATAATTGGTACAAAAGGGTTTTTGATATTGTATAATTTCATTAAGGTAATGCATAATACATATTTTTCATATGTTCTAATTGTATTTTTGAGTTACCATTACTAATTTTTTGTATGTCAAGTTGGTAATCCATTTTGTCTTTGTGGAAAATATTTATCATATTTTTAATGCTTATAAATCATACAATTATTGTAATAAAACATAGTCACATCTTTGTATCTTGGTTTGAATGTGTTGAAGCAACCTATCTCTTTATATGTTGATATTAGTTATCCTTATTTCATCATCATTACATATCAAAATATGTATTATGGTGAAACCCCCATATAATTTTTCATGAATGTTAAATCCCAATTTGTATTTGTATGTTTACCATGGGGTTTTTGTGAATTATTTCCCCATTATTATTTCCCTTTTATCTTTTGGTATTTTTTATTAACCACCATAAGAAAACTCAAATTTTATCTTACAAAGGTGGTGCTCCTCTCAAACACAAAGGGAGTCCACTAATTCATAGCGATCTCTCCAATTTTTGGTACAATTTTAACTACTCTTCAATAAAATAGGGTCATTCTTGGAGATTTAATTAAAGTGATAAAATATATTCACCAATAGATTTTTGGAAACTCTATTGTGGAAAACAAAGTGTTGGTGCTATTATTTCCTAATAAATTTGAAGGTACATCCTTTTGAATGGAGGTTAGTGACTCTACCTGAAGGATTGAACCTAGTATAATGGATTGGTATAAAGAAATTCAGAGGTGTAACTTGCAATTTCCTAAATTAGTAATTGATAGTGACAATGATGATGAAGATTATTCTTTTTCTATGTGCTCATCCTAGGAAAAATCAAGTTCTTGATGAACCCAATCAAGTTAATTTCTTGACAAGCTTCTATGGTGGCATGAAAATTCCTTCTAATAAGATACACCCTTATTTTCTCCAAACTTTGTAAAAGATTGAAGAAATATATGGAAAATAGACCTATTTTCTCACTCTATCATAAATTCATACCAAAAATAAGTTTTACTTTTAAACATAGGTAAGGTTACATTAAGGAATATTATTTGCATGATGAGGACAACAAGACAAAAAAATCTTACAATTGAACCAATATTTAATGAAATATCTTCTAATCAAAAGGATAAAAGAAATTTGTTAGGCCATGAATGTATCAAAAAAGAATATGTTATTACATTTTCTCATGAAAACACATCTCTGCTTGAGAAATATTGAAAATAATTTTTGGAGATAGAAAAAAATTGTATTGAAGCACGTCATCACCATTGTGAAGATTACAATAACATAAAATAAATCTTAGACTAGCTTGAAGGAAAACAATATAAAGAGCAACCATCAAATTTCTTCCTAACATGCATATAGCCTAAGAAAGAAAATAATAATGAATAATTAATGTTGCAAGAACTTTCTCATGATCTTTTCATCTCAAGTGGGTGTATCAATTCTTTTGAAGATAAATATATTTACAAGAAAGATGTTTTATTCATCCATCATCAATCATTGAAGAGAAAAGCCCTATTGATGAAACCATAGACATGTATTTATTCTTTTCTTCCTCTTTATAAATATTAAAAAATGAATTTTATAAGTTGGATATCTCAAAGAAAGATGATAAATCTTGGGTAATATATAATCATATACTCTTTGAAGAATTTATTTACAAAGTAACCATGCAACTTGAGCTAATGGAATCTTCAAATAATTGCTGAGAATGTGTGTCTCAAACTCACTATTGAAACCCTAGCTCAGTTGCTATACTTCTAAGGTTTTTCTTTCAAGTCTTTATTGCAATACCATAGGGTGCAACTAATAGGGGTGTGGGCTGGTAGTGATACTTTCCATCCCACAGTGGTCTTCATCAACTTGTGCGGTATTGTGGGAGGAGTCCTAGCTCACAGCCCCACAATAGTCCATGGAGAGGCTAGCAATAGAGCGAGGGTTACCCCACGACAATTTAAGAAGATGGTTAGCAAGTGTCCGGGCCATCCTACCACCTCACGAACAGTCCAAGAGGAGGTTTGTGGTAGTGCAGTATAGATACCACTATCCTGTGACAACCCGTGAGATGGTATAGCATTGGTGTAGTATAAGATCATGTCATTCTGTAATGTTCAGTGGAGATGATTTAGGTGTTACGATGGTTAGATGGAATGGTAGAAGCAAACCATAGTCTCATGGCTAGTCATTGAAGGCTTTGTGGTATTGCAGTTAAGACTAGGAATTTATCGGTAAGACTTCACCATGTCAAAAGGAGTTGCTACAACATCCCTCTAATGTTCTGATATGACAAAGGTAGAAGGTAACAACTGTTTAGTTGGTTAGTGTTCATTCATTTGTTATGGAAGTTGGAGTGTTGGTTTCTTGGAATGCTTGAGAAGTATGTAATGTAATGCAGTAGTGCATTTTTGTAACAATGTGATGGATTGATCAGAGTGAATGTAATGTAATGTTGTCAGATTCATTATGTGAATAGACACCTAAAAGAGCATAGCTCTGCACTTGTATGTAATTGAAAGTTTACGATAATATAATAGATCTCTGCTTTGGTGTGTGGGTTTTTTCCCGTAAGGGTTTTCCCACGTAAAATCTAGTGTTCTTTATTGTATATTTTGTTATTCTTCTATGTGCATCTCAAATAAACTGTAATTGCAAAGTTTTGAAATGTTTTTTAGTATCTCTCTCCTAAATATTAGTATTAGGAAGGAGTTTCATGCACTCTTCTTTCCTTACTATTGGTATCAAAGCTTGGGTAGCTTTGTTTTCCTTGTGGTTAAGATGGGTTTTTATGTTGATCTTGTTCAGTGGGAGTTTGTAGAGAAATATAGTTTATAACTTATTGCAGATTTAAGATGGCGAGCACATCCAAAATAATAGAGATTGAGAAGTTCAACGGTGGAAATTTTAAGTTGTGGAAACTCAAAATGGAAGATTTTCTCGTGGATCAAGAGTTATGGGTTGTAGTTTCCTCTAACAAACCATCAACAACCTCGTAGGATGACTGGGATACAATGGACCAGAAAGCCAAGGGTCTAATTAGACTTTTCTTGGCTAATTTAGTTCTCTTGAAGGTCTATGAAGAGAAGACAACAAAATTTTTGTGGAAGAACCTTGGTGAGATTTATCAGGGGAAATCTCTAGTAAATAAGCTATTCTTGAGGAAGAAGTTGTACTCTTTGAAGATGGAGGAAGGATCATCTATTGTAGATCATTTGAATGCATTTAACATGATCATTGCTCAGTTGGGGTCTATTGGTGTGAAGATAGATGATGAGGATCTATGCATGCTCCTGTTGTGTTTATTTCCTGACACATGGGATCACCTAGTAATGGCTATTTGGATTACAACAACTACTTTCAAGATAGAAGATGTGGTTGCTTTACTATTGTCAGAAGAGATGTGGAGGAAGTCTTTTGAGATGGCCAAGGAGGCGCTTTTTATTCGAGGTAGATCAAAGGAGAAAGACAAGAAGAAAGATAAGAAGTCTAGATCCAAGTCAGATGGGAGATCAAAGTCTCTAGGTAAAAATTCCAAGGTGAAATTTTGGAACTGTGGGAAAACTGGACACATCCAAAAAGATTGTAAAGAGGAGAAGAAGAAGAAAAAGAAATATAGTTCTTTAGAAAATGAATCTTCTCAGAGCGATGAAGATGCCTTCATAGAATCCTTGGTGACTTATGCATTAGATGATGTTTGGTTGATTGACTTAGGTGTCTCCTTTCACATGAACCCTCATAGAGGTTGGTTCTCAAAATACAAAAATTATATTAGTGGAAGGGTGTATCTAGGTGATGATTCTCACCTAGAAATTGTTGGCCATGGAAGATTCAAGATTTGGTTCCTTGATGGAAGAGTGAAGGGAATCAATGATGTGATGCATTTACCATATTTGGCTCAAAATTTACTCTTTGTAAGTAAGCTTAATGATGTTGGTGTGCAAGTCTCTTTATTGAATGGTGTTTGTAGAATTAGTAGAGGCTCTATGGTGTTGGCTAAGGGTGCACAAAATGGCACTCTATATAAGTTGGATGCATGTGTAGTATAGTGTAATAGTGCTTCTACAAAGTCAAGTAAATCTGATCAAGTAGAGAATTAGAACATTGTTCTTGTGGGTGCTAATTCTTTAGAGGTGAAGCTCCCTGCGGAGAAGACAATGTTGTGGCACCAAAGGCTTGGCCACATTGGTGAAAAAGGCTTAAAATATTTGAAAAATAAAATCTTGGTTGAAGGGATTAATAAAAGTAACCTTGAGTTTCATTTTTGTGAACATTGTATATATGGAAAGCAACACAATGTTTTGTTTTTTTCTAGTCCTCACAAATCTTCTAGAATTTAGAATTATATTCATGTTGATGTGTTTGGTATAGTTAATGTTCCTTCATTATTGAAATCTATGTATTTTGTCTCATTCATAAATGATTATTCAAGAAGGGAATTTGTTTATTTTCTCAGAAGTAAAACTGAAGTTTTCAATCGGTTTACAGAATTTAAAACCTTGGTAGAAAATTAGAATGGTAGAAAAATAAAGTTTTTGTGGTTGGATAATGGAGGTGAGTTTTCTTCAATAGATTTTGATTATTTTTGCAAAGACCACAAAATTAAAAAGGCATAAAACAACTCCTTACACTCCATAGCAAAATGGAGTTGCAAAACGATGAATAAAATGTTGATGGAAAGGGCAAGAAGTATGTTGAGTAGTGCTAGTCTGGAACAAAATTTTTGGGTTGAGTTTGTAGCTACAACATGTTATTTGATTAATAGATCTCCCACTTTGACACTCATGGATAAGACACCTATGGAAGCATGGTCTGGTAAGAATCCATTGTTGAGACATATTAAAGTCTTTGGATGTGAGGCATATGCTTATGTGCCTAGTGAAAAAAAGATCTAAACTAGATAACATGGTTGTAAAGTGTATCTTCATCGGTTATGGAATTGGTGTGAAAGGGTACAAGCTTTGGAATCTATTTACATAGAAGGTGTTGTATAGTAGAAGTGTGATCTTTTGTGAGCTGAAACCTTCTATAGTTGATCTATAGCCAAAGGTGAAAGAAGTAGAAAAGAAGGAGGTAGTTGAATTTCCTCTTACTCCATATAAAGATGAACTATGTACTCCTGGTGGACCTATTAGTGAGGAGAGGTCAAGAGCTCTAAAAATTTTGAACAGGAAGAAGAACCTCAACCTCAACTTGTGAGGAGGTCTATGCGTGTGAAGCGGTAACCTGAAAGGTTTGGATATTCTATGTTAGATTCTAGTTGGATATTCTATGTCTATCAAATTTTTGTTGTCACTTGTATCTGCATATGACTTAGAGATCAAACAGATGGATGTGAAGACAACGTTTCTTCATGGTGATTTGAAGGAAGATATTTACATGTCGCAAGTAGATCACTTCATTGAAAAAGGTAAGGAAAACATGGTTTGCAAATTAAAGAAATTTGTATGGTTTGAAGCAGTCACCTAGAATGTGGTACCAGAAGTTTGATACCTATGTGTTGTCTTTGGGTTTTGTGAGATCAAAGTATAATCATCGTGTTTATTTTAAGACTAAAAAATGGTCATCTTCTTATTATTTCCCTATATGTGGATGACATGTTGTTCATTGGGAATAGTAAGGGTTTTTTCTGAATTAAAATCTCAATTATTAGCACAATTTGAAATGAAATATCTAGGTTCAACTAGGAATATTCTAGGGATGGAGATCGAAAGAGATAGGGGAAATATAAAACTTTGGCTCAGCCAAAGAAAGTATATAAATTTTGTCCTAGAGAGATTTAACATGGTGGATTGCAAGTAGTTAGTTGTTCCAGTGTTGTCAGGAATGAAACTTTCTATTGAAGATTGTCCAAAATCTCCTACTGAGATGGAGGACATGACTAGGGCACCTTATGCAAGTATAGTTGGTAGTTTAATGTATGCAATTTTATGTACTAGCCCATACATTTCCCAAGTAGTGGGAGTACTTAGCTGGTTTATGGCTAATCCAGGAAGGTTGCATTGGGATGTTGTGAAGAGAGTTTTCAAGATTTGAAGGGTACTTCTAAGTATGCCATGTGTTATCATGGTTACTCTACTATATCTTAGATTTTAGTTAGCATTCATGGATGTGTGGATTATGATTGGGTAGGGGAAATTGACAACAAAAGATCCACCAGTGGATATGTATTCACGTTGTTTGGTGGTGCAGTTAGCTGGATGAGCAAGTGGTAGGTAGTAGTCACTTTATCAACTACTTAAGTTGAGTACATTGCAGAAACTCATGCCTACAAGGAAGCCATTTGGCTTAGAATATTGTGTTTTGATGTTGGTTTTGATGTAGGGAAGATTGTCATTTACTATGATAGTCAGAGTGCCATTTTTTTGGTGAAAAATCCAACCTTCCATGCTAGGATGAAACATATTCATATGTAGTACCACTTTGTTCATGATATGGTGGAGGATGGAAAGGTTAGTTTGGAAAAATTTGACACTTTGGTGAATGTTGTTGATGCATTGACAAAGCTTGTGAGAATAGATAAGTTCAAATGGTGCACCAGTTCGATGGGCCTTGGGGCCTAGAATATTTAGTGACTTCAAGTGTTGGGAGGGGTTTAGTGAGTTCTTTGTCAAGTGGGAGAATGTTGATAATGTGTATCTCAAACTCACTATTGAAACCCTAGCTCATTTTTTAGACTTCTTAGATTTTTCTTTCAAGTCTTTACCGCAGTACAATAGGGTGCAACTAAGAGGGGTGCAGGCTGGCAATGTTCCCTACCATCCCATGATGGTCTTCATCAGCTTGTGTGGTAGTGTGGGAGAAGTCCTAACCTATAATCCTACAATGGTCCATGGAGAGGATGGTGGTAGAATGGGGTTACCCCGCCACCCCTTGACAATATAAGAAGATGGATGGTGGGTGTGCGAGCCATCCCACAACCCCATGAATAGTCCATGAGGAGGCTTGTGGTAGTGCGGTATAGATATCACAATCCCGTAATAGCCCATGAGATGGTATAGCAATGGTGTGAGATAAGATCTCACAATGGTTAGTGGAGATGATTGTGGTGTTGTGATGGTCAAAAAGAATGGTAGAAGCAAACTGCAGTCTCGTGGCTATTCATTGAAGGCTTTGCGGTATTGAGGTTAAGACTAGGACTTCATTGATAAGACTTTTCCATGTCAAAATGAGTTGCTATAGTGTCCCTTCTATGTTTCAATATGATGGAGGCAGAAGGTAACGATGGTTGACTTGGTTAAAGGCCATTCGTCTATTATGGAAGTTGGAGTGTTAGTTTCTTAGAACACTTGAGAAGCCTGTAATATAATACAGTAGTACATTTTTGTAATAATGTGATGGATTGATCGAAGTGAATGTAATGTAATTTTGTCGGATTCGTTTCCCAAATTGACACATGAAAGAGCATAGCTCTGCATTTGTATGTAATTAGCATTTAATGATAATACACGAGATCTCTGCTTGGTGTGTGGGTTTTTTCCGATAAGGGTTTTCCCATGTAAAATCTAGTGTTCATTCTTTATTGTCTATTTTGTTATTCTTGTATGTGCATCTTAAATGAACTATAATTTCAAAATTTTGAAATGTTTTCTGTATCTCTCTCTCCTGAAGATAAGCATTAGGAAGGTGTTTTCCACACTATGCTTTCCTTACAGTAATCCTTAATCAATTAAAGAAGAGATTTCCCTAGATGAAGTCAAATCTATACAAAAAGATTTTAAGAATGGACTTATCCCTAAAATTATTTTTTCAAAATATGCTCTTTCATTACAATTTCCTAGTTCTTTTAATGTTGATTTACTTAATGGAGTACAAATAATGGATAATGATGTTGGGGAAATTAGCTTAAATGATGATATTAACATATGAGATAATAGTTTTGATTTTAAAAATGATACAAATGGAATTTTTAGTATTCAAGAGGTTAATTTCAAACAATGTGTTCCACTTCTATTCTTTCCATCATATTCAAGAGAAAAATCCCTTCCTTTCCTTTCACCATTGATGAAAGAATATTCTTTGACTGATGAAACCAATGATACATATTTTCCACCTAAAGCTCATGTTAAGTTGATATCTGATAAAAGAGATTTCTAAATTGATTATAGTCAAGAAAGAACAAGTTTATTATAGTCATGCTGAGCTTGAAATTCTCAAAGTTGATATTCACAAAGAAGATTCATAAGACAACTAATCATTGTCTCAGGTTCATACAACAAAAAAGAAGAAGAAAAAATTATAATTAGAAGTGATGTTATACTAGCAGAAAGTAATATTCAAAAACTTGATTCATCATTTGCATCAACACAAGTTTCTTCACATCACAAATTATATAAAGGTTGTTCAATTCATGGCTTGATGTCTTCCAATCAAGATAATTAAAAGAATATTTAGATAGAGAACATTGGTATTCTCAACATGATGCCAAAAAATATAACCAATGTGATTTGAAAAGAATCTAAAACCTATGATGAGAAGTGGTGTATTGATTGACCATTCAAAGTGTCCCTATATTCCACATATTTATATTTTCTCATCATGATTACACGATGGCCAATAAGTTCATAGGTACTTCATGGGAAAACATCTATTTTTTGCATTGATGCCTATTTCTCTCAATTGATTATTGGATTTGTATGATCATCCTAGGTAGTTTGAGGTAGGGGTACCTACCATGTGCACATTTTTGGTACAATTTTTGTTGTGTTTATTCCATTTTTGGCTTGTGTCTAGTCTCCCATTTTAATGTGTTGTATTGATTCTCCTTAACTCCATTTCCCAATGGTTAAAGCACTAATCCTTTCTAGAGCTATGAAGGAAAATGCATTGACCAAAGAAACTTGAAGACTTTTTAGCACTTTGTTTCATAATTTGTAAATTATGTCATTTTTATTTGACTTGTTCATGAATATTTAATAACTTTGCAATGGATAATGATGCTTTTATTATTATTTATAGTAAGTTATAAATTAAAAGTAGTTACAAGTTAGTTAGAAAATA
This sequence comes from Sequoia sempervirens, assembly GCA_007258455.2. Lineage (NCBI taxonomy): Eukaryota > Viridiplantae > Streptophyta > Pinopsida > Cupressales > Cupressaceae > Sequoia > Sequoia sempervirens. The sequence continues at coordinate 305,738,178 of VDFB02271358.1, forward strand.
AGCTTATATATAAGGCTCTATCTTTTTGATGGGAGGAATTTTTCAAAAGGGAAATTTTAGAGATATAATCTTTGGAAATATTTTTGGTTTGATACTTGGTACAAGATGATTTTTGAGATTGTACAACTTCAGAAATATATTGTATATGGTTCATTTATTCTAATTGCACTTTTGAGTTATCATTACTATTTTTTCACAAAGTAAAGTTATGAAGGAAAATACATTGACCAAAGAAACTTGAAGACTTTTCAACACTTTGTTTCATATTTGTAAATTAAGTCATTTTTATATGACTTATTCATGAATATTTTATAACTTTACAATGGATAATGTTGCTTTTATTATTATTTCATAGTAAGTTATAAATTAGAAGTAGTTACAAGTTAGTTTGAAAAGAAGCTTATATATAAGGCTCTATCTTTTCAATGGGAAAAATTTTTAAAAAGCAAAATTTTAGAGAAATAATTTTTGGAAATATTTTTGGCTTGATTCTTGGTACAAGATGGTTTTTGAGATTGTAAAATTTAAGAAAGATATTGAATATTGTGTATGGTTTGTGTGTTCTAATTGCATTTCTGAGTTATCATTACTAATTTTTCACATGTCAATTTGGTAATCCCTTTTTTCTTTATGGAAAACATTTAGCATATGTTAAAATAATTATTATAAATTATGTAATTGATGTAATGAAACACAATCACATCTCGGTATCTTGGTCTAGATGTGTTGAAGCAACCTATCTCTTCGTATGTTGAGTTTATTTATGTTGGGATATGGTGTTGTACACCATTGCATAAATTTATTATAATATTGTAATTAAAAAATTATTTATTTGTGATACACCTTGGTGGTGTTTTTAATCACACTAGGTAATTATTTGGGGACCTGCTTGATGTTGTATTGTAACATTGTATTATTATTTAATGTGTGGGATACACGTGATAATAATTTAATATTGGGAAAATATTGAATAATGTGATGTCTTAGTACCCAATATTAAATAAGGGGTTGGTGGTTTTGTATTCACATGGTTTTGTGGTACATGGTTTCACCTTACCACTAGTTGTATTTGTGTGAGCTTGTGTCTATAAAAAAACACATGTGTAGTGGTTTAGGTTGGCTGAGTGGTTTGGTTGTCATTATTGAGTCTTCTTGAGAGTGCATTTTTTAAGCATGGCATGGGATGTGTGGATTCATGCTTGGACACATGGGGATGCATTGGAGGACTTGATTCTTAAAAATTGTTCATTGTAACTCTTGTATTTGCTTATTGCTAATTAATATGATGAAGTATGGATGCTTTTGGAGGTTGGGTTTTTCCCTCTTGAGGGTTTTCACAGTGTATATCTTGTGTCATCTTTGATGGGTATGTTGTCTATTCTCTTGCATGTAGATTCTAAGCACTTATTTGCAATGTTATCTCTTTTGGGTTATGTGGAAATTATCATTAGATGGCTGCAATTTTTCTTACAAGTTATTGTTATTTTATCATCATTGCATATAAAAATTTATATTATGGTGAAAAACCCTTATAACTTATAATGAATTTGTTAAATCCCAGTTGGCATTTGTATGTTTACAATTGGAGTTCATGTGAGTTATTTCCCCAATAGTGTAAGGAAATATAGGAGTGCATCTTATGAAAACTCCATAACAGTAGTGCTTCGGTAACTTTAATTTCGATTACAATACCTCAAATACACATACAACTATGTCCTAACGCGGAACAGACACAATTTATTTCCCACATTGATCCATCTGAGAGAAACACATGTAAATTCAACAGCAAGCAATAATAGATTCTACTACATGAACCAACAGTCATGAAAGATGAAACAAAAAACCAGAACACAAAGAATTACGTGGGGAAAATCCTTTTGGATAAAAATCTCACACTCCAAAGATTGAGCCATTGTATTATTTAGCAACAAAATGGTTACAATAAAATTTCAGGCTCTTAGTCCTTTCAGAAATTCATCTTGTTCATTCTGGAAACAACTGGTAGCAATAGATAACCCTGTACAGTTTCTGATCACCCTCTCAAACTAAACAACCTTTGCACTATTACAATATCATCACATATACAGTGCAGATCAACTTAAGAGAAATCAGAAACATGCTTCTTGATTAGGATCTCTCTCTTCTCCTCTGTTTAGGCCTCAAGGCCCTTGGCCATTTAGCCAGCCTCTCAACCTTCGCACTTGTTAGCTCACTCTTCCTTCTCTTTGGCTTCGACTCTATGAAATGGTTTGTTTCCAACTATCGAATCATCCAGCTCAGCAACATAGATGTTTCCACTTCCTTGCATGGAAGATAATACGTCCTGGTCACACCACGTAGGACAGTCACCCAAATGATCAACAAACAATCCACTTGTGTCGCATGTCGGTGAGACACTAACCATGTCTCCCTGATGCTACAAGTCCTTACAATCGATACCGCCAAGGCTTCACTATCGACAAGAGGTTACATCGAGTCCAGAGAGCTATCGCTAAGACTTCGCCATGTTTGCAAGACCTCACACCGAAAATCACAAGGTATTTCGAAGAGTTCATCAGTCGGCAAGACTATCACTTTTTGCCTAGACATTACATTGAAGTCTTCAAGACACATTGACCTCAACATTCTCATTGGTAAGATAATCACCATTCGATGAGACATTACACTGAGCTCATAAGTCATTCCGAAGTGTTCTTTAGTCACCAAGACTTTAATCATTCGCTGAGAGATCATATCGAGCCCTTTATGTTATACTGATGTCACTATCGGCTAGACATTCCACATTCGCCAGGAGATCATACCGTGGTTCCAAAGTCATACCAAAAATTCTAACGTCCATCGCATTCCTATCGGCAAGACAAATACCCTTCACCAAGACATCACCCTGCAAGTTCCAAGTCACCCTGAGTCTATCTTATCGGCCAGACTTACTGCTTTCGCCAAGACTTCATACCAAAGCCTTTAAGTCATATCGATATGTTCCAGTGTCGGCGAGAGAAACAATCTTTAGAAAAACTTCTTATCGAGGCTTCCAAGTTATCCCAAAACCACTACTCGCCAAGAGTCACATCAAACCGATGACCCCACTTGTTGTCGGCAAGACTTCCGATATTCAATTAGACATCATATTGAAACAAGTCTTTCAACCAAGGGTCTCCCTGATGTCTTCGAGTGTTACATTATTGCCAAGACAATCCTTCATCATTGAGACTTCACACCAAGATCCTTAAGTTACTCCAAGTGTCTGTCAGTGAGACATATCCTTATCGGTAAGACTTCTTACCGATCACCCAAGGGTTTCCTTGAAAGCTCCAACACTATTGCCGAGACATGTTACTTTCGGTAAGACTTCTCACTGAGCCGCCATAGGTTACCCCGATGACTTCAATGTGTATCCTTGTCAGCAAGACCTTCCAATGTCGCTGGGACTTCTTCCCGAGTGTTGAAGTCACTCTGAAGCCCCAGTCGCTATGAGTCTCCCCGATGCTCGATTGAATGGCCTGTCAGCCAGAGATCTCCATGTGGTGAGAAGTTACAATGACTGCTTTATGTCACAATGACAGACTCCAAAGTGAAAGCATTCAGCAAGACTTCTGCAAGGTCACAACAACCAAAATATTTCACAAGGTTCCCAAACTGCCAGTCGGCCAGACCAAAGAAATGTCACACCAACTTTGCTCTTCCAGAGGTTTCAGCCTGTGAGATTGAGGCAACAATTCCAACAATCTCCCACTTGATGAAGATCACATAGGCACCTTCAAAGCAACCAGAAACTAGGACCACACTAGCTCCACCAGTTCAAACCCTGCAATACTCAAAACACCCAATCAACATGATTCCACAGATAACAGTCCATTAGACAATCTGCAACAAAGACCAGGCATCCAATTGCAACTCACTGTCCAACAAAACAACCAATCCCAGCCTTCCAAGAAACCACATAGATCTCAACATGCTCTCATGCTCCATCAAGAATTTTGCTCCAACATCCATGATGTCCACCATTCAAGCAACAATCCTGTCATCTTCCACATGTGGAAGAAAGATACAAAGGCAAGGTGTATAAGAACCATTCCAATGAACACAAGCAAAAGATCCCAGTGATATCTCCAACAAGATACTTCTACCACTTCACTATGCTCAAACGCTATACAAAAGCAATATCAACTTCAAAGCTTCAAATAGAACACAATAGTGAAGTCATTCTCTAGAAACAAGATACAAAACAACACTAGTTAGAACAACAATCAGACTAAATGCTTCCATCCAACTGATAAACCCACGCGATTGAAAATAGCACCCACAACTTGTGCTATACTATCCAATCTCACATACCTCACAGGTATCACCATTAGTAAACTTCTGCCAATCCATTAATAGCAAATACAAGTTCTAATGTCAACTAGTCGAAGAAGACAAGACACATATAGGAACTCCCACTGCCTGAGAAATCCAGATCTGAAAGATCAAAAGGCATCGCAAGCCTACCAATACTAGCACATAGAAAATGTAACCCTGTAGTACCAAAGAAAAAATCCATAATGATATGCACAACCTGCAACAACCTGCCACAAGAAACACTTCTCTCACCACAAACCTTCACGGCCACAGAGAGAAACATTGCACATCATCTTCTGTAGAACATCCTCCTACATACACTTCTAATAGCCAACTGTGTCAAGAATGATCTCCTTCACATCCCAAAAGAAAAACCTTAACAACATCCATCCGTTCAATCACCTAGATCAAACCAACTTTTAAACCATGGATGTAAACCTTTCAAAGAAGATCAAGCTAAAACATTTCCCATTTCAGGAAATCAGTCCATACATCATCTCCTTCCAATTCTCATCAGTAAATGACATAACTCAAAAGCTCAAGGAGATAAAACAAATTGTACAATTTCCACTATGAATCCTCTAGAACCATTAAACAACAATTCAAGATCCATATCATGAAAGTAAACATAAAACACATCTAAAAGATATAAAGGGACAAATACCTTTCAGATAAACTGTCGAGTAGACCAAGACTAATCCAAGAGCAATCTCCTCATAGGTCTCTTATTGAACTCACGTTCAACCAAGGTGTAGGCTTCTCAGAATTTATGCTGAAAAACTTTAACAAGAGTAACAAGCAGCAACACTTCTCTCATAAGAGAAAAACAGCCTCACCTTATTCTTCATGTATCCATGAGTACTAGCAACCGATCATCTCATGTTAAAATTCAACTACATTATTGCATTATCATGAAGTATCAAACAAGTAATCAAAGCACTCAATACACAAAGAATTACCAGATCAGTGTCAAAGCTCCAATCATCTGAATCAGGAACTTATCATGACATCATGATCTACACATCCCCATATGAGATACCATGCTCCAAGTGACTTCACGATTGTCTCAAGTACAATGCACAATTCCAAAACTCCAGTGCACAAACAAGAGTATACCATGACATAAAGCAAATAGACTTAAGAACAACATCACCTGTCAAGCACCACCAACACCTTAGCCAAAGACTCCAAGCGTCCTCCATGGTTCCAAGATGTTGCACATCTTCAAATAATGTCCATGCAAAAGAAAAAGTGTAAGAACCCTTCTGCAACACTAAAGAAGACCATTCACCACCATGTGATGAATTCACAGTCACTGCTAGAGCTCCCACTGAAAAGTGACACCCGAGCTCTCCAAGCATCATGACCACCTGCTACAGGTTCCCTTAATCGACTATTCAGGTACTCAAGAATATCCATCCTCTCATCTAAAAAATAGTCACACCAATGTACAAGTGACCATAGACAAGGCCATTTAACAAATCTGCACCATCAATGAATCAACCTCATGGATAAAGATAGTCCACATCCAAGTTATCTCACTACAGCCAATGGGTAGCTAATCCACCAACCACATAACTCGTAGATCACAACCATCGAACATGAAAACCCGTTATGACATTGAAAACTGCAACACTGAGATATCAAAGAGAATAACTACGTAGACAACATGACTCAAACACTAGATCGCACCAAATCTGATTTTCCAATCATGTCCACAATGAGTGCCATAATCAAGGAAACCCATAAGCATTACCACAAGAATGCTAAGTGAAAAAACACTTACCAACACTCCCATGCAAAGAAAGAGTCATACCTCCTCAAAACCATGCACCAAGAATGCATGCAGACCTGTAACTATCTCATCCAGCAACACCCCAAAAGGCCAGAGTCTAGACAATATCTTAACAACAACTCCACATGATCACAAGTTTTGCTTAACCATGTAAAACCTGCAAAATCACAGAGCCATGCAAGTACAAAAAACTTCCTTCAAAAGAAAACAGCAGTTCAGGAAATCCAGGCCCCTTTCAGGCCAACTCTAAACCACCAACATGTACATGCATTTGAGAATGAGAGAAAAGGCTATTTCAAAAACTTTCAAATCATTTGATGATGAACTCCATAGCCTTTATGTAGTCAAGGTTAACAGGAAACCATGCCTTACAACACCAGGAAACATCACCTAGAATAAGCACTCTCTTCCATGACTAAGAAACAACCTAGGCTTCTCCATATCACCCAGGAGCCTGACACACAGATGCCCAATATGAAAGCTTTGCTGCTACACAATCACAGAGCAAAGAAAACCACCTCATACTCCAAGATTAAACCTCTACCAGCCAGGAGACACAGATCACAACATGATCAACTCCTGTTTCCATCTTGACCATCCTTCAAGCTGCATGTTGTCTTAGAATACCACAAGGCTTCCACTCATCAAAGGATCAATACATCAGTCCATTCCTCTAGATTTCTTCCATCCTATCAAGCTAAGAAATCTTCACAGGAGAAATATCCAGAACCAACAACCAGAAGAAGGCTCTGATACCACTTGTAAGGAAATCTAGGAGTGCATCTTATGAAAACTCCATAACAGTAGTGCTTTGGTAACTTTAATTTTGATTAGATTACCTCAAATACACATACAACTATGTCCTAACATGGAACAGACACAATTTATTTCCCACATTGATCCATCTGAGAGAAACACATGTAAATTCAACAGCAAGCATTAACAGATTCTACTACACGAAATAACAGTCATGAAAGATGAAACAGAAAACCAGAACACAAACATTTACGTGGGGAAAATCCTTTTGGATGAAAAACCCCACACTCCAAAGATCGAGCCATTGTATTATTCAGCAACAAAATGGTTACAATAAAATTTCAGGCTCTTAGTCCTTTCAGAGATTCATCTTGTTCTTCTAGAAACAACTGGTAGCAACAGATATCCCTGTACAGTTTCTGATCACCCTCTCAAACTAAACAACCTTCGCACTATTACAATATCATCACATATATAGTGCAGATCAACTTAAGATAAATCAGAAACATGCTTCTTGATTAGGAGCTCTCTCTTCTCCTCTGTTTAGGCCTCAAGACCCTTGGCCATTTAGCTAGCCTCTCAACCTTCACACCTGTTAGCTCACTCTTCCTTCTCTTTGGCTTCGGCTCTATGAAACGGTTTGTTTCCAACTGTCGGATCACAACTGTCGAATCATCTAGTTCAACAACGTAGATGTTTCCACTTCCTTGCATGGAAGATAATACGTCCAGGTCACACCACATAGGAAAGTCACCCAAATGGTCAACAAATGATCCACTTGTGTCACATGTCGGTGAGACACTAACCGTGTCTCCTCGATGCCACAAGTCCTTACAATCGATACCGCCAAGGCTTCACTATCAGCAAGAGGTTACATCGAGTCTAGAGAGCTATCGCTAAGACTTTTCCATGTCGCCAAGACCTCACACCAAAAATCACAAGGTATTCCAAAGATTTCATCAGTCGGCAAGACTATTGCTCTTCACCCAGACATTACATCAAAGTCTTCAAGACACATCGATCTCAGCATTCTCATCAGCGAGACAATCGACATTCGATGATACATTACACCAAGCTCATAAGTCATTCCGAAGTGTTCTTTAGTCGCCAAGACTTTAGTCATTCGCTGAGAGATCATATTGAGCCCTTTATATTATACTAATGTCACTGTTAGCCAAACATTCCACATTTTCCAGGAGATTATACTGTGGTTCCAAAGTCATATGGAAACTTCTGACATCCATCACATTCCTATTGGCAAGACAAATACCCTTTGCCAAGACATCACCCCGCAAGTTCCAAGTCACCCTAAGTCTATCTTGTCGGCCAGACTTACCACTTTTTCCAAGACTTCATACCGAAGCCTTTAAGTCATATCGATGTGTTCCACTGTCGGTGAGAGAAACAACCTTCAGCAAGACTTCTTACCGAGGCTTCCAAGTTATCTTGAAACCACTGCTCGCCAAGAGTCACACCGAACTGATGACCCCACTTGCTGTCAGCGAGACTTCTGATATTTGATGAGACATCATATCGAAACAAGTCTTTCGGCCAAGGGTCTCCCCGATGTCTTCGAGTGTAACATTGTCGCCAAGACAATCCTTCATCACTGAGACTTCACACCGAGATCCTTAAGTTACTCCGAGTGTTCATCGGTGAGACATATCCTTATTGGTAAGACTTCTTACCGATCACCCAAGGGTTTCCCCGAAAGCTCCAACACTGTTGCCGAGACATGTTACTTTTAGTAAGACTTCTCACTGAGCCACCATAGGTTACCCTGATGAATTCAATGCATATCCCTATTGGCAAGACCTTCCAATGTCACTGGGACTTCTTCCCGAGTGTTCAAGTCACTTTGAAGCCCCGGTTGCTATGAGTCTCCCCGACGCTCGATTGAATGGCCTGTCGGCCAGAGATCTCCATGCAGTGAGAAGTTACAACGACTACTTTATGTCACAGCGACAGACTCCAAAGTGAAAGCGTTCAGCAAGACTTCTACAAGGTCACAGCGACGAGAATATTTCACAAGGTTCCCAAACTGCCAGTCGGCCAGACCAATGAAATGTCACACCGACTTTGCTCTTCCAGAGGTTTCAGCCTATGAGATTGAGGCAACAATTCCAACAAATAGTTTTTCCCATTTATGTTTTAGTATCTTTTTTTTAAAATACCATTAAAAATTGATTTTTTATCTTACGAGGGAGATTTCCCTTTCAAACATAAAGGAAGGCCACTATTTCATAGTGATCTCTCCAACCATTGGTACAATTTTCATTGATCTTCAAGAAAATAGGGCCATTCTTGGAGATTTAAGTGCAGTGTCAAACTAAGTTCACCAACAACTTGTCATAATTTATATTATTTATTTTTCCTTGATAAATTATAATCCAAGAGAGATAACTCGATAAGGATTATGCATGGATAAAGAAGTAACATGCCACTATAGTCACTTGAAAATCGTCATAAATTTGTAATTATCTTTGCTGCATTGAAACCAAAAAAAGATTAATATGCTATGCATATTGAATTCCCTCTATTCTCGGAGGCACTAACTCTCTATTTTTAAAATAATAGTCTATGAAATCCTCTATCTTAGGGCTCACATAAACCCTAAATTCATTTGATTCATATCATACTACATAACTTGTACTCTTGGAAGCATTTTTTTCTATTATATGCATCATATGCTCTAATTGGAGGCTAGTTTCTTGTAGTCTAGGCGGATGTAAAGCATTCTAATCTATAGCATCAAAAATATAAAACAAAAATATAAACATATATGTTTTAGCAATGCATAATGTGAGTAAAACCAACTTTGAGATTTTATCTTTAACCCAATTTTTCTTTCTATCTCAAAATCAATCTACTTTAATGTTTCACAAAACCATTCATTTTGGTTGTGGTATTATTAGCTTCATTGAGGATATTGAATATTCATAGAGATAACCCATTATTTGGATTTGGACTTCAACTTCTTTTTTGTTGTTTGGAAAATAGTTATCTTGGCTACATTTTGTTTGAACCCATTGAGGTTACTATATTGACCAAGGTTTATAACTAGGAAATGGGATGCAACTAGATTGCATAGTTAAGGTATTTTAATATTTTATGGTTGTAAGACATCTAGTGTAATAATATTAATCATCTAAGGATGATTTAGGGAACTTATTTTAAGTCATTTATTTAAGATCTAATTTCTTACATTTGTTATAATTTAGGAATCATATGGATTATATTTTATGTACAAACACACGCATACATATTATTTCTCCTTTTAGTTCAAACTTGGTCTAAAATTGACATATTTACATTCAATTTGAGATATGTTGATCTGTTACACATTAGTATCTAATTGATATCACCATTTTCATTGATTATTATCATTTTACCTAGATATAATTTTTTTAACATTATTCTTAATTAGTTATTATCATTGTGACAATATAAATTATTATCTTTATGTTAATTATGTTGTTATCATTCTAAATAATCTTAGATAAGTCGATATATATGAACTTGTTTCTTAATTTTTTTTAGTTATCTTGTTGTAGATTCATTGGTTATTGAGTTCAATCATTTTGATAACATTGATGTTATTATAGATAATCTTAGTTATCATTGTTATCTAGTATCTTAAGGTTAACCTTTTTTATATTTATTGGTTATAGTTGTAAGGTTGTTTTTGATAAGTTAAGCATCATTTACAAGGTGTTGTACCCTTTACACAAGGAGCCCACTAGGCCAAAAAGTACCAAGTTCAACAAAACATTACAAAACTAAACTAAAAACAACAACAAAAAGGACACAAACACTCCACACTAATAGTAGAGACCCAGCATAAACAACCAGACCAAACCATTAATTGGCCACATCTTCCCATTTCTGAATGAAGAGATTTAAAACATCATCCCCAATCCAAATGGGGCCTTCACCTTTAGTAGTCCTATCAACCTCCTCCTTTTTGACCTCAAAAAGTGTGACTATAGATCTATGAATCATTTTAATAGTGAAACAATCCAACTTGTTGAATTTCCTTTCAAGCTTCACCACTTGCTCACACAGCTTGTTGATGTCCTCATCCATGTTGTTCTTCCACTGGGTTTTCTCCTCGATAGACCTGGGATCCGAAGAGTGGGTAGAGTCATCTTTGAGAATTTTTTTCATGTTCAAGAAATGACTAGGACCCTCCACAAATTCCTCTCCATCTCCTCAATAGTGTCTTTCTTTCCTTCATCTCCACTGCCAGTCCACTTTGAGTTTCTTGAAATATCATTCACTGGAACCTCTTTTTTTTTCTTAGCCACTATGTGGGACCTCCTAACACTTTTTTGTTCACTCCCCATATCCATGGTAGCAACCAAAATCATGTTAGCTTTGGAGTCTTTTTCCTCAACACTTTTTCCCTCATTGTCAGTGGCTGAAAACTCCACCTAGCATGCAGTGTCTTTTTTCCCCTTTTTCTTAGCCATAGGTCTACTATCCATCTTGGTGGGTTTGTTCTTTAGTTCACATAAACCAGCCACAACCTTGAACTGGTCCAACCCAACCTCCCCCTTCTTCTTTTTTGATGGGGTTTTAGACTTAGGCTTAACAAAGGGTTCATTTTTCAGTCAAGAGAGTTTTTCTTTTAGGGCCCACCAAAGAAACATGAGACAGTTTATCATAGGAAAGTTTAGGTGGTTCCAATTCTTCCACACAAACAATTGAGATGGATTTAGGGGGTCACAGGGCCAAATGGAAGTGATAGATCCTAAGGATGAGGCCTTGATGCAAGGGAGCCAACAAGTCAGGGTTAAGAGCAAAAATATCATGGGATTCCTTAATAAAATTTTCAAGGGAGGTTAATAGGAAGAAAGAAAAGTTTAGGATCAAAATAAAAAACCTTAAATCTACCTTCTAAAGTAACATATTTCATAAGAGCAAGACACACCTTGTCCCAGGGTTTAGGTAGCACCTCTCTATCAAAGCTCAAATGCTTCTTGACTGGATTCTCATTGTCCCTAAAAAAGGAATTGAGACTCTCAAGATCCTGAGTCTTTTTGTGTTTCTTATACTTCTTTCCATTGCAAGAAAGGAATGTCACTTTTGAAATCACTTCTTCATTGACCTCAAACGAGATTCCACCCATGGTGACTCTTCTCTCCCTCCACAAACCAACAAATTGAGCTAACATTTTTTCATCATGACCCACCAAAATTTCTAATAGCGGCACCAAACCCCCCTCCATATAGATTTTCCACACAACGGGGTCTCTAAAAAATTCATCCTAGTTGTTGGGCTTAGTCCTAACCCTATCACCACCCATCTCAACCCACAAGACACAAAAACTAGCCCAAGAAAACAAAGTCAGCCAGAAAATGGATTGGCCACAAATGAATTTACTCACCCTTATAACATCATTACCAAGCCATCTCAGGCAATAAAGCATAATTAAAGCTTTCAAAAGTTTACACACTCCAGTGGTCATTCCCAATGAAGCCAACTTTGTGGGGCTATAATCCTTCCCTAAGTACAATAAGTTAAGTCAAAAAGCCATGATAAAAAATATCAGATAATTAATACCCGATGTGCTAAAAGTCACATTAAACTTACACATTTTCCCATGTCTTTTACCTGAGGGGCCAAAATTTAAAATCCTTAAGTACGCATCATTAAAACTTATGGCCATCATTAGCTTAATCAGAAAATAATTAATGATCAAGTTGGAGATAAACATCACAATACACATATTCCCAAAGATTTTATGGGATATGCGGTACATATGATAAGATAGCCCATAAAGGCAAGGGACCCCACCATTCTCAGAATCCCTCATTAAACTTGCCACATCATCTAGCTTAGTCCCCGTCATCATAGGTCTAGACATGTAGTGCCACTTGCTCCCCCCAAAACTATCTTTGTTTGTCATCATCAAATGGATATATTTCTCTACTCCATGAGGATTAATCCTTGTATATTGTCCAATAGACACTCAAGTCTTCTTCAACATTTGCATAGGCTCCAAGAGGAACCCAAGTTGGCCAGACCATCAGTTACTTCGTTACCTTCATGAAAGATATGAGACAAATGTTTCCTTTCCAATTTTTTAGTCAGTAATTTTATATCCAAAGGGATATCCCTAATGTTCCAACCATGAAAATGACCATGATCGAATGAGTCAATCACCGTCATAGAGTCCCCCTTAATGTGCAATTTTTTTATGCCCAAAGTGATAGCTAACTCAATTCCCTTGAGCAACACCTATGATATAGTCGTCATAGAGGACTATATGCCTATACCTCTAGAAAATATAGTAACCAATTTGCCCTTGTAGTCCCTGATAACACCACCAATACTAGCCATACCAAGCTTCCCTTTAGCTGCTATGTCAAAATTCAATTTGAACCACCCAACCCTAGGTAGATTCCAAATTGTGTTCCTTCTAGCTAGAAACTTGGAGTTGTCAAAGGAATTGATCTCCAACTTTATGTTCCAAGATTTTGCTATTTTGATCTCCCTTTCAATAGGGCCTTATCCAGTGGTTTCCAAATGTATAGAGAGATGCATTCAGTGATAAGTCTAGATCCTATGCCAAAAAATTCCTTAGGACTTCTCTCAGTGTCTCTAAATATCCAACTGTTCCTCTCCTTCCAAAAGAACTAGCAAAGGATGGGGGAACTTGTCTCTAGATTTACATGGAGAGAGGGTGTTGGAAAGGCCCATTCCATCCTTCAATAAAGGATTTTAAGTCCCTATCCATGGTCCAATGAGTTCCCAACTTTTGGAAAGCCATATCCTAGACTTCGGCAGCAAACGAACAATGTAGTAACAGGTGATCCACCAACTCTTCATTACTTTTGCATAAAATGCATATGTTTATATGGAGATCCCTTTTCCTTAAATTATCTTGGGTTAGAATTTTGTTGTGACAGGTCGTCCACTAGAAGAAATTTATTTTTGGTGTCAAGTGTCTAATCCAAACCAGTTTTTGTAATCTACTCTAAATTCCCCTGTCCAACAACAAACTATAAGTCATCTTGATAGAGAGATTTCCCTTGCTTTTGTTAGTCCAAAATAAATCATCCTCAACATTTTATATGGGGATTCTAGTTAGAGAGCATAAGTCCTATAAGGAATTGGTCAAACTTTTCAAATCTAAGGAAAGGGGTAGCACAAACCTAAATCTTTCCATTTCCTTACACCTTGCTAACCATGGAGGTAATCACAAAGATTCCTGCCAAAAAAGAGAAGCACAAGCTCCATCAAGTTCTTGAAATTAGACAAGGCCAAAGGGGAATCGAGTTGCCAAGAATCTTCCCAAAAAATGAATGTTGTTGCCACCACCAAGTTTCCATCTTAGCCCTAAGTGAAGCAACTTCTTCATTTTGTAGATATTATTCCAAGCCAAGGACCCATGAGGGTGATCATCTGAAATGTACCTAATTAGGGGGTAGTTGCTTACGTATTTAGCATTCATTATCCTTCACCAATATTTTTTATTCCTTAACTGATCCCAACCCACCTTTGCAAGAAAGGATTTGTTGGTAAACTAGAATTTCCTTATACCCAAACCTCCTCCAAGTTTAGGAAGGCACACCTTATCCCAACTGACCAAAGACATCTTTTTTCCTTAGTACAAGACCAAAGGAAAACCCTTTGGATCTTTTCAAAATTTTCAGCAATGTAACTAGGAATTTTGAACATGGGAAGGAAGTAAACTGAGATTCCTTGAAGGGTAGCAGCAAGGAGTTGTAGCTTACCAATATGACTAAGGATTGAACATTTCCATCCTACCAGCTTCTGTTGGATCCTCTCTAGGATAGAATTCCAGAAGTTGGGAGTGACTTCCTTAATAGTGAGAGGGAGACTCAAATACATTGAAGGAAGGGCAACACTCACACAACCCAAAAATATAGTCACACGATCCTGCAGGCTAGTAATGCAGTTAAAGAAATAGATCATACTCTTATTATAATTGATGCACTAGCCTAAGAAAGCCACATAATTATTGAGGAAAATTTTCCATTTCCTAGCTTCCACGACAGAGGCTTTCCCAAACAGTATGGTGTCATCCACAAACTATTGAATGAAAATTGGGTCTAAGGTGGTGGCAAGCTTGACCCCTTTGATGGAGCCCTCTAACAACATATGAGAAACATACCTACTTAGTAGATCAACTACCATAATAAAAAAATAAGGAGATATGGGGTCACCCTGTCTAATACCTCTTCCAACTGCAAAAAAAACATGGCGCACTCCATTGAAAAAACAAAATACTGCACAATGCTTATGAATTCTCGAATAGTTTTAATCACTCTTTGATTGAAACCAAACTTTCCAAGGACTTTGAGGAGAAAGTCCCATATGAATTTTTCATAAGCTTTAGAAATATCAAACTTAAACACCATACTAGCACTGTTGCACCAGTCCATAGAGTGCAAAATTGCATGTGTGGTAATCACCACATCTAAGATATGGTGACTTGGAACAAAGCCTTTTTGGCTTGGGCTTATCATTTTATCCAAATGGTGTTTCAAGTGGTTCATCGGGATCTTGGGAAATATCTTATATACAATGTTGCAGAGGCTGATGGGATGAAATGGTGGCAATGAATGTGTGGTTCAGGTGTTTGAGCAGTTTACCAGAATTGAAAAAATCCCTAGCAGCCAAAATTAGGTCCTCCCCCACAACATCCTAGAAGATCTGAAAGAAATATGAGGGGAAACCATTAGACCCTAGGGCCTTATATGCACCCATACTAAACACTGCCATCTAAACTTCCTTAGGAGTAACAACCCCCATAATATTATCATTATCCTCCTGGGTTATATGATTGGGAAGGGTTTCCAGTAGCAAGTCATCCAACATTGGATTAGGAGCCTCAATCGGAGTCAACATAGCACATTGGAAGTGACCGGCACCTAAAAGACCTATCTGAGTAGGGGTGGAAACAAAATTCCCTAACTCATCTTTCAATGTTTTTATCTGATTCCTTTTTCTATGCTTAAGTTCTGAAATATGGAAAAAAGACATGTTCAGTCTCCCTTAGTCAGCCATTGAATTCTAGATTTTTGCTTCCAAAAAACCTCTTCTTTTTTTAGAATTTTCTCTCATTCCATGCACTCCTCCCTCTCTTGTTGGAAAGTCTAATTACTAATATCCCCTTCTTCCATCGTCTTTTGTGTCACTCTGAGCTTATCAGCTAAAATATTTTTTTGATGAAAGACATCCCCAAACACCTGCTTGTTCCACCCCTTAACCATATTTTTGATATGTTTGAGCCTATGGAAAATCCTAATCATGGGGGAGCCATGTACAGGTAAATTCCACCAAGAAACAATCTTATTCCTAAAATCCGGATGGGAGTTTGACATGATCTCAAATCGAAAAGGGAAAGGACCCACAGCAGAGTGTTCATTTAGGACCAAAAACATAGGGTTATGGTCCGAAATAGTTTCGAGAAAAGCCAAAAAATTAGCATTAATTAAAGTTGTCTAGTTGGGAGAGAATAGAAATCTATCAAGACAAACCTGAATCAAACCATCTCCCAGACATCTATTAGTCCAAGTGTAAGACTAAAATTGCAAATCAACATCCACCAGGCTAGTACAATTTAAGAAGTCAACCAAATCATACATGCTATCAATGTAATAAATCAGACCACCGTACTTCTCTAAGTGGTGTAGGGGGGAGTTAAAATCACCAGCCACCAGCCAACAGGCCCCCTATTGCCCAAAATCCAATCAACTATTTCTTTCCAAAGAGATTTTCTTACATTCCTTAGTTTAGGGGCATAAATGTTAATAAAAACCAAGAACCCCAACATTGGAGAGCTTAACACCTACACTATTCCTATGTTGGAATAGCTCAAAACTAGTTATCCTATTGGGGTTCCACATTACTGATAACCCAACTGAGGCCACATATGCATCATTGTAGGAAAGGAGGGCGTTCAACCAAATATATCTAGCTATGGGTTCAAAATTAGTTTTTTTCATCTTGGTTTCTTGTAATAGAAAAACATCAATCTTGTGTTCCAACACAGTTATTCAGGGCCAAATTCTTATGGGGGCTATTTAACCCTCTCACATTCCATGAAAATACTTTCATTTGGAATATTTCTTTAAGGACACTTCTAATGTCCTTTGTTTACTAATCGCAAGTTCTTTTACTGCCTCTCTATTTCTAGTCTTCTACTGATTGGGTCTACTAGGTATGGACTCACCTCCCAAATCTTCTTTCTTTTGCTTACCCTTCTTTTTAGGAGTTGACTAAAATTATTCTTCCATGGTTTGCACCTAAGGCACAACCTCCATCTCAATCTGTCCAAGACCAAGAGTTTTCTTCATCCCTTCTTCACAGATCTCTCCTTCCTCACTCCTTCATCTTAGAGGAAAACATATTCTCCATTCCAACTGTAGGCTCCAACAAGACACCAAAGCCAAGAAACGGGGACTTACACACCAACACACTATTGGGTGAGGACCCATTAAGCTCTGAAGCATAATCAACTGAGACCATATCTGTAGGAAGATCCTCTAGGATCATCAAGTCAGCAAGCCTAGCCTACCAGGGACTCCATGATCTTAAGGATATCAGACTCACAGGGGTTGCTATTAGTGAGGTCTTCCATAGCAGACTCACTAGGACTAGGGTTGTGTTTAATTGTGGACTTATAGTCTGAAATGAGGTGGCTAGGCTTAGCACATTTCTAGCAATAAATCACTACATTCTCATAGCAAACCAGTTGGGTCCAAGATCCAAATTTGGAACAAAGCTTCACAAAATTGGGTAAGGACTTATTTATATCAATGTTGACACAAAAGCGTGCAAATAATAACCTAGACATAGATTTGGTGATTGAATCTAAGGTGATGAAATGGCCCAATGAATCACCAATACTTTTAAAAACTGCATCATCCTAGTATTCCAAGGGAAGTCCTAGAAGTCACACGCACATAGGAGTTGACTTGTTGAGATCAATAGTAGGATCAAAACCTAGCCTCCATTGGCACAGAGACAACCCATGCTTTCCATAGACCCAGGGACCTGAAGAGAGAATAGAGATCTATTGGAATATGTGCCTCAATTCTTACTGACATGTAACTCCTGCAGGGCAAAGTCGCTGTGACATTAATCATGTCTGGCCAACTAGCTATTCTGAATCTTGTTGAAATGCCCTAGTTGCTGTGACTTGATTTCGGTCTTGCCGAATAGATCTATCACTGTCTTGGAGACTCAGCAAGATCTCTTGCCGACTATTGTTTCTCTCATCGATGTTTTTACTTGTAGTTATCAGGGAGACTTGGTTGTCGGTATGTATTCTTGCCGATATGAAATGTCTCGCTGAGTTGCTATCGGGTGTCT
This sequence comes from Sequoia sempervirens, assembly GCA_007258455.2. Taxonomy (NCBI): domain Eukaryota; kingdom Viridiplantae; phylum Streptophyta; class Pinopsida; order Cupressales; family Cupressaceae; genus Sequoia; species Sequoia sempervirens. The sequence goes on from VDFB02271358.1 coordinate 305,756,416, forward strand.
AGCAGATGTCAAAGGAGCTCAAGGGTTTCGGGGAGAAGTCCAAGCGATGGTGAAAGGTCTCACCGACAAGGATACTTGGAGTAGCTCCCGATGCTCGATGAAAGGTCTTGGAAAAGGACAAATGTCTTGCTGACTTGATAAGACATGAGTGCTCGCTGTGAGGTCTTGGCGAAAGACAAAAGTCTTTCCGACTTGGTAAGACTTGGTTGCTTAATGTGAGGTCTCGGAGCTTGATCAAACGTCTTGGTGAAGTCAAATTTTTTGCCGACTGGTGATTGGAGCAATTGGTGTGACTTAGGACCTCGGTATGAAGTACTGGCAAGAGTGATGTGTCTCGCCGACTGGTTGTTGCTTCGGTGAAACTTGAGGAGACTTGGCGAAACCTTTTGGCGAATGGGAAGTCTTGCCAATGGAAAAGTGGAGATCGATACGGCTTGTGGACATCGGTAAAACATCTTGCCGATGGAGGAATCTCTTACCGATAGAAACGTAATGGATATCGATGGATTCAGTATGACTCATGGTGTTTGTTATATCATCTTGTAGACTATTGGGACTTACGCCGATATTGATATGACATCTTTGTGGCATCAGGGAGACTCTGTTAGTGTCTCACCGATATGCCAACAAAGATTGAACGCCTTTGACCATCCTATGTGGGGCATCGTGGACCTATCAGAGGATGCAATTTTTGAATGGATGGCAGTTAGATTTTTTGTAACTGTTGCGACACTGGAGCTGAATAGCATGTAGGGAAAAATCAACACTCAAGTAGAAAATTTCTATGATGGGGCATTAGCGGATAAGGATGCACAAAAGGTAAAAATCAAAACTGATAAGATTTAAAGGATCGATTCTGATTTGGAATAGAGAGGAAATAATCGAATTGTTGAGAGCTTTTCTGTAACTGGATGAACAGTGAATGAAACTATTGTGAACTAATACCAGAGAGTTGTATCTTTGATTGTATGTAATTGTTGTTACTATAATACAAAGAGATTCGGCTTGGTGTGGTGGGTTTTTCCCCAAAAGGGTTTCCCATGTAAATCTGTTGTTCATTGTCTTTGAGTATCTTCTCTATTTCTGTAAATCTTTCATGTGTGTCTTAATTGAATTGTAATTTGAAAATTGAAAGTGTTGTCTGCTTACTTACCTGTGGTTTTGACATTAGGAAAGTTGCTTCCGCACCGTTGCTTTCCTTACAAGTGGTATCAGAGCCTGGCTAGTTGTGTTATCCTTGTGAGTGGGTTGGGTTTTTTGTGTCAATTCTTTTTTAGTGGGAGTCTGTTAGAGGTCTGATAATTTAATTATAGATTAAGATGGTGAGCACATCTGGGAAGATGGAAATAGAGAAATTCAATGGTAGCAATTTTGAGTTGTGGAAACTCAAAATGGAAGATCTGTTAGTAGACTGAGATCTTTAGACTGTTGTGTCTGGAACAATGCCTCAAGGCATGAAGCAAGAGGATTGGGACTTGGAAGATAGAAAATCAAAAGGGTTGATAAGGATTTATTTGGCAGACTATGTTCTTCTGAATGTTCATGAAGAAAAGACTGCATCTTCCTTGTGGAAAAGACTGGCATCAATTTATCAAGGCAAATCCTTGGTGAACAAATTATTCTTGAGGAAGAAGTTGTACTCTTTGAGAATGCAGGAGGGAGGATCTATTGCTGATCATTTGAATGCTTTCAACATGCTGATTGCTCAGTTAACATTTGTTGGTGTGAAGATTGAAGATGAAGATCGCTGCATGTTGTTGCTATGTTCTTTGCCAGATTCTTGGGATCATCTGGTAATGGCTATTGGGAGTACGACATCCACTTTCAAGATGGAAGATGTTGTTGCTTCTTTGTTATCAGAACAGATGAGAAGAAAATCTTCCGAGATGAAAAATGAGGCTCTAGCTATTAGAGGAAGATCGAAGGAGAAAGGCAAGAAGAAGAACAAGAAATCTAGATTGAAATTGGAAGGGAGATCAAAGTCTCCTGGTAAGAAGTCCAAGGTGAAATGTTGGAATTGTGGGCAACTTGGTCATGTCTGAAAGGATTGCAAGAGGAGAAAAAGAAGAAGAAGAACTCTTCTGGCAATGATTCTTCTTAGAGTGATGGAAACGCCTTCATTGTAGCTTTGGCTACACGGGCATCAGATGATGTCTGGTTGATTGATTCTGGAGTATCTCTCCACATGAAATCTCATAGATATTGGTTCATGAAGTATGAAGAATACAATGGTGGAAATGTGTACTTGGCAAGTGATTCATCTTTGGAAATTGTTGGTCGTGGAAGAGTCAAAATTCAATTCTCTGATGGAAGAGTGCAGGGAATCAATGATGTGATGCATATACTAGGTCTGGCTTGAAACCTACTTTCTGTAAGTAAGTTGAATGATATTGGAGCGTAGGTCATGTTCTATGGAAATGGCTGCAAGATGACTAGAGGCTCTATGGTGTTGGCTAGGGGTGCTCGAATTGGTACCTTGTACAAGCTGGATGCACAAGCTATTCAATGCAATAGTGTCTCTGCGAAGTCACAAAAAGCTACTCATGAGGGAAACGTTCCTGATGGAGTAAACGCCATGGAGTTTAAACTTCCAAAGAAAAGACTATGCTCTGACATCATAGGCTTGGCCACATTGGTGAAAAAGTTTAAAAACCTTGAAAAATAAAAACCTAGTAGAAGGGCTTGAAGATTGTAACCTTGAGTTCGAATTTTGTGAACATTGTATATATGGTAAACAACACCTTGTTTCATTTTATTCCAGTCCTCACAAATCTTTTGGTTTGCTTGATTATATTCATTCTGATGTGTTTGGTCTAGTGAATGTTCCTTCTCTATCTAAATCAAGATACTGTGTCGTTTATTGATGATTATTCAAGAAGAACATTTGTATATTTTTTGAAAAGTAAATCAAAAGTGTTCAGTCGGTTTAAGGAATTTAAAAACCTTGTTGAAAATTAGATTTTTATTAAAATAAAATGCTTAAGGACTGACAATGGTGGTGAGTTTTGTTCAGATGAATTTGAAAGGTATTGTATAGATCATGGGATTAAAAGACATAAGACTACACCTTACACTCCACAGAAAAATGGAGTTGCTGAAAGGTTCAATAGGATAGTAATGGAAAGAGCACGAAGTATGCTGAGCAGTGCTAGCTTGGAGGAGAAGTTATGGGCTAAAGCAGTCTCTACAACATGTTTCTTGGTAAATCGCTCTCCTAACTCTGCTCTTGTTGAGAAGACACCTTTGGAAGCATGGTCTGGAAAGAAGCCATCTCTGAGACATATTCGTGTCTTTGGCTATGAGGCATATGCATATGTGCCATTTGAAAAAAGATCCAAGTTGGAAAACAAAGTTGTAAAGTGTATTTTTATAGGCTATTGTGCTGGCATAAAAGGATACAAGCTTTGGAACCCTGAGACTAAGAAGGTTTTGTATAGCAGAAGTGTTATCATTTGTGAGTTGAAACCTTCTACATTGGATCTGCAGTCAGAGAAGAAATCAAAAAATGAAAAGGATGTAGTATGAATTCCTCCAACACCAGATAAAGAGGAATTGAAAAATCAAAATGTACTTGATACTGAGGAAAGCTCAAGTAGCTCTGAAAGTTCTGAAGAAGATGAAGAACCACCTCATCCTCAGTCTGTGAGGAGGTCAACTCATGAAAGAAAGCAACCTGATAGGTATGGGTTTTCTTTGATTTAGTCTACTTATGCCTATGCTTTAATTTCTAGCATTGATGAACCTAGGACTCTGAAAGAAGCATTTAAAATGTCTGATTCAAACTCTTGGGTGGAAGCCATGAATGAAGAAATGGCATCATTAGAAAATAATGATACCTGGAGTTTGGTGCCATTGCCTAAAGGTAGAAAAGTTGTGGATTGCAAATGGGTATTTAAAAAGAAAATAGGTCTAGATGGCAGTGTAGAAAAGTATAAAGCAAGGCTGGTTGCAAAAGGTTATTCCCAGGTAGAGGGAATTGATTATGGAGAAATATTTTCTCTTGTAGCTAAGCTGACATCTATTAGATTTCTTTTGTCACTTGCAGCAGCAAGTGACTTAGAAATTGAACAGATGGATGTGAAGATAGTGTTTCTTCACGGTGATCTTGAAGAAGAAATTTATATGTCCCAGTTGAAGCACTTTGTAGAAAAAGGTAAGGAAAGACTAGTTTGCAAGTTAAAGAAATCTCTATATGGGTTAAAACAGTCTCGTAGAATGTGGTACTAGAAATTTGACACTTTTGTTTTGTCTTTGGGATTTGTAAGATCAAAATGTGATCATTGTGTATATTACAAAGCTGAAAATGATCAAGTCCTTATTATTGCTCTCTATGTTGATGAAATGTTGTTCATAGGCAATAGTAAGCTAATGATTTTTTATCTTAAGTCTCAGTTGTCTGCAAAGTTTGAAATGAAAGATCTTGGTGCAGCAAGGTACATTCTGGGAATGGAAATAACTAGGGACAGGAAAAATAGAAAACTTTGGCTCAGTCAGAGTAAGTATGTCATGACTGTTCTAGAGAGATTTTGTATGACTGAGTGCAAGCAGCTAGTTGTTCTAGTTACATAGGGAATGAAGCTATCTGTTGAGGATTTTCCAAAATCTTCTACTGAGATGGAGGACATGACCAGTGTGCCATATGCTAGTGCGGTTGGTAGCCTTATGTATGCAATGGTTTGTACAAGGCCAGACATTGCCCAAGTAGTGGGAGTTCTTAGTCACTTTATGGCTAATCCTGGAAGGACACATTGGGATGTTGTGAAGAGAGTGTTTAGATATCTGAAGGGTACTTCAAGCTATGCTTTGTGTTACCATGGGAACTTGGTTGAATCACAGAGAACTCTCAGTATTCAAGGTTATGTGGACTCTGATTGGGCAGGGGACATCAACAAAAGATCCACCAGTGGATATGTTTTCATGATGAATGGTGGTGCAGTGAGTTGGATGAGAAAGCGACAAGCTATAGTCACTTTGTCCACTACAGAGGCAGAATACATGGCAGCTACACATGCTTGTAAATAAGTGATCTGGATAAAATGTTTGTGTTCTAACATTGGTTTTGATGCAGGAAAAATTACTATTTACTGTGACAATCAGAGTGCTATATGTTTGGCGAAGAATCCTACTTTCCATGCCAGGATGAAACATATAGATTTACACTATCATTTTGTATGGGATATGGTGGAGGATGGGAAGGTCTCTTTGGAGAAAGTGGATACTCTGGAGAATGTTGCAGATGCATTGACGAAGCCTGTGAGCACAGACAAATACAAGTGATGTGCTAGTTCGATGGGCCTCTTGGCCCATGTTTTTTAGTAGTTTGATTATGCTTTGGAGGTGTCAATAAGATCTTCGTCAAGTGGGAGCTTGTTGGAATATGTGCCTCAATTCTTACTGACATGTAACTCCTATAGGGCAAAGTCACTGTGATATTAATCATGTCTGGCCAACTAGCTGTTCTGAATTTTGTTGAAATGCCCTAGTCACTGTGACTTGGTTTCGGTCTTGCCGAATAGATCTATCGCTATGTCTTGGAGACTCGGCAAGATCTCTTGCCAACTGTTGTTTCTCTTGCCAATGTTTTTACTTGTAGTTATCAGGGAGACTTGGTTGTCGGTATGTATTCTTGCGATATGAAATGTCTCGCCGAGTTGCTATCGGGTGTCTGGCGAATGTCGGAGGAGCTCAAGGGTTTTAGGGAGAATTCCCAGTGACGATGAAAGGTCTCACCGACGGGGATACTCCGAGTAGCTCCCGGTGCTCAATGAAAGTTCTTGGTGAAGGAAAAATGTCTTTCCAACTTAGTAAGACATGAGTGCTCGTTGTGAGGTCTCAGCGAAAGAAAAAAGTCTTGCTGACTCGGTAAGACTTAGTTGCTAGATGTGAGGTCTCGACGCTCGATGAAATGTCTTGGTGAAGTCAAATGTCTTGCCGACTAGTGATTGGAGCAATCGGTGTGACTTAGGACCTTGGTATGAAGTCCTGGCGAGAGCGATGTGTCTCACCGATTGGTTGTTGCTTCGGTGAAACTTGAGGAGACTCGGCGAAACCTTTTGGCGAATGGGAAGTCTTGCCAATGGAAAAGTGGAAATCGATATGGCTTGTGGACATCGATAAAATGTCTTGCTGATGGAGGAATCTCTTACCGATAGAAATGTAATGGATATCGATGGATTCGGTATGACTCATGGTGTTCATTATATCGTCTTGCAAACTATTGGGACTTACGCCGATATCAATATGACATCTTTGTGGCATCGGGGAGACACTATTAGTGTCTCAACGATATGCCAACAAAGATTGAACGCCTTTGACCATCCTATGTGGAGCATCGTGGACCAATCAGAGGAAGCGATTTTTGAATGGATGGCAGTTAGATTTTTTACAACTGTTGTGATGCTGGAGCTGAACAGCATGTAGGGAAAAATCAACGCTCAAGTAGAAACTTTCTATGATGGGGCAATAGCGGATAAGAATGCACAAAAGGTAAAAATCAAAACTGATAAGATTTAAAGGATCGATTCTGATTTGGAATAGAGAGAGGAAATAATCAAATTGTTGAGAGCTTTTTTGTAACTGGATGAACAGTGAATGAAACTACTGTGAACTAATACTAGAGAGTTGTATCTTTGATTGTATGTAATTTTTGTTACTGTAATACAAAGAGATTCAGCTTGGTGTGGTGGGTTTTTTCTCGAAAGGGTTTCCCACGTAAATTTGTTGTTCATTGTCTTTGAGTATCTTCTCTATTTCTATAAATCTTTCATGTGTGTCTTAATTGAATTGTAATTTGAAAATTGAAAGTACTGTCTGCTTACTTCCATGTGGTTTTGACATTAGGAAAGTTGCTTTTGCACCGTTGCTTTCCTTACAAGATCAAATCCTCTTCAACTGTGAATTTGAAAATGAAGAGTCCCCCAACCATGGCATAGACATACACATTGCCCTTTAAGCACCATTTGGTAGACACCCATCTCTGCACCATATTGACACTAGGGAAGAAAGAGAAGAATCTTCCTACCATTGCTTTCTCCATTGAAGAAACAATCCTATCGCTAATAGCTTTAGGGATAGAGAAATCAATACCCAATATAGAGATCTCTGCCTCAAGACAAGGAAGAGAAGACTTTTCCACTGGGATCAAGTTAATCAACACATCTTTTCATCCCTTTAAATTTGGAATGATAGGGATCGCATGCAATTCTATAGCTAGTCGACCAGGAATCATAGGGTCCCCAGTAGCGGACAACACATGAGAGACCTCCGAAGAAGTTGACACAACATGTGTTGCAAGAATCTAGTTAGAAGAGGGTAGTGGGGGGGGATCGTGGGTTACCCCCAATGGAGAGTCTACCATGTGTGCTGGAAATTCAAAAATAGAGGAGCGAGAGAGAGCAGCAGGAAAAATGATTTTGTTCTATTTGAAATATTTTATATTTATTTCCTAGTTATTAGATTTGTTATAGGGATCAAAAGAGGAATTACTAAACAATATTTATCTAATGAACAATTGGGTAACCTTAGATATTTCATCAAATTAACCCATCTTGTATATTTTAATTTCATATTATTTTATTTCCATGGTATATGGTGATTGGGAAGATGGGAGAGTGGATGGGTGATAGATATAAAGACTATATAATAGTAGGTAAATTAACCTACAACATATTTGCAGTATAGTACAACATATATACACTTTTTCCAAAGGTCAACAAAAATATGTTTGATTGGATTGTTTATATTCACTACCATGTGATTTAATTAGATAGACATATGCATCTTTTTAGACATGCATGATCATTAGTATATGAATACATCTAGATATCTAGATATACATGTTGCACCATATTCCTTCATGGTCTTTGACTTAAAAAATATAGATCCTTTGTGTAGGGTCAAGCTTCTCTAGTTGGGAGAATAATGAGCAAGCATTAACTTCATGGTTGGGTAGAAAAATAGCTCAATGAAGCTCTCTCTCACTCTCTCATATCATGCACTTCATTCCTCTCCAACCATTCAGGATTTGAAGATTGTAATTATTATAATTTGAATGTAATCAAATTCTATTGTAAGATATTATATGTTGTAAAATTATATGTAATCGATGATAATACATATGTATTGTGTTTTACACTTTTGATAATTAATGCATTATTAACTTGTAATTTTTTATCTATCTATCATGATGTTAATTTATCTCATAATATATTCTTATCATGTATGAATATGTTATTATTTAGTATAATCTATTACATTGACTTGCTAGATAAGTGGTCTATTAATGAAACTCAAAAAGAAAAATGATCTCTTCCTCATTTAATAATTTTAGTTGTTATATTATGTTGTTACATAAAGTAGGTCATTACATCCTTTGGGTTCTAAGAAATTTAGCAACATGCAAAACATGACTTGGGAGCTCAAAGGTCTTTGTAGTTTATAAATTAAATAAAATTACCCTTTAGGTATTTTAAACACTATCAACTATGAAAAATAGATTTGAAAAAATGATTATGTTGAAGTAAAACATAAAATATATTTTCTCAAGATCTATGAAAATATAAATATCAAGATCACACTTGAAGGTTTCCAAAAAATGTAATTTTAGGGGCATGTTGTGATGGACCACAACACTACCTATAAAACCCATACAAATCAAACATATCAAAATTTAGTTGTAGATTATTTTTCCAAAATATAAATTGGATAAAATGAAGTCTAACTTTCTTGAAGCTCTTGAGCACAATGGTGTAGTTAGAAATGGTGCATGGTGTGAAAAAGATTTAACCACACCCAAAATCATGAAGGTGACTATCTCAAAAAATATTGAAATGGATTGATGTTTCTTGACAAGTCAATGTATTTGATACAATGTTATATTTTTAAAATAAGTGAGAAAACTATCCAAGACCTAGTGTAAGAGTAGATATAATAGAATGCTTTAATAAACAATCCTCAAATCAAAATATAAAAATAAAGATAGTAGGAATATAAGAGATAAGTAAGCAACATAAAGGAAGCCCACTCTTCATCATCAAAAATGAGTGATGAGTGGATTATATGCATATAAGTGCTCAAGGAATATACAACCAATAGTAACACCCTAACTACCAAAAAAGGTAAGAGTTACATCTAAATGGAAGATGCCAAATACATCCAAGAGAACAAGTAACTCCAACTACTAAGAATATATAGGCAATATAGACATGTCTCTTATAGAGGATCCCATCTAACTTGATGATTGTCATTTATAATAACATAAGAAAGATTAAATATATGTGTAGGAAAAATAAATAACTCCACAAATAAAGAAAAGTAAAAACTTGCACTAACATTGTTTTGGATCCTAAGATATTTAAAAAGATAAACTAATAAATTTATCTATAGTATAAATTAGTCAAGATATTAATTTATCTTTTGACTATTTAATAAAAGGAAAATATTTAGTTTGGTTTCTATTAGTCTAGTTGGGGTGTTACAATATAAGTGATGTTGGACTCAGGGAACACTAAGAGGGGGGGTGAATTAGTGTTCAACAATATTTAAACAATTAATTTTGATCTTAAACTATTTGCAACACATAAACAAAAATAAAAATGCAAGCACATGAGCAAGATAATAAAAGCATCATAACACCAATTTTTATTTGGAAACCCTATTAGGGTAAAAACCACGGTGGAGATTAATCCACAATGTATACTCTACTAAAAGTATGAATAAAAGGGAATGCACTTGCATTCAGGCACACTGCCTAGAGCTCACTGCTCAAAATAAAGAAGGCTCACTGCCTTACAAGAATTTTGTGATTACAAAAAAAATTGAACTGAGAAGATAGCATCTAAAAATGCATGGGTTCAATTCCAATGAAGCACATAAAATAGATTTTGGACCTTCTGTCCAATTCACACTTTTGTTCTTCTTTGTTGTACTCTGCTTACACAAAACCCTTTTTGCTGCACAAGCAAAAATTCACTCAATAGATCTTCTGATGTATGCTCATACAACTACTCTACACCTTTTTGCACACACACCTTCTCACCATTTCATTCACCCACCAAAATGAATTACCGACCTCATATATATATCCGCTAACAAAGATTTCATCGCTTCAAGTCAGCTTTTACAAAACATGAAATATTCTCCAATAGTCGGCTCAAATCATGAGCAATCTTTAATGTGCACCCACACAAGTTGGCTAAGACATAGCTGGGACCCAAAAAAATATTTTCAAAATTAGAAACAATTAAACAACTACTCCTTATACATCTGTGACACACTACATTCATTGAGTTAGCCACAATGAACAAATAAACAAAAAATCATTCTACTAAATCTCTTAACTTGTACACTGACTACTGCAACACCATAAACTTACCAATAAGGTAACATAGATGCTCAAAAAAATTTCCTGGGGGTCCACAACACAAAATGATTATCTGGTGAAGCATACATATTGACTATCTAACCGGATACCCTGTTCTTCATGCTTTTTGCTAGTAACACACTGTCTTCTACATTTTCTACTGGTATAAGTAGATCCTAATCTGCGGACCAAGATAATGACTTTAGTTTCCATCAATGACAACACTAGAAGCCATAAAAAATATTCTCAAGCCATATGCCAACAATCTCCCCATTTGGCATTGATGGCAACATAGTGAAAAATGACTAAGTATCAGAATCAAAACTCAAAATTTAAAAACACAACAAAACACTGCTCCTTTAGAATGATAAAGCATTTTTCACTACTCTCCTCCCCCTTTGAAATCAATGAAAAATATATTATTTACTAAGCTCTAACCTCCCCTTTCAAAATTTCAAAATTTGAAGTGCAACTGTTGCACAAATTAGAAAATTATTTTATACTTATCTTTTATTTCTGGAAGAAATTTCTTCCAAGCATCTACAACAATCCCAATAATGATTAACAAACTATTATTTTCTGATGTTCCATTAATGATCTGGATAAGGGATTCTGGAATTGTAATTGTTTCTTCCAATTTTTCTCCTTTCTTCGAAATCTCAATTTGTTGCTCCAATCTGCATTTAGTTAGATCCTTCACTTTCCAAAAAGTGTCCATAAGAGTGTTTCTGGCAAAGTGGACCTTTGCATGGTCAACCTGCAACTCATGAATTTGTTCTTTACTACTCCATCCTAGTTCTGAAACATATTGTAATCCTGACCAATTTTGATCAACTCACTCTCAATCTATTCTAGCTTGTCCTTGTATTTACCAACCACATGAGGCCACCGAAGGAAATAATTGTAGACTTATTTGTGTTGGATCCCAGTTGTGTTTATGGTTTGTCCTTGATGACAAAATCTCTTTCAGTTAGTTCTCTTTGATGATCAGTCTCAGTTTGGATCCTTATGATTTTTTATGGCACTTCTTTGATGTCTCTTGGCTATTACAGAAAGTTATTTGTTATGTTTCAGTTTCATGGTGTTACGAATTCTGGTTCACTTTATGAATGCTATTTATTTAACTAACAAGAGTTTGAAAGATGGTCTCTTTTACATATCACAGGCTTACTCATTTTGGCATGAGAATGGTAGGGTCTTCCCGATCCTTTTTGAAATGTCTATGTTGCCTATCAGCAAGACATTTCTGATGTCATGTTGATTGGAATTTTGTCCTTATAGCCTTCGGCGTGACATTCTCTGAACATTGTTTTGGTGATAGTGAGTGATGTCTTTCAGCAGGAGTAATACCGTCGGTATGTGGTCATAGAAAATTTGGTATGTCACACCGACCGCCATTGAAAAATTGCATATCGGTAAGAGGTTGGTATTATCTCAGTGACTCAGAGTGGATAAAGTTTTTCGGCCAAACATAAAGTAATCTCCAAGAGGTCTCCCCGACATTGATATGTCTCAGCGATGCATAAATCAAAAGGAACATTTTAGTATGACTCATGAGCATTGAAGAAAGGTCTTAGCGAGTTTGATTTGTTACACTGACTGACAACATAAAGGTAGCCATTTCGGTAAGAGCTAGGGTTTTTGGCATGAGGGCTCGACGAGTGACCTCCGGTCTTGCCGATGGAATACATAAAAAAGACTTTGTCAGCATAAGTTCTGACCTATCTCAGCAACTCACAAGATGGTGGGTGATCTTCCGTGAAACAAAATCTTATCTGTATGAAGTCTCCCCGAGGGCGATATGTTACGACGATAATGTGTATCAAGTGACTTTCGGCAAAAATTTATGAAGTCTACAAGAGGTCTCTCCGATATCATTTGGTCACAGCGATAGTGAATCAAACTAAAGGGCATCTCGGTGAGAAGTTTCCTTATGTCTCAGCGAATGAATAATACTCTAAGGAAGCCCATCATTGAAACATGATGCATTCGTTATGTCTTCTCCCCGACTCTTATGTGTCACAGCGAAAGTAATAACTAAGGGGATTGTTTGGTTTTAAAGTTTCCTTTGGCATACCATTACATTGATTGAAAAGAATGTTAGGGTAAACTTTTTGAGTTTATTCTTTTAGCTAGGTATAAAACCCTAGCTTGGCCACCATCATGAGAAAGCTTCATAAACTATTCTTTACTGTTGTTGCTGGCTGTAATAGCATTGTCAGGATGAAATTCATTTTTGGTTCAGAAATGAATGGTATGGATGCTATGTTTGATGCGCCTCTCTAGTTGGCAGCTCGACAGTGGTTGATGGAGCCATGGGAGTTACAGATTTTTCTGGTATTTTTATTTATGTGTTTCATGCTACACATACTAGTCTATAATCACCATTTTCTTTAACTGCTCTCTGCATCTCTGTTACTAATATGACAAATGATGCCCTGACTGAGTATTGTCTTTCATACATTAGAAGTTATGATTTTCTGTGGTGGGAAATTGTGCCTTTTATGCAGAGAAATGATCTCATAAGTTTTAGACTTTTTGAGGATAGCTCTTAGCTGGGTGAAATGGCTCTTGTTTTGGTTGGTTGTTTAGCTGTTACTTCTAAAGACTGTTACTTTTCTGGCATTTATAAATAGAAGCAGAAAACTATGTTTTTTGTTTGGTGGTTGTAATTCTGAGATTATCATTCCTTGGCTGTATGAAAATGTATGGATAAACTCTACAATAAAATCTGAATAACAAGATACAGAGATATTGTAAATTTCTTCTCTATGTAATATTTTAGGGATTCAATTATTGAATCTTTAAGGTATTCTATAGATGAGAAAATAGAGAAATATGTGCTTAACTGAAAACAGAGAAATCCTTTGAGTTATTATTATTGTTCAAAACATAATTTGAGGGGTGGGTACTCCTTGAGATAGATATCTCTAAATGAGGGGTTGGTGCTCCTTGAGTGGGTGCTCAAAAATCAGCCTATAAGGCATTGTGAATAGTTGTTTAAAAGATTAAGCCTGGAAGGCATTTCGAGAGTGGTTTTTATACCCCAGGAGGGTTTTCCACTCAGAAATTTTTTGTGTCTCTTTGTTTCTACTGATTGATTTACAAAGTGTTGTTGTTTCAATTCACTGTTGATATTATTACTTTTCTCAATTCTGTTTATGAGTGATTACATTCAACTCATGAATGCATTAATCAGAGTAATATTGAGATCAAATCTAAGCTATATTTATGAATTTTTTAAAATTGGTCAAATCTGTTAAGACACTGATTCACCCCCCCCTCTCAGTGTAATTTTAACTCCAACAATTGGTATCATAGTGTAGGGTCCTCTAATAGGTTTTATTTACCTTGGATTGATCTTGGTCTTGGAGTTTGTTTTAATGGCACATTCTCAAGATGATGCCTCTGTAACCAAAGCTCCATTATTTGATGGAATAGATTATGTGTTTTGGAAAATCAGAATGGAAGCTTTTCTTATTTCTTTTGATGTTGATGTTTGGAGCATGGTTATAAATACTTACAATGTACCAGCCTCTATTCCCACTAATCCTGCTGAAAAAAAGAGGTATGAAACAAATGCCAGAGCTAAGCATTCCATCTTGTGTGGGTTAACTAAAGATGTGTTCATTAAAGTCATGCATTGCAAATCTGCTCATGAAATCTGGGAAAAACTTGAAACTATATACCAAGGGAATGAGAAAGTCAAACTGTCAAAAATCATTACACTCAAACATCAGTTTGAGGAGATGAAAATGAAGGATGATGAAAAAGTGGTTGAATAATTCCTAAGAGTTGATGAAGTTGTCAATGCTATGAAAGGATTAGGAGAAGAAGTAAAAGAGTTTGATGTGGTTACAAAGGTCATTAGAACCTTACCATCCAAATTTGAACCTAAGGTTTCAGCCCTAGAAGAAAAGAAACACTTTGATCAGCTTACCTTAGACAGCCTGCAAGGAATACTTACTGCCTATGAAATGAGAACTAGCAAAAACAATTCAACAGGAAAAGAAACTGCCTTTAACACTGAAAAGAAAGAAAAAGTTGAAGTCAGTGAATCAGAGTTGTCTGATTCTAAAGAATCCCATTTTGTTAGAAGATTTAAAAAGGGATTAGGAAAATATAAGGGAAAACTTCCCTTTAAATGTTTTAACTGTGGAAAAATAGGTCACTTTGCTGCAAAGTGTCCCTATGATGATCAAATCTATGACAACGAGACAACTGAAAAATAGCCTAAGAAGAAGGCCTTTAAACCTAAACGGAACTTCAATTTCAAAAAGAAGAAAAGTCTGTTTAGTAAGGATGAATCTGATATTGAGTCTGGAGATTCATCAGCTGAAGAAGATGAAACTTTGTTCATGGCTGAATTTACTCAGCAAAATGATTCAAACACCTTTGACACTAAAGAAGGTGAAGTAGATCTTGAAAGTGAGCTGAAATGTGCTTTACAAGAGGTCAGAAAACTCAAAAAACAAGTTCTTGCTCAAGAACACAAACCAGATCAAGAAATGGTCTCTCTGAAAACTCAGCTTGAAGAAGCTAAAAGAGTTGAAGACTATCTTCGAGAGACTGTAAGCTGCAAAGATCAAGAAATTCAAAAACTGGAACAAGAAGTAGTATGTCTTAGGAAGGAAATTGAAAAATACGAAAGCACTCTAAAACTAAATGAGATGCTCAGCAAACAGAAGTTGTATAAAGATAAAACCGGTATTGGTTTTGAAAAGGGTGAATGTTCAATTGATAATACAAAACAAAACCCCTCTTCTGCAGTCAAAGGTTCAAGTTCAAATCACTTAGAATTTAGTAAGGATCATGTTCAGTCTTTAAGAGGTAATAGATCTTCATACAGAGTTAATCCTTTCTTCTATGGTTATTGTTTTTTCTGCAACAAATTTGGCCATAAGGTGAGCACTTGTAGGCTTATGAATCCTAGAATACCCAGGTTTGTTCTTAGACAACACTATGGTTTTGTTAGACAGATCAGATGTTTTAAATGCAATGACTTGGGACATTCTGTCAAACAATGCAAAACTGATCTATAATCGAAACAACAAAAAATTAAAAAGGTTTGGAAACCTAAGACTGTTAACAACATTGAACAAACTATGTTGGTTCAAACTACTTTTCATTCCAAGAAAAAGGACTTATGGGTCCTATACAGTGGATGTTCTAACCATATGACTGGCGACAAGGATAAGTTTATAAATATTGAAGATTATGTAGGTGGTTATGTTAAGTTTGGTGATAACTCTGGTATTCAAATTAAAGGTAGAGGTTCACTTCTTCTGAATGAAGACACTCCTATCTATAATGTGTACTATGTGGAAGGTCTCAAGCACAATCTTCTAAGTGTTAGTCAAATCTATGATAGTGGTTATCATGTTCTTTTCACTTCGCAGGGATGTGAGATTAAGAACAAGCTTGGAAAGGTTGTTGCAGCTGGAAGGAGGACAAAAGGAAATGTGTACAATCTTCTTGACTCATCATGCAATGACTATAATCAAGGTATGTGTCTAATGGGCCAAATTGAAGAGAATTGGTTATGGCATAAAATATTAGGACACATAAACTTAGAAAATCTGGTTAGAATCAATAAAAATCAGAATGTTAGAGGTCTACCAATTCTTAGTAAGCTAGAAAACTCTGTGTGCAAAGAATGTTTAAGTGGTAAACAGACTAAAATTAGCTTCAAAACAAAAGAACATTCTTCTTCAAAACCTTACGGCTTGTGCATACTGATTTATGTGGACCAACCAGAACAAGGTCTATTAATGGTGAAAGGTACTTTATGTTGTTTGTGGATGATTATACTAGAATGATATGGGTCACATTTCTTAAACACAAATCAGAAACCTTTGGAAGGTTCAAAATTTTCCATAAAATGGTTGAAAAAGAATCTGATCTGAAACTTAAATGTTTGCGATTTGACAAAGGAGGTGAGTTCACTTCTCAAGAGTTTCTTGATTACTGTGAATAGCATGGCATTAAAAGACAGTATGCTGCAACAAAAACACCTCAACAAAACGGGGTAGTTGAATGTAAGAATAGAACTGTAAAAGAAATGGCTAGAACCATGCTAGATGAAGCTAAGTTGTCTGACATGTATTGGAAAGAAGTTTTTCATACAGCTGTATACATTTTGAATAGAGTGCAGCTTAGGGTGAAATCTAAACACACTCCTTATGAACTTTGGTACGAAAAAACTGCCTTTGTCAAATACTTTAAAATTTTTGGAAGTAAGTGTTTTATCAAGAAAGATGATGATAACCTTGGGAGCTTTCAATCAAAGAGTGATGAGGGTATCTTTTTGGGATACTCAACTCATAGCAAAGCTTATAAATGCCTTAACAAAAGGTTTAACAAGATTGTTGAAGTTGCTAATGTAAAATTTGATGAAACACCATATTTGATTGTTGAATCTTTGCAGGATAATGAGGAAGAAGAACTTGAATTTGAAATAATTTCAGAAGGAGTTGAAACAGCAAAGTCTTTTGTTGAATCAACAAGCCCTAAAAATGAAAAAGCAAGTCTTGAAAAGGTTGCTTCAAAAGTTCCTTCGAAAACTCTAGCTATATATCACCCCAAAGATCAAATTATTGGGGATAGATTTGCAGGAGTTCAAACTAGAAGAAAGGCTGCAAAATCTGATGAAAAGGCACAAATTTCTTTTTGTCTAGTTACTCAATTAGAGCCTAAAATTTTTAATGAAGCTCTCACAGACTCATGTTGGCTTAATTCTATGCAAGAAGAAATTGATCAGATTGAGAAAAATCATACTTGGGAGTTAGTCCCAAGACCAGATGACAAGAATGTCATTAGAGGCAAATGGATATATAGAAACAAGGTTGATGAAAATGGTAATGTTATTCGCAACAAAGCAAGAATTGTCTACAAAGGCTATGCTCAACAAGAAGGTATTGATTTTGGTGAAACCTTTGCACCTGTTGCTAGATTAGAATCTATCAGAATATTCTTGGCTTATTTTGTTTACAAAAACTTTACTGTTTATCAAATGGATGTCAAAACTACTTTTTTAAATGGCTATTTAGATGAAGAGGTCTATGTTGAATAGCCTGAAGGTTTTATTTGCAAAGATAAGCCTGGTCATGTTTACAGATTGAAAAAGGCCCTCTATGGCTTAAAAAAAGCACCTAGAGCTTGGTACTCTAGGCTAGACAGTCATTTAATCTCTAATGGCTTTGTTAGAGGAGGTGTAGACAGTAATCTTTATGTTAAAACTGAAGGTTCTGATATTTTGGTTGTTGAAATCTACGTTGATGACACTATCTTTGGATGCAACAATGTTACTTTGAGTAAAAAATTCTCTCAGCTAATGGAATCTGAATTTGAAATGTCATTATTAGGAGAATTAAAATTCTTCTCGGGTCTTCAAATCTCTCAACGTTAAAATGGAATATTTCTTTCTCAAACTAAGTATGCTAGAGAGATGCTTAAGAAATTTCAGATGGATGAATGCCATCCAGTTAGCACTCCAATGATTACTGGATGCAAACTTACTAAGGTTGATGATTCTCTTGATACAAATCAAACAGAATATAGATCAATGATCGACAGTCTATTATATTTAACTGCTTCTAGACCTGACATCATGCAGGCAGTTTGCATTGTTGCACGGTTTCAGGAATCACTTAAAGAATCCCATGTCACTGCTATTAAAAGGATTTTTAAATATATTCAGGGCACTCTTGATTATGGTCTTTGGTATCCTAGAAGCAATGATTTCCCTTTGATTTCTTATATTGATGTTGACTGGGCTAGTTGTTTGGATGATAGGAAAAGCACCAGTGGTGCTGCATTCTTTCTTGGTGATCGTTTAGTGGCATGGCACAGCAAGAAACAAGTATCTCTTTCTCTTTCTACTGCTGAAGCAGAATACATTGCTGCCACTTCATGCTGTACTCAAGTTCTCTGGATGAGTCAAACACTTTTTGATATGGGTATTGAAGTTCCTAAACCTGTTTCCATTCTTTGTGATAACACTAGTGCAATAAATATTTCAAAAAATCATGTTATGCACTCTCGCACTAAACATATTGCTATCAAGTTTCACTTTCTTCGAGAAAAGGTTTTGGCTAATGAAGTATGTTTACATTTTGTTGGATCACAAGATCAGGTGGCTGATATTTTTACTAAGCCCTTAGCTAAAGAGTTATTTGAAAGGTTGAGACTTTGATTGGGAGTTATCTCTCAATCTTTACTTCTATGATTTTACAAGCATTGGCTTAGGGGGAGCATGTTATATGTTTTGATTCACTTACAACTCTCCTACAATCTTGGTTGTTGCACCGTTACTCTTTTTGTAGTTGTTTCTCATGATATTTTGGTTGGCTTCTCAGTTGTGTTTCATGGCAATACACATTCTTCTCTTCTATTCTTTGTCTTTGAGGCAAAAAGGGGGAGAGTCTTTTGTGTTTTTCCATCAAGTACAAAGGGGGAGTTTGTTGTATCCTAGTTGTGTTTATGGTTTGTCCTTGATGACAAAATCTCTTTTAGTTAGTTCTCTTTGATGATCAGTCTCAGTTTGGATCCTTATGATTTTTTATGGCACTTCCTTGATGTCTCTTGGCTATTACAAAAAGTTATTTGTTATGTTTCAGTTTCATGGTGTTAAGAATTCTGGTTCATGTTATGAATGCTATTTCTTTAACTAACAAGAGTTTGAAAGATGGTCTCTTTTACATATCACAGGCTTACTCATTTCGCTGTGAGAATGGCAGGGTCTTCCCGATCCTTTTTGAAATGTCTGTGTTGCCTATCGGCAAGACATTTTTGATGTCATGTCGATTGGAATTTTGTCCTTCTTACAGCCTTCAGCATGACATTCTCTGTTGTTTCGGCGATAGTGAGTGATCTCTTTCGGCAAGAGTAATACCGTCGGTATGTGGTCACAATGAATTTGGTATGTCACACCGACCGCCATTGAAAAATTGCATATCAGTAAGAGGTTGGTATTATCTCAGTGACTCAGAGTGGATAAAGTTTTTCGGCCAAACATAAAGTAATCTCCAAGAGGTCTCCGCGACATTGATATGTCTCGGCGATGCATAAATCAAAAGGAACATTTCGGTATGACTCATGAGCATCGAAGAAAGGTCTTGGTGAGTTCAATTTGTTACATCGACTGACAACATAAAGGTAGCCATTTCGGTAAGAGCTAGGGTTTTCGGAGTGAGGTCTCGGCGAGTGACCTCCGGTCTCGCCGATGGAATACATAAAAAGACTTTGTCGACATAAGTTCTGACCTGTCTCAGTGACTCACAAGATGGTGGGTGATCTTCTGTGAAACAAAATCTTATATGTATGAAGTCTCCCTGAGAGCGATATGTTACAGTGACAATGTGTATCAAGTGACTTTCGGAAAAACTTTATGAAGTCTACAAGAGGTCTCTTCGATATTGTTTGGTCACAGCGATAGTGAATGAAACTAAAGGGCATCTCGGTGAGAAGTTTCCTTATGTCTTAGTGAACGAATAATACTCTAAGGAAGCCCATTGATGAAACATGATGCATTCGTTATGTCTTCTCCCCAACTATGATGTGTCACAGTGAAAGCAATAATTAAGGGGATTTTCTAGCACTAAAGTTGCCTTCGGCATACCGTTACATTGATTGAAAATAATGTTAGGGTAAACTTTTTGAGTTTATTATTTTAGCTAGGTATCGAACCCTAGCCTGGCCACCATCATGAGAAAGCTTCATAAACTGTTCTTTACTATTGTTGTTGGCTGTAATGGCATTGTCAGGATGAAATTCATTTTTGGTTCATAAATGAATGGTATGGCTGCTATGTTTGATCTGCCTCTCTGGCTAGCAGCTCAACAGTGGTTGATGGAGCCATGGGAGTTACAGATTTGTCTGGTATTTTTATTTATGTGTTTCATGCTACACATACTAGTCTATAATCACCATTTTCTTTAACTGCTCTCTGCATCTCTGTTACTAATATGGCAAATGATGCCCTGACTGAGTATTGTCTTTCATACATTAGAAGTTATGATTTTCTGTGGTGGGAAGTTGTGATTTTTATGCAGAGAAATGATCTCATAATTTTTAGACTTTTTGAGGACAACTCTTAGCTTGGTGAAATGGCTCTTGTTTTGGTTGGTTATTCAGCCGTTACTTCTAAAGACTGTTACTTTTCTGGCATTTATAAATAGAAGCAGAAAACTATGTTTTCTATTTGGTGGTTGTAATTCTGAGATTATCATTCCTTGGTTGTATGAAAATGTATGGATAAAATCTGCAATAAAATATGAATAACAAGATGTAGAGATATTGTAAATTTCTTCTCTATGTAATATTTTAGGGATTCAATTATTGAATCTTTAAGGTATTCTGTAGATGAGAAAATAGAGAAATATGTGCTTAACTGAAAATAGAGAAATCCTCTGAGTTATTATTATTGCTCAAAACATAATTTGAGGGGTGGGTACTCCTTGAGATAGATATCTCTAAACAAGGAGTTGGTGCTCCTTGAGTGGGTGCTCAAAAATTAGCCTATAAGGCATTGTGAACAGTTGTTTAAAAGATTAAGCCTAGAAGGCATTTTGGAAGTGGTTTTTATACCCCAGGAGGGTTTTCCACTTGGAATTTTTTTGTCTCTTTGTTTCTGCTCACTGCTTTACAAAGTGTTGTTGTTTCAGTTCACTGTTGATATTATTACTTTTCTCAATTCTGTTTATGACTGATTACATTCAACTCATGAATGCATTAATTAGAGTAATATTGAGATCAAATCTGAGCTATATTTATGAATTTTTAAAAATTGGTCAAATATGTTAAGACACTGATTCACCCCCCCCCTCTCAGTGTAATTTCAACTCCAACAATTTGTTGAGCCAATGCATTGCCTTAACACATTCATTTTCTTTTTCAGCTTGGCAAGAGACAACCTAAACTGCTCCTTCAGATGTAAAATTACTTCTTCCTCTTTTCTGTTCAGAGGCACAGAGGCCATAGCCTCCCTAATGCATGCAATCAATTCTTCTGGAAGAACATTCTGCAAACTTTCCAATTCAATGTTGTTGTGCATGAAGTAACTGCCTAGAGTGTCCTTAATAATGTCCTATTCATAAGATGGTCCATCTAACCATATGTCAACAATCTTTTGCATTCCATCTTCCTCCTCAACAATCTGCAATATCTTTGTCTTGAATAGAGCACATTCTTCGTCACTTTCTTCTGCTATTATCACATCCAGTTCCACTGATTTTGGTTCATCTCTAGGGGTGTAATCATCAAAATCTTCATCTGGTATATCCACAATTACCTACTCTTTTCCTTTTCCCTCAAATTTTGGAGATTTGAGTGCGGGAGGAGTGTTATCTACAAACTCTTCAGCCCTTTTCTGCTTCTTCTCCACCTTATTGGAAGAGGACCCAACTTCAGCTGCTCTTACCAAAAGGGAGATGCCAACTATTCCAAAGTTTCCCAACAATTCTCTAAAGAAACTTTCATAAACTTGCTCACAATTTTCCAGAGTATTGAAATGTTTATAAATTTGCTTGCAAACAGGTTCATTTTCCTTCCACACCATGTTATCATTCTAAGGCAAGCAATTCAGAAAATACATCATAATGCATATAACTAGGGTACCAAACCTGAAGGCATAGTTTGCATCTTTCGTCAATTGCACATTTTCCATCAACTGATCCTTCAACAATCCACATAGATCAAAGTCTTCATCTTCCATTATTATTTTGTGAGCAATATATACTGTGCTTGCTGAGGTTGCACCTTCCCTATTTCTGAAGAAAATTTTATATGAAATTCCATGTGCAATGTACCTCGTTATTGGATCTTTGATCATTGATATTACTAGAGCCCTTTGATCTCCTGTTACTCTGATTAGGGTTTCGACTTCAATGTTCTTAATCAACTTCTTTTTCAGAACACCAACATTGCATAATCCTGTTAGATTTTTTATTACCTCTTTTGAAATTTGATAGGGTTTATCTAGAGTAAGGATATCATCATCCAATCTGTTCAAGATAAACCAAACCACTTCCGTGTTGATGAAATAAGGAAACTCATTCCAAATGTCCAAATTCCTATGTTTCGCACCTTCAAGCCACTTTAATTCACTAGCTGGCAACAAATTTCTTACATCCTTGATCTTCCTACTACTATATTCATCCAAATTCATTGTTCCTTTGATTTGCTTCATTTTGCTTTCCGTACCAAAAAAGGTTTTTCTTTTGAGCACAAGATTAGGAATTCAACAAGCGATCAGAAATACCTAGTGAATTCACAGCCAAATTTGCTTGACTTCTTTGAAATTTCATTGCAAAGGCTCTCATTCTCTTCTTCTTTGATGCAAGGTGACAAATGAGTGTTCCAAACACTCCTTTTTTAACTTTGCACACCTAACATTTTAGCCGCATTAAATACCTTTCCCTCGGAGTTCTGGTAACTTTGTTTTCTTCGACAACAAGAGAAATATTCATCTGCGAACCTTCTACTTTTCATATTTCTACAAAAGTGATCACTGATGCATTTGTAAAACTTCTATCTCAGCTACTAACAATTTCCTACATTCCAGTGCCAGCTACTGATAGGGAATCAAATTATTTTTCTTAAAAAAAAACTCCCCCTAGGCCAAAGGCTTGAGATCAATTTTTGAAGGGATTACCGGAGGATGCTTCTGGTACGGGCGTATTTCCTTCATCAAATTCACTCTTCTTTACCCATGTTTTCTTCATCTGATCTCTTATCTCTTCCACAGACACTTTTCCTTTTCCTTTGTCATCTTTCTGTGAAGTTCTTCCTCTGTATACCGAACCTCTTCTATCCATGTTTCTATTCCTGTAGAATCTTGCAATGTGACCAAATATGTTGCAATTGTCACACACCAGATTTCTCTGTCTAGACCACTCATTCCACTGGTTTCCTCCTGATCTGCATTGATTAGCAACATGCCCAAATTTTCCACAGGTGTAGCATTTAACATTTCTTACATTGACAAACATTCTTCTACATTCAACTAACTTGTGACCAAACTTATTACAACTAAAAAACTGACCGAGAAATGATGGACTACCTGAATTTATTTTACTTCTACACCAAGAAGCCATTTGACCAAATTTATTGCAAACAAAGCAGTAACCATTAAACTTCTAAGCATTGGGTTGTCTTACCAGATATCTTTTGCCTTTATTCATCTGATTTCCTTGTCTGGAATTCTTGTGTTAAGATCCAGAGCTTTCTCCTTTCTCATAGGCAAGACCTCTCTTGTCATTTGCATTCTTTTTTCCTTTAGTCAGCTCATCAAGCTTAGTAGCATTGATCCTAAAATTCTCCTTGTACTCATTTGCAATAGTGAGTTCATCTTTTAGAATAACTATTTGTCTTTCAAGCTCTTGTTCATTATTTCTAGATTGTTGTAGTTCTATTTCCATCTAAATGAATCCAATGTTAACTTTGTTGCATTCCTCAGATTTTTCTTTTAAGGACTAGGCCAGATTCTCCCCATTCTTCTTTCTTTCTTCAATCTCCTTAGTTAGCTTCATCGCCATAGATTCCATCTCAAGCTTCAAAGTAGCATTGTCTCTAGCAAGTTTTTCACATTCTTCAGTTATCTATTTTAGGGTCTGATTCAGATGAACATCTTCCAAACTTTTATTCTCTTTCTGCTTCATCTGATCAAAAATTTCCTTCCTCTTTTCTCTTGACTCATTGATTTTGTCCTTCAATGATTGAATGAATTTTTCAGCGTCCACAAGATTTTCTTTTAATTCCATGAATTCTGCTTTAGACTAATCAAGATCATCAAGTGCCACCATAAATTGTTGTTGAATACCACTAGAGTCCATTGTAATTCAAGATCCACCTCAAGCTGTTAAACTTCTGTAGAGGAACCTTGCTTTGATACCAATTGTTGGACTCAAGGAACACTAAGAGGGGGATGAATCAGTGTTAAACAATATTTAAACAATTAATTTTGATCTTAAAGTATTTGCGACACATAAACAAAAATAAAAATGCAAGCACATGAGCAAGATAATCAAATCACCATAACACCAATATTTTACGTGGAAACCCTGTTAGGGGAAAAACCACGGTGGAGATTAATCCACAATTTATACACTGTTAAAAGTATGAATAAAAGGGAATGCACTTGCATTCAGGAACACTACCTAGAGCTCATTGCTCAAAATAAAGAAGGCTCACTGCCTTACAAGAAGTTTGTGATTACAACAAAAATTGAACTAAGAAGATAGCATCTACAAATTCCTGGGTTCAGTTCCAATGAAGCACATAAAACATATTCTAGACCTTCTATCTAATTCACACTTTTGTTATGCTTTTCTCTGCTCTACTTACACAAAACCCCTTCTGCTGCACAAGAAAAAAATCACTCAACAGATCTTCCGATGTATGCTCATACAACTACTCTACACTTTTTTGCACACACACACACCTTCTCACCACATCACTCACCCACCAAAATGAATTACCGATCTCATATATATATCCGCTAACAAAGATTTCATCGCTTCAAGTCGGCTTTTACAAAACATGAAATATTCTCCAATAGTCAGCTCAAATCATGAGCAATCTTTAATGCGCACCCACAAAAGTCAGCTAAGACATAGCTGGGACCCAAAACAATATTTTCAAACTTAGAAACAATTAAACAACTACTCCTTATACATTTGCAACATGCTACATTCATTGAGTCACCCACAATGAACAAATAAACAGAAAATCATTCTACCGAATCTCTTAACTTGTACATCGACTACTGCAACACCATAAAACTTACCAATAAGGTAACATACATGCTCAACAAAATTTCTTGGGGGTCCACAACACAAAATTATGACCTGGTGAAGCATACAGATCGACTATCTGACTGGATACCTTGTTCTTCATGCTTTCTACCGGTAACACACTGTCTTCTACATTTTCTGCTGATATAAGTAGATCCTAATCTATGGACCAAGATAATGACTCTAGTTTCCATCAATGACAACACTAGAATCCATAAACAATCTTCTCAAGCCATATTCCAATAAGTGATATATCATGATAATAACATACATCGGGCTTATCAAAAGATTCACGGTGGAAAGGTATAAATTGGTTGGTATTGTTGGACGCTCGATGCTTCTACCCTTTGGTTAGCATTGACCATGTGATTCATGACATGGTTTAATAGAATCCCATGGATCCTTAATCTGGGATAGTAACAAATTCTTGGCAAGCTGACCTTTTGGGAATACTGGCTTAGAGCTCAACTCTCAACAAGTGGTATCAGAGCGGGGGTTGTGGGTTCGAACCCCGTGGTCGTGCTGGGGGGATTGTTGGGAGCTCGACGCTTCCACCCCTTGATAAATGTTGACCATGTGACTCGTGATATGATTTAACAACCTCCTGTGGATTCTTAATCTTGGATAGTAGTGGATTCTTGACAGGCCAACCTTTTGGGAATAACAACTAGCTCAACTTCGAATAGGTATCACTAAGCTCACTATTCACCATTCAAGCTAGTATCACTAAGATCCTCACCAAATACATCATCAATAGACAATGGATAATAAATATAAAGTATTTCCATGAGCTACATGAGGTATTTCATAGTCTTTAGGTATAAAAAAATAATGAATATGCAAATAAGGTAGAGTGTCATCATCCCTAGACTCATCACTAGAATAAAATGATGTTGTTAGAGATAAATCAGTATCATATGTCATACAAGGGTTCCAACCATTATGAATCCTATAAAGTAAGAAAGTGAAGTCCTCTAATATAGTAGGAAAGGTACTAAAAAGTTTAATGAATGATAAGAAATTAGAATTATTGTCAAACATTGCATCCATGGAGCATATAATACTAGATCCTTTTACTAAAAGGTTGAGATATCCTCAAGGATCAAGGGGTGAGATATAAAAAAAAATAAAAAAAAATTAAGAACCCTAATGTATGCATTAATGTAGACCGTGTACAAGGGATAATTAGAGTCCATGACTAAATATTTAGCAATAAAAATACACAATGGGGGGTCAACAAGTGACACTAATCTAAGGTTGAAAACCATAGATAAAAATAAATGCACAAAGAGTAATTGGATTTGACAATGGATAGGAAAGTGAAATGTAATTGATCTTGAAATTATAAAATAAAAAATCTAGCCAAAAGTAAGAGCATGGAAGTAAGGGTTTCACCAAAATCTAAACCAATAAAGGAATTAAAAGAGAGGATAAGTAATTGGAGAACACACAACTTTCATATCTAATTTAAGGATGTAATTTTTTTTTAGAAAAGTTAGATCAAGAATAAAAATAGGAAGATTGTCAAAAACCTAGGTGGTGTAAGATGTTTGGGTTCACTAAAATATATGAAATAAAAATTTTCCTTACAAATATATCTAGGGTTAATGTTTAAATGTAATTCAAACATTAGACTAATAAGGAGTTGATTATGATAATCAACTAAATTTAACTAAGATAGAATACAAATAGACGTGTTAAAAATACAATGAGATGGATTAGGTGATTATCTTAGAATTGATAAACCTTAGGCTTTGATTGATATGGCACAATTCTTGATAGATAGAAATTAGAATAGGGAATTGGATATGAAGTTAGAAGCATAAGCTAATTGAAACTTGAATTTGAAGACCTAGGATACAATCACACTACCATGATTCATTCTAGGTGATACAATTTCATCTTGATGGCATGATTAAATGTACAAAATAGATACAATCTCTTAGTACTTACATAAGAGGTTCAACTGATGGGCCGGAAGAGCAATCAACATCCTTGTTAACAGTCAATCCTTGGAACTAAGTCAACAATAATAAAATGGAGAAATAAAAGAGGTGTTAGCAATTGATGTAGACAAACTTTCATAATTCAAGTTGGTTCATGTTATAATATGTGAGCCAATTTGAGTTGTAAGGTAATTTTAACTATTCAAATCAAATGTCTTTTAGGGTTGATGATTCTAATGATGTCAAATGCACTAGTTGATAGCTACGACATCCAAGATTTAGTGATAAATATGCAAGTGTTGTCTTGATTAGATAATTCCCATGTGATGCTTTGAATAATCTAGGGTGATGAATTTAAATACAATCTATAGACACATAATTTATACATTTTGGCATCCAGATCAATTGACAATAGCCATATTCTAAAAGAGTTGATGGAGTAAACAATGAAATTTGAATTTAAAATTAGAGTTATGTAATCATAGCCCTGATTTAGTCTATGAGATAGAATCATAGATGTAATTGAGTCAAAGATGAGTAATGCTCTAGGAAATGGATCAAGGATTTTCTAAACTAAGTGAAATCATATAACATAGTGTTAGTTATGAGTTTTGGAACAAGAGCGCCAAATTAACTCAATTGAATATTACAACATACAATAATAACACCCATGCAATTTAACATAAAACTAGTGGGAAAATATATAAGAAAATGTAGTTTTCATGTCTACACATAATGGCATTAGAATCAACTTATTACTTCTTTTTAAATCCATGCAAAGTGCCTTGACCATTAGTGTCCATAATAAAATTATAGAAAGCACAATGAAAACCCTTTTAAAACATTACAATTTAATATATACGAATCTGTGATTTTAAAACAATATCCCATAAATTTACTTTAAAACTTAATATTATAATTTTTGTGTTGACCTAAGGAATTTTGTCTTCTTGCAAAAAAATTTAAAACTCAACAATGTGTCTAAATTTTAATTATTATCCTCTAATCTAGTACAAATAAAGTATAACAATCAGATTAATGGTCTCAGACACAATGTGCATGTAACTTAGTAAAAATAAAGAGCTCCAAAACTATTCAATTATTGTCTGTATCCTACAGCTAAATTTTAAGAAAAATAGTGTCAAAGTATTATCTATGTAACGAACCTTATAATTATTGCCTGTATCCAACTAAATTTTAAGGAAAACAGTGC
Source organism: Sequoia sempervirens (assembly GCA_007258455.2). Classification (NCBI taxonomy): domain Eukaryota; kingdom Viridiplantae; phylum Streptophyta; class Pinopsida; order Cupressales; family Cupressaceae; genus Sequoia; species Sequoia sempervirens. Next base: position 305,784,727 of record VDFB02271358.1, read on the forward strand.
CAGTAATTGACTCTAAAAAGATACAATCCCATCTTTTCAAATACTATTAATTCATGAATTTGAAGTTTTTAGATTTGATTTTGTAAGTATTTTTCATTGACGTTTCAGATCATATTCGATAATCTACTGACAGAATGGAAATAGTCAAAAATAAATAAATAATTTGAATATAATGTCTGTGCCTATTTTGGCAGGATAGAGACAAAATAGAGACACTTAAACTCAGTTGGATATCCATACTGTACTGTGCAGTGGATAGGCACTCTGTTATAGACATCTAAGGAAAAAGAAAAAAGCATTTTAATGCAAAGAAACAACAACATATGCTAATTCAGGTGTTGGTGGGATGTAAAGGAGAATGCAGGGGAAAGAGAGGAAGCAACTCTGGTTCCCTTTTCACTCTTATCAATGCACCCTCAAAACCAAATCCCTTCACTTCTTCCAAACATGAGGATTGATTGCAGGAATCAGGTGTAGAAGAACAAAAGCAATAACTTGATGATGAAGCAAACTGATCAGCATCAGCATGCCCAAGAGAAGTGATTGGGCTTGGAAACAACACATCATGATTACCTGATGATAACATTGATGTTGTCTTATGAGGATCATGATTGAGGTCAAGCTGAATCTCCAATGTCTTCTGAAATTGCTTTCTTGGGGACACTTTTAGTCCTGATTTGTGAGTACCCACTTCAATCCCACCCTTCTTCAATGCACAAAAACTGCCATGATCTGATTTGCTCCCTGCTGCTGCACTGCCTCTGCTTGGTTTTCTTGCAGGCATGGTGACAGGGAGCTTCTCCCCCTCTGAAACCCCAGTAAGTTTCTGCACAAGATCCTTGAACCCATGCCTCTCTGTCTCAATAAATGTTGTGTATATTACTGTCTCTTTGTATGAGGTTGTCATGATCTCTACTCCCTCATAAAATTGAACCCACGGATTATTACAATCTGAGAAAAGTATGAGTGCAAGACAAACATATATATTACCGTGAAGAAGTAGAATTGATCACAGAAAAAATGGGTGCAATGAATTGAGTCAGACAGACGTAGACGTAGACAATCTAGTTGAATTTGAATAAGAATAACACGCAATTCAATTTCTTCAACCTTGCCCAAAATTCTGAAATGTTCGTTGAAAATTATAAACCAAGGCTTAGTTTCTTCAACAACAATGAATGCTTGTAGTCAAAGTTAATTGTACAAGCAATGACAAGGAATATGAAATTCAGACGGTCCATTTTCATAGCTTGTACGTTGTTGCTAAGTCCATGGATAATCATAAATTTATTGCTTAGACACCAAACCAGAGAAAAATCCAACATATTGCTTAGCATTACAAAAGTGTAAAAGACAAGTTATTTCTGTTAAAGTTGTTCCTTTTTATTTAACTTTCAGAGTTGGTCATCAATGGCAGTTGGCAAATGGAATATGTGGTGGTGTACACGTCTCTTCTTGCTCTGATTTCATAGTTTTTGAGCTGTGCTTTGTTTGTTGCTTTCTTGACATATTAATATTAATATTCAATTGTGACTTATTGTATAATGTCTATGAATTGACTTTTGAATTTTCTGTGTATCTCAGCTTTTACTTAATATAAAGTATATGTTTGATATTTTTCAATTTTGATTTTGTTAATAATTGAGTTTTATTGTTTTAATATTGGGTTGGTGTTTTTATATTTTGTCTTTTTTAAGAGTAAATTGACTCTCCTTTGCCAAATCTTTTATTATTGTTTGTATGATTAAAGCCCATGAGCAGTGGGAAAATTTTGAACTTTTATTATATTTGTTGGCTTTTTAGGGTAAAGATGACTTATTTTTAGGGTGAGGTATTTTAATAATGGTTGATCAATTTAATATTTTATTTATAATTGAGTATAGTTTTTATTGGTTGTAATCATGTTATTTTTGTTGTCTTTTTGTCTGAAAATTAAAATCATTGGTCAATCTAATTGATAAGAAAAATAATAGATTTAATTTTTAATAGAAAATAATTATGATTGGTTTGTTTTTAATTGACTAACATTTGGATTTGTTTGAAGTTGAATTCAAAGATGTGAGATGGGGAGTTTGGAAAGTAAAAGATATATTTAGAGTCTTCCAAATGAAGTGGAAGACCATTTGAAAATTTCAAGAATATAAGGATACTTTCAATATTATCATTAGAGAAAGTAAAAGAGTTAGTGTTAATAGAAAAGATTTATCCATTTCAATATTATGAATTATATCTTCATTCATAGGTTTCAACCATGATCTATATAAAATGTCATGTGTTCTTGTTGAATACATCAATGAGGAAATGAATTCATTATCTTCCCTTTAAGTGTTGCTTGAGTTACTCTTCCATATTGAGTGGTAGAAAGTAGATATTACAACTATAAGTGGGATAATGACTAAATTTTTACTACTCTTGTGATGTTATATGCATATTCTTTTATATATTATCAATGATGGCTTTCTATCAGTATATGATGTCTAATAGATTATTAAATATTATGGCATTAATCATGCATGTTTCATTATGTGGATTATACAGTTTATATTGTTGAACACACAGAATACTGAGAGGGGGGTGAATCAGTATTCTATTAAAATATTCAAACATTAGCCATACAATTACCAAAGCATATTCAATTGTTATAAGGAAAGAAAGCATGAAACATCCACAACATCACATAACACATGAACACTATGATGTTTACATGGAAAAACCAAAATGAGAAAAACCACGATGAGGGTTAGCTCATAATATATTATAACCGGTTATAGTATATTACATAAGTGCTCACTATCCAAGTGGAATCACTACCCATAGAGAAAAAGATAGAAGAATAAGGTGGCGCACTGCCTATTTTGAAATGTTACAAATGCATCTACAATATGCAGGAATACAGTTCCAATGAAGCACAATAACAATCTTCACATTGATTCTAGATCAACACTCTGCCTCACTCTTCATTCTCACAATTATGATCTCAACATTCACAACTTAACTTCACACTGCTCTGATCAAATTTGCATCACATATCCCGCATTCATCACATCATATATAAAAACACCGAAAATAATTTATCATATATATCGGAATCAAGTGTAACATCAATCATGTCGGCCTAATTAGATGTAACACCAAAAATATAACTTGTCAATTCAAAAACATATTCTCCCTACTTCACACCACAATTCAAAATTCAAAACTCCTTAAGATAGGTCAACATGGACCTAAAATAGATCCCACATAAAGGATCGACACATATTGTCCCTTTGTATACTCATCAAATGTGTTAGGTTAGCATGCCATAGGACCTAAACAAAAATCCTTCAACTATTCATGATCCAATTTGCAACACATGGACCTCAAAACATGATACCATATAGAATTCAATCTCAACAGACATCTGGAAACTTATCTTCAACATCATAACATCAAAGACTCATTTGTAGAGGAGTGTGAAATCTCCCACACAAACAAACTGTATAGAAAATGACTGTGAAATGTCAGACCAGACTCTATCATTCATATCTCTCGAATACTTCACCAAACCAAATGAAATATTAGATTTGGATGCATCTAACAACCACAAAAATTACGTTAGAATCATAGAGTGACATCTTCATTTGTGGAGTGGCGCGGACCCAAAAACCAACACATAAACAACTGAACTGGCAGATTTGACACTTAGTCAATTCTTCACACAATTGATCTTTCTGGACCAAATCTTCTTGCACAAGTGACTTCCTCAACACCTCAAAAAATATATTAGGATAAACCAAAGTGATCTGCAACAATGTTGACATCATTGAAAACAATGTATTACATCGTTATGAACTTTATCCATGCTCATGTTGCCAACTAGCATCATAAATGACAATCTCCTCAAAATTCCAACACTATCCCCCTTTTTCATTGATGGAAACATGCCAAAAAAACACTAAAAATTATCCTCAATACTCTCCCCCTTTGACATCAAGGGAAAAGGGTGCTTATATACACTATTTCGATTCATTACCAGAGCTCCCCCTAAATGATGTAGCCATATATATAGTTGTGAAAAGAATTGGCTCCCCCTGAGTCATGTACCAAAGTAGAAATCTCAAAAAGATACTAAAATGCAACTCTATATGTCTACATATACAAGTAATTTGAACATAAATGCATAAAAAGATAGAAAATGAGTCAACCGAAGGTGGTTGACGCCTGCAATTTATTCACTTGATCTTCCTAGGAAATCCTACCATCTTCCCATTTGCATTTGGCCTCTGCAAGAAACTTGATTTAAGTCCCAAACTCCAACAAAAGTGTTCTCCTTCTTTCGATGAACCAGGTACCAAATTCATCCCTTTGCTTGTTTGAACTAAGAAGTGCCTTAGAAACATGCAGTAATTTGGGATTTACCATATCCCTGACCTCTCCAAACTGTAGTATGATATGTTATTTTTGTTCTTGTAGTTGGAAAAATTTCTTATGAAGGTCTTCAAGTTTTCTCTTTGTGACACCGGTGAGGTCAATAGCTGGGTCATATACACTAGAGGCAACATTAATCTGTGACTCAATAGATTCCATCTCCTTTATGTTTTGTGTGGCTCAAAGCCACTTCATGCCATATTGGAGTAGTGCCTTCACCTCATCTACACTACCTTCAACATTCTTCAATAATTCTAAAACTTTCTTGTGTGCAATGTCTCTGTTATCTCCATCATTCTTTTTTCACTCAATCTCTTCTCTACTTCTTTCTCAGCTCTTCTTTAGTTCAGATGCATAAGACTTAAAGGAATCAATAAGCAGTTCAAAGTTTTCCATACCAGATAAAGTGGTGTCGATGTTTAATTCCGGTATAATATCTTGAAATGCTTTGACTGCCTCATCCATTAGCTCTCTACTCTTCTGATGAGTTTCAACTATCTCCTTGCTTGCGGATGTATGGAACAAGTCTCCTAGTTGAATCTTGTGGATGGGAGAGATCATGTTCAAATCAACACTTCCTTGTTTCATGGGCAATTGCAACAACTGAGAAGACACAATAGGTTGGAAACTAGGTTGAATACTTAATAGATTTCTCAGAGAATCTCTGGAGGAGCTAGAAGATTCACCAAGAGACTTTGTAGTCTCCATAGCCTTACACTTTTCATCTGTAACCTTTCTGGAGTCAATAGTTTCATTCTTTTTAGCATCTTTGGATGCATCTTTGTCCTTGTCTTCTTCTTCTTCTTCCTCTTATTCATACTTTTCTTCTTTCTCTTCACCTTTCTCTTCTTCAATATTTTCCTCATCATCATCTTTATCTACATTCACTTCCTCTGTAGTGTTTTATGTATTTACCAGAGGAATAAGTTCAACATTTTGTGCCAAAGGAGGAGTAACATTTTGTATCGGAGAAAGATTAGTAGATTCCTTTACAATGTCTTCTCCGATCATTCCTTCTTCTTCATTTTATTTTGTCTTATCCTCCACTTTTGGAGGGGTGTCATCCAATGCAACTTCTTCATTAATCTCATGCTCATATTGAACATCATCTGTGTGTACTTCTTCTACATTGGGTTTTGAAGTATTGGTATTAACATTCATTACCTCTTCTACTACCAGAAGCAATCCTAACTTATGAACAATCTCCTCAGCTTTATCATTGCATTCTTTTTGGATCCTTTCAAGGTCATCTTTGTCCTTGGGTAGTAACCCCTTTTTTTTATAAAGTAAGCTGCATTTACAGGGTGTAGTGCCCTTTACACCAGGAGCCCAGAGGGCCAAAAAGGATCAAAAAAAAAAGCCATCATCAAATAGTCTAGTAGCAAAAATAGTAGATAAACACCAAAAAATTATAGTAACAACAAACCGAAAGGAAACATAAAACCCACCCACACACCCAAACCATTACATTGCTAATCCCTCCCATTCTTGAAAAGGATATCTAGAATCTCATCACCCACCCATTTGTTGCTAGGTCCTTCATCAACATTTTTTTTTCAACCTCCTCGGGTAGCACATCTGACAGAGTAATAGGGGACCTATGGATGATCCAAACCATGAAGCTCATGAGCCTCAGGAATTTCCTTTCCAACTTTTCTTAAAAGGACCATAGATTTTCAAGCTCCTCCTTCTTAATTTCTGCTTTTTCCTCTTCCTCATTCCCAGTAAGGTGTTTAGAAGATTATGGGGTGGAATCTTCACAAAACATTTTGTTTAGCTCTAAAAAATGGCTTGGGCCTTCAATATAATCCTCAGTTTCTTCAATGGTATCATGTTTTCTCTCCTCCTTTCCCCCCTTCTACTTAGGATCACTAGATATCTCATCAATAGGGTCCTCCTTTTTGTTCTTGTCCAATCTGTTAAAGCATCTGACGCTAGTCGGCTCCACCCCAAAGTCCACACTAGCAGCAGCAACAATGTCCCCATGGGAATATCTATTAGTAGACTCCCTCTCCTTAATGTCCATTTCTGACTCCACCGCATGGCATGAGGTGTCATTTTTTTCTCTTTTTAGGTTCAAGTTTATTCTTATTGTCTAGTTTACAATCCTTTTTAGTGGGAGTGTTCTTCAATTCACAAAGACCAGTAGCCACTTTTTATTGAGCTAGACCCACACCCCTTTTACTTCTTATCTAGGGGTTTAGGTTTAGGGTCGTCAAGGGTTTCACAAGGAATAGGGGGATTATTCCTTTTGGGTCCAACTGAAGCGGTCAAGGATGGTTTATCAAGGGAGTGATCAGGGGCATCTTATTCCTCAACTCTGATAGTCGTAATTTAGGCTCAGATGGGAAAAGGGCTAGATGAAAGTGATACAAAAGAAAAATTAGGCCTTGTTGTAGGGGAAAAGGTGGCGGTTTATTAGGGTTCTTGGTACCCAATTCAAAGGTTTCCTTCATAGAACTTTCTAGAGATGAAATTAGGAAGAAGGGAAAGCTTATAAGGATTTTGTGTCGAAGATGGTTCAGCAAGTGTAGATAGTAAAAATAAAACACTTTGAATCTCCCCTCCAATGTAATGTAGTTCATAATGGCTAGACATACTTGATTCCAAGGCTTCGGCAAAGACTCCCTTTCGAACCCCCCATGCAACTTTGTTGGTATCTCATTCCCCCATAAAAAAGTATGGAAGCTTTCCAGATCCTATACTTTAGTGTGATTTTTAAGCTTATGCCCCGTGCATGATAGGCTCATGGCCTTGGCTTTGGAATCCTCCTTAATTTCAAAGGATATTCCACCAACTATGACTCTCCTATCATTCCATGAGCTCATGAACTACAATGAGATCCTCTCATCATGCCCCTAAAGGCATTCCATTAGAGGTGCAATGCCTCCCTCAACACAAATGTTCCAAACAAGGGGGTCCCTGCAAAACTCATTGCAAGAACTTGGCTTCATTGGAACTCTGTCACCACCCATTTCCTCTCCCAACTTGTGAACTTTTAGATGAAAAGTAGCAACCCTTTGTTTGGTTCTCAGCTCCTTTCTAAATACTATAGCCAATGTGGCTCTATCATCTTCTAATCGTGGAGCACTAATTCTTTCCAAGGCTTCATCTTTTAGCCTTTCATGTGAGTTTATAGCTTCTTCCCTTCTTTTCAGAAAGATGTTCCATACATCATCAGGAATATCCTTTTTGATATTCTTCATATCTACTTCAAGTACCACAATGTACTTGACAATAGCCTCAAGAATGGTGGCCTTGTCCACCTCATTTGCTTCCTTGTACAATTCTACATTTTCCTTCAACATATCATTCTACACTATGCTATTAAAAGTTCCTATAACTTTATTGGGGAATGAGGCCTTTCCAGTAATTTCTTATTCTTACTTTTCACCAGAGTCTTATTTTTTTCTGCATTATTTTTCTTCTCCAGAGAATCCTCCTTGGCTTCTTTCTTCTTCTCTAGTGAACCTTTCTTAGTAGCCTCTTCCTTTTGTTCTCTCATATGAACTACAAAGCTTTTCTTTTCTTCCTCAATATCTTCTTCACTTTCAGTATTAACAACATCATGTCTTTTTCTCTTACTAGCTTCACCTTTTGAAGCCTCTTTCCTTCCTCTCCAGACCAACTGTGGTCCTTCTTCCAGATCTTCTTCTTCCTCTGCAACATTAATTTCTATGCCTTTCTATGTTATTTCTTTTTGTTTTACTCTTCTTGTAGGGGCATCAACAATAGTGGATTTTTTCTTCTCTTCCCTAGTGGCATGCACAACTAAAGGAGATTTATCCATTACCAGAGGACTAGCAATGGGTTTTCTCTTCTCTCTAGTAGATGGTAAATCCCCAAGGGATGTTTGAATAGATAGTGAAGTGGTAGTTGTTCTCCTTGATCTCCTTGAGCTACTTGAAGCTTCTCCAACACTCATATTTGCTTTGGCTCTCTCTATCATACAGTACCTTTTCCTTTGAAATGCCACATTCTTTGGCATATATGTCAACCATTTTATCTACATTCTTTTTCATAACAGGTTCCTTTTGTTCTAGGTGAGCTTCCATGGAATTTTCCTCATAAGTCCCATACCTTGGTTTTGTGGTATCCTTAGGACTATTCAATAGAATATCTGCATAGCCATTTAGATCTACTTCTATCACTTCATAACCTAATTCAGGAACCCAAACTTATCTTGCTTCCACTACCTCCATAATGAAATGATCTGTGGAAACCAAGAATGTGATATCACTTTTATACTTTTCCACAATGGACCTAGGAATCCTCTGTCTTTCATGCATTCTTCTATGAAATAATGCAAAGTAGTAAGTGCATCACCTTGTGCACAATTGTGCTTAAGATTAAACATCTCCACATATTAGGTGATTCTAAGCTTATTGTGAATCATATTACGAGGAACTATCAAGCTAAATAAGATAACTTGTCTCGATATCAAAACCTTGCTTTATCCTTGCTTAATCAGTTCTCTTCTTTCATGATAGACAACATCCCTAGAAAGGAGAATAGACATGTCGATGCTATGGAAAGTGCTACTTCCTTGGTACCTTCAAAAGAGGATACAAATAATACCACTTTGTGGTTCAGGTCCTATGAACCCCGGTGGTTTCCGATCAACCTGAATCTGAGGCCCTTGTGTGTTCTCACATAGACTCGAGAGAATGGTTCTCTAGTATCTATAACTACTTAAAGAATGGAAACTTTCCCAATGATGCAAAAAAGAATGATCACACTCCTATACAAAGTATTTCAGCACAGTGTGTCATTTTATCAGATGTTTTCTATCAAAAATATTATAATGGCTTGCTTCTACGATGCCTCACTAAAGTGGAAATACCCCTCGCCCTTAAAGAATCCCATTCAAGCTCTAGGGGTGGACACTTTGGAGGTAAATCCCTAGTAAGTAAATTGATACATATGGGGTACTATTGGAAAATGATGGAGCAAGATTCCTTTGATTTTGTTAAAAATTACCTTCAATGTCAATAACACAGTCATCTCATTCACATACTTTCCCAAGAGTTACAAAATCAGACCTCTCCTTGGTCATTTGCAAAATGGGGGTTGGATATTATTGGAAAGATATCACCTCCTTCTTCCAAGGGACATACCTTTATCATTACCACCACAGATTACTTCACAAAATAGGTCGAAGCTATTCCACTCCAATCCACGAATGTTGAGGTTATTTGTAGCTTTCTTTTGAACAACATTATTTCATTTTGGATTGCCTGCTACACTTGTTTCTGACAATGGTATGCCATTCAAAATAAGGAAGTAAAGTAATTCTTAGAGAAGTTTCACATTCAACATATATTTTCTACGTCGTATTATCCACAATCCAATGGCCAAATGGAAGCATCTAACAAGACTCTTGAACTCATTCTTCATAAAATAGTTAATAAACACGGTAAGGATTGGCATACTCAATTAATGTATGCTTTGTGGGCCTACTGCACGAGTTTCCATACGGCGACAGGAACAATGCCTTACAACCTCGTATATAGTGCCGAAGCTATCATGCCTTTGGAGTTGTAAATTTCGTCTCTACAGGTTTCCCTTAAAGGGTTAATTGACAATGAAACCTACCGAGCTAATTGTTTGCATCAGCTAGAGATGCTCGATGAGCACCGATTACAGGCCCTCGATCATCTTAAAGCTTATCAATGGTCATTATTGAGACAATATAATCAAAATGTGCTTCCTAGGACCTTTAAATTGGGAGACCTGGTTCTTTGTGAGAATTAGAGAAATGTGAATGTGCCACCTGATCAGAGAGGGAAATCTAGTCCTAACTGGTTAGGCCCTTACATTGTTGTCTTTGTGTATGTTTTGGGTGCCTATGGATTATCATCTATGGATGGAATGTCTCTAAAAGATCCTGTTAATGTTATGCATCTTCATCGATACTACGTGTAGTGTCCCATGTGTCATGTGTGTGGTGTTCTATCTTTGAAAGGGTAGTAGCACTGCATATGTTGACACTATTCATTAACACAATTTTTTTTTGTATTATGATATGACCAATTGTGTGTGTGCAATATACATACACGTGTCTTGCTATGCTATGTATCCATATATCACATTACATATTTTAAGGCGATTAGATCATCATTGTATTTAATTAACATACAACCATGTGTGTTTATTAAATCATGTTAGCATCTAATGTAAACATATATCCATATGAGCATGTAATATCCATAGCATCAACATACATGAAAATAAAAATCATGCACACCAAAATATACAATGCCATGATGTCGAAACCAGTATATTTATATGTGTGTGTGTGTATCAAGTGTCATTTACATGTATCAGGCCACTACTATAAAAATGGAGTGGCTACTGAATATGTGTGTATACATAAGATCTACAAAAATATATATATGCATATCTCGCTACAAAAATGATATACAAAATTAGAAGCCCCTATGGTTGTGGCGCGTGGCTCCCCGAGTCCTCCGGATCTAGATGCTACTAATATGGTCTAGGGAGAGGCTACAGGATGGTCATAGATTGATATCGATGTTAACGTGATGCAGACAGAGCTACCCACATCCCCCTAATCTCTCCCTACAATGAACTTATAGACATTCATGTCTGTGTCAGCTCCTGTTGTAGCTGTTGAACATCTGTAAGGATCACGACTGTCGGATGCCTGTCGAGGTCATCAAGGTGGATCTAAAGGGTGTCACGTGCCTGCTTAGCAGCATCGACCCTCATCACTATCGCATCTCGCTCGTAAAGTGCCATCCGCAACTCCCCCAATAGTTGGACACGTTGTCCCTGAATAGTGGTAAGCTCCACAATTAGCTAAACAATCTCTACTCCCCGCTCCTCGTAGGCGGTCCTCGGGCATGCTACCAACTCAAAAATATGGGCATGTTTCCCCAAAGACACCGAATGGAAAACCTCTAGGACCCTCCCCTGAATGAGCACATCAGGAGTCACCTCTTATATGCATTAAGCCATCAGCCTAGTCCATCCCTGTGCATCCTTTGCAACGAAAAAAAGAAAGAGATAAATCAGTATCACATGGAATATATGTATAATCATAAACAAAAAAACTAAAATACTAAAATATAAATGACATGCTCTATATACCTGGGTCCCCTTGCTACCATGTGGAATCGGGGTGGGAGCAATGTTGGGACTCATGTTTCCGACATTGGTAGCTGTTCTTGGAGCCGCCAAGGTCATCACTATTGTGATTGTAGGTACTAATGGCGAGGATGAGACAAGGGTAGCTGTTGGGCAGTCTAACCTCCACCACCTCAGCCTCTATGACGTCACCTCCTCCTCCTCGCTGGCATTCTACCACCCTCTCCATCTGTCTTGTGGAGGGCGGGGTGGCACATACCCTATGGGTTGGGATCCCCTCTAGGGGTAGCCTCTCTGAACATAGGAGGAGGACGGTGCCTATCCCACCACCCTCTGAAGTCTACAATAATCTTGATGTTATCTATCGACGCCATGGGTGGTAGATTATGGTTGATCTCATCATCATCCAAGGGAACAAAATCGATGATGGTGGGGCAGGGGTGATCCCCAGGTCTGGTCACACTCCTATAAGCCCTAGTATACGTGGGTATGTCTAGAGGAATCATCTATACACAGACATGTTGTCACATGACTTGACTCTAGTAGTATGGTACGATGGTGTGATTAGGGTGACCTACTAGAAAATGGTCCTATTGCAGGTTCCTCGGGTACCTGCCATCATCTACCCATTTGAAAAATTGATAGGTCTCTATCTGACCCTATCTGCAGCAAGAGTATCGAATTGTAACTGCCAAAACTGTAAATCTTCGTACCTCCACTGGCTTGTCATATCATACCAGTGGGCCATGGGGACGTGATATGGTTGTCACTGGGAAAAAATGACCAGCCTCATGCACATGATGTGGGTGAAGGCCCACACCTACAAAAGTGTGCACATTGTCAGATTATAGTACTCGTAATGGATGTACTGGCCTAACTCCAGGTATAGGTGTGCTAACATACTGTGCCCCCAGTAAAAAACCATCCTATGCTCTACCATCTCTCTAATCATGTGGATGAGGCCCCTGTGAAGGTGAAAGCCTCGCCCATCTATCGTGATCCAAAATGCAATGGTCATGACCATCACCCAACACAACAGCAGTGTAGTGGTCCTCGCATGGTCATACGAGTGTGTATAAATGTGGCATGTTCCATCACCACCATTTGTCTATCCCGAGCAGTACTAGACTCCCTCTACCCGCTCCCATGCTGATTGGGTGTCATCGATAGCCACCCGTCATCTGCGAATGGGTAGTCTAAGGATTCGATAGACATCCTCTAATCTGATGTTCATCTCCCTAGTAGGTAACTAGAAAGATGACGTGGTGGCATCCCACCACTCCATCAATGCTGTAAGCATCCACGCATGATAGTACATCTCTGGCATGGTGAATGCATTCCAAAGACTGACCTACTCTAGGTGGGTGACCTCATCCACAGTGAGACGGTCCCTCTACTCTCGAACTAGTTGATAAGCCCATGGCATTTTCTACACAGCAACAACTCAGACAGATTGTGATATTCTATCTCTCTTGAAAGTTAAATCTCTATCAGCAAGCCTCAAGAGATAACCCCAAGGTCTTTAATGTCAGGTCTTGACAATGCATAAAAAACTTAGTGATAAATGTGAAAATGTTGGTAATCACAAAGGGACCTTATTACAAGCAAATACTAAATCTTTAAATTTATCAGATCTAGCAATATGATGATATTTCCAATCCTATATTTAACCCAAATGATAAAAGAAATAACAAAAGATATAAGGTTTCAAAGAGATTCCTAAATTTAAAAACTACTCCTAAGATTAACAATGCAAATGAAAAAACACTCGAAATGGACCAATCCCTCTTAAACTGATTTCTATTTGACCCAGATGAATCTACAATCTTATAGAAATAGTGCAATATTCTAAGGCATTAAAGATTTTCAGATCATGAACCTTCATTCAAAACAACCCTATTGAAATCGAAATGAATAAACCTTCACAATTGAACTAAGCTTAATGAATATAAAAGTCCAGGCTAACTTTGCAAAGCAACTAACAATCAGTTGGTTGCGAAAAGTATGGACCAAAGATTGTTGTAACACTTCAAGTACTAAATCATAAACACTATCAATTTATCTAACATTAAACCTAACACATCTATCAAATAACTTAAGCAATTCCAAAGATAGAATCACAAGAACCATGTTAGATAAAATTCAACACAAGAAAGGCACCAAATCACAATGTCTTCACTTGCATTAAATTACCCAAAGTAGCAACAATTCCAGTATTATGTTACAACACTTTCTTGCTTGAAAACAAAACTAACTCCTAACTCTAGCTCTTGCTATACTGCTCAATTCGCTCCAAAGAAAAACTATCTAGCCCTTACAAATGAGGCAGAATGCCATATTAATAGAAACCCCCTAAGATATGTCAGCCTAGTTAGGGTTTACAATAATAAAATAGCCACACACAAGTTGGCCCAAGGAGAATTCAAAATAAACAAAGTGGGCATTAAATGCAATCACTCCATCCAGGTCAGCTTGGGGTCTTCAACAAAGCTCGGTCCAATGCATGTGAAGGAAGAGGAGAAATAATGGGAAGCACAAATTCTAATGTAGCCTTGCATTAACTACTTCCCCCTTTGTCTTTATTTCGCTCCACCCTATCATGCACCATCAAAAGTATCATGTCCAAGTCAGCTCTAGGTGGCAAAGGTAAGACCTTAAGTCTCTTCTCAATAGATTTAATATTTTTTCTTAACTGTTCCACTGACTTATCCCACTCAACCTTACTGGTTTGATATTTATCAATAACCGCAATATAGGTGGTCGCATCATCCAAATGATGTTCAGTAACTGGATCTTCATTGATTGGAGAATATACATCTTGCCACCATTTTCTCAACTGCTCTAAGCTCAAATTCTTTGGTGCAAACTTCTTTCTCCCTATCATCACTTCAAAGAAGGAAATGCATTTATTGTAGATATCAGTCAAGATGTCTTCAATTTTCCTCCTCTGCTTATATACCATCTTCAAAACCTTTTTCCTTATTTGCAAAGCTTCAAACCATTCCCAAGGTTTTGCAACTCTGGAGGAAGGAAGAATTCCATCACTCACCAACTTATCTTCAGTATACTCCATGATGGTCTTTTTCTTTTGCAACAGGAGATCTACATCTTCCTTATCTTGAGCCAATACATCTTTCAACCAATTTATTGACCTCATTGCATCTCCTTTGGTTGAAAGGATATCTTTGATAGCATCATCCCCCTTAGTTTGCACCCCCTGTAGCCAGTTCATTGTGGCCAGAGTAGTGTTCTTCATCCTCTCCAGTTCTGTTATGGTTTCTTGTGGTAGGAAACTCACAACAGAAGATGAGGAGCTAATAGATTGCAAGGGCTTCATCAAGTCTTGCAAGTACTTCTTTAATTTCTCATTTGTCTTCTTCAGTTCTTGCTTGGTCTGCACTTCTTCCTCAATCTTCCTAGGATCACTTCACTAGAGCCTTCATAATCTTCAATATACTGCTCCATAGAAGTAGGCCCAAGGTTGATGGTCTGTATATTGTAATCATTTCCAGTTACATCATCTCTATTCTTATTAGGGGCAGGAGTAGCAATGTGGACCACCCTGTTATTTGTTTCATCTCTCTCAATCCTAGAGATGACCTTGGCTTTCTTCTTTCCTTTACCTTTTCCTGTGTTTTCCAATAGCTCATCCCAATTGGGAGGGGTATCATCCACAACAATCTGTTTGCTCTTCAATTCCCTATCCAACCAACCTGGAACAGTGGATTCTAACTATACTTTACTTTGTCCAAATTTATCTTGTTGGTACTTAGGTGCATCTTCGTTCAAATCCTGCTTCTTAGGGATCTCCTCGGCTTTATCCTCCTTTTCTTTATCATGCTCTTCTTCTTCATGTACCGGTGATGGAGTCTTAACTAGTATTTTCTCCCTCTGAGGAGGTCTATCCTCTTCACTTCTAGCAGGTGAATCCTCATATGTTACCAAGGGAAATTGCATTACCCTCTCTATTTTTGCCTCAGCACTAAAGAACTCACCCTCTTGAAATTACTCTCCTTTTGTATCTTGGTGACCTTATTCTTCCTTGGATTCACTTGGTTCATCGTGAGCTTCATGGGGAGGAGGGATATCATCATGTTGTTCTTCATCAGGAGTGACCAGAGGGAGATCCTTTCTTGGAACACTGTCCTTAGGAGAAGGAGTTCTTGATTTCATTGTGTACACTTGTGTCCTTTCTCCTGAGCTCTCCACATTTATCACAGGTGGTCCAACTTCCTCCCCTGCCTTAGAGCTTTCCTTTTCTTTCTATGATAATATCACCATTCTTATTCTCTTCGGCACAGGGACACTAACCTCTTTGTCATCTTTTTCAGCTTCATCTTTTGTTGACTTCCTCATTCTTGAAACATGTTTCCTCTTCTTTGCAATTGGATTCCTTTGTTTTTCTACTTCTTGTTCTTCCTCCACCTAAGCATCTTTAATTTTGATCTTGAAAGGAGAACTCACCTTTCCCCTACCCTTAGGATCCTGCTCAGTTGACTCCTCCAAAGTGGAATGAGACTCCAAGTCTCCCATTAAATCATAGGTGCATTGCACACCTTCACTTTCCAGCTCCCACATATTATGCTTAAGCCACAACTTTGTATACTTAATGACTGGAGTCATAAGTTGTTCTAGTTTTCTTTTCTCCTCTTCTAACCAGTCTATTTCTCCAATTGGCTTGTCCTTCACTGCCTCATAAGCATGGCCCTAGATCAGATATCCATCGTCTTCAACTTGATCTAGGATGTCCTTCACATTCTATAACCGAACCAAGTCAACAGGCAGCCTGGGAAACCTCTTCTTTTTAATCTCAAATTCATCACTACAATTGGCCCAATAGTCTTCTATATCATCTTTGTGGCTATATTCTCTGCTAGCCTTCTTTTGTGCTTCGCCAGTCCTATCAAACCTCGATCTATTGGAATGGAAGGATAACCCAAGAGTGCTCATTTCTTCCTTAGAATCACTGGTCGAATTAATAGGACATGCCTCACTAGTTCCTATCCTCAAAGGGAAGTCACCACCAAATCCAGTCTTATGATTATCCTTTTTCACAATGGCATCAAAATCACAAATTTTCCTCATGACTTCCAAGAGTATGATATGGTCTGTTGGGTACCTTGGAAGTTGATATGGAGCCCTCTGGTAGCCATCTATCCTTATGTATGAGAAGGTGGGAAACTATATGAACCAAGCCCCATACCTTTTGATTAGTTCCTTGGCCTAGTTAGATATCCTCACATGCTCTTCACCTTGCAATAATCTGGTGATGTACATGGTGAATGCATCATTCACCCTTGTGTAGCTCAAGTTGCCCAGATGCAGTTGTGGATAAACCTCATAGATCACATCCTGCCCAAACACACCCCTTGTACTTAGCCCCTTGTATGGATGGAATCTTGCAAGCGCATAGACTAAGTAGGAAGTCATTGTGAAGGTCTTTATTTGCAATACATTGCACATCTTCTCATGAATCATAGCACTTATAACACCTACCCAATGATAGTTAATATTCTGCTCCATCCTCACAATGACATGGAGCATCCAATTTCCAAACATTCCAGCACTCTTTGATCCTACCACCCTGCTTAGAAGGGTGATAGCATCATAGTACTCCTTGAATTTTGCTCTGAATAGTTGTTTGGGCAGCTTGGAGTAGTGAGACTTAAGCTTCTCCAACCATGAGTTGATGACCTGCTAAGACTTGATAGTATCCTCCTCATAGAATTTCCTTGCCATATCCATATCAAAAGCCACCACATGAGATCTGTTTGGCATATCAAAGGTCTAGGCTATAGACACATAATTCAAATTTACTACAATTCTCCCTTGAGGGCCAATTATCCTCTGTGTACCCTTATCATAGTGCTTGGCACACTCAAGAACTAATTCATAACATTGCACTGTGGGAGGGAATCCAACCACGTGCACCAATCATAATTCCAATGTTCTTCTATCCAACAAAGGAAGGTTCTGCTCTGTCATCCTGGTCTTGAACTCATATTCCCATAGTCCAACATTTGTATCAGTCACCTCTGACCAGACAAAAGTAAGCTTGCTCTTAGGAATTTGGCTCTTGATATCCATCTTGATTCTTTCTTCCTCAGAAATAGAAGACCCCTCTGCACTTGGATCCATCACCTTACCCTTGGTTCCACCAGTCACTGCTTTACTTGATTCAGCCTGCACTCAATAAGGAGACCATAGTAAAGATCATACAAACCCAAGTAAGTTAATCACCAATGATAAATTCATCCTCAAAATGAGTCCCAAGATAAGCAAGATTCCCTTAAATCTCATAAAAATAATGATCACATCAAAGTTCGGGTTTCAAGTCATCCCGCGGAATCCAGGCCAGAGAGGAATTTTGGGAAATTCCTAGCCAAATGGATTCTAGTGGAATGAACATGAAAAGCCCCATTAGTCGCACAATTCAATCATCATAAACAAAGAAGCATCATGAGACATCTTACAGTAGCTCAAATTAATCATAACATTCATAATCATACGTTAATAAACCATGCTATCTCTTATTCCTTCATTTTCCACCAAATTTCAGGGAATTCTGCCCAAGACGGATTTTTGCGAAAGAAGCAAAAATCTGCAAATTCTAGAAAGATGAAGGGACAAAGGAAATTTTGGGAAAATCTGAAAGCAAAGGAAATCCACGAACTAGGCAAGACTCTGGATTTCAACACATTTCGAGAAATTAGAGAGAACATGGAAAATCGGGGAAATCTGTCAACGAAGGAAAATCCCAAAATTGAAGGAAAACCCGAATGTCGACATTTTCTCATGATTTTACTCAAATTGATCGAATGATCACAAATTTGAGGAACTTGGGCCTATAACTGACTCGATTTGGACCTCCTATAGATCATCTTTAAATTCTAAGCTCACCTTAAAGGAAATCGAAAGGAATTGGTGATGCCCTAGGCATAAAACCCTAAAACTCTACCATGGATGCATAGGGAACGCTTGGGATTTAGGTTACTCGACTACTAGGTTCTCCCAAAGGTTTGTTATGGTTCACCAGCAAGCTACCTCATGATGCAAATGAAAAAGCAAGCTCGAAACTCACTTGGGGGAATCATCAATCAAACAATATCAAGCGACCCTAGCCCCATACATTCAAACATACAGAAATTCAAACCCCAAGCACGCCCAGGACAGAAAGAATCACTCACATGTTATCAATCAAAAGTAGGGGAATAAGTACATACCATTGATAAAATGCAAGTCAATTATAGCAATGACAAACAACAATCTCGAACGCTCGAGCAAGCTACAACAACTATGACGCCCAGAAAACGACTACCAAATCCCACAATTCAGAGGTTCAACATGCCAAATCCAACCAAGCATTCAAGATCAAGCACTTCGGGTCAATTAGAGAGCGAATGATAAAACATAATGGCCCAAAATTCACCAAAACTGATTAAATACCTCGCTCAAAAGTCATACAAATAATCATAAATGCAATCGACAAGACCACCAAAAATAGAACCCAGGAATCTGACAAGACAACGGACATTCAGAAAAGTCCGGCCACCACAGAGTTCTATGAAGACCTGAAAATTTTGAACTATCGCACAAGGCAGACCAAATCGGACCAAGAGATGATCTGGGAAATTCCACCAGGAGTGGATTTTACCGAAAGCAGCCAAAAACCTAAAAAATTGTCCAAAACACTAGATTTTCAAAGTGCTTCCAAGAAGGGGGGTATTTGCACGAATAGGATAATCATTCAAGCATGTGCAAAGGTAAAAAAACCTCAAAATAACAAGGGCCAAAATACCAAAAGTAAAAGAGGGTCCCTGCTTTCAGCAGGGCATGTGTGCAAAAACTGCACAACACCCACCCTCCAGGATGCTCACGAATCTCTGGATACTCTTGCAAAAAGTAAAAAAAATCTTAAGTCAAAACATGGAATCACTATTTGAAAGCAATTTTTTTTTAAGACCTATGCACACTGTGTAGACATTTACGCACCGCACATACATCCCTATCCGCCATGGACACCTCGAGGACGAAAAAGCACCCTTAAGATGCCAATGCAGAATAGGGATGCGAGCACACAACATAGATACTAGCACAAATTTTGGACGCAAGTGCCCAAAATGGACACCTGTACAACTTGACAAGGAAAAAAGAGCTAAAAAAGAGCTTAAATTCATGAAAAACGAGGTTTAGAGGCCTACCTGGTCTTCCTCGCGACCCTCGACAATGTCATCGAGTAGCTTCTCTAGTCTAGGAACCTCATACTCCCTCCTACTTGGCATTTTGCTGACTTTTCTCTCACAAAAGTCAACAATTTGCTCGCATTGAATAGTGAAAATAACCCTTCTAGGGGCCCACCTAGGTCTATATAGGCCCCCCAAGGCCCATTTTTCCTAGAGTTTGTGGCTCCTCGGTTTCTCCTAAATTTACCCCACCAAGTTGGGGGAAAAATCAGGATGAGACATATAATCACCTCTTGATCATATTTTTCTTCCGAATAAATGGATTTTTCTTGACCATTCTTCTCATTGTGTAGCTTCTTCTGATTTTTCGAAGCTAACCTAAAATTTGAGTTTTGTAGCTTAAAGTTTTGTGGGATTTTTTACAACCTCCTTGTTGTTTCTTGTTGAGCTTAGTTGTTGGGAGCACCTTTAGTACCAGTTATCTCAACCTTGATGGCCTCTGAGGCCCCTTTTCCTAGCACGCAAATCTATAAAATTCAAATTTGAGGTGAAATTTTTCTTCTCTACCTTAGTGTGGCTGATTTTTTCTCAAAATCCAGCCCAATAAAGTGGGGGCAAAATGGAATGTCGCAGAATTTCACCTAAGCACAATTCCACATTTTTGCACTTTTTCCTAGCATTTATGACATCTTAGAGCATTAATGACAAAAATCCCATGAGTCAGAATCTCACAATTTTGGCTCCATGTGGACTAGTGGTAGAGAAACATAAGCCTGATGAAACATTTCCTAAAATCTAGGCCTTGGACACATGTACGACGCGTGGACGTTTGCACAATGCGCTAGCATCCTGGCAGTTTTGTGAGTTTGAAATGGGGAATCTCGAATCTTGACTCCCATGACACGTTTCCTAGCAGTCAAAATTTGGATGTAACAGCCCTTTGTCACGCTTACATGCAACAAAAAGCCCTCCTTAGCTCTCATTTGGGGGTTCAAGCCATTCAGTGAAGCTCTCTCTTTACAATTTCATTCTTGAGTTCTCATCATTCTTGATAGCAACACTCCCACAAGTGAAGCCATGTCAGACTGAGGTCCTTCCAACAACTACAACTCTCAAGCAATTACTCAACAGTGCATCTGTGCACTCCGGAGAGGGTCTAGGCCCATGGGTAACGCTCTCTCTCTCTTTTACTCTTCTCTCCTACTTGTTCATTTTCTACTTTGTGGTGTGGGTTCTACTCTTGAAGCAAGTTTTGCTTTCACCACATGCTTTTTTTACTTCATTTACACTCCTTTCCAACTTGGTTGTCCATGGAGGTGGGAACACCAAAATGACAGTCTAACTGAGCCATGCCCCTATATAGCCCCAACCTTTTCCCCTTGTTCTTTGTGTAGGTTGCAAAGCAGAACTTGGAGTGAAGACTCAAAAGCTCAGTTGAAGGTAAGGTTTCTCCAAGTTCTCCTTTTATTTTGTCCTAAGTTTCTACTATTTTTTTTGTTACCTTGTTCAACATATCTCTGATTTGAGCCAGTAAGTGAAACCTTGTCCTGCCTACTTAAGCTCCTGAGCTTTCAGTTGCTTAGGACGCCAGCGCGCTATTTGGACAATAGTGCGTTGCATTGACATCTTGAATCCGTGCTTTTGTCCTTTGTCTGAGAGCTCCTCTTCCTAAGGCAAGAATCTAGAAGTTTCACTCTTTTAGATTATAAAGTAGTTCCCTGTAAAAGCTAATGTATACCCATCTCCTTCATGATTTCTTAATGTTGAGGTGGATAAGGGTAGTTCGTTCCCTGGTGATCTCTTGAGAATGAAGAGACCCATGTGTAGTGAATCTCTCTTATCACACAATTCCAAAATGAAAACCAAGGTCCTATACCCACACTTCAAAACAAAACTCAAGGTTCTATGTGACAAGGTCCCACACCTTTTCTCCAAAATGCAAATAAAGGTCCTATACCCACACTTCAAAACAAAAATCAAGGATCATTATTCCAATTTCAAAGCACACCTCCATCAAGTCAACACCCACCAAATAAATCTAGAAAATTTCACATTATCTCACAAAGGATCCCAAATCAAAACACTAATCAAGGACTAAATTTTCAAAATCAAAATACCAATCAAGGGCCTACACCCTCATGTCAAAACATCAATCAAGAACCTACTCCATTTCAAAATACCAATCAAGGACCTACACCTTCATGTCAAAACATCAATCAAGGACCTAATCCTTCATGTCAAAACATCAATCAAGGACTACTCCATGTCAAAACATCAATCAAGGACCTACACCTCCATTTCAAAATGCTAATCAGGGACCAAATTTTCAAAACCAAGGCACAAATCAAGGGTCGACACCTCAATTCCAAAACACCATACCACATGCAAACATGGCCTTTGGAACAAACCTAAATGCCAATTTCATCCCAAATAAAAACAACACACATCAATATGGAAACCAAGGTCGCACATCACAAAGTATCAATCCTAATTCAAATCCAACATATGACCTTAATACCAACATCATGACACCAAACCAAAACAATGCAACACCATCTCTTGCAGAAAATTTGATACGAGAAGTGCAGACCCTCCAACAACAAATGGCAAACATACATTTGGGGACCAACAAGAAGACCTATTCCATGGAGGAATTGTTCCCCTTTCTATTTGACAAAAAATTATACATGCCACCCTTTCCCCCTCATTTCACAACACCACCTTTAACTAAGTATAAGGGGACTAGGGATACGATAGAACACATTCAAAAATTCAACACATCATGTATGGAAGTCTCATATGATCCTACCTATTTAATGAGACTATTCCCGTGAAGCCTCATAGGGCCAGCCTTAGATTGGTTTGCACACCTTCCTCCAGGAATTAGAACATGGGGTGAACTGACCAAAAAATTCATCAATCACTTTGCTTTCAACATTAAAAATGATTTCACCCTTGCAACATTGAGCACAACCAAACAAGAAGAACGGGAATCACTTACCTCATTTTACCAAAGATGGTGAGGATTGGTTAGCAAGTTCCCTTGTCACATTCCTAAAAAATAATTGGTCATCATATTTTGGAAAACCTTAATGGTGAATTGATTAGTTGAATTCAAATCCAATGTTACACAACCTTTGAGGAGATTCTTGAGAAATGTGTCCCTATTGAGAAAGGTCTTATCATGAAAGGACTAGTCAAGGTAAACAAAGAATATCTGAAACCCAACAATGATAAGAACAAATACTGGTCCTGAAACAAAAATCTCACAAATGATGGAGTTGTGGATGCCAAACTGATAACCAAAGGTCCAATCATTCAACTTAGAGGTCCTTCCTGTTGGTGTAATTAATTATTTAATTACACTTTATTCAGTTTACTTAGGTAATAATTAGTTTACTTAATTAATAAGTAAGCTTTATTTAGTTGAGCTAATTTTAGGTCAACTTTAGGTTTTACATTAGGGTTATGCATACATTGCTTTTATAAAGCAATTTATCCCTTGTAATTTCTCAAATTCCTGAATATTATTCATTTTGCACATCTTCATGAAAATTGCTCTACTTTTTATTTTTTTTCTCTTGTGGAAGGTATTTTCTGGTTTGCATGTCTGATCTTGGTTTCTAACATGGTATTAGAGCCTTGATTTGCAACCCCTTCTTAGTTTTTTAGAGAATTTCATTGCAAAGCACATTCGAAGTTCCTCAAGGGTTTCATGCCTTGAGTCTATTTATGAAGTGTTTTGGATCAGATCAGGCATCTCCATTAGATTCAGAGTGCTGGAAAAAGTTAGGATTGGCTTTTGTTTCATTCATTTTCATCATCGTTTGCCAGATCAGCAAGGGTTTCAAGCCTAGTGATTTTTTGCAAGATCTGGGGGTAGCCAATTTTTTGAGGCACTTTGGGCTCAAACGGAGGTCACCATCACATTTTTCAGCAGCCAAAAACCCTAGGAACGCCTATCAAATCATCGATTTTGGAGCAATTGGTTTCTGAGGCAAAAAAAATTGCTAGGGAGGCCCTACGGCCTCCCCAGCACGCACTCTGAGGCAAAAATTTCACAAAAAAATCAAAAAAATGCTTTTAAAAAAGCATTGGTAGTGTAAATTCCCCAGCACCAATGCCAAGTCACCCAACAGCCACCAGGAGCGGCGGCCACCAAGTGGTGCCCCACTGATCCACCGCCGGCCTCAAGCTAGCCCCTACGGCCACCATTCCTTGCAGTCACGGTCACATTGGGGACCGGATGCTATGTGCCCAGCCCCCGGCCACCTTAAGCCCCACCATTCAGTCATATCAGTGACCAGGGGCTCCACCCCATCCCCCTGTCCACCAGCCCCTGGTCAAGCACAGGACCAGGAGCCGAATATTTTTAGCCCCCAGGGTTGCCTGTAGGCCAAATTGGGCCTTTCGAAGCAACTTTCACGAAATCGGGTATAACTTTTGTATACGGCATTGTTTTTTCACAAATGAGATACCATTGGAAAGCTAGTTCTAAGCCTGATTCAATAGTGAAGGAATTTTTTCTTATTTTTCTCCAGATTTATTTTTTAGGCCTCTGAATTCAGATGAAACATTTTTTGCTTCAGAGGGCATATCTTTTTCATCGATTATCCATTTTTCACCATTATCACAGCATCGGAAAGCTGATTCAGTCCTCTACACAAATTTGAGGTCATTTTTTTATCATGGAGGTAGATGTGAACATTGGTTTTTGCATGCACTCTTTTTTTTCATGCACTATTTTTGCATTTTCTCTTTAATTTATGCATGTTTTGCATGTTCTCCTTTTGCAATAATGGGGTATTGTAATAAATGAACTTATATAAAGTTCCATCAAGGTGGATTCTTGCATAATAATTTAATTAGAGTGTAGTTGCATTACATGCACTTTGATCTCATCTTCATATTGATGACAACTCGCATGAGTTGTATCTGGATTCTATAGTTTCTTTTGGCCACATCTTGCTCATAGCTTGACACATTTTGGTTCACATTAGTTCACATCTTAGATTGAGAGCCTATGGTTAATGATCCTAAATCGTAACATATTCACATCGGGTCACATCTTAGTTTGAGGGCCATTCATTTTATGGTTAATGTTCCAGAATCTTCATGGTACTTGCTCCTATGGATCAGTTTTAGTCACAGTTTGGCATCAGCATCAAGATACATAGCTTCTAGATTCTTTCATCATATCATTCCCTCTTATGGGGGGTATCATTTATTCATCTACTATTGCTTCAGAGTATCCAAGGTTGTTCTAGTTTGTGAAGTTTTCCAGTGTTCCTTGGCATCGAGTCTGTTGTTGCATTATCATGATTTCCCCTGATTTCTTCAGTGACTCTCATATGGTTTCTTGTAAACAGAGGTATCTTTCCTTGCTTGCCAGATTCAGGATTCCAATGTTACTCCACCAGTGTTCTTCCAGTGCTTCTTTGCAGTAGGTCATCTCATTGAGGGGGGTTTTGTCCCACTAGGTTTTCTCCTCTTTCCCATTCATTGCATTTGTACATGGGTACCTAACATGGCCTTGTAGCCGGGACCCATTCATGCATTCATCCTAGCATTAGGTGCATGCTTTTTTAGTCTCCCTAAGTTTCACTTAAGGGGGGATGTTGGTGTAATTAATTATTTAATTACACTTTATTAAGTTTACTTAGGTAATAATTAGTTTACTTAATTAATAAGTAGGCTTTATTTAGTTGAGCTGATTTTAGGTCAACATTAGGTTTTACATTAGGGTTATGCATACATTTCTTTTATAAAGAAATTTATCCCTTGTAATTTCTCAAATTCTTGAATATTATTCATTTGCACATCTTCATGCAAATTGCTCTACTTTTTATTGTTTTTCTCTTGTGGAAGGTATTTTCTGGTTTGCATGTCTGATCTTGGTTTCTAACACTTCCTCATCAAATGCATCCAATACACCAAAAACCCAACCACAAGGTCAAAACCAAACACTAAATGTTATCCAAAATAATTAACACCCCCTTGGGTGCACCTATCGAATCAGTTCTCCAAAAGCTTTTGCAATCTAATATCATCACACTACTAGACACCAAAAACTATGAGCCCTCATTGATCAAACCTGATTGGTGGAAAGAAGACAAATACTGTGAATACCACCGTGGAAAAGGACACAAAATAGCTAGATGTTGGACACTCAAGACCTTATTGAAAATGGAACCATATTAGTAGGAGATTCACAAGGAAAAACCAATGTTGATCATACCATATTCAAGACTCCCTTGCAATACCATGACAAAGGAAAAGCCTCTAGTTTAGGAAACAACAATAATGCCAATTATGTCGCCATCAAACACGATTACAACACTATCATCCTTAATGTGAGACCCTTTGATGATCTCATTTCCACTATTACCATAAACAAGCCAAGTTCAAAATGTGTTGTTACTACCCATCGAGCCAAGATAACTATTCCAGGACCTCATTCTAATTCACAGCCAAAAAGCCAATATAATCTCCTAGATAAGTTGGGAAAAACCCCCGCACACATTTCTATCTTGAAACTCCTTCACATATCCCCACAACACAGAGCTATCCTTGATAAAGCATTGCAAGAAGCATTTTTCCCCACTAACCTATATGCCAATGAATTTCAATCCATGGTTGGATACCTAGCTATGCCACATCATGTTACCTTCTCCGAGCAGGACATTTCCACACCAAAATCTGATCATAACGACCCCCTACACTTAGAAGTATGTGTTAATAAACACAAGATCATATGAGTCCTAGTAGATGGTGGAGCAAGATTGAATATTTTCTCACTAAAATTGGTGAAATCATTGGGATACTCTAAGAATTGTATAGGCCAAACCAAGAAAATTGTGATCAAGGCTTATGATGATGTTGAGCATTCTTTCGAAGGTGTAATTTCACTTCCTGTGAGAGTTGGCCCTGTAGTATAGAACACAGTATTTCATGTCTTGGATTTGGATTTGCATTACAATCTTCTCCTTAGCCACCCATGGATTCATGCCATGAGGGATATTCTTTCCACCTACCACCAATGCCTCAAATTCCCACACAATGGCACTAAAATTACTATTCCAGGCGACCCTAATCCTTTTCAATATTGTTCAAACCTAAAAGGAAGTGTTGAACATCAAGTTCCCATCAATCAAGAGGCCTCACCTTCCACTTCATCCACCACTCCATCTAACTACATTGACCCATCTTCCCTTTTCAAATCATCCACTCCATTCACCTCACCTTCCACACCAAAGATCCAGATCCAGGATAGAGGATGCAGAGAATACAATATGAAGAGTCTCTTTTTCATTGGAAAGCTACCTAAATCACCAAAGTCATATGGAAAACCACATCCCGTGAAGCCCAAAGTTATCATCCATAATCCCCCTACCACCTTCGCTAAATGGGGGGAACTTTCCAAAGAATATTTAGATGACCACATTATCACATGGTTGTATAAAGAAGAGGAGGAAACTGAAACTAATAAATTGCCAATTAAATAGTATTCAAAAGGGTTCCAAATAATGAAGCGGCACAGATATGATGGACATAGGGACCTTGGCCTAAATAATCAAGGAATGTTCCAACCCTTACAGCCTCCTAAATTAATAAAGAGTCAAGGGTTAGGGTTTGTACCAGTAAAAATGACTATCTGAGGTATCAGATTACCTTCGAGTGAGTTTGTTGATGCTTCAGATGAGATTGAGACATACGAGGACCCTTGGGATTATGATGTCAGTTCCAATGAGTACGAATGGGATTCCCTATCCTTCACTACT
This sequence comes from Sequoia sempervirens, assembly GCA_007258455.2. Taxonomy (NCBI): domain Eukaryota; kingdom Viridiplantae; phylum Streptophyta; class Pinopsida; order Cupressales; family Cupressaceae; genus Sequoia; species Sequoia sempervirens. The sequence continues at coordinate 305,812,208 of VDFB02271358.1, forward strand.
TTTATGGACCTAGATAAAATGTTTGGAATATTTGATGAGCTTCCCCTTGAGAAACAATTCAGTCAAATGCTTACAATTAATACCCCACCAAGCCTGCCAAGTCCCCATCCAAAAGTCCCTTTGAAAAGAGAGGAATGGATCAAACACTTTTGGGAAACTATTAATTCTGCCTCCTAGGAACCTGATGACTCTACTTCCGTCTTTACCCTATCTTCCTACAGAATGACTCTTGACAGTACCGATGATGGCTTACCCCTTGTCTACCCACAACTCATAGATTGAGATCAATAGGAACCACCAAGTTTGGACACTTTCGAGAATGATGAAGCAATTGTTGAGTGCATGGGAATTCATGAAGGAATACCAAGTGGGGATCATAAGGTTAGCCTTGCCATAGAACTCAACTATGTAGGATACTTTGGTGACGTTGTCCTGTCCTCTAGTCACAAAAGTGAAAATGACAAAAATAAAAATAAAAATGATAAGCCTTCAGGTGAAAACCGAAAGGTGCCTACTGACCGTGAAAAAGTAAAAATGAAGGACGTATCCAAAGGTGAAAACCTCTCTAAGGCACCTAAAGATGGAGGACTAGATTGTCTCCCTATAGATCAAGAGATATTTTCATTGCTTATAGAAGAAATAGAAGTAAACATTGGTACACAAGACAATTCTAGAATCATACAATTAGCAGCATCTTTGACCATCAAGGAAAATCCTGAATTTATAACATTATTTTCAGAAAGACAAGTCAATTTTGCATGGTCATATGTTGATATGCCTGGATTGGATCCCGAACTGGTCCTACATCATTTTCCACTAGTACCAAATGCTAAGCCATATAAACATAAGTTAAGAAAAATACACCCACAAAGTGCACTCCTTTTCAAGGTGGAACTGAAGAAGCTCGTGGATGTTGGATTCATATGCTCAATTGATTATCTTGATTGGATATCAAACCTTTTCCTATCACAAAACCAAATGGTCAAATCAGAGTATGTATAGATTTCATAGATCTAAACAAAGCTTGTCCCAAAAATGATTTTCCTTTACCAAACATTGGCATCATAGTAGACCTTACTGCTGGGTACGAAATGCTATCAATTATGGATGGATTCTTGGGTTATAATTAGATAAGAATTGCTACTGAAGGTCAACTGAAGATAGCTTTCACATGCACTTGGGAAAATTTCTATTGGAATTTCATTTGAGCTTAAAAATGTTGGAGCTACTTATCAAAGAGCCATGACTACTATTTTTCATTATATGCACGTACTTATGGAAGACTATGTTGATGACCTTCTCTCTAAATATCTAGAACGAAGTGGACACCTAGCAATCCTGGACAAGATTTTCACATGACTTGAAAAGTACCAACTCAGACTAAAGCCAAAGAATGGCATTTTCAGGGTCCAATCAGGCAAACTCCTAGGATATATTGTCTCTCGTAGAGGAATAGAAGTTGATCCCGCTAAAGTAAAAGTTATCTTGGACATGCCACCTCCAACTAACATCAGTCAGTTGAGAAAATTACAAGGAAGACTAAAATAAATTTGCAAGTTCATTGCTTGACTAGTAGACAAGATCCATCCATTTCAACATCTATTACAGAAAGTAATTCCCTTTAATTAGACAAAGAAGTGTCAAGAAGCATTTGATTAGATCAAGAAGTATCTATTGACTCCACTAGTTCTTATGCCTTCAATTGACAGAAGAAATTTGATATTATATGTGACAACAACTACATCAACACTGGGGGCATGGTTAGCATAGAATGACAATGATGGAAAAGAATGCATAATTTATTATATCAATTACACCTTAATCATATATGAATTGAACTATAGTCCCATTGAGCAAGCATGTCTAGTAGAGGTATTTGCAGCACAAAAATTAAGACACTGCATGCTAAATCATAAGACAAAACTGATGGCCAAAATTGATCCTTTGAAATACCTTCTCAGCAAAGAAGCTTTGACATGAAGACTAGCTAAGTGGGTTATGATCCTAAGTGAGTATGAAATCGAGTACATTGACCGAACAACAATATAGGGACAAGTGATAGTTGACCAACTTGCAGATGCACCAATAAAGGCAGACCATCCTTTGATATTGTATTTCCCAGATGAATCAATATTTGTAATAGAAACACCAACAACTTGGAAGTTGTATTTTGATGGATCTTACACAAGACATGGCTCAGGAGCTGGAATTCTATTCATCACACCTCAAGGAGATTCCATTCCTAAGTCATTCTGAATAGCATTTCTATGAACAAACAACATGGTTGAGTACAAAGCATTATTAATAGGTCTTCAAATGGAAATAAAATGGAAAATTAAGGAACTTCAAGTCTATGGCGATTCTCAGTTGGTGATTAAGCAAGTTAATGATGATTATGACACCAAGGATGAGAAATTGATGCCCTACAAGTGCATGGTTGATAGTTTTAGACTATACTTTGATACAATTACATTTGAGAAGATATTGAGAATCCAAAACAAAGCAACTGACGCAATGGCTACAATCAAATATCTCTTGGACATTCCCAACAATGCCTCACAATATGAGTTCTTGGTAGAACAACTATTGATCCTTGCATTCAATGTCCCAAAAACCACACTTGTGTGTGAACTTGTTGGTCTTGAATCTCCTTGGTACAAAGAAATCTACAATTACTTGCATGACCAAATTATCCCTCTTGACTTGTCCCTCAACCAACACAAATCCTTTTATCTGACAAGCATCCACATATTCCATCATCGAAGATACCCTTTACCATTGTAGCCTAGATAGTACCCTCCTCTGATGTCTCAACTCAAATGAAGCACAAATAGCCTTATAAGAGGTACACCATAGTATATGTGAAGCTCACTCTACTATTCAGACCTTAGCTAAAAATCTCATAAGGATGGGATATTATTGGCCTACAATGGAACATGATGCCTATCACTTTGTGAAGAAATGTCACCAGTGTCAAATTCATGGAGATCTTATACATGTGCCAGCTTAGGAACTACAACCGCTTACTTCACCATGTCCATTTTCTCAATGGGGACTCGACCTTGTAGGAAAGATCCATCCCACATCTGCTAATGGCCATAAGTTTATCCTTGTCGCTACTGAGTACTTTACAAAATGGATCAAATCCATCCCAATGACTTACATTACTGGAAAGAAAATAGCCAAGTTCATCCTAAATTACATCATTTTCCACTATGGTATCCCATAGTCCATCATTACAAATAATGGTCGCCCTTTTAAGAATCAATATTTCTATGAACTTTGTGAAAAATTCCATATCCAACACCATTTTGCTACTCCATATTACCCCAAAGGTAATGGCCAAGCTAAGGCATCTAATAAGACCATCCTAAAAATCTTAAAGAAGACTGTCAATGACGTTGGTCGTGACTGGCACTTGCAACTCAATCCTGCTTTATGGGCCTACCGTACCAATTTCCGCACTCCTACTAGAGCCACACCATATTCCCTTGTCTATGGATCTGAAGCCATACTTCCTATAGAGGTCGAGTTACCATCCCTATGAGTCTCTATGCAAGGCATGATTGATCAAGAAGAATATTGTGTATCCCGTCTACATGAGCTAGAGTTATTGGATGAAAAGAGACATAATGCTTTGACACACTTGCAATCATATCAGAATTTCCTTCGATGCAGTTACAATAAGAAGGTCCAACCTAGAAGATTTGACATTGGTGACTTAGTCCTAAAAGAAAATCTGAAGAATCAAGTAGAACAAGAGAAGCCCAGAAAGTTTGAACCTAATTGGTTGGGCCCTTATATCATCACAACATCATATGGATTTGACGCTTATCAACTTTCTACTCCTAAAGGAGAACCATTGTCTGAACCTATCAACAATATGCACCTTCACAAGTATTACACTTGATTCTTAAAGTATCCCCTTAAAAAGTCAAATAATACAAAAAATTAAAAAAATTAAAAAATATAGTCACCCTAATGAAAACCTAGCAAACAAGCATCTTGGTGATAACAAAAAATTCAAAAAATCAAAAAAATAGTAAAGAGAAATAATTCTTCCAAAAGTGAAAACCACTTCGATGGTGTTTTGGATAGGTACCATGGTAAAAACCTGGCAAACAAACACCATGTGTAGTCGGTCTATGCTCCTCTTTCTACTGTCACTCCATCTAGTATTTCATCCTTCCACTCATCCATTCACACATATCACTCACCCAAAATAAAGCTTCATCATCCTTTCCATGGCCTAAGAACCACCGACATTTAGCATCCTTTTCCTTAATGATCATCCTTTGCATTTGTTGCTTACCCTCACGCATAATGAATCGGTCTTGTACCTAACTAGGGGAAATTCCTCAACTTATGTCTTCATGGGAAGTAACACATGGTATTAGCCTTTTTAAACCTTCAAAAATCCAATAAAAATTAGAAAACCATCAAAAATTCAAAAAAATTAGAAAACCTTAAAAATCCAAAAAAATTAAAAAAAACATCAAAACTTCCAAAAAAATAGAGTCTGAGTCTTAGTCTGAGTCTAAGTCAGTTTCTGTTAGTAGGGTCAAACTATGCTATCTCTGCGCATTTGCTACATAGGCAAGGCTCATCCTAAAATATCCCCCGAGACATTAGGTCAGTCCTTATAGGTTTTCTCAAATAAAATCATGACTTAGTCTTTTGTCGAATAAAACAAAGTCAAGTCATGTCGAACTATGAGGTCTCTGCATGTATAACGTAGGAAAGGTCCATCAATTGATGAGCCCCTGAGGCCCTAGTTCATTCCTTTAGGATTTTTTGAGTTTGGTCTTGTTCTTAGTCCGCAAGCAATCATCATTTAAACCAAATCATGAATAAATAGGCAAACATAACCAACAAAATCTTCCATCTTCAATCAGTCAGTCATCTTATCGCCGGTCAACTAATCCGGTCATTGATCTTGTATTGGAATGGGGGATTATGTCATTTGTCTCATTCGGTCCTATCTCTTTTCTTTTATTAGGATGTGTCCTTCCTGAGATTAGACTTTGTCTTTGGTCAATTTGGTCATTCACCTTAAGCAGGATGTGTCTTTCTTGTAGTTAGGTGCCTTGTCAACACTTGTCACTTGGTCAACTTTAATAGATGTATACCTTGCCTTAAAAAAAGATATGTCTTTCCTAAAATTAGGTATCATCACATCACTTGGTCAACCTTATCAATCAATATTTTTCAAACAATCAATCAATCTTGTCATATCAGTCAATCATTCTTGCCTTAATCAGGATGAGTCCTTCCTTAAATCAGGCGTAATAATTATTAATCAACCTTGTCAACCTTATCAGTGAATCTTTATCAAATCAATCAATCTTGTCAATCTTGTCAATCTTGTCAACCTTGTCAATCAATCTTGCCTTAATCAAGATGTGTCCTTCCTGAAACTAGACGCAACCAATCAAATCAATTTGTCAACCTAACATTATCAATCAATCTTTGTCAACTTATCAATCAAGTTGGTCATCTTGGTCAGCCTAATCAATCAACTCAAACAATCTTATCAGTGTCATTGGAAAAAACTCTCTCTTTGGAAAACACTTTGTTGGTTTGGATTTGTTTTATCTTTTGACTGGTTTTCGGTCATGTTACTAGTTACCTTGAGGATGTCCTATTAAAGGATTTAGAGGGACGGTGATGGATCATGACCTCTTTTCTTTGCTTGTTTTCTGTGGTTTGTCTCAACAAAAAAGACTAGGATAATTGGGTCCTTAGTATGATCCAGAGTATTCCTTGTCTTTTGACTACTTGTCTCTCACAAATGGTCACCTTGCACACCTTGGTCTATGTCATACCATGGTGTTTGTGTTCCATTTGTGACAATTTTGACACCTGATGATGATAAATATAAAAGCATGAAAGTTGTTCCCTTGTCATTTCCCGTCTAACTTTCCATCTCCATCTTCCTTTCCTTTTTCATGCTAACATCCATCTCTTTCGTGCTAACATTTCCTCTGTCTGCATCTTGACAGAGTCTTGTGACACACAAGAACATCCCACATACATAATCATGTTAGACAACATCATAGAAGGCATTTTCATCATAGATAGAATTACCATATTAAGTCGCATACATATATTAGCATAAGAAAACACAAAAAAATAGAAATCATCCATGTAGAATTAACATTCTCTCATCATATTCACATCATCATATTAGTATTCTATTGCATTGTTCATTCATCACATTACATAGCAAAACATTTCACATACATTGTATTATATCATGATGGATTCTACACATTGCATTTCACATCACATTGCATTCTATACATATTACATCACATTAATAATAATATGACATATCACATTACACATCACATTCTGCATCCATATTAGACATTCTAAATCATTGCATTTTGCATTAATGTTAAATTAGATAAACATTTCATCACATCACTACATCTGCATATTGCATCACATCCATAACATTAGGTCATTTCCATGGCATTCATCATTCATGCATATCATGATAATATAAACATCCATAATCATAAATACATCATGTCATTATATCACATTACATTTATCAAATTAGGTCATCCACACTGCATTTTTCATCCATACATATCATAAGGGGCATAAAAATTCATAACATAATCATAAACAACATGAACATCCATCACATAACCATATAAGCATATTAAACCATTACATAACCATATAGAATGCATCAATTATCATCATAATCACAACATAAATACCCATAACATAGCATGTCATCATCATAGACATAAATTTGCATAATCATATAATAATGCATATCATCAACCTCCGCCAAAATCATATCACATATATATATCGCTCAAAAAATAATGTGTCACAAGTACAATGTCATGATGTATCATATCCAATAAAAATGGAGCTCCCAGGCTCGATAATCAAAAATGTAAGTGTCCATATGACATAATGCATAAAAATGGGCCCTAGCCTGAACTATCCTACTCCCCTGTCCTTGGGGCATCCCTGTCCTCCCTACGTGGTGAATCTTTGGACTTGTGCTCTATGGAAGGAGGCCTATCGTATGGGGTGGCCCGCCTAGCATCTGAAGTCTCACCCTCAGACCAGCTCTATGTACGCTTGCTATGTGTCCTATTGTGTGACCTACCCCATGAGCCACTGCCAATCTTTGAAAAGGAGGGCTCCCTCCTCTTTGCTAGTACCACTCTCTCATATAGATCTCTATAGTACTAGATAGCCCTACTCACTCTGGCATACTCTCGTGCAACCTACATGATAGATCCACTACATGTAGCTATAAAATTGATCATATATTGATCTATATGTTGTTGGCTAATCACAGCGAGGTCTCTCTCCACCTGAAATGAATCCCTTTCAGCCTTAAGGTCATCCCTCTCAGTAGTCACAGTCCTTAGCTCAACCTCTAAATCCTATACACACGCATGTAGGGCGGCTATCCTCTACTCCACGAATCCATCCTCCCCTCCAGCCCCCACCTCCTCTAGAACCCCATCCATACCCATGATAATCCTCTTGCAGAGGACCCTCTCTACCTCATCCATCTCTACCTCCTCTTCTGCTACATCAAGCTCATCCTATCCCACCTCTCCTCCTACACTGCCACCTCTGCTGCTACCCTCTCCTCTAGCTGATCCTCCTCCCTGATTGGCGGTAGTTGTCCCACCACCCGTCGCCCTCTGTCCTCCCCACCCTCCATCGATCTCCTTCTCATCCTCCCAATCCATCACCTCCATCCCTCTGACCCTTGTCCCCTCTATGGCCTCTCGGGCCACTACCTTTGTGCTCTACTGGTGCTAACTGTTATGGATTTATCAAAGGAACTAGTCTGTGTATCAACCACTAGGCGTCATACTTTGGCATTGTACCTGCATTGGCATCCCCTCCTCTCCACTCTCAATCCAATTCCTGAAAGGCATTGATCTCCTACTCTGCTATAGTAACCACAATCTGAGGTCCCCATGGATGCACCTCTCAAGAGGATCGTGCAAACTCTGCGGTGCCAACTAGAACACCTTGTCTCTCCCCAAACTATCTTTGAACCCTCTCTGGGAGATACATCTCAATGATATGCTAGGTCTAAATAGTGCGCTCGATGAGATACCTAGGCTGATGGAACCATGGCATGTGATCGTCCTCATCGATCCATAGATTGCAAGTCTTCTATGCTCTCCAAATAAAACTGACCAATGTGTCCAAACCATGCCTCCAATAACAAATATCCCTGACATGTGTCTGTGTTAGGGCCCTTGGTACATATAAGAGTATGGAGTGGTTGCTACCAATTGTCACACCATCAGAGGTCAGAACATTGTTATGTACTCCCAATCCCAAACTGTTAGTAGTGTAACCCCGCAGCTCAAACTTTGTCCACCCCTATAGGTGATATCATGAAGTTGAAAGTAGAGCATGGCCAATAGACATGGACCCTGCATGTAAACTCTCCCGAATCGAAACATCGATCTGAGCACCACCCCCCAACCTACCAGGAAACCATGACCCCTGCGGTCAAGAATCATCACTCCTGCTATCAAGGTACATAGAACACAATCATATCTATCATATCACTCTTCCATTGTCTCCCATCAGATCTTGTAACCCTAGATCTTGAGCTCTGCATTGTCATCACAATCATATTACTCGTACAAGGCCTACAATCCTTGAGTAGGGTCATAGTGTACCCACCCGCCACGTATTGGTAGCCACAAGATCCTATAAACATCCTCCAGGGGGACTATTTCCTCCCTTGTCAGCAAGTGGAAGCTACTCATATCAAAGTGCCACCACTCCACTAATGGTGTCAACATGCCCATGTTTTCCCTAATCATGGGCATATAGGTGACATAGAACAAACCCAAGTCTAGCAATTCCTATCTCTCCTCATCATCCACCTGGTCCCATAGTCGGAAAACATCTGGTCTCGACACTCGTGTGTAAATAGGAGGTAGATGCTCCTGAAATCATCAAGTAGACCATTATGTCAATCCAAGACCTTTAGTTGACCTATTGAACCTAAGTTGACCAAGTCAAACTTTCCTAATTCGAGCAAAAAATTTAACCATGCAATTGTGTCATAGTTTTTTCAAATGTGTCACACATATTATCCACCGCAATTGTGATTGTGTCACTTTCCTGCCACATGTGTCATTTCGTACATCACATGCATCACAGCCTAACACTTGTGTCATTCCCAACCACATATGCGACTCAAAAATTTGGTTGCATTGCATAATTTTGTGTGTCATGACATGATGGCCCCTACCCTAACCCTAATGCAATTGTGTCGCAATGAGATGATTATGGCGAATAGCTTATCATCTACGTTGAGCATGCACGCAATTACGTCACAAAATCCTATGATGCAATTTCCTGCTAAATTTTTTCCCTATCCAAATGCATGGAAATCAAAAAAATTACAAAGCAGGTTAGTAGTACATACCGGGGCGGCGCTCCCTCAGGTCGGCGGTATCTTTGGATGTAGTATTCATGGTGGGTGGCCTTTGGAATAGGTGACAACTTTGCTAGAAAATCACTCTGAGCTCTAAGAATTTCTAAATTGGGTATGCACAAATGAAACTTTTTCTCACTCAACTTGCTATTTATAGGTTCAAAATTAGGGTTTTGACCTTTCTTGTCTATTGGACGCACCTTATGATGACTTTGAACCCAAATTTGACCCCTGTAATGACTTTGAAAATCATTTTCGTGTGCACTATCAAATTCTTGGCCATCAACGTGTCTTATTGGGACAATTTTCCAATTTTTTTGCAACTTTTGAAAATTTGTAAAATTTTCTAGAGGGGGTATACCTGTACCCTGACTTCACTGGGGCATCCTTTGACTAAATTTCTTTGACACAATGTGATGAACTACATTATGTCAAACATGGGAAAAATTTAGATATTGAAAAATGTCCTAAGTCTGCGAGCATCATTTTTCTTGGTCGTCGTCCTTTGATAATTGAATAATTTTAATTATTTGATTATCCTTTATCATATTCCTCTATTAATTAAATAATTAATTCACTTTCTAATCTTTATTCTTTCCTGATCAATTAAATAAATTAATTGTTTCGCTAATATCCCCCTTGGGTTCACCAAATGTAAGATGGGGTAAAACACTCTAGCCTAGATAAAGTGATAGCCACAACACTTCTAAGCTAAAAACCTTATCTAAAACAAGAGAATACAAGCAAATAGAGCAATCAAAATGAAAGCAAATAAAATAAAGCACTCCCCATTGCAGTTGATTCCTTCTCTTGTCTCTCCTATATCTTCTTTTGCCAATATTTCCCCTCATATTTGTAGTCTAACTTGTGAAAATACCTGCAAATCGTAAACAAGAAAGTTGGACATAATGGTTGTTAAGGAAAAAATGGAGGAAGGATGCTTTTATAGAAAGCCATTCAAACGAACTATTAGGATCGAGCTTCTAGAAATATGCCAAGATCAATGGTGGAGGATTGATGTACCAAGAATATTCTATTCATGGGAGGGTTATGACATCGATGGCTATGATGAAGATGGCTATGAAAGAGATTAAGGGAGGAAATGGATGAATTAAAAATTGATAAATAATTAATTCATGAGACAGGAATATTTGACCAAGTGGAGAATAAATAATTCATTCAAATTATTTATTTGAGAAAAAGAGGAAATGGACAAGTGGAAATTCAATTAAAATAATTTGCATAATTATTTTAATCAAATGAGAGGAAATGTGATTTAAAGGGGCATTAAATAATTAAATTTATTTAATTATTTAATACAAGAGACACATGGAGAACAATTAAATAATTTTGACAATTATTTAATAAATGGAAGAATTAAAAGAGGAAGTGAATAGTTAAATAAATAAATGATAATTATTTAACCATAAATGAAAAATGACAAACAAATAATTAAATAAATAATAATCCATTTAATTATTGAAGCAAGGGGGATATTAGCGACACAATTACTTTATTTAATTGATCAGGAAAGAATAAAGATTAGAAAGTGAATTAATTACATAATTAGAATTATTTAATTAATAGAGGAATATGATCAAGGATAACCAAATAATTAAAATTATTCAATTATCGGAGGATGACGACCAAGAAAAATGATGCTCGTAGACTTAGGACATTTTTTAGTGTCTACAGATATAATCTTCTATTTCAGGATGATGGTTGTGAAATTAGAAAAGGAAGCTCTGGAACTCTAGTTGTTGCAGGAATAAGGATAGATGGGAATTTTTATCAACTCAAAGGTGCTAATGGTAAGTGTTTTATTAATAAAATAAATGAAAGTTGGCTATGACATATAAGTGTTGGCAACACAAGGGAAAACAACTAAGAGGGGGGGATGAATCAGTTTGTTTCTAAAGACCCATTTAGTTCCAATTACATTTTTATCCTTAGGTCTAGGAACAAGAATCCATGTATCATTCTTTTCAATCTGTTATAGTTCCTCTTTCATTGCTTCAACCCAATGTCCATCTTTGCATGCTTCATTCACATTGTTAGGCTCAGTCTTTAAAATCAAACAGTATTCTTCTGCAATCTTTCTCCTAGATTGAACACCTTTATTCTTATCACCAATAATTTGATCTTCTGAATGATTCAATCTCACATACCTTAGATTCTTCTTAGAATGTTCTTCAACTTTAGGCTCTTCTGATCTCTCATTTGTTCTTTCACCAGTTTCTTGTTCTTCTTGATTCACCAGAATGATTTGGACTTGACTTGAAGTCTGAACTTGCTTTCCTTGGTTTGTATTGTCATTCTAATCATCATAATCATATCCACAGGTTCTAGATGGTGCAGCTATGTCTTCATCAACCTTGACATTCGCACTTTCAACCATTTTCTTCAATCTCTTATTATAGCACCGATAGGCCTTGCTTTTAGTAGAATAACCCAAAAATATTCCTTCATCACTCCTACCATTAAACTTTCCTATATCTTCATCTCTTTTGATATAACACTTGCTTCCAAAGATCTTGAAATATCTAACAGTAGGCTTTTGACCAGTCCATAGCTCAAAAGGAGTCTTACCAGTATCACCTTTGATTTGTACCTAGTTAAGTGTGTACACAGCAGTACTCACAACTTCTCTCCAGTAGATATGAGGTACATTTCCTTCCAACATCATAGTTCTGGTAGCATCTAGAACTATTTTGTTCTTTCTTTCCACAACTCCATTTTGTTGAGGGGTCCACAGTGCAAATAATTGTCTCTTTATTCCATGTTCTTCACAAAAAGAATTAAACTCACCAGAAGTGAATTCACCACCTCTATCTGATCTCAGACATTTAATATTCAGACCTATCTATTTCTCAACTATAGCCTTAAAGATCTTAAACTTTTCCAAAGTTTCATATTTCTCCCTTAAGAAAGTAGCCCACATCATTCTTGAATAATCATCAATAAGAAACATGAAGTTCCCGTATCCTTGTAAACTTCAAATTCTAGTAGGACCACGCAAATCAGTATGCACAAGATCCAACAATCCATTTGAATTTTGTTGTTTTCTTCGAAATGAAATTCTAGTTTGCTTTCCTAATTGACATTCCTTACATATGGCACTAGTAGGTTTCATCAACTTAGGAAGATTTCTCATAGCCTTAGTAGAACTTATCTTGACAATATTATCAAAGTTAACATGACACATTCTCCTATGCCACAACCAACTTTCATCAATTTGAGCAATCAAGCAACTTTTAGTAGCAACACTCAAGTGAAAGATATTACCTTTTGTTTTTGTACCTGATGCAATCACATTTCCAAAATTTCCCATTATTTTGCACTTACCATCCATGAACTGGAGATTGTATCCCTTATCAGCCATCTGTCCAACACTTAAAATATTATGCTTCAAACCTTCCACATACAAGACATCATCAGTATTATGCTTACCATCAAGAGAAATACATCCTCTGCCATAGATCACACCAGCTTTTTCATCACCAAATCTCACAACACCACCATCATAATTTTCCAAACTCACAAAATTGTACTTTTATCTCCTGTCATATGATGTGAACATCCACTATCAATTACCCATTCATCTTTCTCTTCAACTCAAGTAGCTAGGGATTTCTCCACATTTGTACAATTAGCAGATTCAGTAGACACAGGATTATTTTCCTTGATAGCAATAAATACAAATTCATCTTCACTTGCATTTCCTTTATCAGATTCATCATTTTTCACACCTTCATCAACAACATAGTAACACTTCTTTTGGAATTTAGGCTTGTTATATCCTGGCTTGGAAACTCTCTCAGGACACCTTGATGCAAAATGACCTATCTTATTGCAAGAGAAACATTTAATAGGCAACTTCCCCTTATACTTACCTTGTCCTTTGGCTTCTCTTTTCACAATCAATGCTTCAAGCTCTTCTAGCTCTCTTTCTTCTTCATCAAGCTGTTTCATTTCATACTCATACTTGAATGTCTTTCTTGATGAACTTTCACCCAGATCATATCTTTGTTTATCTCTTCCAAAAGTAGTGGCCTTGAATGCAGATTCAAGCTTAGGAAGGGTATCACAAAATTCACTCAACTTGAAAGTAGTAAGCTTACCAATCAACATATCTATGGTAACATTTGTCACAGTCTGGAGCTCTTCAATAGCACTAGCTTTCACTTTGTAAGAATCAGGCAAGGATCTAAGCACTTTAGCAACAATCTTTGATTCATCTATCTATCCACTAGCACATCTGATACCACACACAAGTTCATTCAATCTTTCCATGAAAGTAGTAACATTTTCATCATCACCCATTCTCAACTTTTCATATTTCCCTTTCAGACTTTGTAGCTTAGCAATCTTCACATTAGCATCACCTTCATACAAGGTTTCCAAATTTTTCCATATCTCATAAGCAATCTTCAAATCCATCACATTTTTCATCTCAGTATCAGTCAAAGCGCTCAACAATGCCTCCTTAGCCCTGATATTATACTCAACATCCCTGATCTCAATAGAAGTAGTAGGACCATTCTGTAGAATAACATAACTATTACTTGTAATGCTCCAGTAGGGTTCACCAATGGATCTTAGATGGCACTCCATTCAAGTCTTCCACAAGGAATAATTTTTTCCATCAAATCTAGGACTATCCTTCTTATAAGTCGCCATCTCGGATCACCTCAAGTTGTTAAACTTCTTCCAAGGAACCTACTCTGATACCAATTGTTGGCAACACAAGGGTAGAAAACTGAGAGGGGGGGTGAATCAGTTGTCACTGAATTTCAAACTTATTAATCCTTATTCTCAGATCTGATCAATATCAATGAAAGCGTGAATGAACAACACATCAGAGGCACACATAACACCAAGATTTTTATGTGGAAACCTTGTTAGGGGAAAAACAACGGTGGAGGTCAGTCCACAAGATTATACCCTGTTAAAAGTATAAGGAAATATGAATGGGGAATGCACATGCATTTAGGCACATTGCTTAGAGCTCACTGCTCAATTAAAAAGGAAGACACAATGTCTTACAAAAAGGTTCTTATTATATCCATCAAATTTTGAACTGAGAAAATAGAATTTGCTAATGTGTGATTATAGTTCTGGTTAAGCACATGAACACTTCTTCACTCTTCTTCACACTTTGATCTTCCTTCGTATGATCTGGACAATATTCACACATAGGACTTACACACTTCCAAATGATAAAACAATCTCTCTTATATATTCGCAACAAGAAATTACATCGCTATAAGTCGACACCAACAAGAGAATAAAATGAATATAAACAGTCAGACCAAAACAATAAATATTTTTCATGCGAATCAACCAAGGTCGGCCACAACATAGTGAAGACTGAAAATAACATCCTCAAACATGAACCACTTCAATTAAATACTCCCTGAAGATCCACAACACACTTCAACACCTTGTCGGCCAAGAACATGAAAAACATGAACACTCAAGAGAAAATCTCGGATCGCGAGCACAATGATCAATGTGGACGTGCAACACAGATAGAGCATGATCTAGAAACATCCACAAACATCATGAATCACCAGAGAAGCATCCACAACAACTAAAATTACTAAAATCACATGATCTTCATTCAGGAACACAAACTGAAGTAACGAAAAAACTGTCAGAATACAAATCTTCATAACTTGATCAAATCTTCACGTGGATCTCTAAAACTCGACGTGGATAAACTAGATATACTCAACAAGAAACCCTTTAGTCTACAACCTCTAAAAAACAACGTATTGAGTTCACCAACATATTGAACTTCACTTCACCACTGACAACCTGTAGCACTTCTTATTACAATTTTCTCAATATCCTCGACATATACAACTTCTAATGCATTAATGCTAATAGTGTTGACATCAATGACAACCACATATTAGCAACAAAACCACAACATCCAAAAATAAGAATGTGTCACATCAATTTTGATAGTCTAGTGAGGATCAACTCTACTCAATCTATGAGAGATTTGCCAAGAATTAAAAATCCTATCAATGCAGTTTGCAAGGAATGTCAGGTTGGGAAGAAAATAAGAAAGAGGTTCAATATCAAAGAATATTCTACCACAAGACCTTTGGAA
Organism: Sequoia sempervirens; assembly: GCA_007258455.2. Taxonomy (NCBI): domain Eukaryota; kingdom Viridiplantae; phylum Streptophyta; class Pinopsida; order Cupressales; family Cupressaceae; genus Sequoia; species Sequoia sempervirens. The sequence goes on from VDFB02271358.1 coordinate 305,827,786, forward strand.
TTGGTGCATATAGACCTATGTGGACCTACAAGAATAGGGAGCTTTCAAGGTGACAGGAATTTCATGTTGTTAATTGATGATTACTCTAGAATGACTTGGGTAACATGGAACCCACACAACATCGGTGAAAATCACCGACGTTGCATAATATGTTGAAAGTTTGGGGAATTGATTCATTGATGTTTGATCGATGAAAATCACTTATCAAACATTTCTCGTTATACCTTATGTTTATGTGTTTAGTCAGTCAAAACCATCGACATTTCTCATTACTTTGATCCCAAGTTTCTGCACAATGAAAATCCATGACCATACACATCAAGATGCTTCATGTTTAAGTATAAATGGTGAAAAGAAACCATAAAAAATATGTACAAAAACTTCAAACGATGAAAAACCTTAGTGGGTTTGTTGGAAGATTAACAAGAGAAATATCATGCATTACGAAACTTAAATCCCATGATGCGTGGACCCAAATATGAACAACCCTACTTATGAATAGCAAGGAATAATAAGTTAAAATCTAAAATCTAGGGTTTTGACAATGAAAAATGAGAACAAAATAATGCATAGAAACCATTGAAATCAACCCGAATGAAAATGATTTCAACAACAAAGAAAGCAAAAACAAGAAAGAAACCCTAGATATAAAACACAAATAAAACACATTCAAAAAGAAAGGAAAACTAAAACCACATTCCTAGAGAAAAACAATGAAAACCTTAGTTGAATCTGCAAAAACCATGTAGGAGTCTATGTACCAATAGACCAAACAAACTCAAATGAACTCACAAAGGAATTGAGAGAAAAGCAATGTTGAAATGAGGAGTTAAAACACTTAAACCAATTTAAAATTGATTTAATGACTCCTTAAAATGGTATTAATTACACTCATGTGAGGTTTGAAATTACTAGGGTGGGAAAATTTAATGCCCTCGCAATTTTAAACTTGGAAGACAAAAATGCAAGGTCGCTAAAAATCAACGACCTTGCAACCTTTTTAATTTTTTTATTTTCACTTGTAGGGGTGTTTAAATTCAACACTCCTGCAAGTGCTAAAAGATTTCTAACTCCCAAAACTGAGTTTTCATAACTTGCACCAAAAGTTGAATTTTAACGAAATGACAAAGGAGAACACTCAGAACGACTTTCGAGGTTGGGGTACCACGCATGAGGACCAATGCAATTCTCCTCATTTTACATTCTTAGAGTTTGTGAGCTACAAAATGGACAAGTTTCATAGGGATTATCCCACAAATTAAGCATAGTTGAATTTGAGGATAATAGGGCTTGAACAACGTCCCTAGATAAAAAGTTGCTTAGGAGTTGATTAGGAATCATTTTTTGGATATTATATTTTTGTAGGAAATAAAGTTATCTATGGAGAGGATGTATAACTTGGCTCCTGTTGATGGTGCTTTTTGCACAACAACTCAGACAAGATACAAATATCCTATCTCTCTTGAAAGGTAAATCTCTATCAACAAGCCTCAAGAGATAACCCCAAGGTCTCTAATGTCAGGTCTTGACAATGCATAAACAACTCAGTGATAAATGTGAAAATGTTGGTAATCACAAGGGGCCTTACAAATGAACAATGTTGGAAGTGTAATTTCATCAGATGCAACAATATGGTGATGCTTTCAGTCCTAAAACTAACCCATATTCAAAATAAACAACAAAAAAGATAAGGGTTTTAGAGAGATTCAACTCTAAACTAACTCCTAAGATCAATCACAATAATGATGAATGTTGCAAATGGACATATCTCCAATAAAACCAATCTCTACTTGATCAAGGACAAGCCCACAACTCTGCAAAAATGGTGCAATCTTCTAAGGAAACTGAAGATTTTCAGACTATGAATATTCATCCACATACCCAATAACTTACACAATGTAAACAAGCATCCACAGTTGAACTTAGCACAAAATAAGGCCCAGACTAGCTTTACATAGCAAATTACAATCAACAAATTGCTAAAAGTATGGACCAGAGATCGATCAACATCATTAACATTTTACCATTATTGCAAAAGAACTGAAATCTAACATCTAACATTGAGAATTGAGAACAAGAAACCATAAATTGTCAAAGTGTAACAAAAAGCTTGCCAAATCAACAATCCAATTGCATTAACTTCTCCAGCATTACATAACAATTTTCAGTCTCTCATCTCTCCTACAGCTACTGACTTCTCTAATTTAGCCAATTTTGGCTTTTACAACCTCTAATCAGCTATTCTAACCCCTAAATCTAACCCCCTTTACAAATGAGAAGGCACTGGCCTTTTATAGAAAATTACATTTTGAATCAAAGGCCAGGATTAAATCAATTCAATGGAACAAATTACACCTCTAGAAGCATCCAGTAGTTACATTTAATTTGGGAGCTCATGGTGCATCATCATCCAATTGTATTAAAACAGTTACATCATGGAACAATGAGAAAACAATATTATGTCAGCTTGTCATTAATGAAAATTATGATTGGATGATGAAATTAGTTTCACATGTCTTCCAGAAACTTCTTCTAGCTTAGACAGTTTGGGCATGGATTCATATGCAGGCCCCACTTTTAAAATTTGAATTGAACTCTTCCATATTTCCCTTTTGGCATGAACCCATATGCAAGTTCCCCTTTTGGATTTATTTAACCCTAAAAAACAAATATCATCATTAGTAGCTCACATGTTAAAAATCCAATCCAAATTAAACTTGAATAAAATTTTGGCCTTTAAAAAAACTTACAATTTTTAATGGAACTTTCGATTTTCGAAAATTTTCCATTTTTGGAAATTTTTTCTCCATCTCAAGAATTTCATTTTGGAATATTTTAAAATTTCAATGAAAAATTGCATTTGGGAAAAATTTCCATTTGGGAAAAAAATCATTTTTCAGGAAATTTTCCATTTTTGGAAGAAAAAAAATTCCATTTTTGGAAAAAAAATTGGGTTTTTCTAGGGGTCTTGGAATTTTCCAAAACTGGAAATTTTGGGATTTTCCTTCATGGACATAAATTCTCGAATTCCTTGCAAGGTCAAAATCCCCTAAACCTCATAACTTTTTTACTAGAAGGAATTTTCAAAAAATTCAAAAAGCAACCCTGCCTAATTTTTTGTCCTCTATCCATGGGTGCAAAAAACGAAAATTTTCCATTTTTGGAAAATTTCGGGTTTTGAGGGTGGAATTTTCCAAAATGGAAATTTTAGGATTTTCCAAAACTGGAAATTTTAGGATTTTCCAAAACTGGAAATTTCGGGATTTTCCATCAGGGATGGAAATTCTGAATTCCCTGGGGTCAAAATCCCCTAAACCTCATAACTTTTTTTCTAGAAGGAATTTTCAAAAACTTCAAAAAGCAACCCGGCCTAATTTTTCGTCCTCTATCCACATATGCAAAAAAGATTTACATATAACATTGAAAATTCACTTCAAAATCCCCATTTTCAAATTCCAACACTTGCGAATTTCCCCTAGAGCCTCAAAATATTGTCTTCATCAAACCCAGTCTAGACTTAATCCCAAAATAACCTCCCAAGAAAGAAAAACCAAAATTTGACCAAGCCAAGATGCAAAGATGCAAAAAAAAAAGAGGGTCCCCACCTCCGGTGGGGCGTGTGTATGAAAATTGCACAACTCCTCCCAAGTTGTGGTGGAGTAGCCAATGTTAATGTATTGGGGCTCAGGGCAATGCTAGAGGGGTAATCTACCTTTGGAACTCGCTTAAGATTACCCCTCTCTAGGGGATTTCGAACAAGTTCTTAGTCTCTGAGGTCAGTACTAGTTTTAAAACTAGAGAGAATATTTTTCTCTCTAATGTTTATGCTCCAACAGATACTCTTGGTAAAAACAATCTTTGGGATCGTATTCAGTATATTAGGTCATTGACCCCTTTATATCCATGGATCCTAGTCAAAGAATGTAATACCATTATCAATTTAGAGGAAAAGAGGGGAGGGGTACAAAAACTCAAGCCTTATTCTATGTAACTAAGGGATAATATTGCTTCCATGAATGTGGTGGACATTAAGTTGAGTAGTGGTCATTTTACCTAGAATAATAGGAGATGTGGTAAGGAGGCAATCTCAGAGAGGTTGGATAGGTTTTTGGTGTCTAGTTTTAGGATTGGCAACATTTGGACTATCAACTCTAATATTTTAGAGTGGAAAGGTTTAAACAATTATCTTATCAAACTCTTAGCTATCTTTATGGGAGCCATAAAGAACTCAACCTTTAAGTTTTAGCTTATGTGTCTTCGAGACCCCCTTTTACAGGAGCTTATAGCTAATTGGTGTAGTAGAGGTAGGACACCTCATGGCATGGCTATGTATTCTTTTGTGAAAAGTTTACAATTTGTGAAGTATCAACTCAAGAAATGGAATAGGAAATTTTTTAGTAATATCTTTATGGCTAAGAAAAATACTCAATATTTCTTTGATGATATTACTCGATAGATCAGAGACCTTGGTCTTACAGAGGCTGCCCTTAAGAATGAAACTATTTCCCTAAAGGAGCTTGAGGAATAGGAGCTTCGTGAAGAGGTTTTCTGGAAACAGAAAGCTCAAATTGAGTGGATTTGGGAAGGAGATAGAAATACAACTTTATTCTTTAACTCTATCAAGGCTAGAAGGAATTGAAACAATATCTCCTCTCTTGTGACTTCCTAGGGAGTGCAAGTATCTTCTTTTATCATATCTCCAGGGAGGCTAATCAATTTTACTCCTTGCTATTTAGGGAATAATCATCCCTTTCTGTGGAGGAAAACCTTATTTTAGATTGCATCTCATCATTAGTTTCTATGAAAAATAATGAGAAGCTTATTCACTCCATTTATTTAGAGGAATTTGAGGAGGTTTTGTTTCAGATGAAGAAAGGGAAATCCCTTGGTCCTAATGGATTCTTAGTGGATTTCTTTCAAGAATTTTGGAAGATCCTAAAATTTGATTTATTGGAGGTTTTTCAAGAGTCCTAAAGGAACAAATAAATGTTGAGAGCAACAAATTCTAAACTCCTAGTTCTCATTCCTAAAATGGAAGGAGCTAATTTTTTGAACTAATTCAAGCCCATTTCTCTTTGCAATGTGGTTTAAAATATCATTTTGAAGTTGATTACGGAAAGACTTAAGTTGTGGCTCAACAAGCTCATTTATGAGGAATAGGATGATTTTTGGTTGGTAGGAAATTTTTGGATGGGGTTGTTATTGTTGTTGAGGCCATTCATTCCATGGCTAACTCCAAGGAGAAAGCTATGTTCATCAAACTAGATATGGCTAAAGCTTATGACTAGGTCAAATGGTCGTTTCTTCAAAGATTTTTTCTATCATTTAGTTTAAGGGTTGAATGGGTTGATTGGGTAATGAGTTTTGTGAATTTTACTTCTTATTAGGTCCTTATAAATAGTGAGCCTTCTACTTTATTTGGTCCTTCCCATGGCCTTTGCCAAGGTGACCCTCTTTCACCCCATTTATTTATCATTATGGCTAAAGTTTTAAGTATAAAGCATCAAGTGCATCATGGTGTCATTCAAGGTTGGAGGTAGGGAAATGGATTGCCTCCTCGGTCTCATCTTCAGTTTGTGGATGACACAACTTTGTTGGGAGTGGTAAAAATTAGGGAAGAAACTAACATTAGAAGGGCATTGGAAATCTACCTTGCAACCTCACTACCTCGGGTTAGCAGATCAATGACGAAAATTCATTTATCTTTTTATTCAACATGCATCATCTAATTTAGCTTTGGATTGCTTAGATTCTCATATTTTAGGTGGGGGGACTCCCTTTTGTTGGAAATTGGAAGGTTTTCATTGATGTCAACAATGTAAATTAGAAGATTGTCATTGATGTACATTACTTGTATAGATCAATATTTGCTCCAGTAATAATGATTTGAGCTTGTGAATGGTTGATCTAGACCTGCTCAAACATCATCAAACAAACCAATGTTAGTCATCAAACAAGTCTAAAACAATCATTCCCCATGCAATTCATTTAAAATGCAATGAACAAGAAGACAAAGATAGAAATTCAAATTAAAGCTTATTGAAATCCTATTCAAAACATCCAAACCAGCATCCCATGGGGGAATTGGTGCTACTTTGATGTGGAAAGTAGCCCTTTCCCAATTCTTTGCAATCTTTGAGTTTCTTTGATGATGATTGTGTGCTCCTTTGATGAAATTTGCCAATAACCTAGATATGGTGATGACATACTATGAAAACCTTGATGAACAATGGATGAACTTGCATAAAATCTATAGATAATGACTTTGCATCAAGTTGTGGATAATGCAAAATGCCTAAGATTGTGGATCCAAATACAATAGATAAGATCTCTATTTATAGAAAAGAAGGATGGAGGAATAAGAAACATGAGGAATGTGGGATTAAAGATAAACCAATAACAATGTGTCACTTGTCAACATGCTATTCAAGAGAGGTGGAGCACATTTTGATCAATGTGCAAATAAATGCAATTAGGTGGAAATTTGAAATTCAAAAGATAGCTTGTGGAGGAAGAGTTGAAAGATGAGTTAATTCCACTTGGCTCAAGAAAAAGGACATGTAAGAGCTATAAATGCCATGCTGGAGGACAAGTCCTTTTGGGAGGGAGATTTCAAATTGGAGGAATATTCCAAAGAGATGTCATTTTTGAATGGAAATAGATGAAATAATAAATCAAATAAATTGATTTATGTGTGCAAGTTGCAAAAGCTAGAGGAAATAGGATTAGTGTTAGAGTTAATCAAGATTTAATTAACTTAGATGGAGGTTAGTTTGATTTGACATTTGATTTAGATTTTTAGATTTATTTAAATCAAATGGGAGGAATAATGAATATTAGATTTAATTAAATAAAGTTTGATTTATTTAATTAAAAGGGATGATATTAGATTTAATCAAATAAAGGTTAATTTATTTAATTAAGGGAAGATTATGATTTAATCAAATAAAGCAATTTATTTAATTAAAAGAGGAAGATTAGGATTAATTAAATACAATGATTTATTTAATTAAATGAAGATAATGATTTAATCAAATAAAGTTGATTTATTTAATTAACAGAGGAATTATGATGAATTAATTAAATAAGGATTATTTAATTAATTGGTTAGTAAATAAGTGATTCAGGAAGAACTGATGTTAGTGAATCAAGATCAAGTGTGCGATATCAATTAGTATAATTTGAACATCTACATTTTTCCCCTCTTTGAAGCAATGTACCTATTGTGTTGGTTCAAAGAATAAACTTGTCGAGATCAACCTTCAAAAAAAAAATGATTTTTTCAGATGCCCCACTGCTGCCCCAGCAGAAGAATTATGTTAGTACACTTTCCCCTCGAGAGATCGAGTGAAAATTTCGATTTGAGGGTTGATCTCGTGAAAAAAAAGGTTCAAGATGGATGTATGGATGGTTATGATGATGATGCAAATGAGATGGTTTGAAGATGCTTAGAATAACCAATCTATATTATGCAAGGTATGTGAATGATATGAATGATATGCAACAAGTTGACGGTTTGTGGATGCATGATGGATGCATTGGTGATTTTTGGTTGACATTCATGATACCATGTTAGTGCGGAGAGAAGAAAGAAGAAATAAGATGATGAAAAGAGGATCCAACAAGTCCATGATTTGGCGAGACTTTATTAGAGATGAGGATGAATGATTATGATGCATTGCTTATCAGGAATTGGGATTTTAAAAGGGCTTACTTACCTTATGTTTGATAACACACGTAGGCACGATGCACCAAGGTATACAGAACCAGGATGGCATTGTACCTAGTGTGATGGAATTTGACTTGACAATCCAATAGGAGTATCCCTTTTCACACCTGGCATACAAAACCTTATTTAAAATGTAGTTCAGATATTTCAAATATCTCAGACCAAAACATATCAAAGTAAGCCTTCCTATGTGGTCAACAAGACACCTAAAACACCCTCCCTACAGACCAAACAAAGCACGCATGAACAAAGTTATATTACAATAATATCCAACAAGCACAACAGAAAAATATATTGATTGTTGCCTCATTCCTTTCTCTCTAAATATTTTTTCTTAGACATCATCGATAGGTCATTGGAATGAGTGCAATAAGATAAATCAAAAGACAAAGATCAAGTAAACAAACAAGCTAATGTTCTTCATACTACTAGCCAAGACTAAACTACAATGATGCCTGATGTTGATGTCCATTGTAGGAAGGATGCATCCTAGGACATGATGATATCGGATGATTTTGGGATTGATTGGATGATAGGCTATTAATACCAAGAGCTGACCAACTTGTTTACCTACTGACCTAGACTTGAGACCTTTGATGTTTGAGTTTTCACTTTTGAATCTGCTAGACTTGTTTCTAATTGTTTCACCAAAGGTTGAAGATGACGATGATTTATTATGAGTGAATGTTTATTTCAGGTGAAAGCGAGATGGGACAGATGGGTTTTTTTCAAATATTTGGATGTTTTTGGTATTTTTTGAAATGTTTTGAGGCTTTTTTTGATATTTTCAATATGTTTTACAAATTTTTTGATTTTTGAATTTTCAAATGTTTTTGTGTTTTATGAGATTTTATGAATGTTTTTTGGATTTTGTGTCTTGGGGGCAGATCAAAGATTAACCTTGCCTATGTTTAAGCTTAGAGATGACATAGTTCAGATGACCATGTTTTTTACATTTTCTAATTTTTTGACTTGTTTTTGTAATTTGATATATTTTGAATGCTTTTGGATTTTCACATGACTTTTGATTATTTGGATATGGATATGTGTGATGATATTAGTGCTCTGTTTTGGAATTTTGTTGAAAACCAAACTAGGGTTGATTGATCAGATCGATGGATTGATGATGATAACATTGTTGAGGATACACAACAATGCAAGGATATAGTGTTAAGCAACACAAGGATTAGGATGGATATCCCAAGATGATGATGGATTGATTGGATTTGATTGATCAGGATCTTGAAGCTCGATTTGGAACAAAATTTGTTTGAATGATTTGATGTGACGTTGACACACACGTTAGATGTGACTGATATTGATTGTTTGGATTGATGTTCGATGAAAGATAAAGTTTGATAAGGAACATCTTCTCATCAAAATATGCCATGGGCTAGTGATTTGGATTTTAGCTCACAAATGCTTTGACCAATTTGATTTCATGTTTTCCAATGTTCGGATCACCATATAAGTTGGAAGATATAGATCAAGATTTATTCCCAAAGCATTATATAAATATTTTCCCCCAATGTCTAGCAATGTATGGACTGTCATGGGTAGAGGCTTGGATAGGTGTATGGCTGGATGGATATGGATTATCTTGTGATAAGATAAGGTGTTTGAACAGAGGAATTCTTCACTAGATAATGCTTCATGGCTCAGATAATGTTGGGAAGAATAGGATCAATGAAAATGACCTATGTCAAGATGTTTACCATAAGCAAGTGTAAAGTGTGCACCAAACTTTCATCAAGATCAAGATAATTTGGAAGATGGATGAAAATGGATTGGATAAATGGTTCATGGATGAATGGATTAATTATGGATGAGATGGATGGAATGATGGAGTTTATTATGGATGGGATGAGATGCTTTCACCTGAAGTGGTGCACACAGATGCTTGATTCTACACATGATGCCTGTTTGCCAAGTTTTCATCATGGTACCTACCCAAAGCACCACCGTAGTGGTTTTCACTAGAGGACGATTTTTATCTTTACTATTTTCATGAATTTTATTTTTTGGATTTTTTTATTTTTTTATTTTTTTGTGAAATATTTTAAGCTCATGTTGAATCACCTAGTGGTGTCGATGTAGATGTTTCTGTAATAATGTGCCATCAATATCCTACTTGAAGAAGCTTCTTTTCCAAGATACGTGCACTTGAATGCAACTTTTGAGATTCTTGATCTACTTTTTTGATACCATAGTTAACTTTGTCTTTGTGCACACATCGTGATAGAGTGCCTTCTGAATCCTTATGATGAAGGGTCATTGCCAATACATGGTTAATGTGAGAATTGGATATCATGCATGGAGGCGTGGATGGTGTTGTGTGTTTAGGAATAGGAGATGGATTGGTTGACAGTTTGGAACCTTTGACTCTCCAAACTTGGGAAGATGAGCAATAATGGGTGGATACGAAAGTGTGTGTGGAACTAGGACCAACTGCTTGATATACTTTGTACGTTGCTTGAGAAGCCTGCTTTTTCCATTGTGGACATCTTTGATGGATACTTTTCCCTTTTTTATTTTTCCCCATAGTTTCTTTGACTAATGGAGTTTGATAGGGATAATCTTTCTTTGTATTCTTTGGTATCCACTTGTATTTTATTTTTCCTTCATACTTTGCTACTTCTTTTCCTTTGATAATGTTCTTCTTTCTTTGATTCAAATCTTTCCTTTGATTTTGGTCCAATTCGTGGATGGGGTGATGGGTGGGTAAAGATTCGTGACGTGGCTGGTTGTAGTATTGGCATCGGTTTCACCATAAGGATTCTTTGTGCTCCCTATGTTGATGCTTGCACTAAATAAAATTTCCCATAGTATTATAGAGGTATCACTAATATGTTTAGATCCCTTAATTGTCGAATAATCAATACCTTGATGCTTAGGATTTCTAATAATCTACACTGGTTCTAGGATACCTTGTTCATGTAGGCCTAATCCTCTGCCTTGATAATTCATCCGTTGAAACATTTTATTTGCAATAAGATATGATTTTCCTTGGAAACAAGGTGCTAATCCTTCTCTACTCTATTGTGGATCTTCAAAGGTGATAGCTTCTTCATTGATAAGATAGCTTGCGCTAAAAAAGGTAAGTGATCCAAGTTTATAAGTGATAGGATCCTCCATAAGTGGGATAACTTCTTGATTCATATCTTTGGCTTGATCTTGTGAAATATCAAATTTTAATGCTTCTTCAAGAGGTGTTGATGATTCACTGTCCACATAAAAGTCTTCCTCATGATTCATTTTTTATATTCCTTCATAGGATGTTTCTGATTCACAACTTCTATAGAAGCCTTCTCCATGACCCATTTCTGATATGTCTCTAGATTTTTATGTATCTTGATCATGTGTACAAATGTTAAGAGTAGGAGACTCTTGTTCCTTGGTAATGATATCAAGAGTATGAGACTCTTGTTTTGAATGAAGATCATCTACATGTCCATTAGGAGTAAGCATCTCATTGGTAGATGGAGGAATATGTGCTATATGGATACAATCATCATTTGCAACATCTTGTATAGATTGGAGAGTGTCCATTAGATCATTGTAGTATCTTGCAGATATGAATTCTTGATCTTGATTAATTTTGAAATTTCTTTTGATATGCTTTGGATCAAGTTCTTGACATGGGTCAATTGTACAAGATGGATTGCTTACAAAGGGTTCTTGGACATCATCATTAGGAGTGGGAAGTGGCTCAATATCCTCTTGATCTTTGAGTATACTTGGATCAAATGTTGAGTTGAAGATTCCTTCAATATCTACAACCATGAGGTCAAAGGATGTAAATATGTCTTGGAAAGGACCATTGCTAGACTTTGGTGAAAGATGTTGACCATGATTTGGAATAAATTTTTGAGATATGTCCTCTAACTCATTAGATGATGTAGAGACATTTTCAATATGATCATTGGTGGAAGGATTGCTGATTATAGGATCAAATAATGTTAACACTCCTTGAAATAGATCATTGTTGGATATTGTTGGGGGATTTTTATCATGATCAAAAAGTGACTCTTGATGTATGTTGAGTTGATCATCGGATGAGGTAGAAACATCTTCAAGGTTCTCATTGATGGATAGATCTTGATCATTATTTTCAACAATTGTGGTGGGGAGATTGTCAATGCTATCACTAGTGGTTGAATCTTCATCATTGTCCTTAATAGTTTTTTTTTTTTATCAATAAGGTCTTAGATGAGATTTTTAGGTTGAATACAATTTGATGTTGTGTGTCCCTTTATTTTATGAAAATCACAAAGGTGCTTCTCATTATACCATGGTGGTTTAACGTGAGGCTCTTGATAATTGTCATAAATGGGGATCTTGATGAGATTTTCTTGGACCAACTGTTGCATGATTGATTTGATTGGTCCCCCAAGTGGTGTGTATTTTCGTTTGTTACCTTGTGAGATTTGTACTTTAAATTGACCTTGTGGTGATTGATTTTGGAGATGTGGTGATTGATCTTTGAGATGTGGAGGTTGGGTTTGTTGTTGATGTTGTTGATATTGATATCCAACTTCTTAACATTGGAGATATTGTTCTTGATGTGGTTGTGGACACAACTCAATGCTTTGATGACATGGTTTAACCAATGGAAGAGTGTATTGATTTTGGGGTGGAGATGTCTCTTGGTGCAATGAATCAATTATTTTGGTAAGTGTAGCAATTTGATCTCACAAAATTTGATCTTGACACCATTGATATAGTTGATTTGGTTTTTGTTCAAGCAATTTTGGAATGTATACTTGTGGTGTTTGTATGGGATCATGGAAAATTTTATTTTGGGAAATGTTCTGATTTTGAATGATGTTTAGATTTGGCATTATAGGTTAAAATTGAACATTGTTGTGGTTGGGGATCACAATGCCTTGATTTAGGTAACTTTGATTTTGCATGGTGTTACCTTGACTTGGATCAATACATGGAGTTGCTAACATACTATTTAGACTTTGAACAACATTTGTATGATTCACAAACATATCTATCCCAAATTTTACCAAGTGTGGATTTGAAAATGTTCATGTTTGGTAAACTTGTACTTGGTATATTCACATTTGGCATGTATGGATTTGGTGGGATAATGTTGTTTTGTTCAAGACTCGTGCTTTGATTGTTTGATTGATAGATTTGTAGGTTTGGACTTTGATTTAAATCTACCATAGGAAAAGGTGTTCCAAAATTTAGATTGGGCATACTCACATTTGTTGTACCATTGAGGTTTGTAGGAGATAGTGATCCCATGTAGGGATTGTATAAATGTGAGTTTTGATAATCAATCGGCATTGTAAGGATTTGATAGTTTGGTTGACTTAGATCACTCATGATGTATGGGGAAAGTTTATATTCCATGTTCTTCTTGTGTTTTGACCTTGTTGACCTCTAAGGTATTTAGGACCAATGATGAGATGAAAGATGAAAGGGGTGAATGATATGGGTGTTGAACTTTTAGGAACTTTGGAGGAATACTAGACTTTAGGATTTTTAGGATTTTTTTATTTGATTTGATTTGGATAATGGAATTACAAACCCCAAGATGTTGGATGTTATCTTGAAATAAACTGTTCCACAAGGATGATAATTTAACTAGATGTATGAGGAAGGATTCATCCACACACACTTAGCCAAACAAGGTGATTTTGATGTTGATTTGAAGGATTTTACCAAAAGTCTAGTATGAATGATTTTTCCAATGGTTCAAAAGTTGTTTGTGAGATGGGATTTTATTGATGTTTGAGATGGATGAAATGATTGGTTGTTTTGATCCTAAATGAACCTAAGAGGGACTCTTTTACAAGACCAAGGTTTTAAGAACATGCTTTTCCCTAAGAGTACTTCAAACCAAAAGATCAATGTTTGCTCAAAAGACCATAAGACAATATAAACAAGCACATGTGTGGGGTTCAATTAATTTCATCTTGATTAATGAATTATTTTTACCACATGCAATGTCTTGCTTGTGTTTCAAACTAAATGTCTATGTCTCAATTTCATTTCATTCCACAAGGTCCATTATGTGAAAATCAAGAGAATCAAGGAAATAGTTTCCCTAAGTTGACTTTAGAGGGAAAATTGAGATCTAAATCCAAATAATTAGAAGCCTCTAAGGATGAAATCCCTAGGTACAAGCAGTAGCATTTGGATTTTTCAAAGGTATTTTCTCTTCTAAAGGGTTTGAAATTCGACGTCCTTGTTGGATGTTTGTTTTCAAGATTTTGGATCCAAGCAATGTGTTTAACTAACTCAAAGATTGCACAACCCTAGGATGGAAAAGAAAACATTTGTTGAATTCCCACTCGGATAAATCCAATTGCGCTTATTCAGAGTGGATGATTAGAAGCTTGAACACACTGGCTCCCCTCCATGACACTCACTTTTGTGGGTCAGCCAAGCTTCAGTTCTCATAAATCTCCCATGACAAACTTTTCATCTCTACAAATAATTGCAAGTATGTGGGATGGCTCTAGAGGTCTGACCTCCTGACACCAACAAATATTGGGATTTTTGATTCTAAACAAAGGTTCATAGTAAGGGCATCCAGTTTAGGGGGTGCAATGAAAAACTCCTTGTGAAAGATATCCCAACCCTTAGAACAAGGTCTTTACACATCATAAAGACACTGGGGGAGATTTATCATGCACCGCTTCCCATTGTTTATGATTTTCATCGCAACCACAAATTTATATAGCAGTTTGGAAGAGCTTGGATTATGCTCATTGTCGCTTGGGTCGTTCCCTTGGGGTGAGTAATTTTCCCCACCAAGGAAGGCCCTCTAAAGGTAAACAAAAGTGAGTAAGTAACATTCGTAGTTCGATCAATATTTGTTTGTGAGAACAAAGAGAGAACACATGCAATGCCTTTTCTCACACTAGCAAGTTTTGTTCAATTTTAAAAGCCCAAATTGAAGTGTGGAGGCAATATTTTAGACAACCTAATATCACAAAAAGAATTTTGATTCTCAAAATAGCCATGAAGTGTGAGAGAAGTGCATACGCCCTTAAATGATATTAGTTTGTAAAAAAGATTACAAAACAAGAAAGACACATGTTCATTTTAGACCTCAAAAGCAGCAATGGGTTATTTTTTATAGCACCAAGATGAAGTGTGAAGTTTGCTTGTTCAATTTTTAAATCCAAAACCAACTCTAGTAAGTTCCTAAGGTTATTTTTAACCCTTTGATTGTTCTTTTTAAATCCCAAATGAAATTTATTTGAATCCTAAAAAAACTGAAGATAACAAAGGCCTTAAAGATGGGATTATAATTGTTCTGAAAGTGTTTAAAAAAACTTGTTTACAAATCATGTGATAATTCCATAAGAATCCTTTTCTTCATTTCCTTATTCCCTTCTTGATCACTTCAACCTACAAAAACTGATTAGCCTACAGAGAACAGAGCCACAAATAGGTTAGAAGTCAAAGGTGATCAATATAAAAAGCACATGTCAAAATAAAATTGAAAAGTAATACTTTACCCAACTCCAGCATCGCAATCCACGGAGGCGTCATAGTTTGAGGAAGTCATCGACGCTCTAGTGAGGTCAACGTTGCTCTGTGGAAAAATAGAGCCTGCGATTGCCTCATAATTTCTCTTCAGCGTCGCACTTTGGAGTTTGACTAGCCCGACCTTAGGAGAATGACTTTAGCATCACGTTTTGAAGTAGAAGCAGTGTCACTATATAGCAACATTGGAATGATAGCATCAATGTTTGCACCTTTCAGTGTTGCTCTTTCTTGAAGACACAAAAAATTGAAAAAAATAGTAGAATTTTGACAAAAAAATGTGTTAATTTCTCAAGATTCGCCCTCCTTCTAGCTCCAAAATGTGAATGGTTGATCTACTCAAACATCATCAAAAAAGCCAATGTTAGTCATCAAACAAGTCTAAAACAATCATTCCCCATGCAATTCATTTAAAATGCAATGAACAAGAAAACAAAGATAGAAATTCAAATGAAAGCTTATTGAAATCATATTTAAAACACCCAAACCAACATCCCATGGAGGAATTGGTGCTACTTTGATGTGGAAAGTAGGCCTTTCCCAATTCCTTTCAAGCTTTGATGATCTTTGATGATGATTGTTTGTTCCTTTGATGAAATTTTCCAATAACCTAGATGTGGTGATGAAATACTATGAAAACCTTGATGAACAATGGATGAATTTGCATAAAATTTATAGATAATGACTTTGCATCAGGTTGTGGATAATGAAAAATGCCTAAGATTGTGGATCCAAATACAATAGATAAGATCTCTATTTATAGAAAAGAAGGATAGAGGAATGAGAAACATGAGGAATGTGGGATTAAAGATAAACCAATAACAATGTGTCACTTGTCAACATGCTATTGAAGAGAGGTGGAGCACATTTTGATCAATGTGCAAATAAATGCAATTAGGTGGAAATTTGAAATTCAAAAGATAGCTTGTGGAGGAAGAGTTGAAAGACGAGTTAATGCCACTTGGCTCAAGAAAAAGGAAATTTAAGAGCTATAAATGCCATGTTGGAGGACAAGTCCTTTTGGGAGGGAGATTTCAAATTGGAGGAATATTCCAAAGAGATGTCATTTTTGAATGGAAATAGATGAAATAATAAATTAAATAAATTGATTTATGTGTGCAAGTTGCAAAAGCTAGAGGAAAGAGGATTAGTGTTAGAGTTAATTAGGATTTAATTAACCTAGATGGAAGTTAGTTTGATTTGACATTTGATTTAGATTTTTAGATTTATTCAAATTAAATGGGAGGAATAATGAATATTAGATTTAATTAAATAAAGTTTGATTTATTTAATTAAAAGGGATGATGTTAGATTTAATCAAATAAAGGTTAATTTATTTAATTAAGGGAAGATTATGATTTAATCAAATAAAGTAATTTATTTAATTAAAAGAGGAAAATTAGGATTAATTAAATAAAATGATTTATTTAATTAAAAGAATATAATGATTTAATCAAATAAAGTTGATTTATTTAATTAATAGAGGAATTATGATGAATTAATTAAATAAGGATTATTTAACTAATTGGTTAGTAAAGAAGTGATTTAGGAAGAACTGATGTTAGTGAATCAAGATCAAGTGTGCGATATCAATCAGTATAATTTGAACGTCTACAGAGCTATGATCTCTCCAGTACTAGAAGTTTGTTGATTTGATATTTTGGTCTAAATTCTACCTCAAAGAAAGATATCACTACAGGACTTTGTACATATATTTGTGACTACAAGATGCATCTTACACCAAATTTTTGTGATGATATGGAAACACATTCATATAATATGAATGATAGTGTTTTGTTTTGAAGTCTACAGTAAGTTTCTGTATAGTGCATTGATGTGGGAGATTTTGTATCTTCTCATATTTAATTACTTTTTCTTGTGGAGTTGAAGATAAGTTACTTGAAGTCCTTTAAAGGAGAATTCAATGTGTTAACAAGTTTTTGTGTTACACATTTGATGCATTGCATATACATTTGGAGTTTTGATGTTTAGGTCTAACTCTTGTCGACCTAGTTATGAAATTGATTCAATAAGTTTAAATATGTGTTGTGAATGATAAATGTATATATCTTAGGTCCATGTTGACTAATACCATATATTAGATGCTTGTGTTGGGCGTGAAGATGAATATTATTTTGAGGACAATGCAAAAAAAGTTGGTTTTGGTTTAAAATGGGGTTTATCTAATTAGGCTGACCTAATTAGTGAAACTAAATGCATATGGTATATATGTAAGATATTTTTATGAAGATAGTTTGAGCAAGTGAGCGAAAATGTGAGATAACAAAAGAATGAAAGTTAGAGAGTGTGAATGTGTGAAATTGTATATGTGAGTAGATAGAATTGTTGAGTACACTTATAGAGAAGAGTTTTATATACTATGATTCATCAGAACTGAACTCCAACATAAGGAAGGTGCGTTCTATCTCAATTCATCTCTTGGCAGTGATCCATACTCTGCTTTGTAATTTATTTCAGGTTGTGAGACTTCAAGGATAGTGTGTCCTAGCAGTGAGCTATTGTACTATGCTATATCCGGATATATTATATTGTGAGTTAATCCTCACTATGGTTTTTCCCATTTTGGTTTTTCCACATAACATATTGGTGTTCATGTGTTTTTTCATCTTGTTTTGATTCCATGCTTTCACTAATTGTAACATTTAAAGTTGTGTTATTGCTTGGATGGATATTATGTAAATGGTTTAATGGAATACTAATTCAACCCCCCTCAGTATTCTGGGGGTTCAACAATTGGTATGAGAACCTAGTTCCTCTTAAGAAGTTTAATAGCTTGAGGAAAGTCTTGAAATTCAAATTCATGGGAGATAAGAGATTTCCTATTCCTCCAAAAGAGATTCCTACAAAACATATTGAAGAAGATTCTATCCTAGACAATGACTATGAACTTGAAATTGCTCTTGAAGATCTTGACAAAATAGAAGAACAAAACAAGGATTTGAAGGATAGTCTAAAGGAAGAAAATGAGTGCATTAAGAAACTAAGAGAAAAAATCAAGAAATTCAAAGAAAGATATAGAGAAGTTAGTGATTAGTTAAATAAAGCAAATGAGGACATTACTAGATTAAAATTGTAGGTGGAAGAAAAGAGGAGAATTGAAGACTTTCATAAAGCTGAAATTCAGAGTAAGATTGATGAATGTACAAAGCTTGAACAACAGGTGGTGACCTTGAGATCAAAATTGGAGAAAGTAAGAGCTCATGAGGACAAATTCAAAATGAATACTAAAATGCTTGATGAGTTGATTGTGTTTCAAAAACCTTCTAAGGATAAAGGTGGTTTGGGACTTGAAGAAGGACAAAGTTCAAAGACAAATCAGATATCTAACAAGGCTGACAATCAAAAGAAGACTCAAGGCAATGGCAGATAGATCAAGGATCAAAGAAGAAAATACCAAAAGGATTCCTAGATTAGACAACCTAATGCTCAAAGGTAATTATCTTTTAATAGTATCTATTATTCATGTAATAGGTTTGGACATAGAGCAAAAGATTGTAGAAATAGAACAAAATAAAATGATGGAAAGAGTCAAAATGATTTATCATTCACTAGTCAATGTTTTAAATGCAAAGAGTTGGACATAAAGCTATAGAATGCAGAAGTCAGATATTGAACAAGATGATTTATCCATTCAAAGGCTATTGTTATCACTACAATTTACTTGGACACAAGGCTATTTAGTGCAGATATAGATTGAATAAAGGACAATTTCGATGGAAGAATGTTGTTTGTTATAATTGTAACAAACTGGGACACTTTTCTAGAGACTGCATAAGCAAAAAAATGAAAAGAAACTATTTGGTGAAGAGATATGAACAAATCACTAAGATTGATACGGTAAAATTTAAGAAGGAAATGGAAAATATTTGGAGAAAGGAAGGAGAATCTAAAAATCAAAGAGAATCAAAAGTATCAATTTTATCTATGTCATTCTCCGATGCAGATAATCTCGTCAAAAATTAAATCTAGGAAGTGGCTAAGGGGGAGCAATAATCAAAAAATTTAATATCCCCTTTTCGATATATGATGTCATTTCATGACATAAATGCATTTATTGAAGGTGACGAATTCAACATTTCACGTGAAACAAATTTTTAGGTGCACATGTGTGAAGAATGAATTTTGTAAAGATTGAAAAGATGGAAGTATACACTAATTTTGAGGACGTCTACTTCGGGTCTAAAGCATTTATTGCTAAAGCAATTGGGATCAAAGAAATAAATTTAAGTATGTTAAGGAAAATTCATTCGATGAAAAGAATTTGTGGAAGAGAAGAAGCGTATAGAGAAAGCTTGAAGAGACCAGAGCATTTCCATACCACAAAGTTTTAGTGTTTGGCTTTGTTGCACAGACAAGAGGTAAGTTGCTGCTATACACTATTCCCTCTGAATTATTCATTGAATTTTGTTGGATGTGATGGATATTCCTCGAGTCATAGATAAATTCAATGAGACCAAAACCATAGGTTAATAAGTATCCTATTAAAACCCTAGAACTCGACCCCTTGGGTGCATTTTTGAATGTTCCCCTTGGTGTTATTTTGACTGAAGACGTTGGGATATATATTCATAGAAAATTGGAAGAACCTACCTATGGAAAAGCACACATATTGTGGTTTGAAGAATTAAGTGGAGAAGACTTTACCTTGAAACCGAAACACAACTTGCTTATAGAAATGAAATTGGATGTGTAGGATCAATTTCTTGATTTTAGCAATGAGAAGAAATGTATTAGATTGAAACTTAGCATATTTCATGATCAGTTTGTATGGCTTGACAATTCGTACATGATATCCAAAGAAGCAATTAGAGATGTTACTAGTTTATTATCCACCGGACTTACTCCTAAATGCAATCTTGACTAAGGAAAGGAATTAATAGAGTGCACAGGTATTGGAATTAATAATTTGATAGTTCAATATGCAAGTTTGGTCATTTCATGCCTGATTTTTGGTGGCAATGATGTTTCTACTACCGCAATTGACTTAGCATTAGAAATTGTTGAGAAAAGAACAAAATATGATCTTTGTGAGTTACTCTGGAAACAACTATTGGAAAATTTGAATGATATCAAGAAGAAGAAATGCACATTTAGATATGGAACATTGATATTATGTCTAACCTTCTACTTTATGAGAGAATTTTCTGGTATAGGAGAAGTTGTTTGGGTAAATACCAAACTATTTTCTCATCATATCAGAGAATTAATGAGAAACATTGGAGATTTGGATGCACAAGGAGATTCCCTTGTTACATTATTTGGAAAATTCCAGAGAAGAATGAATAGAAGACAAAGAATTCCAAGAGAACTAGTCACAAAATATAAGGATGATATAACATTTTTGGTATCCACTGATAGTTGCATTATCAAGGTGGTTTAACTGAGAAACACATGGATTCCTGAGCTAGGGTATGAGATTGAAAAGGATTATGTTGTTGGGTGTATTGAAATTTTAATCAACAGCCCTTGAGATCCCAACAAACCTAGATTCAGAACTTATACTAAAATAGCTCAAGAAGTTCTTGAAATATCTGAGTTGACCTTGTTAGAAACCAAGATCAGACATGCAAACCAAAAAACCTTCCACATAAGAGAAAATCAGAAAAAGCAAGAGCTTTGCAAAAGATGTGCAAAATAATATTATTCAAGAATTCATAATTACATGAGATGATTTTCTTTATAAAAGAAAAGTATGCATAACCCTAATCTTATCTTGAGCAAAAAGATAGCTCAAAAAGATAAGGATGACAATAATTAACCTAGGAATTAAAATATTACCTAAGTTATGCAAGTGTAATTAAATATTAATTACACTAATACCCCCCCATAAGTGCAACTTAGGGAGACTAAAAAAGCATGCACCTAAAACTAAGATGAATGCAAGAAAGAATGAATGGGTTCTGACAACAAGGCCTGATTAGGTATGCATGAACAAATACAATAATGAGGTAGAGAAGGAAAACCCCCCTACAATGAGATGACTGCTGCAAAGAAGCACTGGAAGAACATTGTGGAGTAACACTGGAACCACAATTTGAAAAGAAAGGAAAGATACTTCTATCTACAAGAAACCAAAGCCGGATCATAATAATGCGACAGTAGACCCGCTGCCATGGAACACTAGAAAACTCACAAACTGGAACAACCCTGGAATCTGTGAAGCAACAGTAGATGAAATGATGACAGAATCTGGAAACCGTGTATCTCGACGCCGATGCCAAACTGAGACTAAAACTCTTCCATAGGAACAAGTACCATAAAGACTCTGGAACATTAACCATAAAAACATGGCCCTCAAACTGAGATGGATCTGAACCAATGCAGATCAATAACCATAAACTCCCAATCTAAAGTGTGAACTGATGTGAATCTGATATGTGTCAAGCTAAGACAAGATGTGGCCAAAAGAAACTAAGAAACTAGATATAACCCATGCGATTTATCATCAAAACAAGATGAAGATCAAAGTGCATGCACACTCTAATCAAATTATTATGCAAGAAACCCCCCTGATGGAACTTTATCTCAGCTTATTTATTACAATAACCCAACGATTGTAAAAGGAGAGAATTCTAATGTGCATAAACATAAAATAAAAATAGACCTCAGATCTATGTAGAGGACTGAACTAGCTTTCCAACACCACAAGAATGGTGAAAAACAGATAAGCGAGTCAAAAGATATGTCTCTTGGAGTGAAAATAACATCTGAGTTTAAGGTCCTGCAAAATAAATATGGATAAAAATAAGAAAAATATACCTTCACCAGTGGATCGGCATCATAATCATCTTTTCAATGGTATCTTGTTTGTGAAAAAGGGACACTGTATGCAAAAGTTACGCCCGATTTTGTAAAAGTGCTCCAAAAAGGCCAATTTGGCCTACAGGCAACCCAGGGAGCTAAAAAAAAGTTGGCCCCTAGTCCTGTGCGTGACTAGGGGCTGGCAGTCTGGGGGTTGGGGTGGAGCCCCTGGTCCTCCATAGGACCGTTGGTTCTACAAAGTGGGCGGTTGGGGGCTAGGCGCATAGTGCCCGGTCCCCCATAGGACCGCGACTAGCTAGACGGGCACAACGGGGGTTGAGTGAGTCAGCGGCGAATTGGTGGGGAAGGCCAGCAGCAGTGGAGTTTTAGCAGCCACCTGGTGGTGTGTTTGATTTGTGTGGGGGGCACCAGATCTCAAACAAAATTCAATTTTATTTTTTTGAATTTTGAATTTTTTTCAAGATTTTAACCTCGAACTACATGCTAGGGAGGCCGTACGACCGCCCAAGCAAATTTTTTTGCCTTCCAGACCAACTTCACCAAAATCAATGAAAAAAAAGGTGATCTTAGGGTTTTTGGCCACTACGAACATGATGGTGACCTCCATTTGTGCCCAAAATGCTCAAAAAAATTGGCTACCCCCAGAGCTTGGAAAAAATCTCAGAGCTTGAAACCCTCAAAGATCTAGCAAATGATGACCAAAATCTGCAAAATAAAAGCCAATCCTGACTTTTTCTAGCACTCTGAATCCAATGGTGAAGCCCGATCTGATCCAAGACACTACATAAATGAACTCAAGGCATGAAATGAGGAATCCCAAATGAACTCTGCAATGATTTTCTCAAAAATCTGAGAAGGGGCTGCAAATCAAGGCTCTGTACCATGTTAGAAACCAAGATCAGACATGCAAACCAAAAATCCTTCCACAAAAGAGAAAATCAGAAAAAGCAAGAGCTTTGCAAAAGATGTGCAAAATAATATTATTTAGGAATTCATAATTACATGAGATGATTTTCTTTATAAAAGCAAAGTATGCATAACCCTAATCTTATCTTGAGAAACAAGATAGCTCAACAAGATAAGGATGAAAATAATTAATCTAGGAATTAAAATATTACCTAAGTAAAGTTATGCAAGTGTAATTAAATATTAATTACACTAATAGATCTCTAGTAAATCAATAGTTGCCTCTAGAGAAAAGAGAAAATTTACTGAGGTTCATGCATTGATTTCTCATATTGAACCGGCTCCAAGGAGACTCAAGCAACTAGCTAGGAGAAAGGCACTTCTTTAGATAGTTCCTAGAGTAGCCACCAATTCCTCATAGTCTATTGTGGAAAGCACAAATTCAATGACTAATAATTTTAAAGAACTGAAGAGTCAAGTAGTAAGTGAAATGGTCACTTGGGTCAAAGAAAAAGGATTGTTGGAAATTGAAGACAGGTGCAAGTCTACACATAGCATTGCACTTGAAAGACTTAAAGAGGCTCAAGAATGTGAGAAAGAGGCTAGAAGTCTATTCTCATTTTTTTGGACATGTCTTGATGCAATTCAAATATTCAAAGATGTTGAGGACACAATTGAGACACAAATAAAGTATGCAAAACCAACACCTTTAATCCAACTCTAGATCTGGATGATCAAAATTGGTATGGTTTAACAAAGTTGCATGAAGAATATCTTGCATTACATAAGGAGAAAAGAGAAATGATTGAACAATATGGAAAGCTTAGAGATCTAATAAATATTAAGTGCACACCTTTCTACTATACTCTTTCTCTAGCTGACAGGATTCTGAACTTGAATGTTACTCCCGAGACTCTAGTTGAAGGAAAAGACATCCTAGTTGATCTTAATTAACTATGCACAACCTTGTCAGAAGTAAAGAAACTCTGGGATGAAGGAAAATCCTCTTGAACAGGTACTCATAGCAAAATTCAAGAGACAACAACCTCCAATTGATTACTCACAACTACTGTTTTGGATGTACTCAACAGGGGAGTATTCAAGTATGTAAAGGAAATTGTTAAAGCATTCAATATCTTTTTATCCTTTTCCATTGATGTCAAAGGGGGAGAGAAGGTACCTATAGACACTTAAATATGTCTCGATGGATCACATTGGCTAATTAAAATAATTTCATCCTCAAATTCATCTTCTTTTCACTTGTTTAATTAAATAAGCCTAATTATTTAATTAAATGCCTCATTTTCACCTATTAATATAATTGACCAAAATGGGTTAATTCACCCCCTCTCACACTGTCATTTCA
This sequence comes from Sequoia sempervirens, assembly GCA_007258455.2. Taxonomy (NCBI): domain Eukaryota; kingdom Viridiplantae; phylum Streptophyta; class Pinopsida; order Cupressales; family Cupressaceae; genus Sequoia; species Sequoia sempervirens. Next base: position 305,852,085 of record VDFB02271358.1, read on the forward strand.
TCTGGTTTAATTAAATATTATAAATTATTTAATTTTAACCCTAATTCCTCTTATTTAATTAAATAACCTAAACTATTTAATTAAATATCATATTTGCATCTCTTTTTCATTAAATAAATCAATAATTTAATGAATATCCTTACATTCCTCATCTTGCACATTCAAATTTAGTTTTAATTAACTAAATTGCTAATTTCCCTCTCATCCACTTGCATAGGGAATATTCTCCTATTTTCCTCTAAAAAAGGTAATGATTACTCCAAACAAACTTTGAAACAACTTTTTAAAGTTGTTGCAAAGTGTCTTTGTTTGCATGATTGTGAGCCCTTGATATTTTCTTGATCCATGTGATCTTTGATTCTCATCCACTGATGAGAATCCTTGATCCATGTTTCATCCCCCTTTCATTTGTGACCATTGATAGATCAAATCAATCTCGTCCATTGATTTTTCATTTGATCTCCATTAAATCAATTGTTTAATGAATATCATATAATTCCCCTAATTTGCATAATTGAAAGTTTGTTTTAATTATCAAATTACTAATTCTCCCACTTGCAAGGGAATATTCCTCCTTTGCACATTCCTCCAAAAGGGGAATATTCCCATGGAATAGTCCTTCCCCTTTTGCACAATTAAACTTTGTTTTAATTTGCAAAATATCTATTTCCTCACCCATGAGAATATTCCAAAGAATATTCTCTCTCCTCACTCATTTGTAAAATGGAATATTCTTACAAAACTTCATGTGCAAGTTAACTCAAAACTTCATGTGTAAGTTAACTCAAAACTTCATGTGTAAGTAACTCAAAAATTCTTGTGCAAGTTAACTTGTGACCTCTTGTACAGGTTAAAAGTGTGTTTGTTTGAAGGAATGAGAACCCTTGATTAAATCTCATTGTTGATTCTCATCCCTTGATGAGAATCCATGATCCATGCCTCCAAATTCTTCCATCCTTGACCATTGATTACCCTTTTTGATCTTAACCCTTCATTTCTCATTTGCTTTCCTATAAATAGTTCACTATTTGGAGACAAATGGATCGATCTTTTAACAAAAAAATTATGTTGTTAAAATCATTTGCACTTGCACTCACATTTAACATCATTTTAGCTTTATTTACTTTCATATTAGTTTAGCTTCCATTAGTGGCTTCCATGATAACATAGATGCATACATTTAGCATATTTTGTTAATTAGGATTTTAATCTTTTAAAGCTTGCATACATTTAGATTAGATTTGCATACACCCATATCAATCATCTTAGCATATATCATGTTAATTTAGTATGTAAATCATATTTTATCACATATCTCACATGGTTTCATCAGTTTTCTTTAATAGAATTGATTGAAACAAGCTCATTATCCAAGGGATTGGGAAAGGGTTGCCATTTCATATCAATGCGACACCACTCCCCCAATAGGATAAGTTTCAATGTCTTAGATTAGAGGTTTGTCAAGCTTTCATGATTTAGAATGCTAGTTTTAATGGATTCTGTCTTTGTTTACAGTGAATAATCTTATTGGGATTGATGCTTAGTGGGTTAAATATGCCTCGAATTCGTATGGATTGGGTGTAGTTAACCTATACTATGACATTGGTCACATTTTGGTGCTAGAAGAAGGGAAAAACTGATAAAATTTAATTGATTTCTATCTTGAATTCCATTCATTTTTATTTTTGTAGGAAACAATGATGCCCAACACGATTTCAGCAATGCGTTTGCAGGGTGTCATCATACAGTGATGCTATCATCATTACAAATAGCAACACTTATTAAATACACCGACACTGATTAAACAAATGGTGACGTTAATACATTCTATAGGTATTGAAGATTTGTAAATGGTGACGCTCTACCAAATGGCGACGCTATCTTGCTCATTGTTTTCTCTACAGAGTGATGCCCAACTTCACCAGAGTGACACTATCATGAATAGCGACGCCCAACCCTAGTAATAAATTTAACGATCATTTTTTAGCATGTGTTTTAATTTTTTTGATTCATCAGTTTACTAACATGCCTCTAATGTTGTTCTGGTTTTTAGACTGATGGGGTTTTGCAGGATTGTACAACATGAAGCTAACGTGAAGAAGCATTCTCAACTTAAGATCTTATGATTGTAACAAGCGTTTAACGCTTTGGGGAAATTATAACCCAATTTCTTATGCTTTTTATTTTATGCTTTAGGACATCACTAAATTTCATTTGGGTTTAAAAAGAATGCTCAAATGGGACTAAAAGTGAACCCTCATTTCATCTTGTATTTTGGGTTTAAAATTGAACAAGACAACTTAACATTTTGTTTAGCGCATAAAATGAATTCATCTTAGCTTTAAGGGTTAAAATTAACGAATATTTGTTGTGTTCTAATTTATATCCTTGTTATTGAATTTGTATGCAATTCTCTTGCACCACTCGGCGATCTTGAGAAATAGAAACATTCCTTAACACTTTGTATAATCACCTACATCTTTCAATTTGGATTAAAAATTAACCCCTTGCTAGTGTAGGGAAAAGGCATGGTGTGTGTTCTCTCCTTGTTTCATGCAAACTAGGATGATCAAACTACAAATGTACTTCCTTGCTATTGTTTATCTTTAGAGGGCCTACCTCCCCACTTCGAAAGGAGGGAATGACCCAAGCGGAAACAAGTTAAAGCCAAGCTCTTTCAAGCTGCTATATAAATAATTTGTTTGTGACAAAATTCATAAACAACAGATGTGGATGCGTCATACTGACAAGTTTCACCCTTAGTATCCATGTGATACATCAAAATATCTTCTTAGGAAGAGACTGGGAGGCCTCTCGATTCTCCATAATCTTGAGCTAATCGTGTCGCGTGTATGGCCACCTTGAATGAAAGCCCTTATTATGAACCAATTATTTAGAAGCCAAAAACCTTTATGCTTGTTGGTGCAGGAATGGTCATTCTGAAGTTGCCCCAAATTTATACTATTCATTTTTAAATAGAAAAATCCTTAGGATCTTAGGATCTTTAGGATTTGAACTTTGGTAATCCTGAGAAGTGTGTGCCATGGAGGGGAGCCAGTGTCTCCAAATCTCTAGTTGTTCACATTGTCTTAGTGTTTGGAGAAATCTGAGTGGGGATTCAGCAAGTAGTATCTTCTGAACCTAGGATGGTAAATGCTTGTGAGTTAGTTTAATACTTTGCTTGGTTCCAAAACATTGCAAACAAACATTCACAATCTTCCTCAAAATTTCAAACCCTTTGGTCTAAGTATGGATACCTCTTGAAATAGCCTTGATATTAATGAGTTTGTCCTAAGGATTTCTATCCTTAGAGATTTCTAAATATCTTGACTTATATCTCAATCCATATTTTCCAAAGACAACATAGGTAATTATGGCTTCAAACTCATGATTCTCACAAAATAGACATTGTGAAAGTGATGATGTTTTTGACAAAAAAATTTAGTTTGAAAATTTAATCAAGATAAGTTTTTGTGGTTAAATAAATTCACTTAAGCAAGAAAAATCAACAACTTGAACCCCACATGACTATTTGGAGACTGATTGCTCCCATTGAACAACCTGATCTTGAAGGTGGTATCATTCAACCAAACTTTGAACTCATTAATGGAGAACAACTGATATCATTAGTAGTTTGAGAAGCTTCACTTTAGAAACAAAAGAAACACCTACCCAGTGGAGAAACACAATAAATGTTACAGAAAAAGAAGAGGAACAAGCTAATATTGAGGTTGGAAGGCCCATATTACCACACCACATGGCAATAAATATCCTCATTTACAAGATCCTAAGTTTCTCTAAATGATCTCACGCAAAATTAGAATCCCCAAAAGAAGGTCTATTGTTCATCACTTTAAACTTAGGCATCATAGTTCAAAAGCAATCAAAAACCACATTTTGGCACTCTACCAAAACAGAAACAAATTGTTAATAAACTTTTATGAATGTGCACTAAGGAAACATCCATAAATGTATATGTTCTTTATGAGTCAAAATCCTCATCTGTTTTAGGATCAAGAACTTCTCTAATAATTTGAGTCTTTAGGAGTTGAAAACTTTAGAGGTATAGCATGTTTCTCACTACCTTTGTCTTTTCAAACAAAGGTTCACTTTAGGTCAACATTGGGTCGAACACTTCATCCACCCCTTCATCAAAGTTCACCTTTCACTTCATCAAACTTTGCAAAAAAATTTGAATGCACCGTCACTGTTTGACTTTAACATCTATCAAACCAACCCCTAACTTAGCTACATTGTATGTGAAATGTATCCTTTTCCATGCACTTAGTTGAGTTAGTTATCATCTTTGAACTAGTTTATCTTGAAGGTCATGAGTCTACCCTAAATATTTCCAAGTTCATAAAAATCCTTTATCAAACATCAAACATCAAAATCTTAAGTCAAAAGTGATGTCCCAAAAAGTTTGCAAAGATCACTTTCCATATCATCCACCTTTTCATCCCCCATTATCATCATTTCTCCAAAAATACTTAGAGCATCCTTTTTACCTAGATTTGAGTCAACTAGAGAGGTCAAACATTGCATATCACAACATAACTCTCCCAAAGCTGACACAAAATTTATGGTAAAGATGAGATCACAACACAAGAGAATCATGGAGAAAACCAAAGTCACATTTACTTCAAGTGATCCAACTCCTCTAGAATTTGATCCAAGAAGTCACATTACTCCATCACAACAACCTTCATCACCATCAAGGCTATATGAAATTGAAGACATTATAAATAATCCATTTGACTTACTAGGGAGGAAATCATGGAACATCAAGCCTTAGAAAACGTGGCTTCAATTTCCCCATCTTTTGTTGCACAATCATTGAAACAAGCCTTGACTTCATCTACAATTCAACCAACTCCATCCCTTGTGCCAGATCAACCTCTAACATTTAGTATTGCAACTAGGCTAGGAACAGACACAACTATGGGTATTCACAACATGACCATTCCATTAACCGCCAACCTTCCCCAAAACACAAGTTGGACACCAACCTTTGACAAACCACTTACATTCCATGATGCCACAACAACCTCGACATTTTGAGTGCAACCATCTTCATCCATCACCAAAAATACCCCAAGTGTGCCCAAAATCATGCAAGGTAGTGTGGACCAACTAGACCCAAAAGGGAAAGGAAATACCCTCATGCAAAATTAGCCTTTAACCCCACAGGGGACCAAGGAAAACTTTAGTGGTGAATCTTCACCAATTGGAAAATTCTAGGAATCAACCAAGTCAAAATTGGCGAATTTATCACACCCAACAGGGTGTCCAAATCACCTAGATTTTACGAACTATAGGTCCAATGCATGTCCATTCGCTAATCAGTTTTTTTATGAGGCATATTTGAGCAACAAATTCGCCATTGTCAAACTACGCATTTCAATTGGACCAACTAATATTTTCACCTAGAATCCCGAAATCATTTAATAAAACACCTACATATTCACCAATACTATTAAAACAACATTATATCAAGACCCATTTCACCAATTAAAATTTATAAATAGTTGCTTGTGAAGACCCATTTCACCAATTAAAATTTATAAATAGTTTCTCATGAGGACCTATTTCACCAATAACATTAAAAAATAATTACATTTGAGGCCACATTTCGCCTTGAAAATTACAACGTATCATTATATAAGCACGCAGGATTCACCAAATTTTTAATATACCATTTAAAAATCCCATGGAATTTTCCAAATATGGAATCATGGATTGATATAAATACAATCAAAAGTGTCATTTATTCTTACACATTTTGTTTGGTTCTACTTTTGAGGTTCTACTTCTCGATTTAGAAGTCAGTGAAACTCTAAAACATAGACTTAAAAGGTGAGTGATCATTTCTTTATAGTGTTATTAGTTATAATAATAAGTTTTCTTTATCTCTTTTCCATTCTTGCTTCAACAAAGTGAACCTTAGAACCAAATTCTAAAGTTTCAAATTTTTCAAAACCTCTGACCCACCAAGTAGAAAGATGATCAAGAAAGACTTGCAACTCAACAAAGTGAACCATCAACCAAGTCAGGGAATCGTGAAGTTATGAAAATTTAAAACTCCATGACAAGGTTATAAAACTCTGAGGACTAGCGACTAAGTTTAGGAAAAGCCAAAAAAAATATATTGTATTCCATGGTATTGAATTTGATATGTGATTTTGCATCATTTTTAAAGCACTTATCACACTACTTATAAATTCCTATTACATTGCCATTCACACAATCTTTCATAAATAACTGAAAGGAATATTAATATTATTAATCTGTTCCTTGAAAAAAAAAAATACAATCGAAAGTGTCATTTATTCTTACACATTTTGTTCAGTTTTGAGGTTTTACTTCTTGATTCAGAAGTCAGCGAAAGACGAAAATGTAGACTTAAAGGCGAGTGATCATTTCTTCATAGTGTTATTAGTTATAATAATAAGTTTTCTTTATCTCTTTTTCATTCTTGCTTTTGTCTTAAAGATGATATTGAGTAGGGAATGGGATCTATATTATTATTCTTTGTCCTTAAACAAGAAGACATTTTTTTCCAGTTTTTATTCAAAGTGAGAGATGAATATGTCGAGCAAATCAAAGATCAATATGTTGAGCGACTCAAGTAGCAAGGGTAAGGATCCTGCCGCTCCTCAGACTCCTTTCACTCCTTAGGGTGGTAAGGCTCCTGCTACTCCTCAAACTCCTATCACTCCTCAGGGTGGTGAAGAGACTCTTGTCACTCCTTAGGCTCCTCAGGGTGGTGAAGAGACTCCTACCACTCCTCAGGGTGGTGAAGAGACTAGGAGGCCATCAAAATGCCAAAAACTTAGACGTACCATACAATCTTACTTTGGAATTTCCAAAGCTTCTAATCCATTAGGTCAAGATGGAGTTACATCATCAACTCTTCCACCAAATATTGGTAGCATTCACAATACGTCACCACCACCGGAAGGTCAAGTTGAGATTGTCATTGAATTAAATCAAAATGTATCAAATCAGGATGGCAATACCGTAGAAGATGTTCCAAGGGATACCCTAGGCCCGGTTAGCCAAAATGAGATAATTGACTTGGATGAGGATGATGATGTTGGTAGCAAGAAAAGGAAAAATAAGCCAAAAAGGGAGCGCGAGTGGGAAATGACAAGGAGTTTTCAACTTGGTTGGTTGTCAAAGTACCCATTCATGGTACTAGTGGGGATTGGCAATGCAAATGATATTGAAAAGGAAAAATTGGCCAAATGTAATATTTGTAGTTGGAAATGTGGAAGAGCCAAGATGTTGCAGCTAAAGATTGACACTATAGAAAATCATATTAGTAAATTTTATGAAAAAAAAATCATAGACAAAAAGGTAGAATCAGTCATATGATGTAAATCAAAGGAAGAATGTCTTCAAGTTAGGTATGCCGCGGATTATGAAGAGCATGAAAAAATAATGTAGAACATTTCTACATATAAAGGTACACTTGAGGCTCAATTTCGAAAAGCAATGGAAGGAGCAAACCTGTCAAAAACTGTTTAGATGAGTGTTGTTTTTCATATTTTGTCCAGAGGGCATCCTATGATAGACTACCCAGAATATTCTGGTTTATTATCTTATTTGAATGTTCCTCACTATCCCTAATCACATTGGTTAGTAAACGTTGGATGGGATTGGGAAAACTATCTTGTTGAAGTGGAAAAGAAAAATTTAAAGGATAAAGTAAAAGAGTCAAATTTCATTGCATTATCTTTAGATAAAGTTACTGCGGTAGACAATACTTCTTGGGTCTGTATGCATTTGTATACTATACAACAACATGTTCGCCAAGCTCATCTTCTCTGTGTTCATAAAATGAAGAACAATTCAAGATCACAAAATATATTTGAACTAGTCAAAAAATCTTTGAATGAAATTGCAGGTATGGATGAGTTGACAATTGTGAAAAAGTTGGTGTGTGTATGAGTTGATGGAGCTATAGTGATGCAAGGTCAAATGACCAATGTTTGCACAAAGTTACAAACTACTTGTGCACCATACATGCTTGGAATTCATTGCATGGCCCACAGAATGAATTTAGCATTCAAAATTGTAAGCAAGTTTCCTACAGTATCAAAAGTCAAAAATCTAGTTCGTGAGATCCACACATACTTCTACCGAAGTCCTAAACGTTTCACAAAATTTCAACATTTTGCTGAGGGAATAACACCAGGAAACAAGCTTCTCAAGGATGTCGATACCAGATGGATCTCCCTAGATGGACCAGCGCAACAAGTTCTTTTAGAATATCAATCCTTGATTGGAGTGATGTACAAAAATCGCAGCACAATAGACAAAGCTCCTGACCTCTTACATAGGTTAAGTGATATAGAGGCACTCTTGACTTTAACTAGTCTTCTCCCCATGCTGGATGTGATGAATGATCTTGTGAAGAAATCCCAAGAAAAAACTATGTATATTAATAAATATGCCAATCTACGTAAACATACATGCTTGGCCCTCAATCATCTATATCTAGATCTAACACAAGATGGCGCAAATTATTTCATGTGGCGAAAAATTATTGATTTGAATGATCCTGATAATTATTTATAGTTTAATGCAAGTGGGAACTTATGCATCTGTGTATGTGGATATGAGATACAAATGTACCAATGTAAGACAACCAGGCACTCTAGCAGAGAATTAGTTGTTAATGAGGAAGATTTTCAAGGCATTGTTAAATTTGTTGGTGATAATTTGAAGGAAATTGCAAAATCTCTTTCCTTAGAGATTCATGAAATATTCCCTTGACATGAAATACTTGAAGCCATGAGTATTGTGTATCCTCAATTTTGGGAAAGCTGAGATAACCCAAAATATTTTCATGCTCAGGTAAAAATCTTGATCGAACAATTTTCAAAAACTGTAACATACAATGAGCATAAAATAGAAGGAATTTTAGATGAAGCTAAACTTAGAAAACAATGTAGGGATTTTACAACAGCTATGAAGGACCAGTATAAATCCATGGGAAAGGACAAGGCCTTTGAACCGAGATCAATAAAAAAGGTTTGGATAAACTTAGGTCAGAGTGAAATATTGCATGGTTTGATATTAAAATATTTCAAACTTGTTGATTTATGTCAAACAATGATATTGTGGTCGATGGAGGATGAGAGAGATTTCAGTATATTGGGGTTTTTGAAATCAAGGTTAAGAAACAAACTAGACAAGAATTTGGAAAATTGCTTGAGGATGAAAGGAATTGTGTATAATGTCAGAAATTTTCCTTTTGAAAGGGCACTCGCAATCTGGAGGTCCACATGTGAAAGAAAACAGACCAGGTTGTGCAACACTCCAATTCCAAAGGCTGGTACTAGTGGCATTGGTAGTGGCAATGGGACTGGGACAGATGACATTGACAAAAATGACACAATGAATGTTGAATTTGAGACACAGGCCAAAGAAAATGAAGAGAAGACTTGGAATCAAATTCAAGATGACTCTTTTACTTTATCTGATGATGAATGTCAGTTTGAGGACCCTGAATCCATTTGGGAAATGGAAGAGAATTAGCAACTTTTAGGTCTTTATACTGCACTTCATGGATCCCAAGATCAGTTTCCAATTCCATTGTTCCATACTATAGTTGATGATATTTTATATTGTATTCAATGAAATTGTGAATCATTGCACTTCATGAATCATATTCCAAAGTCAAACTATAGTTGATGATATTTTATGTTGTATTCCATGAAATTGTGATATTTTATACTTTATATTGTATTTTATATTTTGCATTAGTTCGTACATAGCATTCAATGAGGTGTCATATGACAGTTCCTTTGAAAGGTTAAGGAAAGATAAGTCCATAATGTTGCGTGGTCGCTGAAACTTGGAACTTTAGAACCAAAGTCTGAAGTTTTGAAGTTTTCAAAACCTCTGACCCACCCACTAGAAAGATGACCAAGAAAGACTTGCAACTCAACAAAGTGAACCATCAACCAAGTCAGGGAATCAGGAAGTTATGAAAATTTAGATTTCCGCAACAAGGTTATAAAACTCTGAGGACTAGCGACTAAGGTTACGAAAAGCACCAAAACCACCACTTTGAATGATAGTAACCACAACAATGAAACTAACCAAAAATCCATCATTCCAATTCCAATAATAGATAATCCATGGAAAACTACTCAACAAAAGTAGAATAAATCCACAAACCATAACTCAAACTCAAAGGTTAGGTCTAAAACACTTGCAACTCAATTTCTCAACAAAGTGAACCAAGTCAGGGAATCGGGAAGTTATGAAAATTTAGATTTCCGCAACAAGGTTATAAAACTCTGAGGACTAGCGACTAAGGTTACGAAAAGCACCAAAACCACCACTTTGAATGATAGTAACCACAACAATGAAACTAACCAAAAATCCATCATTCCAATTCCAATAATAGATAATCCATGGAAAACTACTCAACAAAAGTAGAATAAATCCACAAACCATAACTCAAACTCAAAGGTTAGGTCTAAAACACTTGCAACTCAATTTCTCAACAAAGTGAACCAAGTCAGGGAATCGGGAAGTTATGAAAATTTAGATTTCCGCAACAAGGTTATAAAACTCTGAGGACTAGCGACTAAGCTTGTTTTTATCCCTTATTTTGATTATATTCATATCGTCTCTCCGGCTATAACATTTTACATGAATTATTAATGAGATATGATCAATGATCTTTCATTAATCTTCTTTGTCATTAATACTATGCATTGATGTATGTTTTAATTAGCTCTGGTTTAATGAACCAGTTAAAGTATCTTGATTAAAGCATGAATTCATATAAATGTTTAGTGGATATGCTAAGTAGTCATGGAGATTAAGTGTTGATGTGTGAATTGTAATGCAATTTCACTAAGATTATGGATGCTTGGAATTAAAATCACCTTATAGTTCATATTTTAGTTGTGTTAAAAGTAAAACTTGAGCATGTGCTCAGCAATTCATCACTCAACTCAATGCTTATTAGATTAATAACATATTAACAATAGTATTAGTAGCATATACAACATTGAACATCAACAATCATTTAAAGTGTATCTAGAAGTTGAAACCACTACCGAATTTTTCTTCAAATGATATAATAAATAATACAGATAATTGAACATCAACAAAATATTGAAGTCTGAATTTGAGCTGTTAAACTAATTATCACATGAAGGAATACATAGAGGCATTGGCAATGCAAAATATTGCTCAAAGAAAACTCTGCACAGAGTTGAGTTAGAACTTGGAAACTCATATTATCAAAAATTAAATGACTGCATCACCTTTTCTAGCAACTTCCACTCTTCAGGTGTTGGAATTGTCATTTGTTCTAACTAATGTTGTTTGACTTGAAGATTTGTTAAAATTCATGATTCAAATTGGAACTTGTCTTGGATTCTTCAGTCAATTTTGCATTCAAGGTTAGCAATGGTTTGATGGAATCCAAATAGGTCACCACATCTAGGTTATGAGGAAACTGGTCCAAATCAATCTTCCTTGCATCCTCCATCTTCTTTTTGAAATCATTCTTTCCAACAAAACACTCATTTGTGTCAAAAGCCTCTCGGAAAACTAAGCTCTATGAGTTCCTTACCTTTTCATCCACCTTCTTCATCTTGTCTGCAGCCAAATGCAAATATTTATCTATTTCACACATTCTCAAACACTTTTCAATGACAGATGACAATGTCATTGATGTAGCAAGCCGATTAGTAATCCCTTTTGATTTCAAAACATTGACACTGGCTTTGTAGACTATTTGTTGAATTTGATTTATTGATTTCTCTAATGCCAGCACATTTTTGTTCTCCATTAAATATTTGTTGAGCTTATTATGTTGTTGTCTGATAGCATCAATCAATTGAAACATGTCACACAAATGATCAATCCCCTGCATTATTTCATCCCAGATCTTTTGTTTCATATGCGTCATTGTTTCTCTACAAAATGCAGATAATTTATTTTGACAAGACTTAATTTCATTTTTTTCTTCCTTCATCTCTACCTCTAATCTTTCATTTATTTTTCTCTCCTTCTCCAAATTTTTTTCCCACTGTGCATTTCCATTTGCAATGCTTAGTCTTAATTTTTCTGAAGTGGATTTTTCCTCATCATATTTCTTGTTGCTCTCATCTAGCCTTTGCTTCAATTCATTCACTGCAGTCTCATTCTGCTTATCCTCTTTGCTTGTTAATGTAGAGGAATATTTTTTAATTCTTTTTTCTAATTTACTGCTCTTGTTATCTGCTGCTTTCCTCTTTGCTTTCTCATTTTCTAGGTCTTCCTGTAACTTTTCAATTTGAGTCTGCAACCTTTTTTCTCTCTATCTTGCTTTAGCAATGATGTGTACACCAATTCATTGTTCTTCTTTGATACATTAATTTTGTCAGTAATTCTGAGTCTAGAAAAATCCAATTGAAAATTGTTCACCTTGAATTCAGATGGAGTTATTTGATTTGCTGGTTTGTTTTGAACTATGGGAACAAGAATTTTGTACTCCATTATTTATTTACTTGTGTCAAATGTGGGTAATACCATGGTTGTTGTAGGCTCTGAAATTAGAGAAAACACACTCTCCATCAGTTGCTTCTTTTCTTTTTTATTCAATTATGATTTCTTTTTAAACTCTTCAATGTAATCAAAACCCGGAGATGTAGGAACAATGGAATGCTTGAATGGTGAAGGAATAGGAGTACTTGCATTTGCTAATGATGTCAGAGCCAAACTAAATGGCATTGGGGGAGTGCCTGGAAATAACTCCTTTGTGGTGGATCCACTGGTAGTGTGACTTGGAGTTGGACCTCTCAAAATCCTTTGCCTCTTCTGTAAGCCTTGATCACCTAGTGTTTATGTGGTATATTGTGTTGTTGTCCTATTGTGTGTAATTTGTTGTTGTAGCACATGTTGACCACTACTAGTACTACTACCCATACCATCTCCACCAAAGGAAATGCTAGTTGCACTAAGCCCTCCACCATGGGCATGTCCAAGTTGTGATTGTGTCTGACCATGAGGATGAGGATTTGAATCTCTAACAAATTGAATTGTTTTGGCTCTACTTGTTTTCCCTTGGTCTACTTTATCAGCTCCAACGCCAGATTTATCAACTGGTTTTCTATGTTGTACATTTATTACTGTAGGAATTCCTTGTCCTTGGGACCCCAAACCACCACCTTCATAACCCATTTTTTTAGCTATGGATTCTCCTGTAGTAAATACTTCTTTTGTGGCCTCACTTAAACCAAGTTTGAAATTGACATGGCTTTATTCTTCCCTATCATCATCACTTTCTTCATCTTCTCGCTCATCTGGATGCTCTATATTCCACAATTTGCTAAACTCATGATCTTCTTCATTATCTTCATACTCTGCAAGAGCTCATGGATCACCTAGCTCCTTCCTCATAGACCAAAAGGCAGTAATTTTTTATCGTAACCAATTTTTTTTTGTAACTTCCTTCTCTAGAGAATCTGGCATTTTTACTCTACTAGATGGATGATTGATTTTTTCATAAATATTTTTGTACCTCCTAATTGTCTTTCAATGCAATGCCATAATTTTTTCTAACAATTGTTCAAAAGAAATACCATTCTTAGTAGAACTTTTCTCCATTGCTACTTTGACCTCATCCCAGGAATCCTTGTTTCTCAAATTTTCAAGAAAGGGTTTACTTTGATGTTGAATTCTACTTCCAACATTCTTATTGAGCACAATCATTGATTTAATGGTGTCACATGGATCATACTGCCAGTGACAGATAGAATAAAAATATAAAAAAATCAAAAGATCATGTGCCACACTAAATGCTTTTCTCTCGAATGTCATCCCTCCACATGAAAAAGGTAAAGAAGGAAATAAGGTCTTCTTCCCCTGACCACTAAAGTGTCTTTCATCAATACTTTGCATCTTCCTTACATATTCCAAAGCAAAAACCCTTTCTATCACATGTATTGGGAGGTTGTATGGTTGTACTTGTTACCTAATGTTTAGCTTTCAACAGAAATCAGGTAACCATAGTGTTGTTCTTTTCATGTTGTTGTAACATTTAAAGATAAACCATAAAACTGCTAGTTTCAATATGCATGGAGTGATTGTCAAAGTAAATCAGATTACATTTTTTCATTTCAATGTTGCATTACAAAAAATGTGAAAGAGATTCATGTATTCAAATGTAATTTCTTTTATTGATAATCATTAAGGTATATGTCCCTCAAAAGCCAAGGGAATAGCTCTCTTATTCAATGAACATATGAAACAATTCATGCATGTAAGAATGGAACCAATCATTGCCTAAGAATGACTAGTTGTAGGTTTCCTGAATGCTCTACTACTGCCCCAAACCACTTGTGTCCCTCCCAGCTTCGTAGCGCTCCTCACCATACGTCTGAAGAAAATAGGGTGTTAGAGTGAGGCTCTAAGCAATGAATGATTCAATCCTTGCATACACACCTACTTATGCATGTATAAACTGATCCATAAGTGCATTAAACCAAAAAATTCAACATATGCATTTATTTTCTAACTGTTTGCTTCATGTGCAGATTTAGGACAAGTTTGATTATTGTTTCATTATCAGATCAAATGCAGCATGTGGTGTAAATGTGGCTCCCACAAGGGTAGAGCTCAGAGTGCTTTGAAAGAAAAGGAAATTGAGCAAATTGATCAAAGATTTATCTCTTATCAATGCATTAAATCAATATGGAATCATACTAGTTGATCAACTTTCATTATCAGATTCAAAAGATGCATCATACTGTGCTGATATGTCTTTCAATCTTCTTAAGTGGACCCTTGATCCATTTTATAAAAGGAAAGTGATTTTGAAGATGCATCAAGTTCAATTATGCATCAAGTGTCTTCATAGATGCATCAAGTTCAATTATGCATCTATCTAATAATGAGGAAGCATTTCAAACTATTGTCAAGCCCCTCTCACCACAACCCTATTGGGCAGTCACTCATCACATAGGAAAGTGAGTTGTTAGGTCACCCACATACGTGACAGGTGGTTGTCAAATAAAGTTAGAATGAGGAGACCGTGGATTTGTTATACATAACTGAGAAAAGAACAATGGTTGAATCAAGGTCGTGCAAGTACAAGGACAACACCTTTGCAAGAGCTACAGGAGGCAAGGGGGATTAATAGTGTTCATTCATAGGTGTACTATGAAGATGAATTCAAAGTGAAGGTTATTGTCATTGGAAAGGGGAAATTCACAATGACCTCATGCAATAGGACAAAAAAAATGATATATGATATGGGGAGGCAAAGGTTCTAAGGTCTCAATGTAATACCCCCCACAGTGCATACCTTGTGACAAAATGATCAAATATGCAATGCCTCATGATGATGTACTAGTTCAAAATTATCTAAGTGTATGAAGAGCATGAACATTAAGTACAACAATAAACAGAGGTATAGGTTCACAAAATGGAATAAACAATGATCCATGAACATCTTAGACAGATACATCATAAAGATATCACAGTCATAAAGGGCAACTTCAAGCATCTAAAGAACTCAATGAGAATAATGCATTACAACCATAAGATGAGTTTAATATAGAACCTTCCTCCAATCAACATGAATCAAGGTAAATAAGGGACAACTTTGGAGCCAAAAAATGCATATGAATGATGCACAAAGAGTAAAAGGAAAGTACAGTGGTCGATGCTCACTGTGTCAAACACAGATAGAAGGTCAAGCAACAAGGATAAGTCAATGGAACTACGGTTGTTAGCTACCAGCTTATGAAGATGTTGAAAGATGGAGATGTAGAAAGGGTTAAGGATGAGTTATCAGTTGGAGGTGTCATTAAAAAATGAAAGATGTATAGATCTTATGAATTACACCCAACTGTGCAATGCCATTAAATCATTTTCCAAACCATTTTTCCTCACAGGGCAGTGTTTTATTGTGGAGCAGTGGATAGGTGTAGCTCTTGTTCCAACTGTCCACCTCTCAGGGAGTCTCATTCAATTTGAAACTCATCAGCTACAAGAAAAGCTTTGACAAGGGTAAACATTTGCATCAATGAGATTAGAATTCCATAAGAATTTGTGATCAGAAGACAGTGGCTTTAGTATTAAAGTTTCCTCATGTTCAGTGCAAGATGGCAACCGGTGTAGTGTCCTTGACAATAAAAAATGCAGTCATATGGATGAAAAGCATAGTCATGGTAATCAAATGAGCAGTCCACAATGATATCATGATACAGGGCAACTAGAAGACAGTCAACCCTAAAGGAAAAATTATGATGGTAACTATGCAGTCTTAAAGAATGCACTCATGCTAGAAGAGCACCAAAGGGACGGTTCACCTACTTACCTGTACACATAAAGACAGTCAAATAGAAGGGGAGGTGTTAGCCCTCTCGAAGACACTTAGCAGTAGCAAGCTTCAAAGATCAATCCAGACAGGTATAATGCATGGCATTATCTTAGAGAAAACAATGGTTGTAAGTGATGGTCATGTCAAGAACATGAAGGCAATGCTATTTGTAGGATTGTTTTGATAGTTGAGAGCAGCATATAGGTGGTCTGCTCCTTAGATCACAAAGGTATGGGAATCACAGTGATAGGATAATTCTATCAAAGCATAATATAGTCAGCATTGTATATGAGATAGTGACATGAAATGTGTAAGCCTAAGAACAATAACCTTGGAGTTTATTGGAGTATCAATTCAATAGAATTTTGAAGCCCTTTCAAAAGCTTTAAACTACACAGGAAGCATTGGTAATGCATTACTTCATCTACAGAAGCAAAATGAACAACTTTTCAGCATCATCTTTGAACTTGAGAGCCAGCAAAATGAATATCAACAAACTAAAAAGGCTAATGTAGAGATTATAAAGGAGAACATTCTATAGTAATGAAGAATCTGGTTGCTCATTAAAATTTCTGAAGCCCTCCTAAATCATGTTCAAGAATCAAAACAGAGCTTTTTCAGAAGAGGTTATGCAAAGTTTTTGAAATCATTGGGTACAATTTCGAGTAAAGCCAAGGAACTTGTATGAAATATGGTCCAACATGCAACAGTCTCAAGGCACTATTAAAAAATTTGATGCAAAGTTTCATAATGTTCCACTTCCTGAGCTCAAAAAGACCTTATTCGATACTCCATTACTAAGGCCAAGAAAATGAGGATACCATGTACCTAGATGTCTAAACAATAGAAAGGTGAAGGAATTTACTAAATCATCTGCATTTTATAACAAGTCTGAACCTGTCAAAGAAAGCATGGAAAACCCACTTGGGTTTGCTGCAAATATGTGAAGGAAAATGGTAGTATGAAAAGTTTTTTAAAGTAACCACAAAAATGAAAATCCATTTATGCATTATGGTAGGCCATGGTGTGGAGTGGCCTTTTTCTTGCAAATATAAAAAACCCACTTGGAGTTTTGATCAAATGGAGCCACATTTTCATATTCTACATGAAAAATGAAATAAACTTGCAAGAATCATCTATATTTCACAACAATTCTGAGCCTGTACAAAAATCCAGTGACCCATTTGGGTTCTTTACAAACAGTTAAGGAGTTCAAAAAAATGAATGCTACAAGAAACCCAAGCAGGGTTTTTTCTCAAAATGCAGAAATAGACAGAGAATCACTAATGCAAGAAAACCCAGTTCACATGATGAGGGCCAAGCCACTTTTTGGTTTTCTTTTCTTTTTCCAGAAACCCATCTGGGGTTTTAATTTTTCCAAGATTTATGAAAAAGAAGAAGGAAATTCAAAAGATTACAGGAGGTTTTTTAGAAATGAAGCATAATGAGACCTTTTCTATTCATGGCCATGGCTAGTGAGCTTTTGTAAGTCAAGAAAACAATAGAAAAAAATTGAGTCTATTCAATTCTGCATTTTAATGAAGCTTTTCTAAACAATTCCATAGTACAGAAGCAAAATGAGACATTTGAAAGCTTCTATTTGAGCTCTCTTGCTCACTATCTGGAGGAAAAGACAATATGGAGGTCAGCTGGGAGCTTACCTAAGCTCAAACACTAGGATGCGCAGAGTTGTGCCATTTTAAAAAAGCTCCCTGTTAAGCTTCATTAACCTCCCATGGCGGCTGTAAGCAAGGAGAATAACCACAGAGAAAAATGCAACAAAGAAATTCCATCAAAGTCTATTCATGGCCGGGCTTGTAAGTCAAGAAATGGCCTCTAAGTCAAAAGATGCAAGTTTATGCCAAGAATACACAAATACCTGAGTTCCCATGGTGTTTTTTATGCAAAAAATGTCAAAAGTTGATTGAAAAAACAATGTCAATGCCAGTTTCCTGTGTTTGCTCAAACCCTGGTGGCAAAACATCATTTTCTAGATTCTTCCAAGCGACCAAATGATGGTGTTTTTGCATCATTCAGGTATTGTCATTAGGGTTTGACCCTTCTTTGCATATCGATGGGATTTTTTATCCCTTATTTTAAAAACCAAACACATGATAAATATGATGGGGCCAAACTTGTATTCTCCCTTAGGCATTTCATGCCTTATAAACTTTCCCATTTTAAAATCTTTGCTAAGTCTTAATTGTGTCATGTGTTATCACCTAGGCATTTTATGCCTTATGTTATTTTGACTTATGCTGAGGTGTGCAATACAATGTGTTGCCATGAGACCCTTAAGTGATGCCTTTCTTTTGCCAATACCATGGTGGAATATGCTTTCCAAGAGTCTTGGAGGACGGCCTTATTGGCCAAGTGCTCTTGATGCTATATGCCTTTGCAAACCAATGAAGTATGACATGTGTGGGAAGAATGCAGAATATGGTAGGTTGATGGTTAAAGTGCCTTAGAAGCTTTTGAGGGCTTTTTTCCATAACATTACATGTTACATTTTATTCCATATTTGAAGATATCATGTAAGTGATTTTAAAATCACTTTTATTGTGCCTTTTAATGCTAATGTAACACAAAAAAATGGTGGGGCCCTTTGATTTATGCTCAAATGTAAAGTGTTTTGCTAAGTGGTGTTTTATAAATCACTTAACAAAATCACTATCTTTAATGCTTTAAAAGGCCATGTGTTTTCAAAAACACACATTGCATGATGGAGATTGTGGTCAAGTGTTGAAATAGGACCAATGATGATTTGCAGAGGTGTGGGAAGTTTGTGATGTTATTTGGACTATTTTTAGTGGGAATGAGGCTAGCTGGAGGTATTTTTGTCACACTTTTGGGATGGCTAGTGGCTTAGCTTGTTTTTTCTCCATGTAGAGGGCATTTTAGAGACTTCTAGAAGGTTCTTTTGGGGCCATTTTTGTTTTATCCAAGGATAATCTTCTAGAAGCACATGTGTTGGAGGTTTTGGTGGGTGTTGGTTAAGTATGTTCATTTTTTAACATTTTAGGGAGTTCTTTCTTTTTCAGCAGGAGGATAGCTACTCTCTTGGAGTTATTTTTCATGAAGCTGCATTGTAACTCAGGCAGACCTAATATACAGTAAGCACTTTGATTTAATAGATTGGAGCATTGTTACCTTTTCTCTTCATGTTTTGTGGTGTGTTATCAATGGTTGATCAGTTTGTTTTGTGAAAAGTCATTTTCCTTACAACTTGTCCCATGTTTCATGCATCCATTTGATAGAAAATGTATGTTTACAGGTTATAAAATGTGTTGTTTAGTAGTGTTATTGATTGTGAAACCTTTCTTTTCCTTTTAAGAACACTATTACAAACCTCTTTATAAATTATTGATGTGAACTCCATTGGATAGGGATTTGTG
The DNA here is from genome assembly GCA_007258455.2 of Sequoia sempervirens. Classification (NCBI taxonomy): domain Eukaryota; kingdom Viridiplantae; phylum Streptophyta; class Pinopsida; order Cupressales; family Cupressaceae; genus Sequoia; species Sequoia sempervirens. The sequence continues at coordinate 305,871,822 of VDFB02271358.1, forward strand.
TGAGTTAGCTTTGAAATATTAAGTTGAGTGTGCAAGGCTGTTAGCAAGTATAAATTGTTTCGGTGTATCACTTTAGTTTCTTTCAAGCATTAGGTTTATTTCATGCAACTCTTACCCTTATCTCAGAAATTCAATAGTTAAGTGATATCAAATGGGGAAGCCGGCCCACAATCTGGAGGTCTGCTTTCAAATAGGTTACCCGCAACCTGAAAGAATTCCAATGTTGGTCCAAATCTGCTAAGTGCAATTGGAAAAGCTTAGCAAACAGGGTGCAGATTTGGGGTCCTAACAGTTGTGCCACACTCGGTGGGACAAAATAGTCATTTCAGACTAGAAAAACACATCAGTTTGTTGGTTTTGATAAGCTGCCATTGATATTTTTATACTTTTAAGGTCACACCAGCATATATGGCAGCTCTGAATGTGAAAATCAATGGTAGATCAGTGTTGTGATAGCTTATGAAATGAATTCAGACAAGGGGAAATTTTGTTCCATTAGAATATCTGTAGCTTTCACCACCCCATAGGAGAGGCAGACCAACAAGGAAGGTTGTTGTTTCATTAAGAAAAATAGTTTCAACTCCACCAGCAGTGAGAGTTTTCAGCCTAGTAAGACAACAAAACTTGGTGCCAAACATGGTTGTTCCAAGAAACTAGGTTTTTGTGCCATTCAATGGTGGTAGTCCACTTCAATTATCCCAACATGATGATATTCTGGTGGCTTCTCTCAAAAGCGTACCATATTTTTTAGGTGAAGATCAAACTACACCAGTTGAGCATATTAAGGACATCTCAAATTTGTGCTCGGTGCATCATATAACAGAAGAAAATGTTGCCTTGAGGCTGTTAGTGGAATTGTTCAAAGGGAAAGCACTCCAATGGTTTAGGAGTTTGCCAGTCAATTCCATCCGAACATGGGATGAATTGGGAGAGGTACTTTGTAAGAAGTTTGAAGACAAGTATGATAACTTGTCATTAGTGGAGCAGCTGACTCACATTAAACGGGCTCCTCACGAATGGATGACGGATTTCAATTTTCGTTTCCAAAGAACATGGGATAGAATTTCGGGCACTACAAGGCCTCCAGCTGAGTATGCATTTCTCTATTTTTTGAGAGCTTTAAACAGTGAGGTTGTTGTTTTAATACAATCTATGGGTGGAAACACCTTGCCACTAGCTTATGACATAGCTGTGAGAGCAGAAAACATCTTAATACAAGCTAGAAGGATTGACCCTAGGCCTCCTATGCCATTTTTTCTTGATATTCAACCTCCTACAGCTTTGCCACCACCTCAATTACCCCTTTACCAGATGTTGTTAACACAGAAATTACTACCCAAGGACCATCTCAGGAGCTGCATGAAGTTAAAAGCAGCCAACAGAAGATCAAAAACTTACTTTAGACCTTTGGCAATGAACTTGTAACCCTTAAAAAGCAACAATTTCAAGGTTTCAAGCCTTGGCAGTCTCAAAATCAAGGTCAAGGACAACAATTTTAGACTAATAAGCAGCCATATCAGGGAAATTTTCAAGGTGCGCGACAAAATCTGAATCCGAGGCCATTTCAGCCATATAATCCAGTTCCAATTAGTGCAGCCAGAGATATGGTACCAACTCAAAATAACCTTGTAGCAGAATATGACTGGTGCTATCCTTGCAACTAGGCCCATAATCAAACTACATGTTTGAATGGTGTGATGAATCAAGCATTGATGGTTCAGAATGTCTCAAGTGTGTAGGATGTGCCTAATGGTGAGTCATCCCAACAATAGGAGCTCCCTACAAGTGACACAACTCTCCTGAATTGGAAAGGAGAAGAGTTTTGCAGAGTAAACAGTGATAGCTCTCCAATAGCAGCCAACACCCAAGCCAAAAAGAGAGCCCTCGAGATTGGAAAAGCAGAAAACAAAGACAAAGAATTTGTTGGACCTTCCAATCCTCATATATCACACATTTTTCAAAGACATTCACAAGGCATCAGTGGTAGACAGCTTGGGAATCAACCCCAACCAGCCCACTTGCAGATAGACCCTGCTGTTGCAAAGACTCATCAAAAGGTAAATGTTGTCACACCTTTCAACATTATTGAATCCATGAAAAAGATAAATGTGAGTATGTCAATGTGGGATTCCCTGTCTATTCCTGGTCAAAAGGACTTGTTGCAATCTGCCTTAGCTGAAGTAGGCATTTCAAATGATATACCAGTAGGTTGACCCAAGGCTGTCCTGATGAATACACCTCAAGACAGTAGTAAACAGCCAAGTAAGGATGTTACCCCATTTTATGTGTCCTTGATAATAGGAGATAAACTAGTTCACAATTGCATGGTGGATTAAGGGGCAAGTAGTTCTGTTATGCCCAAATAGATTGTTGATAAGTTAGGACTGAAGTATCAGCCTCTTGAGAAGGGAGTTGTACAATTAGATGGGACAACCATTAATACTGTAGGTGTTATCAAGGGTTTAAGCCTGACCCTACATGCTTGTCCCAATTTCTCCATTCCCCAAGACATCTCTGTTATTGACTTACCTCCATATTTTGCTTTATGTTTGTCAAGGGACTTCACTGCCAAGATAGGAGGTTATTTATCATTAGATTGGTCTCATATGGTGTTCAGAACGAGAAATGGGACTAAGGTAGTCATCAAATCTGAGAAACTTGCTAAGGATCACATTGAACCATATGTTCCAAGTGTGGTTAATGCTAATTGTGTTATTTTTAGTGATGATGAACTTGTTGCTGCTCAAGACCTGCAAGCAGAAAGTATACCAGATGTACTACTAAGTGAGTGGGCAGCAGAGAATATCATTGACAGCCCAAATGATAACATTGAAGAAACTGGTTTGGGTGTCTATGTGTTGCATGAACCTGATTCAGTGATTCCAAACCTCGAAAAGGAGATGGGACAGCAATCAGATCAGCAAGACAGAGTATGGAAGATGTTCTTTGATGGTTCTCAAAGCGAGAATGGTGCTGGTGGGGGTGCAATTCTTGTGTCCCCATAGGGTGACAAATACTACTCTGCTTTCATATTTTCTTTCTCTTGTACTAACAACACTGTTGAATACAAAGGTCTGGTTCAAGGCTTGGAATGGGCACGAAAGTGAGGAATTGGCTGCTTGCAAGCGCATGGTGACAGCGAATTGATTGTTAATTGTTGATGGTGTTTTCTGCACAGCAACAACTCAGACAAAAAATGATATTTTATCTCTCTTGAAAGATAATCTTCAACAATAAACTGCTGAAAATCACCCCAAGGTCTCTCGGGTGTCAGGTCTTGACAATGCATAAACAACTCAGATAATATGTGAAAATGCTAGTAATCACAATTGGACCTTACTACAAGCAAACTGTATCTTTCCAATTTATCAAATTTTGCAGTATTAGGATCTTAAATCCTAAATCTAACCAAATGATAAAGAAATAGCAAAAGATGAAGATGTAAGAGATATAACGAAATCTAAAATATTTCTAAGATGAACAATGCAAATGATAAATACCTAGAACAGACCAATCTCAAATAACCAATTCTTGCTTAACCCACAATGCAATATCACAAGCAAGGTGCAATCTTCTAAGGCTGACAAATTTTCAAATCATAGACATTCATCCACAATCGAACTAAGCACAAATAGATGTATGGTCCAGGTTGACTTCACCAGCCTACTACAATCAGATAGTTACTGGGAGTATAGACCAGAGATTGCTACAAACATTCCAAGCATAAAACCATGAACAATATTCACCAAACTAATCTAATTCTAAATCTGACATCAAATCTTATATCTCCAAGAAATTTTGAAGGATGGAACAACAAGAACTGCAAGATAAACTAACACAAAAGAATTCACCAGAGAAACCACAATTCCTTCAATTGTATTAGATCACAAAAATACAACAAAAATTCCATTGTTCTGTGTTACAGCACTTGCTCGAAAGAACTAACTACTATCTCTACTACCAAATGCTCTAGCTCTTTTCTCAGCCTAGCTTGTCTAATTCTCTATTATCTGTCTAACCCCTTTCAAATGAGGCAAAAATGCCATTTATAGAGAACCCTCAAAACATGTCGGCCTAGCCAGACATTTACAAAAATAAAATAGCCAAAACAAGTCGGCCTCAAGAAATTCAAAATAAGGCACACATTAAATGCCAATCCATCATCAAGGTTAGCCAAAACACATTCCTCAATGCAACCCAGATCAACACATGCCCTATAATAATAGGGAAGCAAAAATCACGAAGTGGCATGACATTAATCACCACCTCCCTTATCTTTGCTCTGATCCAGCGATTCATGAACATTCAAAAACACCTTATCCAACTCAGCAACTGGTGGCAAGGGTAAGATTTTGAGCCGACATTCAATTGATTCAATCTCTTCCCTTGACTACTTAACTATTGTATCCCAATCACCCTTATATGCCAAGTACTTATCCATCACAGCAAGATAAGTAGCCGCATCATCCAACTGGTGCCTTGTCACATAATTTTCAATATCAGGGGCATAGACATCATGCCACCATTCCCTCAATTGTTCCAAACTCAAGTACCTAGGGGCGATCTTCCTCCTGTTAGTCATTATCCCAAAAAAGGCGATGCATCCATCATAAACATTAGTTAAATTACCATCCATCTACTTCCTTTGTTTGTAGATCTTCTTGATGGTTTTGTGTCGGATTTGTAGGGCTTCAAACCACTCCCAAGGCTCATTAACCCTAGATGAAGAAAGGATTCCATCAACAACCAACTGATCCTTACTATACTCCATGATTGTTTTGGTTTTCTACAATAATCTTGAGATAAAACATAATCTAATGAATCCTTAGCCCTTATTGCATCCTTTCAAGTTGAAAGGATCTCCTTTATTGCATCATCTCCCTTAGCCTGTACCTCTTGCAAACAATTTATTGTAGCCAAAGTAGAAGCTTTCATATTTTCTATTTCAGAGATGGTCTCCTTCAGCAAGAAACCAGCAGTAGCAGAAGAGGATGGGTGAAAAGATTGTAAAGGCTTCATCAAATCTTCCAAACATTTCCTAAGCCTTTCATTCTCTTTCTTTAGTTCATGCTTAGACTATGTTTCCTTCCTTAATCTCCCAATGATCACTGCATTGGACCCCTCATATTCTTCAATATCTTGCTCCATAGAAGTGGGCCCAAGATTAATGGTCTGTAAATCATAATCATTCCCAGTGACCTCATCTTTACTTTTACCAGCAGCAGGGGTGGCAATATGAATAATCATGTTACTAGCTTCATCCCTTTTGATCTTGGAAACCACCTTGGCTACCTTCTTCCTCTTACCTTTTCCATTCTTGGCCAACATTTCATCCCAGTTGAGAGGAGTATCTTATACAATGACCTGTTTCCTTCTGATCTCTTTGTCTAGCCAATTCAGAACAGCAGGATCCACCCGGGTTTCATCTTTATTGACCTCTTCATGCTGATCCACTGTCTCATCCTTTTCCTTTTCAGGATATTGATCACCTTTGTTTCCCAATTTAGGGTCTTCTTCTTTTAGGGGTGATGGAGTCTTAACAAGAACATCCTCCTTCTCAGGGGATCTGTTATCTTTACTACTTGCAGGAAAATCCTCATATTGTACCAATGGAGAATGATGCATCTCCACATCTCCTACCTCAAACTCAGCAGCTGCACGATAAAGTTCCCCATCCTTAAATGGTTCTGCTTCCTCACTGGTCTCATGCTCTTCATGAGTCTTCTGCTTAAGTATACCCAATGCAGGAGAAGTATCTTTTTGTTGCTCCACAGTGGATGCCATTGGAAGGGGATCTGCCTTTTGCATAGTCTCTTTGGGAGATGGAGTTCTTGACCTTCTTGAATAAACCTGGGTTTTCTCTCTTGAGCTCTCCACATTAACCACATGAGGGTCCGCCTCATCCTTAGAAGTTTCTTGATCTTTGTTTCTAGAAGCCCTAGTTGTCCTTGTTCTTTTTGGCTCTGGAGGAGTGTCTTCTTTCTCTGCTTTCTCAAGTTCCTCCTCTTCGGTAGATTTACCTATTTTCACAATATGGCTCCTCTTCTTTCCCCTAGGTTTTCTTTTCTTTTCAAGCTCACCCTCCTTAGGGCCTCTGATTTTAATCTTAAAAGGTGAGCCTACCTTAGTTTTTCTTGTAGAATCATCCTCACCTAACTCTTCTGAGGTAGAATGAGCATTCATATTTTCCATCAGATTGAAAGTACAAGGTACCTTTTCACCCTCTAATTCCCATACTTTATGTTTCAGCCATGTCTTGGTGGATTTCACAATAGGATCCATCAATTCCTCCAGCTCAGTTATTTCCCTTTCTGACCAGTTTATCTCTTCAATGGGTCTGTCCTTAACTGATTCAAATGCATGATCCTGGACTAAATTTTTGTCATCCTCCAACTGATCAGGAATCAACTTGACATTGTACATTTTGATTACATCAACTAGAAGCCTAGAATACCTTTTCTTTCTCACCTCAAAGTCATCCTTGTTGTTCACCCAGTAGTCCTCTAGATCATCCTTGTGGTGATATTATTTGGTAGCCTTCTTCTATGCTTCACCAGTGATGTCAAAGCTTGCCCTCTTAGAATGGAAAGAGAAACCAAAAGTACTCAACTCCTCCCCTGATGCATGAGCTGATTGGATTGAAGGGAAAACCTCACTTATACCAATTTTCAAGGGAAAGTCCCCACCAAAACCTGTCTTGTGCTTCGCCTTTTTAACAACAGCATCAAAATCACATATCTATCGGGTAACCTCCAAGAGTATGATGTGGTCAGTGGGATATCTTGGCAACCTGTATGGAGCAGTTGGGCATCCATCAATTCTGATATAGGAGAAGGTGGGGAATTGTATAAACCAGGCTCCATATCTTTTAATCAGTTCCTTAGCTCCATCAGAAATTCTCACATGCTTTGTGTTCTGAAGCAACCTAGTAATATGCATAATGAATGCATCATTTTCTCTTCTATAATTCGGATTCCCTGGGTGTAGCTCAGGGTACACCTCGTAGATGACATCTTGCCCAAATGTTTCTTTTGGACTCAATCCCCTGTATGGATAAAATCTAGCGAGTACATATACCACATAAGATGTCATGGTGAATTTCTTTGTCTCCAGCACACCTCTCATCTACCTGTCAATCATTGCACTGATAATCCCTACCCAATGGTAATTGATGCCTTGATCAATCTTTTTAATGACATGCACCATCCAATTCTCCAATTCCCTAGCACTCTTCAAGCCGGCCAGCTTGCTCAACAGTGTGATTGCCTCATATATCTCTTGTCGGAACTTGACCCTGTGTAACTGTTTAGGCAACTTGGAGAAATGAGATTTTGGATTTTCCATCGAGGAATTGATCATATGTTGGGCTTTGGTAGGTTCATCCTCATAATAAGTCCTATCCATGTCCATGTCCAAGGCACACACACATGGTAAGTCTGGCATATCAAATGCCTGGGCAATGGAAATTGGATTAAAGTTTGTCAATACTCTACCATCAGTGCTGACGATCCTCTACGTATCAAATTCACAGTGTTGGGAACATTCCAATATTAATTCATAGCAATGAACCGCAGGAGGAAATCCTGCCACATGAGCCAGTCCAGATTTCACCACTCCCTTGGTCAGGACCGATAAATCCCTCTAAGCTAACCTTTCTTTGAACTCCTCATGTCTCCAAGCTCCTACATTGGTATCTGAAACCTCTGACCAAACTGAAGCCAACTTACTATTCGGCAACTGATTCTTCACATCCAGCCTTGTTCTTTCAGCATCTGTAACTGAGGATCCCTCGGTATCTCCCTTGGCCTTTCCTGTTCCCGCCTTGCTCAATTCAACTTGCATTCATAAAAGAGCCTTATGAGAATCCAATTATCATCCATATTTCAATCAAAGGTTAGCCTCGAAACCACAGGAAATCATTAAGATAAATCATTAATCATCAATCTTGAAAATTCAAGAAAATGAAGTAATTCGGGAAAATGAAGTCGAGGCAAAATTTTAGAGAAATCTGACCGAGACGGACTCCTGCTGCCAAGACATTATTGCATCAAATAAATCATCAATACGGACAAAAGAGATGCATGATTATCATGAGATTCATCCATTAGGCAACAAGAAATCATCATACAACATTCGATTCATTACTCCAATTTCAAAAATCAAAATCAAGTGGAACTAGGCAGAAAACTGGAAAAATCCGTGTAGTTCAGATTTCCGCGGGCAGCTTGAAATTCTGGGAATTCGTCACACTCTGGAGAAATGGAAAAATCTGGGAAAATCCGGGTGCATGGAAACTCCGCGGACACCTTGAAAACCCGACGATCGTTCGAAGCGTAGACCATTAATCGAGTGATCATACAAATCCCCTATCTGAATCCAACGAACATAAACTCAACCCCAATAAGCCAAATTTTGATTGTACCTGAATTTAAAATCCTAAATCTCTCAAATGGTTGATCCCTGTGACGAAATAATGATGCCCTAAATTTGATAGCTAAACCTCCGTCATGAGAGTTAGAGCAAGCTTGAAATTCAAACACCATCCCTCAAAATGATTAAACTAGGGCACACCAGGGTCTCAAGTATTGCAAACAAGGTAAAGCTAGACATAGGACATGAGGGTCACTACAACTCCGCCAAACTTAACAACCTTGGGCAGACATACCTAAACCCTACCTTCACAAATTATACCAGATTACACGCCAACAAGGCAAGGCCCTAACAGGAATGCTTAGTCACAAGGGTACACCCGAAATTCATCGATAAACGAAGGGATGCATAGTGCAGGCGTTAAAACCTGTGGAAAGGTGAATCAAACCCTAATTCAATAAATATGTAACCATGAAAACAAACAAAGGCTGACCCAAATAATCATCAACAACAACTTGAAAGATTCAATCACAAAGCATAAAACAATGGGAGAATTCAACAACAGCTTACCATGGATTAAATCTAAATGAACCTTGAACCCTAGGAAATCACTGCGAATCAGGATGCCCTAGCGGTGATAATATCAACACAAACGTCCAAGGAATCCACACGCGAGTAGACCAAATCCAGCGACCAAAGCTTGAAAATGAACAAACAAGCACTAGAGCAAATAGAAAATGAACAATGAAATCAGGAAGAGCGCCAAAAGACCTTAAATTCACCCACATTCGTGTCAGAGAAGACATACCCCAAGCATTAATGGCTGACAAGACATATCGAGAGAATCTAGAAACCTGAGGTCGAAACAGAATTTCGAGAAAATTTGAGCCAGACGGACTATCCTGGTGAGCATGAATTCCATGGACGACACACCCCTCCGGGACTCCGACGCAATCTGGGAAAATCTAGGTGATCCGAAAAAATCCCAGATTCAACCAGCTACCTAGATTTTGGAAAATCTGACATTGACAGATGATAGACCAGGACCCGGGAAAATCCGGGTGAGTCAGAAAATCCTGGATTCAAGTCAAAACCCGAACTTCATCAAAACCCAAGTTTGATCGATTCAACCCTTAGGGTAAGACCAAGATAAGCAAGACCAACATCCCGAAACCTCGAAAGGACAAATCCAATAAAAATCAAAGGTCCAAAAAACATCCGAAATCAGAAATTAGAGGGTCCCTACTCCAAGTGGGGCGTGTGTGCAAAATTGCACAACAAATGGCGACTCTGCTGGGGAAATGCTCCAGAGCATTTCGATGAAAAACTGGAATCAAGAACCCAGAACTTATGGTTTCAACTCATCCATCTAGTCACTACCTATGGTTAAACCAAAGAACCCACAAGTCATCCAAACGTTTCCTACACTAGGGTCGAAGTGTGTGCATATGCATTCATTACCCCCCTTTAGCTACAAAAGAAATCGAACTTGGTCTAAAAAGGCTACATAAAGATTCATACTCTAAAAGAAACCTGGATAGAGCCTCGCTGCTAGTCAGGCGTCCATAGCCCCAATGAGGGTATCATTGTGATTCTCCAGAACATAGCTCTACTGCCAGCCAGGTGTCCATAGCCCCGGTAGAGATATTTAGATTCCCCTGATGAGTTGAATTAAGTCTTTTGATTTTCCATATTGTCTCTTTCTTTTTCTGATATTGTTTGTCTTTTCACTTCTTTTTCTCTTTTTTTTTTTTTACTCCAACTTGTGAATAGTGAAGTTCACATTCAGGGATGAGAACCACAGTGGCACTAGAGCAGAAAAAAGATTTTTCACCTGCACAAACTTCATAAGGACCTTCTGCAACCTCAGGCATCTTCAATATTCAAAATGTGAGACCCTAATGTATTCTTGTTCAATCTGAATAAATGACTCTTCGTCTTAGACACAAGGATACGTGACATTGGGTAGAGAATCCATACCATAATGTTCTGGAAAGATGATTAAAGTTTGAAAAGGAAATACTGAGAGAACCACACCTACTTTGTCACCACCATCATACAAATGCAACAGGAGGTCCCAGAAGGAGTAAGAACCAAGAGCAAGAGCAACACAAACCAAAGCAAAACAAGCCAAAGCAAACCTACTCTAACCAAAAAAAAAAAAGGAAACGAAAGGAAACCTACTCTAACAAAGTAGACAATAGAAAGCAACTTAAACTAACTATATACAAAATAGAGAGCTGAAAAATAGCTCAGGATTGGAAATAATATTTTAAATACTACCCATTAACAGGCAGCAGAATATCTTCCCCCGTGAGAGTCTTCAGACGGAAGGCATTATCTCCAAGTATTTTAGCAATCTGATATGGACCGAGCCACAGTTTATCAAACTTTCCATGGTCCCCTTTTCGATCATGAGGTTTATCCCAGTACAAGACAAGGCCAAAAATCCTAAAGAATTTGACCCTAGCCCTTCTATCAAACCACCTCTTAACTACCCCCTGATGTTTGGCAAAGTTCTCAAGGGCATCATCTCTTTTCTCCTCAAGGTTAAGTAGCTTTGTCAACCTGGCATCCCTTCTATCCCTCTCATCATAAAACTCATTAATAAATTGCAGGGTTGGGATCTTGAGTTGAATAGGGAATATTGGCTCTAGACCATATACTAAGTGATAGGGAGATGTTCCGATGGATGACTTAAACCTTGTACAATCTGTCCAAAGGGCAAACTGAAGCTGAGTGTGCTAGTCTTTTGGGTTCCTCTCCAACAACTTATGGATAACAGTCAATAAGTTCTTATTGGAAGATTCTACCAGACCATTACCCTAGGGGTAGTAATTAGATGCAAACTTTATAATAATGCCATGATCAAAATCCCAGTTTAAAATTTTTAAAGATGTGAAAGTAGGACCATTATCACAAACAACAGAAATAGGACATCCAAACCAGTTAATAATAGCATATTCTAGAAAATCAATCACTACCTCAGATGTACATTTCCTACAAGTGAAAGCCTCAGTCCACTTTGTGAAATAATCGTTAGAATGTACCTGTGTCCCACAAAAGATGGTGGATTAATAGGACCTATGAAGTCCATGCCCCACTGAGCAAAGGGCCTTACCTCAGTAACCGGTTGAAGTGGGAGTGTTGCATACCTTTCCTTCGTTGCTGCAATCTGGCAAGTGTGACAGGTCCTGACATGATGGTGAACGTCTTTGAACAATGTGGGACAATAATACCCATCCCTCAAGATCTGATTTGCTATGGCAATAGCAGAACCATGGCCAGTGCCATACTTTTCATAGAATTCATTCATCACCCTTTCAGCTTCTTGTTTCCCAAGACACCTCAAATAAATGCCTTCATGATTTCTCTTGTATAGAACAACTCCCTTTAGCATGAAACCATCACTCTTTAGTCACAAAGCTCTCATCTGAACAGCACTAAGATGGCTTGGGGATCGCTGGTTCAGCAAGTAATAAACTATGTCATCATACCAGCCACCTGGGGAAACCTCCTCAAGATTATAATTCTGAACAGTCAGTTCAGGCCCCATTTTAGTTATAGTCTGAGTAAGTCCCTGCCCTCTTACCAACTTCATGGGTTGGCTCTCAATTTCATATTCCTATAGCATTGTCACCCACTTAGCTCTACGCTCACCCAACTCATTTTGCATCAACAGTAACTTAACTGCAGGATCTGGGACAATTGCATAAACCTTATTCCTGAGGATATAATGTTTGAATTTCTTCACTACTCTGACTAGGGCATATGCCTGCTTTTCTACACTCGAATATTTCAACTCAGCATCTTTTAATGGTACACTCATAAAAGCAATAGGAAGCTCATTTCCCTCATTAGACTTCTGTGTGAACATTCCTGCACATGAATGGTCTGAGGCAAATGAATAGGTGTAAAAGGACTTACTGTAATCTAGACTTACCAATACTGGAGCATCAACAATAGCTCTTTTGATTTCCGCAAATGCCTCCTTTGCTTCTGCAGTCCATTCAACTTTAGCATCTTGCTTCAACATTGCATTCAGCGGTTTAACAATTTTAGCAAATCTAGTAATGAATTTCCTGACGAAGTTGATCTTGCCAAAGAAAGACTTCATCTCTTTTTTGCTAGCGGGTGGCTGAATCTTTAGTATGGCCTCCACTCTTTCTGGATCAATAGCAATTCCCTTTTCAAATATGACATGTCCCAACAATTTCCCTTCTGTCACTCCAAAAATGCACTTTTTAGGATTCAGGGATATGCCGAATTCCCTGCACCTTTGAAACACTTTGCGTAAGTCAGAGATGTGGTCCCCTCTATTTTTGGAAAAGATAGTTAGATCATCCATATAAATAATAATGCACTTTCCTATGATATCTTTAAAAGCAATATCCATGGCCCTTTGAAATGTAGCCCCAGCATTAATGAGACCAAAAGGCATCCTCCTATAAGCAAAAGTACCCCATTTAGTTGTGAAAGCAGTTTTGTGCCTGTCCTCATACTGAACCATTACTTGGTTGTACCCTGAATAGCCATCCAGAAAGGACATCATCTAAGAACCATTAACCACTTGAAGTACTTCATCCAATGAAGGGACTAGATAATTGTCCTTTTTTGATGATCTATTTAGATTTCTGAAATCAACGCAAAGTCTGATTTCCCCATTCTTTTTTCTTACTGGGACTAGATTCACCACCCATGTTGAATGCCTGATAGGAAATATAATTCTAGCAGATAGTAATTTTTGAACTTCATTCTGTATAACTGATTCCAGTAATGCATTAATTGGCCTCTGTCTCTGCCTAAAAGGCTTGGCACCTGGCTTCAGAGGTATAGTATGAGTTATGATTGACGTATCATAAATTTTCAGATCTTCATAACTCCAGGCTACTATATCTGGAAAGCTATGGAATGCTTCAATTATTCCTTGTCTTTCCTCTGGAGTGCATACCTGGCCAATAAAAATGTTCTTAGCTTCATCTTCAGTTCCCATATTGTAAGTATCACACTGTCCACTGATAGATTTCTTTTTAGACTCTTGCTCCTGATCTCTGATCTTATCCAGATCAAAAATCCGCTCCAACTGTACCATTCCCCTTGGAATAGTGTTAGACTTCAAATTTATCACTCCCTCCAAATCCAGTTCTACTTCCTAGAGTTTTGTTTCATCAATGATTTGGGAAGCATAAACATCTGTGTTTGTAAAGAAGTCCAAGATATGCTTGTCATCCTCAAATACATGAAAGTTAGTAACATTGTCCGAAATTGATGGCACAGGGATCAATTCTACAGTAAACTTTTTCAAACCTGACAAAGATAGGGGCTACAGAGTGCTCACTGCCTGGGCTAGAGAATCTACAGTTTGATTCTTCTATTGTGGTATCATTTGAATATTGAAGGCATCAAATCCCTCAATGAGGTCCCATACTCTATGCCTATAATTAGTCATTCTCCTATTGTGGCATGAATATTGTTTCCTTACTTGCTTAATTACTAGCTCAGATTCACCGAAAACTTGCAGAACCTTAACCTTTTTCTTGAGTGCCATAAGAATTCTGTGAATCAATGCCTCATATTCTGCTACATTATTAGTACAATGAAATTGAAGTCTATGGGCTGCAAAGAAGGTTTTACCTTTTGGGCTAATCAATTCGAATCCTACTCCAACTCCATGCTTGGATTTAGATCCATCAAATCTGAGGGTCCAACATTCAGCGGTTGCATTCATCTTCATCCTATCCTTTAGGTTATTACTGCTGGAGGATTCCTCAGACGACATTACTTTCTTTCCTTTATAATCTTCTGGAGGGCTTTGCATGCCCATCTTGACTGCCAGGGTTGGATTTATGCATTTTTGTACTCGTTCTACTGCTGCTTGGCATAAACAGCATTCCAACTCTAAATAGGAAGCATTGTGAACTCTACACCAGTTAGGTAAGAGTAACTCTTCGAAGTTTGTCTTCCTGCCGAGGTGAACCTGGTTTTTAATACACTACCTAATGAATTCCCAGAAACTATCTAGTAGGCTAATCTGGTTGTCCTCAAATTCATTTTCTTCCTTAATTGATCCTATCAGAATAGTAGCATTGCTAGATTTTGTTTCTGTATCAATAGACATCGTATGTAGTATCAATACCTCCTCTGAATTTGACTCCTTAGAAGGAGTCGACAGCATATAATTCCCCATGCCTACTTCTGATATCAGAACTTCATTTGAAGTATTTTGATATTCCGTAATCATGTATTTCATTCTTGGTTCTCTCTCAATTTTGATCTGATTTGGCACCCCTTTCTAGGGAAGCCACATGTGGGAGTGGTCAGTAGATACATATCCATTTAAGGCCTTTGTAAAATCTATTCCTAGAATTAGGCCATATGCATTAGGAATATCAGCCACTTGAATATTGATAACCTGTTGGATTCTTGGGTCAGAAGCTACTTGCATGTGAATCATGTTTAACTCTCCCACTATATTTACTTCAGATCTATCCAACTGAGTTACCTTCTTCTGGGAGTCAGCAGGTGTAATCCCTAAGGCTCTACATACTACAAATGGCATCACATTAGTAGAAGCACTAGAATCTAGTAAACAGTTATGTAAATTCTTACCGAATATGCGCACAAAGATCAAGAATGGTGGGGTCTCTGTCTTCCCTTGAAACAAAGTTGGCTGAGTATCTACCTGGGCCACTTGAGTCTTGTCTTTTTCCTTTCCTTTATCTCCAGGGGGTAAGTTAGTCTGACCATAGGCCTAGTTTTGTGTCTTCACAGCCTGAGAACCAGAAACCTTGTTGACACTCTCACTAGAAGGTTTATCCAAAGACACTGGATGTGCATTATAGGCACTTGAACTGTATTCCTAATTGTTGGGGACCTTAGTAACTCGAATGCTGAAAGATTTACCTTTAATTTCTTGAACTCCTCAGCAATATACAAAGCCATTTTCTCCTCACTTAGATTAGTGGGGACATCCCTGGAAGATTCCTCTACCTTATCTTTACCTGCTTGAACAGTTTTTTCCTTTTGTGGGTCAGTTTGAGCTTGTCTTTCCTTTGAAAAGTACTACCTGGAAACATGTGGAAAGGGCAGATTATTACTAGCACTTGGGTCTGGAGGGATATTAAAATTATTAGGAGGAATGGAGGTGGTGAAAGGACCCCCAGCCTACGGGCATCTATGGGGCATGTCTCTTAAATCATATCCTTTACCCTACCTCTGGAACATCTACACTTCTTCAACATAAGCCTCCTCCTTATCCAGGGGGGCATTATCATTTGTTGCCTCCTCATTGAATAACTGAGCCACCTCGTCTCCATTGCAGATTTGGTCTGCTTTCTCCTCCTAGGAATCAGATTCCTCTTCTGGAACATTTTCTTCACCTGCTGGAAAAGGGGCATGATTTAGTACCAGTATAAGAGAGTCATAGGGGGTGGAGGGAACCATCTCCTGGCCATTTGCATTATTCTCCACTTCATACTAGAAAATAGAGGCTGCGGTTTGGAATTATGGACATTCTAACTCAGAATGTTGGCTTGTCTTATGGAGCCTACACCACCCTGACAAGGCAGCCTCAGCCAAATATACACCACTGGGAGGCTTGTCTTGACTGACTGGCTGATTAGCAGATTGGTTGATAGGTTGATCCAATGGAGTGGGGACTCCTCCATTATTAGGTCCTGTATTCCACGTCCTATTTTATCCCTATGACTACCTCCTATCAAATCTTGGGCCACTACCTTGTCCTCTATCAAAATTCTATCTCCTATCATTATTGTACCTTCTATCATTATTGTATCCTATCTCATTGTTGTAACCTCTATCCTGATTATATCCTTTGTCATTGTTATACCCCCTTTCATTATGTTGTCCTCTATCAAAATTCTTCCCCTGTGGATGTTCTTGGTTCTAATTGGATTGCAGATTTCTCTGAGCAGCTTGTAATTGGTTGTTTTGATTCCTTAGGTAAGTCACCTCTAGGTTTAACTTCTTTATCTGCTCAGCCATTTCATCAACCCTATCTTTATTTAGATCTCCATAAGGGGTCTGGCTTGAATTACTCTGAGGAGGAACAGACATTGTAGCAGATCCCATGGACTGATGCAACACTTCAGAATTCTGCAACTGGCAGGGAAACCAGTTGGCTGCTATTGATACAAGGGCTGGTTAACTTGTTGATGTGGAAAGTTCATTATAGGAGAGACCTGGCTCATGGGGGGACCAGGATGTGGCACCAAAGGCAATTGAGGTATTGGATTCATGATGGGCATATGATTGGAAAGTGCCTAATTCACTGCCTGAACCTGGTTTGGATGTGCAACTGGCCCTAAAGAAGGCAATGGTCCAGCCAAATGTTGCCTTAAATCTGTGCTAAGCTTGACTGCTTCTATATAAGCATCAACTAGGCGGGCTGGAGGATTAGGTCTCCATTTCAGAAAGGTTGTTGTAAGGCTGTCCAATGCTTCATAATAGACTCCCAGGGCTGTAGCATCATCCAAGACATAAGGGTCTTGAAGTCTGGTATACGCACGGTGGAACCTATTATTGAAACTGGATATGGATTCATTAACCTCTCTCTTGACTCTAGTGAATTGCAAATACAATTCATTGGCACTAATAGGTATTTTGAACTTCTGTAAAAAGGCAGTTTCAAGATCACTCCAGTTAAGAATTGAACCAGATGGGAGGTGATTGTACTAGTAAAAAGCCTCCTCTCCCAATGAATAAGAAAATAACCTACAGGCTACATCCTCATGAGCAATTCCTCTATCTTTAAGACAAGTTTGAAAGATCCTAATATGCTCCTCTGCAGTCCTGTTTGCGTCATTAACATGAAATTTTGAACATAAATGCTCAGGGTTCTTGGGCATAACATTATAAGCATTGAAAAACAAGGGAGATAGATTATTAGCAAGAAAAGTCATTGGTAAGAGTGGTGGTGGTGGTTGTGGTTGATTAATGATTGGCTGGGGTTGTTGAATGGGAACTCCCTCAGGGATGAGTATGGCTTCAACTTCTGGAAGTAAAGATGCAGATGATACTGGTGAAGGGATGGGTGATGATGATTCTCCCCTTTCTTGAGTCCTCCTTGACCTAGTGGGGAACTATAATTCCTGTAAATCCTCCTCTCTTGGGGTAGATCTGGTACTTCTTCTATATCTCTCAGGAGAGATGGCATTTAAGAAACGATCCAGTGAGCTCATTTAGGCCCTCCTTCTAGCACCAATCTGTTGATGGTGTTTTCTGCACAGCAACAACTCAGATAGAAAATGATATTCTATCTCTCTTGGAAGATAATCTTCAACAATAAACTGCTGAAAATCACCCCAAGGTCTCTCAGGTGTCAGGTCTTGACAATGCATAAACAACTCAAATAATATGTGAAAATGCTAGTAATCACAATCAGACCTTACTACAAGCAAACTGTATCTTTCCAATTTATCAAATTTTGCAATATTATGATCTTAAATCCTAAATCTAACCAAATGATAAAGAAACAACAAAAGATGAAGGTGTAAGAGATAACGAAATCTAAAATATTTCTAAGATGAACAATGTAAATGATAAATACCTAGAATAGACCAATCTCAAATAACCAATTCCTGCTTAACCCATAATGCAATATCAAAAGAAAGCTGCAATCTTCTAAGGAATACATATTTTCAAATCATAGACATTCATCCACAATCGAACTAAGCACAAATAGATGTATGGTCTAGGTTGACTTCACCAGCCTACTACAATCAGATAGTTACTGGGAGTATAGAGAAGAGATTGCTACAAACATTCCAAGCATAAAACCATGAACAATATTCACCAAACTAATCTAATTCTAAATCTGACATCAAATCTTATATCTCCAAGCAATTTCGAAGGATAGAACAATAGGAACCATGCAAGATAAACTAACACAAAAGAATTCACCAGAGAAACCACAATTCCTTCAATTGTATTAGATCACCAAAATACAGCAACAATTCCACCGTTCTATGTTACAGCACTTGCTCGAAAGAACTAACTACTATCTCTACTACAGAATGCTCTAGCTCTTTTCTCAGTCTAGCTTGTTTAATTCTCTATTATCTGTCTAACCCCTTTCAAATTAGGCAAAAATGCCATTTATAGAGAACCCTCAAAACATGTCAGCCTAGCCAGACATTTACAAAAATAAAATAGCCAAAACAAGTTGGCCTCAGGGAATTCAAAATAAGGCACACATTAAATGCCAATACATCATCAAGGTCGGCCAAAACACATTCCTCAATGCAACCTGGATCACCACATGCCCTATAATAATAGGGAAGCACAAATCACGAAGTGGCATGACATTAATCACTGCCTCCCTTATCTTTGCTCTGATCCAGCGATTCATGAACTTTCAAAAACACCTTATCCAACTCAGCAACCGGTGGCAAGGATAAGATTTTGAGTTGACATTCAATTGATTCAATCTCTTCCCTTCACTACTTAACCGTTGTATCCCAATCACCCTTATATGCCAAATACTTATCCATTACAGCAAGATAAGTAGCTGCATCATCCAACTGGTGCCTTTTCACAAAATTTTCAATATCAGGGGCATAGACATCATGCCACCATTCCATCAATTGTTCCAAACTCAAGTACCTAGGGGCGATCTTCCTCCTGCCAGTCATTATCCCAAAAAAGGCGATGCATCCATCATAAAAATTAGTTAAATTACCATCCATCTATTTCCTTTGTTTGTAGATCTTCTTGATGGTTTTGTGTCAGATTTGTAGGGCTTCAAACCACTCCCAAGGCTCATTAACCCTAGATGAAGAAAGGATTCCATCAACAACCAACTGATCCTTACTATACTCCATGATTGTTTTGGTTTTCTATAATAAGAGATTAGTGTCCCCCTTATCCTGAGATAAAACATAATCTAATGAATCCTTAGCCCTTATTGCATCCTTTCCAGTTGAAAGGATCTCCTTTATTGCATCATCTCCCTTAACCTGTACCTCCTACAACCAATTTATTGTAGCCAAAGTAGAAGCTTTCATCTTTTCTATTTCAGAGATGGTCTCCTTCGGCAAGAAACCAGTAGTAGTAGAAGAGGATGGGTGAAAAGATTGTAAAGGCTTCATCAAATCTTCCAGACATTTCCTAAGCCTTTCATTCTCTTTCTTTAGTTCATTCTTAGACTATGTTTCCTTAATCTTCTAATGATCACTGTACTGGACCCCTCATATTCTTCAATATCTTGCTCCATAGAAGTGGGCCCAAGATTAATGGTCTGTAAATAATAATCCTTCCCAGTGACCTCATCTTTACTTTTACCAGTAGCAGGGGTGGCAATATGAATAATCTGGTTACTAGCTTCATCCCTTTCGATCTTGGAAACCACCTTGGCTACCTTCTTCCTCTTACATTTTCCATTCTTGGCCAACATTTTATCCCAGTTGAGAGGAGTATCTTCAACAATGACCTGTTTCCTTCTGATCTCTTTGTCTATCCAATCTGGAACAGCAAGATCCACCCGGGTTTCATCTTTCTTGACCTCTTCATGCCGATCCACCGTCTCATCCTTTTCCTTTTCAGGAGATTGATCACCTTTGTTTCCCAATTCAGGCTCTTCTTCTTTCAGGGGTGATGGAGTCTTAACAAGAACATCCTCCTTCTCAGGGGATTTGTTATCTTTACTACTTGTAGGAGAATCCTCATATTGTACCAATGGAGAATCATGCATCTCCACATCTCCTACCTCAAACTCAGCAGATGCACCATAAAGTTCCCCATCCTTAAACAGTTACACTTCCTCACTGGTCTCATACTCTTCATGAGTCATCTGCTTAAGTATACCCAATGAAGGAGAAGTATCTTTCTGTTGCTCAATAGTGGATGCCATTGGAAGGGGATCTGCCTTTTGCATAGTCTCTTTGGGAGATGGAGTTCTTGACCTTCTTGAATAAACCTGGGTTTCCTCTCCTAAGCTCTCCACATTAACCACATGAGGGTTTGCCTCATCCTTAGAAGTTTCTTGATCTTTCTTCCTAGAAGCCCTAGTTGTCCTTGTCCTTTTTGGCTCTGGAGGAGTGTCTTCTTTCTCTTCTTTCTCAAGTTCCTCCTCTTCGGTAGATTTACCTATTTTCACAGTATGGCTCCTCTTCTTTCCCCTAGGTTTTCTTTTCTTTTCAGGCTCACCCTCCTTAGGGCCTCTGATTTTAATATTAAAAGGTGAGCCTACCTTAGTTTTTCTTGTAGAATCATCCTCACCTGACTCTTCTGAGGAAGAATGAGCATTTAGATTTCCCATCAAATTGAAAGTACAAGGTACCTTTTCACTGTCCAATTCCCATACTTTATGTTTCAGCCATGACTTGGTGGATTTCACAATAGGATCCATCAATTCCTCCAGCTCAATTATTTCCTTTTCTGACCAGTTTATCTCTCCAATGGGTCTGTCCTTAACTGATTCAAATGCATGATCCTGGACTAAATTTCTGTCAACCTCCAACTGATCAGGAATCAACTTGACATTGTACATTTTGATTACATCAACTGGAACCCTAGAATACCTTTTCTTTCTCACCTCAAAGTCATCCTTGTTGTTCGCCCAGTAGTCCTCTAGATCATCCTTGTGGTGATATTTTTTGGTAGCCTTCTTCTGTGCTTCACTAGTGATGTCAAAGCTTTCCCTCTTAGAATGGAAAGAGAAACCAAAAGTACTCAACTCCTCGCCTGATGCATGAGCTAATTGGATTGAAGGGAAAACCTCACTTATACCAATTTTCAAGGGAAAGTCCCCACCAAACCCTATCTTGTGCTTCACCTTTTTAACAACAGCATCAAAATCACATATTTGTCGGGTAACCTCCAAGAGTATGATGTGGTCAGTGGGATATCTTGGCAATATGTATGGAGTAGTTGGGCATCCATCAATTCTGATATAGGAGAAGGTGGGGAATTGTATAAACTAGGCTCCATATCTTTTAATCAGTTCCTTAGCTCCATCAGAAATTCTCACATGCTCTGCATTCTGAAGCAACCTAGTAATATGCATAGTGAATGCATCATTTGCTCTTCTATAATTCAGATTCCCCAGGTGTAGCTCAGGGTGCACCTCATAGATGACATCTTGCCCAAATGTTCCTTTTGGACTCAATCCCCTATATGGATAAAATCTGGCTAGTACATATACCACATAAGCTGTCATGGTGAATTTCTTTGTCTCCAGCACATCTCTCATCTTCCTGTCAATCATTGCACTGATAATCCCTACCCAATGGTAATTGATGCCTTGATCAATCTTGTTAATGACATGCACCATCCAATTCTCCAATGCCCTAGCACTCTTCAATCCCGCCACCCTACTCAATAGTGTGATTGCATCATATATCTCTTGTCAGAACTTGACCCTGTGTAACTATTTAGGCAACTTGGAGAAATGAAATTTTGGCTTTTCCATCTAGGAATTGATCATCTGCTGGGCTTTGGTAGGTTCATCCTCATAATAAGTCCTATCCAAGTCCATGTCCAAGGCACACACACATGGTAAGTCTGGCATATCAAATGCCTAGGCAATGGAAACTGGATTAAAGTTTTCCAATACTCTACCATCAGTGCTGACGATCCTCTGCATATCAAAGTCATAGTGTCGGGCACATTCCAATATTAATTCATAGCATTGAACCGCAGGAGGAAATCCTTCCACATGAGCCAGTCCGGATTTCACCACTCCCTTGGTCAGGACCGATAAATCCCTCTGAGCTAACCTTTCTTTGAACTCCTCATATCTCCAAGCTCCTACATTGGTATCCAAAACCTCTAACCAAATTGAAGCCAACTTACTATCCGGCAACTGATTCTTCACATCTAGCCTTGTTTTTTCAGCATCTGTAACTGAGGATCCCTCGGTATCTCCCTTGGCCTTTCCTGCCGCCGCCTTGCTCGATTCAGCCTACATTCATAAAAGAGCCTTATGAGAATCCAATTATCATCCATATTTCAATCAAAGGTTAGCCTCAAAACCACATGAAATCATTAAGATAAATCATTAATCATCAATCTTCAAAATCCAGGAAAATGAAGTAATCCAGGAAAATGAAGTCAGGGAAAAATTTCAGAGAAATCTGACCCAGACGAACTCTCGCTACCAAGACATTATTGCATCAAATAAATCATCAATACAGACAAAAGAGATGCATGATTATCATGAGATTCATCCATTAGGCAACAAGAAATCATCATACAACATTTGATTCATTACTCCAATTTCAAAAATCAAAATCAAGTGGAACTAGGCAGAAAACCGAAAAAATCCGTGTAGTTCGGATTTCTGCGGGCAGCTTGAAATTCTGGGAATTCATCACATTCCAGAGAAATGGAAAAATCTGAGAAAATTTGGGTGCACAAAAACTCCGCGGACACCTCGGAAACCCAACGATTGTTCAAAGCGCAGACCATTAATCGAGTGATCATACAAATCCCCTATCCAAATCCAATGAACATAAACTCAACCCCAATAAGCCAAATTTTGATTGTACCTGAATTTAAACTCCCAAATCTCTTGAATGGTTGATCCTTGTGACGAAATAATGATGCCCTAAATTTGACAACTAAACCTCTGCCATGAGAGTTAGGGCAAGCTCAAAATTCAGACACCATCCCTCAAAATGATTAAACTAGGGCACACCAGGGTCTCAAGTATTGCGAACAAGGTAAAGCCAGACACAGGACATGAGGGTCACGACAACTCCGCCAAACTTAACAACCTTGGGCAGACATACCTAAATCCTACCTTCACAAATTATACCAGATTATGCACCAACAAGGCAAGGCCCTAACAGGAACGCTCAGTCACAAGGGTAAACCCGAAATTCATTGATAAACGAAGGGATGCATAGTGCAGGTGTTAAAACCTGTGGAAAGGTGAATCAAACCCTAATTCGATAAATATGTAACCATGAAAACAAATAAGGGCCGACCCAAATAATCATCAACAACAACTTGAAAGATTCAATCACAAAGTGCAAAACAATGGGAGAAGTCAACGACTTACCATGGATTAAATCTGAATGAACCTCGAACCCAAGGAAATCACTATGAATCAGGATGCCCTAGCGGCGATAATATCAACACAAACGTCCAAGGAATCCACACGCAAGCAGACCAAATCCAGCGACCAAAGCTTGAAAATGAAAAAACAAGCACTAGAGCAAATAGAAAATGAACAATGAAATCAAGAAGATCACCAAAAGACCTTAAATTCACCCACATTCACGCCAGAGAAGACGTACCCCAAGCATTAATGGCTGACAAGATGTATCGAGAGAATTCGGAAACCCGAGGTCAAAAACAAATTTCGGGAAAATCTGAGCCAGACGAACTATCTTGGTGAGCATGAATTCAATGGACGATGCACCCCTCCTGGACTCTGATGCAGTCTGGGAAAATCTGGGTGATCCGGAAAATCCTAGATTCAACCAGAAACCCAGATTTTGGAAAATTCGACATTGACAGACGATAGACTAGGACCTGGGAAAATCTGGGTGAGCCAAAAAATCCCGGATTCAAGTCAAAACCCGGACTTCATCAAAACCCAAGTTTGATCGATTCAACCCTTAGGGTAAGACCAAGATAAGCAAGACCAACATCTTGAGACCTCGAAAGGACAAATCCAATAAAAACCAAAGGTCCAAGAGACATCCAAAATCAGAAATCAGAGGATCCCTACTCGAAGTGGGGCGTGTGTGAAAAATTGCACAACATTAATCAGGTGAGAGGTCTGCATGTCACTAAGAATGATGTTTTAAAATCTTACAAACATAGGGTGTGGGATACTAGTGGTAGACATGTTGATACAATCAACAATATGAAATTTGTGAATTCCCTATTAGTCCTTAATTTTTCTTAATTCTTAAGCCTCTTAACCCTAAACCTAAACTTCAAAGTTTGAAAAAATAAGATTTTAAGAAATGTCAAGTGATGAAACATAGCCACAAGAATTCTTTAACTTACCTAGATTTTGAATTTTGATTCTTGAAGTTTAAACTGGGTTGAAACTTGAAATTGGGTTACTGGAATGGATTTGTTGGAAGTGGAACTGTGGAACCCAGAACAGGGTGGTGCACTGTAGTGAGAAAACTGAAGACTGAATCTCCTCATGTGTTGACACTCTTAACTTCAAAATAAAATCACTTAGCAATAGAAAGTGTTGTTTTTTCAAATATTAAAGTGAATGACACTGAAATGTCTACTTGTTAAAACAAGCCATTAATGATTTACTCTTGCATTGACAACAAATTTTAAACTGTTGATCTTTGTTAATCTAATGGTTATAGGGTGATTCTAGATGTTTAAGTTCACAAGCATAACACTCTATGCATTTCATTCCAAAATGAAACTATAACCATAAATCAAATGTTCATCGAACGGTTGAGTAATTTATGATATAAATAATAAACATAAAACATGTGTTTTAAATTTTATTTAAACTTTAATGCGCTAGGATTAACATCAAGGCCCAGGGGCTGGAAACTTAATGTTTCAAAGGCCTTAATAAAATTAATTACACTATCACATTAATAGCACATTGTACAACCATTAATAGCACTTAACTTACAAAGGACTTAATAAAATGAATTGCAATGTCACATTAATAGCACAACCATTTATTTTATTACAACTAAATTACAATGTGACATTATTACATAGTACAAATACAAATGTAAGCACAAGCGCCAAGCTTCTATTGGATCACTGGTGAAAATTTGAAAATGTAAATGTGATACATGTATCTCTGAAAATAAATGGAACTTGTCAGGTCAACCATGAGCTCTAAAAATAAACACATGGGACTTGCCGAGTCAGCCGCTCTGAAAATAAATACATGGAGAAAGGGGGTCCAATCAAACTGGGGAAATGGGAGTTGTGAAGATACAAAATGTACTTAGCCCCTTTCAAAACCAAACTCATGTAGAAGATGAGGGGTTGTAAAATTGCTCCCATGCAGAAGATGAGCACTGAAAATAAATGCATGGGACTTTCCTAGTAAGCCATGGTGTCTTAAAATAAATGCAAGAGACTCTCCTGGCCAACCATGCAGATGATGAGGGGTATTAAAAGTGCTCCCATCTTTTACTTGCAGCCTCTATGCATTGGGATCGCACTTATGTCCATCAGAGCTCCTCATCCTAGTTCAAAACCTATCTGAGAAGTCAGGTGAACCAAATCAACTTATTTCCAATTCCACCCATTCTAAACTTGAAGGAAATTGGTCTTTTACTCTGTAACTACATAACTGGAGGCAAGATAATTTAGAGCATCCCCAATAATATCACATCATCTTCTTCCTGAATCCTTATTAAGTTATTAACGCTAAAAAATGAAAACCCTTATGAAAATTAAACAAATGATTTTAGTTATGCTCACTATCCTTATTTATGGGCCAAAAGTGCCACTACCAGCCTGGTCCCTTGTACACTTCACACATGTCACGTGTGAGCTCTGAGGTTGTGTATAATTACTATTGACTAGTAATAATTGTGTTTCACGTAAACCAAAAATCCAACTTAATTGGTACCTCAAGCTGGCTACATGCAAAGTTGCAAACTATAGCTCAAGCTGACAAGCTATCAATTGTCAAAATTGGTAGTGCCATGCAAGCTGTCAATTGTCAAAATCACTCAATTATTGACATCATCATCTATAATTCTATAGTACATCGTGCAGTTTTCAATATAAAGTTGTCCAATCAATCACTCTGGCTATTCATATGGTATTAATCCATGTCGCCGCCCAGTACTACAACCAAACTGAGAATTTCAATAGAATAAATGAAAGGTGGAGTAATTCGATCCATTGAAAAGAGAGAATTAAATGTCTCATTTTACCTTAATGATTATCAATGTCCTAATAAGTCACAATAAATTTTGCTCACTTATGATCAGAACTATATGTTGATTTCTGAAACCAATAATTAATAAAATCTCAACCATTGATTTCTAAAAATCTAATGGTTCTAGTGTTATTCCGAAGGTTTCAGTTCACAAGTCTAGTGCTTCAAGGATTTACTTCCAGAATGCATCTATAGTCATCCATCGAAAATTCATCGAACGGTCCCTCTTTTAAAACAAACTTTATGCACGTGCATAATTTAAAATGGGGACATCGCTAGGTTGACAAGACTCGACCCTCAGGATTAAAGAGTTAAGATTTAAGGATTTTTCATAAAATATTTTAGTAGAACATAGGCAATATTAAATGGTAAACACTAAACCTGAGCACGATGACCAACAAACCTAAATAATTAATAAAATCTCAACCATTGATTTCTAAAAATCTAACAGTTCTAGTGTAATTCCAGAGGTTTCAGTTCGCAAATCTAGTGCTTGAGAGATATACTTCCAGAATGCAACTATAGTTGTGCATCGAGAATTCATCGAACGGTCATGGTCCATAATGTTGTGTGGTCGCTGAAACTTGGAACCTTAGAACCAAAGTCTGAAGTTTCAAAGTTTTCAAAACTTTCGACCCACTGACTACAAAGATTACACTGGTGAATTTGCACTGACACTTCGCCACTGCATTTTTTTATTAGTTTGATATTATGTTTAATTCACCAAATATTTTTTCTTAATCATTTGAAAATAGGTTTAATTCACCAATTAATTTGTTTTTAGTTTGAAAAAAAAATTAATCGCCAACAAAATTATTATTCCTGGTTTGAAAACAGGTTTAATTTGCCAATCAAAATATTTTATTGGTTTGAAAATAGATTTTAATCACCAATGGAAAAAATTTAGTGGTTTTAAAAAAATTGCATTTCGCCAGGATTTTCCATAGACTTCTAGCAATTAGAAAAGATTCACCAATGGAAAAAAAAAATTCATGAAAAACGAAAAAAGTTTCCACTAAAATTAATATTTTTATTGAGAAGTATACAAGATTCGCCAGGATTTTACACCTTCGCTGAGGGGGGGGGGGGGGTTTCTTAAATTTTTCCCTTCATGGGACATCTTCATACAATACTCGCATGGATACATCAAACATCATGGTGGTTCAAAACACATCTATCCCATCCATTATCAACCCATCTCAAAATAATTCCTTGGTAACGAATCCCATCAACCCAGGTAATACCTTATCTACTTCCCTAACACAAGGAAATCCTCAACACATGGGAAAAGGAAACCTTCTTAATCAATGGACTCAATTTCCTAGTGTGTCATTCCCATTGCATAATCTAATGGCACCATCCTCGTCTTTCCCCATGGTCCCCTTTACCATGCAAAATTAAATGGGACCTCAAGCCTACATTCCTCTACCCCAATTCACTATCTCACAGGGAATGTTAAACCAAGGGAACTCCCAACCTCTCATTAGCAATCCACTACCCACTCAAAACACCAACACCTATAATCCTTCACAGATGTCCCAACAACCACTTGATCTTACATTACAAGCGCATTCCTTAGCTCTATAGCAAGCACAACAAGCTTATCAACAAGCCATCCAATGACAACAACATAAATTATACCTAACAGCACAACAACAACAACAACAAGAATCCCTAGCAGCACAACAACAACAAGTAACCTTAGTGGCACAACAAGAAACCTTAGTGACACAACAAGCAACCATAGTAGCACAACAACAATAGTAGGTCCAACAACAAGCCCTTGTGGCACAACAACAAAAACAATCCCAACAAGCAGCCCTTGTGGCTCAACATCAATAGTAGGCCTTACTAGCTCAACAATATGCCCCACAACAACAACAATGACAACAGGGTCTATACTATAACCCTCAACAAAACATCATCAACTCGAACACATTAGGAACATATACACCTACACCATCATCATCTTATCCCACACTACCATACACACCATACAACACCTCATCGTATCAAAATCCCAAATACACTTCATCCACCATCTCGCAATACGCAACATATGTTCCTCCACCAAACCCACAAGATGATGTAGCATCACAACTTAAGGAGTTATCACAAGAAATGCGGGATTTTTGAATGGGAAAGATGAAGAAGCTCCATACACAACAAAACCTATGTCCTTATCCATTCGATTGAAACATTGCAATGGTACCTTTTCCTCTCAGTTTTGAAATCCCCAAATTCGACAAATACAAAGGGAGAAGAAGTCATGTGGACCATAGCAAAGAGTTTAATGTCATGTGCATGGAGGTGGCCTATAATGATTCTTACTTAATGTACTTCCTCTCACGAAGTTTAACAGGTATTGCCATGGATTTGTTTTCACAGTTACCTCCAAGCATAAAAAATTTCCAAGAAATTGTTGACAAATTAATAGATCACTTCTCCTTCAATCTTGACATGGACGTAAGCTTAGAAGAGTTGTATACACTCAAGAAAAACAAAGGAGAATTTTTTTCTAATTTCTTACAATGATGGAGGCAAAGAGCTAGTAAAAGCAAGTGGCCCCTTCCCGACGAACAAGTGCGGATTATCATAGAAAATCTTGATCCTGATTTATCCTTCCACTTGAAGATGCATTGCATTACCTCTTATGATGAGCTTTTCCCTAGAACCCTTAAAATCGAGAGATCCCTAATCTCATAAGGAAACACACAAGTATATAGAGACAACCGCCCATCCACTAGTTTTAACAACAAGCCTTGCTATTGGGCTAAGAAAAAAAAAGTTACTAGTGATGGTGTTGTTGATGCAAAGGTGGTCTTAATTGCTCCTAGACAAGAAAACACCCAAACCATGAACACACAATAACCATACATGCCACTGTCAAACAATCAAACAACAATCAACGCTAAAAACACTCAACGAGACAGCAAAGAACAAATAGTGCTCCCAAGTGACAATTCACTCCCTTAGGGGAACCTATGGAGGATGTGCTGAAGCAGTTGATACAATCTAATCTTATCACACTCCTAGATTTTTCAAACTATCAAGAGCCACAAGTCAAACCTCGTAGCTATAGAGATGATCATTTTTGTGAATTTCACCAATACAAATGTCATAACACACAAAAAAAAATTAGACTCAAACATCTAATAGAAGATCTTATTGAATGAGGAGACATTGATGTCGATCAAAAAATTGGGAATGAAAATTTGAAAATTTACACAAACCCTATGCCTGACCATACAAAAGAAAAAGATCCAGGAAAGGCCTCAACCTCAAAAAGTGTAAACAATGCCCATGATACCACAGTGGGACACATTTATTTATCACAGCATGAGGAATCAGACATGTATCAAGATACTATTACCAAACAAAGTCCAAACCCATCAATAGTGTTTAGCACTATTTTATACCGTAATGACATCAAGTGGATATCATATTGTGATATCTCTCCCACATATGACTCAATGATTGGGCATGTGGAAGAAATTCCAAATGAGCTAGAAATATCCCTTGTTTACACCCATACCCACAAAATGTTGTGAAGAGTCTTTTACCGATGATATATCATCCACCCAAGGATCATGTCAAGAGGAGGCTCTTGAGGATAACGAAAGTTACTCCAAATTGAATCTGTATCAAGAACCACTATCCCCATAGTTTTACCAAGAGCTAAGGGACATCTTCCAAACCATTTTAAACTTCAAAGATGTCCCTGATATCACCCTTGAGATGTTTCTTTTTGACGGACCTATAGATGTTCTTCATCCAAAACAAGAATCTCCCACTCTTGGTATTCCTACAGAAGAGCAAGCAACAATCGAGATTCTTGATTCTTACAGTGATTGTGCATCATTGACGTTTTTTGAGTCAACATCAACATCTTTTGAAGCAATATCAACAGATAACGATGTCATAGAGTCAAAGCAAGCAGTTCATATTCCTGAACAGTAGGAACCCATAGCAATATCATGTGTTCATGACAAGTCATATTTCGTGGCTATGGATTAGAGGATACATTATCAGGGAAAAGGATTAGGTATTGATCATACCTTCACAAGGCCAGGGGAAATCTTGTCTGCAACAAACATCAACATATGGGGCATGAAGGATCCCTATGATGAAAATATATTCAATGCTACAACTAACCATATCATGAGTTGGCATTCACCCATCATCTCATACGCAAATTGGGACCAACATAAAAAGAAGAATTCCTATCAAAAAAAGGAAAAAATCATCAAAGAAAATGAAGTGGTAATCTAAAAGGGACAAAGAAAATACAAATGGATACCAAAGAAAAATTAAAAAAATCATCCCTCTAAAACTCCATTAGTCAAAGAAACTATTGGACACAATAAAAAAGGGAAGTGTATCCATCAAAAGAGTCCTCAAATACAAAAGTAGGCTTCTCAAGCAAGGAATAAAGTATATCCAATGGATGGTCCTAATTCCATGAAAACCTTCATTCCCACCCATCATTGCTCATCTTCCCAAGTTTGGAGAGTCAAAGGTTCCAAACCATCAACCAATCCATCTCATATTCCTTCATGCATGACATCATACACTCCATTCACAATATCCAATTCTCACATTGACCGTGTGTTGGCAACTACCCTTCATCATAAGGATTCTGAAGGCACTTTATTGTGATGTGCACACATATACAAGGTTAATTCTGGTATCCACAAGGAAGATCAAAGTTCTTCAAGGTTGCATTCAAGTGCTCGTTTCTTAGGAAATAAACTTCTTCAAGTAGGATATCACTGGCATGTTATGACACTGGCATCTACATCAGTACCACTAGGTGGTTCAACATGAGGGTAAAACTTCCAAAAAATCAAAAAATGATAAAAATGATAAAAAATCCAAAAAAATAAGAAAAAGGATTGAAAATAGTAAAGAAATAATCATCCTCCAGTGAAAACCACTACAATGGCACTTTGGGCAAGTACTATGATGAAAACCTAGCAAACAAGCATCATGAGTAGAATCAAGTGTCTATATGATCCTTCTCAGATAGAAGCATCTCATCCTTGTCATGATAAATCCAATGTTCCCTCCATCCATCCAATCCAGATTCATCTAGATATCCCACTTTATCTTGATCTTGACAAAAATTCAACGTATACTTCAACTCTACTCATGGAAAACTTTTGATAGGATCTTTACCATTTTATCTAGTGAAGTCCCATAACCCATATCTAGAATGATAAAACTTTGTTAAAATCTTCGCATATACATTACCTATCTTGGTTTGTTCATTGATCTATGAAATATTGCTAGACACTAGGAGTAGGTTATTGCACTCTTGTTTTCAAATAACTCTTGATCCATGTCTTATATCTCACAACGTGACATTGACATCATGTTCTAGGTATCGTTTTCCTTAAAATATCATCAAAATCCAAAAACATTTTTCAAAATATTGTATAGCTAAAAATCCAAAAACACTTGCAAAATCAAAAAATCCAAAAACATTCGTAAAATTATAAAGTCAAAATCCAAAACACATCAAAAACTCTAAAAAGATCGAACATTAAAAATCCAAAAATAGTACCCTATTGTCGAACTATAGGTCTCTGAGCTTGAACGTAGGAAAGGCCATCATTGATGTGCCCCCGAGACACCCTAGGTCAGTCCTTTAGGAGTTTGTCATAATAAACTAGCAATCCATCAACTGTTCATATCTCATCTTTAATATGTCGAGTCAGTTGAACTACGTGGTCTCTGCATGTATAACGTAGGCAAGGCTTATCTTTGATTAGCCCCTAAGGCCCCTAGGATAGGTCTTTTAGGTTAGGTTCTTGGTCAAAATTTGGAAAACCCCTGAACATCCATATATCTTGAAAATCCCAAAACATCAAAATTCAAAAAACCCCTAAACATTCAAATATCAAAAAATTCCTAAACATTCAAATATCATAAAATCCCAAAAATATTAGAAAAAATTCAAAAGACCTAAACATTCAAATATCTTAGAGAAAACCCTAAACAACCTCAAATAATCGAAAACAAAAACATTCACATAAACTTTTAAAAAGGCCAAAAACAACCTTAAAACATTTTCAAAATACCAAAAACATTGAAATATTCTAAAAAATCCAAAACCATCCACCCCATTTCACTTTTACTCGTAATAAACCTTCACCCGTAATAAATCAACCATCATCTTCAACCTTTGGCAAAACAAATAGAAAGCAAGTGTAGCAAGTTGTAAAGTGAGAACCTAAGTGTCAAAATCTAAAGTCTAGATCATAGGTAAAAGAGTCAATGAAGTTTATATCAATAACGTATCACACACCTCATCCTAAGCAAACCATCTGATAACATGTCCTAGGATGTATCCTTCCAAAAATGGGATCAACATTAGAAATCAACTTAGCTAAACTAAACTGGCAAGAGATATTGATAACACTGACAGTTTGTCTTTAATATTTTCTTATGATTTATATTATTGACCCATTCTAAGGACCTCTCGATGATGTCTCAATGATTTAGAGAGAAAGGAATGGGGAATCGATCATTATCTTTCATTTGTTGTGCTTGTGGGTATTCTTGTAAAATAATCTTGGCGCATACTTGCTTAGTTGTGTGTAGGAAAGTTGTTTGGAGTACATTGTTGACTATTGTGTATGCTTTGGTCTGATATATTCTAAAGCTTCTAACTTACATTCCAATGAGGTTTCTATATGTCAAGATGTGAACAGGAACTATCCTATATGTTTGCAGAGTCAAAGTCCATTACACTAGATACAACGCCATCCTGGTTATCAATACCTTGATGCATCGTGTCTATGTGTTATATCAAAAATAAGGAATATCAAAAATCCCAATCCCAAGATATGAGCAAATAATCATCATGCATGTCTAATCACCATAATCTAATAAAGTCTTGGTGGATCATGGACTTGTTGGACTTTTGAATCAATCTCAAAATCAATGGTTAATCAATATCTATTTTAGTCTTCTACTTACATCCATCTTATCTTCTTATTCTTCTATCTTTACTAACATTTCTATCCAACCATCAACTCTATGTGATCTACATTAAAATATGAATGAGGCTACCCATAGTTGATGACTATCTATACATCATGAAATCTATCTACATCAATACCTAAGCTATCACGATAACAATCCCTCTTCTATTGGGGCACGGTGGGACATCTATATCATCTTCAACTCAGCAAACTGCAAAGTTGTAGCTCTTTGATTTAATGTCTAATTTTCACCTATCATGAGCTTGATTAGAACACTTTATTCCCCGATCAATCTCTTGAGGGGGAAACCAACCATCTTTCAATCATATTGATATCAAATCATCCAATGGACTTTGTTCCTATTCTTGCTAGCAAACCTTGATCAAATTATCAAATCAATCATCATTGGGATATATCTTTCCCTATCAATCCTTTTGTTGTTCATATATTGACAACACTATCCATGCATTGTTGTGAATCCTCAACAATGTTATCAATTAATCAATCAGATCAATCAACTTTAGCTTGGCTATCAACATCTCAAAGAGATCATCAATATTCGTTTCAGCATCGTCAACAACATCAATCTTTGAACCAATGCAATGAGTACATTGCTTTAAAGAGGGGAAAAATGTAGACACTTAAAAATGTCTCGATAGATCACATTGGCTAACTAACATCATTTCGTCCTCAAATCCATCTTCTTTTCACTTGTTTAATTAAATAAGCCTAATTATTTAATTAAATGCCTCATTTTCACCTATTAATCTAATTGACCTGATTGGGTTAATTCCCCCCCTCTCACATTGAAATTTCATCCGGTTTAATTAAATAATGCAAATTATTTAATTTTAACCCTAAGTCCTCTTATTTAATTAAATAACCTAAACTATTTTGTTAAATATCATATTTGCATCTCCTTTTCATTAAATAAATCAATAATTTAATGAATATCATCGCATTCCTCATCTTGCACATTCAGATTTAGTTTTAATTAACTAAATTTCTAATTTCCCTCTCATCCACTTGCATAGGGAATATTCCAAAGGAATATTCTCCTATTTTCCTTCAAAAAAAGGTAATGATTACTCCAAGCAAACTTTGAAACAACTTTTTAAAGTTGTTGTAAAGTGTGTTTGTTTGCATGATTGTGAGCCTTGATCTTTTCTTGATCCATGTGATCTTTGATTCTCATCCATTGATGAGAATCCTTGATCCATGTTTCATCCTCCTTTCATTTGTGATCATTGATAGATCAAATCAATCTCATCCATTGCTTTTTCATTTGATCTCCATTAAATCAATTATTTAATGAATATCATATAATTCCCCTAATTAGTGTAATTGAAACTTTGTTTTAATTATCAAATTAATAATTCTCCCACTTGTAAGGGAATATTCCTCCTTTGCACATTCCTTTGAAAGGGGAATATTCCCATGGAATAGTCATTCCCCTTTTGCACAATAAAACTTTGTTTTGATTTGCAAA
Organism: Sequoia sempervirens; assembly: GCA_007258455.2. Taxonomy (NCBI): domain Eukaryota; kingdom Viridiplantae; phylum Streptophyta; class Pinopsida; order Cupressales; family Cupressaceae; genus Sequoia; species Sequoia sempervirens. Next base: position 305,906,530 of record VDFB02271358.1, read on the forward strand.
ATATCTATTTCCTCACCTATGAGAATATTCCAAAGAATATTCTCTCTCCTCACTCATTTGAAAAAAGGAATATTCTTACAAAACTTCATGTGCAAGTTAACTCAAAACTTCATGTGTAAGTTAACTCAAAACTTCTTGTGCAATTTACTCAAAACTTCTTGTGCAATTTAACTTGTGACCTCTTGTGTAGGTTAAAAGTGTGTTTGTTTGAAGGAATGAGAACCCTTGATTAAATCTCATCATTGATTCTCATCCCTTGATGAGAATTCATGATCCATGCCTCCAACTTTTTTCATCCTTGACCATTGATTAGCCTTTTTTTATCTTAACCCCTTATTTCTCATTTGCTTTCCTATAAATAGTTCACTATTTGGAGACAAATGGATTCATTTTTTAACAACGAACTTATGTTGTTAAAATCATTTGCACTTGCACTCACATTTAACATCACTTTAGCTTTATTTACTTGCATATTAGATTATCTTCCATTAATGGCTTTCATGATAAAATAGATGCATACATTTAGCATTTTTTTTAATTAATATTTTAATCTTTTGAAGCTTGCATGCATTTATAGTAGATTTGCATACACCCATATCGATCATCTTAGCATATATCATGTTAATTTAGTATTTAAATCATGTTTTGTCACATATCTCTCATGATTTCATCAGTTTTCTTCAATAGAATTGATTGAAACAAGCTCATTATCCAAGGGATTGGGAAAGGGTCACCATTCCACATCAATGCGACACCACTCCCCCAATAGGATAAGTTTTAATGTCTTAGATTAGAGGTTTGTCAACCTTTCATGATTTAGAATGTTATTTTTAATAGCTTCTTTGTCTTTGTTTATAGTGAATGATCTTATTAGGATTGATTCTTAGTGGGTTAAATATGCCTCGAATTTGTATGGATTGGGTGTAGTTAACCTATACTATGACATTGGTCACAGTACCATGTGAAGGGAGAGAAGGCACCATGTGAAAAGTTTTGTGAAAAGCTTTTGGAGGAGAGAAATGAAAAGTTGAGAAGAAGAATTTTTATGGTTTTCACATCATGTGTTTCCATCAATGACAAAGGGGGAGATTGTTGGAAATTGGAAGGTTTTCATTAATGTCAATAATGGAAATTGGAAGATTTTCATTGATGTACATTACTTGTATAGATTAGTAATTTCTCTAGTAATAATGATTTGAGCTATGATCTCTCTGGTACTAGAATTTTGTTGATCTGACATTTTGGTCTGGATTCTACCTCAAAGAAAGATATCACTACAAGAATTTTTACATAGATTTGTGACTACAAGATGCATCATACACCGAAGTTTTATGATGATATACAAATTCATTTGGGAAATATGAATGACAGTGCTTTGTTTTGAAGTCTACAGTAAGTTTATGTATAGTGCATTGATGTGGGAGATTCTGCATCTTCTCATATTTAATTATTTTGTCTTGCAGAGTTGAAGATAAGTTACTTGATGTCATCTAAAGGAGAATTCGATGTGTTAACAAGTTTTTGTGTTACACATTTGATGCATTGCATATACATTTGGATTTTTGATGTTTAGGTCTAACTTTTGCTGACCTAGTTATGAATTTGAATCAAGAAGTTTAAATATGTGTTTTGAATGATAAATGGATCTATCTTAGGTCAATGGAAACTACTACCATATATTAGATGCTTGTGTTGGGTGCAAAGATGAATATTATTTTGACGATAATACCAATAGAGTTGGTGGTGCAGGAGCACCTAGGAAACACTAACCAGTTAGGAAGTCTAGAATGAAGTTTTGTTTTTGCAATGTTTTCATGAAGTTCATGTTGACCATTGAGTTGAGGAGATAGCTTAATGATGTTTTTGAGCTCTAGGATAGAAGTTTTGAAAGGATGGATGAGTTTAGTAACTCACCTTACTTTATTTTCTAGAATTTGGCAAAAGTTGAAAAACACAGTGCGTTTTACAACTTTTCCATTTTAATAACTTACATGTCTGAAAAGGGGATCTTAACTAATTTTGAAACCTATTTAATATGTGCCTCGACCTGAGAGCAGGGTTAGAAGCATTGACATTGTGGTGAAATTTTGTGAAGTTGAAGGAAAATAGTGTTTTGAGAGTTATTTTCTTATTTTTGCTTCAAAATAGAGCTTTAATGGATTAAATTTGTTACTGTTTTGAACGTAGGATGTAGTGTTGTTAGGATACAAGCTTTGTGTGTCATTAATTAGCTTCCTTGTTCATTTTTCAAGCACTATTTGTAAATAAGTTTGATTCCACTCTGTTGCTGGTCTGAACCAGGCAATTTGGAGAAAATGGAGATTTAGCTCACTTTCCCATCGTGAAAATTGTACGGCCCTTTGGGAATAGTGACTAGAATCCATGTGTGTACATATGGTAGGTTTTAGGGTTTTTGTGTGTACAGGATCTATTAGCAAAGTCTTGCCCTAGGCGAGCCAGGAAGAGTTCGGCTAGGGAAGACTAGGAGTACAGAGCACATATCTTGCAGGAGTGGTTGAATTTTGTTGTCTTTCCTTTTTGAGAAGGTAGATAGAAGTCTTACCAAGGTCTGGTAATTAGAAGGAAGCTCCATTAACACATTAGGTCAGTGAAAGATTTAGCAGATTGGAAGCAGCTAGAAAAGGCTTGAAAACCCTAGATTTTGCCCAATTTCAAGTTGAGGCCTTGTATGGCTGATGAAGACTCAAGACCTCAAAAATCCTTGAGAGGTGTCCATTAAAAGCAAGAACCCCAAAGAAAGATTGGTGGTTCTTTGGAGAAATTCAGAGAGACAATCAATTTACTCAGAGAGGGAGACCTAATTGGGGCTCTTGGGCTAGTAGCCTTTTTAACCCTAATTGAGGGTTTGAAGAAAGCGACCAAGAAATGGAGATAGGAGGATGCTTAAGAATCAAAATTGGATGGATTTCAATGTGTTAAAATACCTCCACACCCCTACAAGTCAAAGTTCAAACTTTGGAGGTATAGTTAATCTTTAGGGTAGATTAAAGGCTAAGGAAGAGTTAGAGTTTTTGCACCAAGAGTGACTTGGTTGGTTAATTTGTGATAGCAGTGGGGTTGGCCAGGAGAACCAGGGGTACCTAAACATGAAAAGGGTCCTATAGGTTAAGGTGGTGGAGTAGAACACCAAGGAGGTCTTGCAAGCAAGACCTAGAGTAGGAAACTGTGATTGATTCCTCCAACCCCCTCCCTATCAGATTGGTATCAGAGCAAGAAAAATATTTGGGAAGAATCTTGTATGTCATACCTTGAATCTAGTGGTTCTACCATCATGGTGACAAATGCAGAATTGGCCAAGATGGTCGAAGAACAGGAGGAAGACAATAGGCTATTGAAGGAAAGAATAGCCCAACTTGAGGAAGCAATAAGTAATGTGTAGTTCAAAGGAAGGGTACCCAAGAAAGAAGAGGTTGTAGAGGAAGATAAAACCCCTGAACCTGACCCTATTTTGAAAGAAGATCCTTTCTTGAAGGCATTGAAGGCTTTGAATGGAAAAGCACTTGAAGGCATACCACTGTTTAGTGGGAAAATGGAGGTTGATCTAGTCATAGATTGGATAGAGGGAATGGAAAACCATTTTGAATGTGATGGAATCACTGAAGCACAAAAGGTAAAGGTGGCCAAATCAAGATTGAGAGGATCTACCTTGACATGGTGGAAATTCATTCAAACAGAGAGGGAAAAGGAAGGCAAGAAGCATATTTCAACTTGGAAGGGAATGGTTGAAAAAGTGAGAGAAGCATACATGCTAGATGATTATGAGATTCAATTGCATAAGAAGAGATAGAGCTTGAGGCAAAGAGACCAAGATGTGAACACTTATACTGAGGAGTTCCAAAAACTTTGTATGAGGTCTAATGTGACAAAGGATGAAAGTCTCAAGGTAGCTAGGTATCTTAACGGTTTGAAGTGGAACATTCAAAAGGAGATGACTCTTCTAAGTCCCAAAATAGTGCACCAATGCTATCAATTGGCTATTAAGATTGCGGAGAGGAGTAAGAGGAAACAAGAACAGACTTCTTAGAGCAGAAGTAAAGGAAGAGATCAAAGAGGACATAGAGGTGGATACCAAGGTAGAGGGACTGAACAAAGAGACCAAGGAGAGTCTAAACTCACAGAGCATGGAGGTGAAACAAATTCTAGAGGAGGATATAACAGAGGTAGAGGACCTCAAGGATGTTCAAATAGAGGAAGAGGAGTAGGCAGAAGTAGTTCATACTTTGCCAATATGAAATGTTATAACTATGGTCAAGTGGGTCATCCAGCCTATAGGTGCCAGAAAGAAAGCATCTTCATCAAATACTGAGAAGAGAGTGGAATATGCACAAGAGGACAACATGAGTGTCAAATCACCAGAGGTTAGTCACATTGAATCAGAAGTGGGGGAGAATCTGATGTTTAGTAGAGTTTTGATCAGATAGCCGGTCAAGGAAGAGCCAAAACAGAGAAGAGCCTTATTTAGAGTAAGGTGCAAAATACTTGGAAAGGTGTGTCAGGTTATAGTGGACTCAGGGTCTACTGACAACATAATCTTAGAGGAGGAAATGATGAAATTGAAGTTGGAAAAGGTACCCCACACTAATCCCTACAAGGTGACATGGTTGAACAAAGGACAGAGTGTTCTTGTCAATGAACAAACAACGATGGAGTTCTCCATTGGAGGGTACAAAGACAAGTTGATTTGTGATGTACTACCCATGGATGCATGCCATCTTCTATTGGGCAGACCATGGCAGTATGATAGAGGTGTCATCTATGATGGAAAGGAAAATACTATCTCATTCAAGAAGGAAGGAAAAACATTCAAGTTGCAGTCACTGTCAGATGAAGAAGAAGGACAGTCAAAGACCTCTAGTGTCTTATTAAGCAGTGGCAAAGAGTTCATCAACAACCTACATCAAGGAGGTGAAGGATATGTGGTCATGGTGCAACCCAAGGGAGAGGACAAGACTGAGAAAATAGTCATACCCAGAGTAGTCCAGAAATTGCTTGAGAAGTATAAGGACATAGTGAGTGATGGAACACCTGCAACTTTACCTCCAAAGAGAGCCATTATTCATAAGATTGACTTCATACAAGGGGCATCATTTCCAAAAAAAGCAGATTACAAGCTTACACTAGATCAGAACCTAGAGGTAGCTAGACAAGTGCAGGAGTTATTGGATCAAGGATTGATTAGGAAGAGCATCAGCCCATGTGTAGTAGCAGTGGTCTTAGCAACTAAGAAAGGTTAGCAACTAAGAAAGGTGGTAAGTGGAGATTATGTACTAATTCTAGGGCTATAAATAGAATCACAATCAGGTATAGGTTCCCTATTCCTAGAATTGAGGACTTGATGGATTGTCTTGGGGGAGCTCAGTACTTCACCAAGTTGGACCTCAAGAGCGGATATCACCAGATCAAAATCAAGGATGGAGATGAGTGGAAAATAGCCTTTAAGACAAATGATGGGTTGTATGAGTGGAGAGTTATGTCATTTGGCCTCTCTAATGCCCCTAGCACATTCATGAGGCTCATGAATGAAGTACTCAAAGACTTTACAGGGATATTTGTGGTGGTATATCTTGATGATATACTCATATTCAGCAAGAAAATAGAGGAACACCTAAAGCATGTGGAGTTGGTTCTTAGAAGATTGCAAGAGGAGAAGTTGGCCATCAACCTAGAGAAGTGTGAGTTCTTTAAACAAGAGCTTGTGTATTTGGGGTTTGTAGTATCCCAAGGATAATTGAAAATGGATCCAAGCAAGGTGGAAGCTATCATAAACTGGCCTACACCAACCATAGGGATAGAGGTAAGAAGTTTTCATGGATTAGCCCAATTTTATAGAAAATTCATAAGGAACTTTAGTGGCATATGTGCACCAGTCCTAGACACAATCAAAGGTGGTTTTAAATCTAAGTTTAAGTGGACTCAAGAAGCTGAGAAAGGTTTTGAGAAACTAAAAAAAGAAGTGGCAACTCAACCTATTCTCTTATTACCTAGTTTTGACAAGTTGTTTACTATGGAATGTGATGATAGTGGAGTTGCAGTAGGAGGAGTGCTAAGCCAAGAAGGCAGGCCTATAGCATTTTTTAGTGAAAAGCTCAATGAAGCTAAGACAAAGTACTCTACCTATGACCTAGAACTGTATGCTTTAGTGCAGTCACTTAGGAAGTGGAGGCATTATCTCCTACCCAAAGAGTTTGTGGTGTTTACTGACAATCAAGCACTCAGCTACATCAATACTCAGAAGAAATTGAGCAATAGACATTTGAAATGGATGGAATACATCCAAGCTTTTACCTTCACCATCAAGCACAAGAAGGGACAGTTGAACAAGGTGGCAGATGCACTCAGTAGAAGATTGCTGACAATGCAAGAGATACAGATCAAGAGCATTGGAATAGAGAGTTTCAAGGATCTCTATGGTGAATATGAAGACTTCTCAGAGGCCTACAAGGTATGTTTTGACTTTGAGAATCATTTTCATAGTCAATACTCGGAGTATACATTGCAAAGTGGATTGTTATTCAAGGGAAATTGGTTGTGTGTGCCAAAAGGTTCTATGAGAGATAATCTTATACAAGAAAAGCACAATAGTAGTCTCAGTGGTCATTTTGGTATCAACAAGACAATGGAACTAGTGCAAAGGTTTTACTATTGGCCCAAGTTGCCAAGGGATGTCAGGAGGTATGTGGAGCAGTGTGTAGTTTGTATGAAAGCCAAAGGGGGAGCTAGCAATGCAGGTTTGTATCAACCTCTACCCATTCCCAACAGACCATGGGAGTGTGTTAGCATGGATTTTGTTGTAGTACTCCCTAAGACAAAAATAGGGATTGACAGTGTCTATGTGGTGGTAGATAGATCCAGTAAGATGATTCACTTTATTCCTTGCAAGACCACACATGATGCTAGTTACATTGCTCATCTTTTCTTCAAGAAAATTGTAAGGATCCATGGATTTCCTTTGAGCATTGTATCGGACAGGGATGTGAAGTTTATGAGTCATTTTTGGAAGACTCTATGGAGTAGATTAGGTACCAACCTGTCTTTTGGATTAGCTTACCATCCTCAGATCGATGGGAAAATAGAGGTGGTTAATAGGGTGTTAGGTAACCTTCTCAGATTCCTAACCAAAGAGTATGGAAAGAAATAGGACATGGTTATCTCACAGGCTGAGTATGCATACAATGACAGTGTGAATAGGACTATAGGGAAGAGTCCTTTTGAAATATTGTATGGGATGCACCCAAAAGGAATACGTGAGCTCAGAGATCTTGGAGCTATGGAGCATAGGAGTGGACATGCAGAGGACTTCACTCAGACCATGAAAGAGATTCAGGAGTAGGTAAAGAAGACAGTCACCGAGGCTACACAAAAGTTGAAGAATAAGGTAGATTTGTCAAGAAAAGATTTGCAATTTGCAGTAGGAGACTATGTCATGGTTCACCTCAACAAATCCAATTTTTAGAAGGGTACCTCAACAAAATTGCAGATGAAAAGAGTGGGACCATGCAAGGTGTTAGCCAAGTATGGGAAAAATGCATACAAGGTGGAGTTACCTGCAGATTTAGGGATTTCACCAGTGTTCAATGTAGCTGATTTGATCAAGTATAAGGGATCAGTCAAAGACATGGATTAGAATAGTAGAGAGATCTTCAAGGATGTAAGCAAAATAGCCTTACCTACTCCAGTCAAGCTTCAGGTAGAAAGAATCTTGGAGTCAAGAGTGAAGAAATCTACAAGGCATAAGGTGTACATGGAGCATCTTATCAAATGGAAGAACAAACATGACTCTGAGGCTACTTGGGTAGATGAAGCTGAGTTCAAGAAGTAGGGAATTGATGTGTCACTGATCTCTCCTCACATTCCTTAGTGTTTGTGCAGGGAGGGGGAGAATGGTGCAGGAGCACCTAGGAAACACTAACTAGTTAGGAAGTCTAGAATGAAGTTTTGTTTTTGCAATGTTTTCATGAATGTCATGTTGACCATTGAGTTGAGGAGATAGCTTAAGGATTTTTTTGAGCTCTAGGATAGAAGTTGTGAAAGGATGGATGAGTTTAGTAACTCACCTTACTTTGTTTTCTAGAATTTGGCAAAAGTTGAAAAACATAGTGTGTTTTACAACTTTGCATTTTAATAACTTACATGTTTGACCAAGGGAGTTTAACTACTTTTGAAACCTATTTAAGATGTGCCTCGACCTGAGAGTAGGGTTAGAAGCATTGACATTGTGGTGAAATTTTGTGAAGTTGAAGGAAAACAGTGTTTTGAGAGTTATTTTCTGATTTTTGCTTCAAAATAGAGCTTTAATGGATTAAATTTGTTATTGTTTTGAACGTAGGATGTAGTGTTGTTAGGATACAAGATTTTTGTGTCATTAATTAGCTTCCTTGTTCATTTTTCAAGCACTATTTGTAAATAAGTTTGATTCCACTCTATTGTTGGTTTGAACTAGGCAGTTTGAAGAAAATGGAGATTTAGCTCACTTTCCCACTATACAAATTGTACAGCCCTTTAGAAATAGTGACTAAACTCCATGTGTGTACATATGGTAGGTTTTAGGGTTTGTGTGTGTACAGGAGTTGTTAGCAAAGTCTTGCCCCAGGCGAGCCAGGAAGAGTCCGGCTAGGGAAGACCAGGAGTGCAGAGCACATATCTTGCAGGAGTGATTAAATTTTTTTGTCTTTCCTTTTTGAGAAGGTAGATAGAAGTCTTACCAAGGTTTCTTAATCAGGAGGAAGCTCCATTAACACATTAGGTTGGTGAAAGATTTAGCAGATTGGAAGCAGCCAAAAAAGGCTTTAAAACCCTAGATTTTTCCCAATTTCAAGTTGAGGCCTTATATGGTTGATGAAGACTCAAGACCTCAAAAATAATTGAGAGGTGTCCATTAGAAGCAAGAACCCCAAAGAAAGATTGGTGGTTCTTTGGATAAATTCAGAGAGACAATTAGTTTACTCGAAGAGGGATACCTAATTGGGGCTCTTGGGCTAGTAGCCTTTTTAACCCTAATTGAGGGTTTGAAGAAAACAACCAAGAAATGGAGATAGGAGGATGCTTAAGAATCAAAATTGGATGGATTGCAATGTGTTAAAACACCTCCACACCCCTGCAAGTCAAAGTTCAAACTTTGGAGGTATAGTTAGTCTTTAGGGCAAATTAAAGGCTAAGGAAGAGTTAGATTTTTTGCACCAAGAGTGACTTGGTTGGTTAATTTGTGATAGCAGTGGGGTTGGCCGGGAGAACCAGGGGTACCTAAACATGAAAAGGGTCCTATAGGTTAAGGTGGTGGAGCAGAACACCAAGGAGGTCTTGCAAGCAAGACCTAGAGCAGGAATTTGTGATTGATTCCTCCAACCCCCTCCCTATCAGTTGGTTTTGGTTTAAAATGGGGTTTCTCTAATTAGGCCGACCTAATTTGTGAAAGAGAATGTATATGGTATATATATAAGACATTTTTGTGAAGAAGATAGTGTGAGCAAGCGAGCGAAGATGTGAGATAGTGAAAGAATGAAAGTCAGAGAGTGTGAATGTGTGAAATTGTATATGTGAGCAAATAGAATTGTTGAGTACACTTACAGAGAAGAGTTTTATATATTGTGCTTCACCGAAACTGAACTCTAGCACAAGGAAGGTGCATTCTATCTTAGTTCATCTCTTGGTAGTGAGTCATACTCTGTTTTTTAATTTATTTCAGGCTACAAGCCTTCAAGGATAGTGTGTTCTAGTAATGAGCTATTATAATATTCTATATTTGAATATATTATATTGTGAATTAATCCTCACCGTGGTTTTTCCCATTTTAGGTTTTCCACATAAAAATGCTAGTGCTCATGTGTGTTGTCATCTTGTCTTGATTCCATGCTTTCACTAATTGTAATAGTTAGAATTGTGTTATTGCTTGGATTGATATTATGTAAATGGTTTAATGGAATACTAATTCACCCCCCCCTCTTAGTATTCTGGGGGTTCAACACCTTTGGTGTTTCTTGGTATTCTTGGTCGTCTACCTAGGGGGACCTAGCAAAAGGTGTTGGATAAATTTTGAGAGAAGTTCAACCATTGGAATCATAGGTGGCTTTCTTTTGTTGGGAGGATTTTTCTCCTAAAATCTATGGTCCAAGCCCTCTCTATTTACAAGTGTATGGTCCAAGTGGCTCCTTCAAGTTTCATTAAGGAGTTATATTCTCTCTCAAGGAAATTCCTTTGGGCTGGTAACTTAGCTACGTCAAAGTGGGGCTTAGTTAAGTGGGAGACTATATGTAGTCCAAAATAGGAAGGGGTACTTGGGCTATGACAAGCTAACCTCTTTGGGTTGGCTCCAGTAGCTAAGTTTTACTCACATTGATGCACCAAACATAATCAAGCTTGGGCCAAGATTCTCACCTCTAAGTATCTGAGGGGTGTTGCAAGTGATTGATTTCCCTAGGATTGAGTTGACTAGGAAAGGGTCTATGATTTGGGACACTCTTAAAAAAGGTGCTAAATTAATTAAGCAGGGATTATTTTGGATTTGTAACAAGGGTTATGATTCCCTTTTTTGGTTTGATTCTTGGGATGGGTTTCCCCCTATCATGTATACATATCCCCATCTATAGGACCTCTATCAAAGCTTCTTGGAGGCTAGGTGGTCTAGGGTTGAGGAATTCAAATGTTTTCAGAGCTTGTGGTGGGTAGAGAGATGTAAATGGAAGGACCCAGTGGAATGGACTCTAGGGGGGTCTATTGAACATTAGGAAAAAATAAAAAGGATTCTATCTAGTAGAGCTTGCAAAACCTTGACAGGGAGAGATACTTTCGTCTATGATCTTGATCCTAGGGGATATATTTTGTAGCCTTTGGGTATCAAGAGTTGAATAATTAGAAATATGGGGGGTTGAAGTTCTATGCTGGAAAAATGTGTGGAATAAGTTTCTTGGACTAAATGCAACTTTTTTCTTATGGTTTGTCTCTTGTAATAGATGCCTTACATGGGATAACCTTCAAAAGAGGGGATTTTAAGGAACATAAATGTGTGTCCTATGTGAAAATAGTGAGGAATCCTCTTCCCATTTATTTTTCCAGTGTGCCCTTTCTAGAGACCTCTGGTATTTATGATGGAGAGTTTGGAAGTAGGCTTGTGTTCATGTCTCCTCTCTTATTGATTTTTGGAGATGTTTGGGGAGGCCTCTAGCTGAGGCTTTCTTTCTTTAAGTGGCATGGAGAATTGGGCCTTCATGCAACCTTTGGAAGATTTGGTTGGAAAGCAATCGTAGAATATTTCAGGGGAAAAATCAAGTTGTCCAGTAGATATGGCAGAGAATTGTAGGAAAGGTTCAAGATATGTTGAGCTCCAAATGTGATCTATTTTTTCCCTTGGAAAATGGAGAGATAGAGATGATGAAAAGGTTGAGTTTATCTGGTAGTGGTATGGTTCCCTCTTTGAGAAGGGGATGTCATTTTTCCAAAAAGAAAACCCAGTGAGTTGAGAGATAGAATTTGTCCCCTTATGGTGTTTTGAAGATCAATATAGATGGATCTTCTAGGGGAAATTCGGGGCACACTACTATTGGAGGAGTGGGGAGGGATAGTACCATGCCTGTGCTTTTTCTCTTCTCCATTTATAAAGATCAGCACTCTACAAACCTCATGGAAGGTCTTGTTATCCTCATAGCTCTTGAAAAATCTTGTTTTCTTGGGTGGTGTAAGACCATCTATAAATTACACTCTCAGATTATAGTTAATATGTTGAATGAGCATAGATTGGAAGGTGTTAATTGGAAATTGGTGGTAGTAGGTTGATAGATTTTTTACCTAAGTACATCTCTAGCTTATGTCTCCTTTGTCCATATTATTTAGGAGTGGAACAATGTTGTTGAATGTTTGGGTAAATGGGCTTCTAAGCATATTGGTGATTGGAGAGTGGAAGAGTGGGATCATTTATCCTAGGATCATTCCCAATTTTAAATAGGTTGGTTTTAGAGGACATGGATGGATAATGGAGTGCAACACTTTGGGCTACATTATTTTGGCTCCCTCATAGGGGGTATATTTTGATGTTTGTTCTATTTGTTTCCTTTCCCTAGTTGGGTCTCTATCTTTTTTTATGATTACTTCTCGTATTTCAAAAAATAAAAATAACTTAAATTCTTTTGCTTTTGAAATTAGTCCACTAAAATAACTATCTTAATAGAAACATGCAATGTTCTTGAATGATAAATGAGACATTGTTATTGTCTCACCAAGGACACTTTGTTGTCTTAAGGGAAATTTTGATCAAAAGGTCCATAAGATATTATCATAAGTTCAATGATAAGATTAGCACCTTGAAAGAGTTTGAGGAGAACATAGATGAAGAGCTAATTATTCTTGATGATAGTCTACCCTTTCTCAAGAGGATCACTTAGATCCCCTTTCCAATTTTAGCCATTAATAAAATCATCATGAATGGTAACCCTAAAATACACTTGGATTGGTTGAAGACCACCAAATGGAGAATAGAAATATAGCAAGAGTGCAAGAAGAATTTTTTGGGTAGGGTAAAAATAAAAAAGGTAATAATGATTGAGATCCAAAAAAAATTGAAGCCATCTCATGCATATTCTAGGAAAATGTTGACAAGCTCTACCTAATAAGAAATATAACTAAATGGGGGAGGGGCCCTAAATCAATTGGCTAAAGCATCATGTTGCAGGAAAGAGCTCACGAGATCCAATCTCCCCCTGTCCTCATGGTACCGGAGAGCATGTCACACCAATTCCACTGGTCATGTGAACTTTTTTTTACCAAGGTCATTGAAGTTTATAGGGGGGTTACCCAATTCCTGCAGCCTATGTATATATATAACTAAGGAATTTTTAGAAGTTGAAGAATAATGTGATTAACCATATCATTTATGATTTAGTAAGGATCAAAGTAAACTTTTAAAAAATAGGAGTACCTAGTAGATATGAAGAAGATTTTAAAGTAGATATCAAAGACTATTTTCTAGGAAAGTTAATATTCAATATTTTCATGTTCCTAGCTTGAATGTTGTGAAGTAGGATCTTGATATTTTTTAGGTGTATCTATAGGGAAAAAAAAAAGAAAAACAATAGTAGAAGAGACAACAAAAAAAATAGTGGGAAAAAGAAAAAAATGGATCCAAATGGAGATACATGAGCTTCTCCATGAGTTCATAATTGTCAAAAAAACATTGTCAAATAATTTTAATGTTTAATTTTGGGAATTCTAATAATATTGCATACTTCAATTTGAAATGCATATCTCATTGAAAATTATTTCAAGCTATTTCTAAAAGGAAAATAATTCTTAGGACAATTTTTAATTTTTTAATTTAAAATTTTGACCCCATGGATGTTTGAATCCTAGTCGTTGGATGTTATTGGGAATTTTTAACTTGAGTTCTCAAAATAGGTATTTATAGGATGTTCAAAATATCTCTATAGGGATAGTTAGAAAGACAAATAGAGTATAAATTTTGTCAATTAGCATTTTCATTATAGTTGTAAGTTCTCCAAACTAGATATAATGTTGTAATGATCTAATTTTGAATTCAATTGAGAAGGACAAAATATAAGGAATATTCCATGATAAATATTTTTGCATGAATGGACTATAGGAGATGTAAACTTTATATGTGAAATCCAATCATTTTTATATTTCTTCTCTTATTTGTCAAAATTTTTAGACATTTGTGTTACTTTATGTTAATAATTGTGTGAAATGTGATCAAGAAAATTTGGCTTGTATTGATTTCATTGCCATAGTGGATTTTAAAGTTAGTTTTATTAAATAATAGATCCGTTTTTGTATATTTTTATTTGTCTCTACACCTTAACTCTTATTTTTCTTCAAATTAAATAGGATTAATCTCAAAATAAAATTCAAAATCTATTGTAAAATTCTTAGATCCTAGATTTGCATAAAATTGTTCTCCTAAAAAATTGACAACATAACATAAGAAGGAAACAACTATATTCATTGGTTTGATTAAAATTTTACAAATCTAAAACACCAATCATATTAAAGAAAATTTATTGAATTTTTTTGTAAGGATCAAATCTAGGGATTAAATGTATACTTTTTTAGATTTAAAAAATCTATAAGTTTGGATCTAGCCATATATGTGTATTAAATCAAAATATAATAATCTAGACAACTAACCATTTATTTAACATGGTTTATTGTAATTTAATTATATATAAAGACTCTCATACCATATTTTATTTGAAAGGAGAAAACTAAGTAGATCACTTATTTATCTTGCACCTCCATGACCTAATAATATAGACCTTGTGGTGGATTAATTTCTTTGAAGTTATTCATATTTTACAAGAGGTAAGGTGATCTTGTACAACTTTACCTAGCATATTATCAAGCATATAAAAATGACAATTGTGGGACACGGTATAAAATGAGCCCAAAGTACCAAAAATTGTAACACACATTCAAATTAACATATGCCTTTGAATGAAGGACCTTCATTTGAAAGCGATATCATCATGGCCTTCAAATGGAGGGGGTTCAAATGAAGGCCTTTTTTAATTTATTTTTTATTTTAAATGTTCAAAATGCTTTGTGTTCCTTCAAATGATGGAAAAAACTTCATTTTAAGGTCTTTTTGATGTCATCCTCTTGCCATTGATAGATTTTGTAGAAAAAAATTGTGTTTCAAAAGAAAGGTTGGACCATCAAATAGAGTCACCATAACATGAGAGTTTACAAAGTCATAGCCCTTAGAGTAAGATTTATAAAAATTATACTTTATAATATATTCAATTTAATTATTATATGTGTTTTATATTTTCTAGTGAACATTCTTTTTACTAAACATAAAGGTCTCTATTTGATGCATGTGAAAAATAAAATATGCAAAAAAGAATTTAAAAATGTGTGCTCTATATTGATGTCCTTATTTCAACAAATAAAATGGACATACACAAAAGAAATTATACATTATGGAATAAAATTACTCTAAAATATCATTAATTTAAATTAAAAAATTAATAATAACAAAATATGCAACAAAAAATTATGAAAAAATATGCATGCACTAGATATTAGTGTTAATTATCTATGTCAAGAAATTATGAATTTATCCTATTTCTATACAAAGTTGTGTTATGAAATAAAATCATATTAAAACTATTATAAAGTATAAAGAAAATAAGTTATAAAGAAATGTTTAAAAATGAGACATTATTTTTTTAATTTAAAAGTAATTGTATGTATTTAGAATCTACATATAAAATTTCAAAAATCACTAGCACACATGATCTTCAAAATCTTAATAGTTTGTTTGATACAAGTGATAGAAAGTGAAATTTTAATTTAAAATGTTGATTTTAGTGTTCCACTTAGGCCAAAAGTGGACACACTATTGTGGGATTATCCACCTACCACCACTAGGTGCCAAACTGAAAATCTTGTCACATGCTTGTAAATATTTCGTGTCCCCTTCTTTTCAACAAAGAGGTTGGACTCCTTTTCACATGACAATAGTGTTGCATCTTCTGATATGTCTTTTCTAAACTATATGTGTGATGGCACTGATCCCATTATGCTCTACCTCCTAGTTAGGGAATGTGTGTGCCTTCTGTTATCAAGTACTCTCAAGATGGATGGTTGGTTCTCGATCTTCCCTTAGCCAAGCCCTCTAAGTGGGTTAATTTCCATCCTCATAATGATCTTCCATCTCCCCTTTTTGGTGTTGTGTGTACTTAATTAGATAGTGGTTTTTTATATCTAGAATTTTTATAATATTTTCTTAAGTTTGGATGGGTCATACATACCAAATTATATATATATATATATTGTGTGTGTGTGAGAGAGAGAGAGATAAATAAGTGCTTTAAAAAAAAAAACATGAAAAGTTATATATAAGCATTGTGCAAATGTCTCACTTTCCCACAACCAATTTAACATCCTTAATATTTGTACCCTAAGAAATTAAATAAACCCTACAATTGATTTAGGTAGTCTATCCTAATGTTTACACCCTAAGCTAATTTAATTGAGGTTGATTAATTAAGCACCAAGAAGTTGAGTAACTTGATATAAAAATGTATTCAAATGACCAAGATAGAATTAGGGCTTATCTAGAATTCGATGTGTTGTGGAAATTGATGTTGAGACATTGTGGCAAAGAGCTAAAAAATAGAAATAAATATTGGATTAGTGATTAAAAGCTCGTGATGAATGAATCTTATTCATTCTACATGTTGGGATGGGATTTCATTTATGATGTGATCCAACTAGCATGATTGTGTTCTTATGTGCAGAATTTTGTTTGTTGTAGAGTTCCAATTCTAGATCCCATTTGCCACATATTGTACCTATGTCTAACAAAGTATGACATTAAATAGCACTATTTGGAATCTACCATGTATACAAAAATAACATTTGATGAATTTGATGACACTCAAACCTCAAGATCGATTTAACTAAATCAAAATTGAGAAAACCAATAATGCAAAGTATTGATGCCAACAAGTAAACTATAATCCAGGATGATCTACATAGAATTATCTAGAATAATATCTTTAAGCAAAGTTCTAGATATACAATTGAAAACCTTCTAGAACACAATACCACTTAAAACAACCAGTTCTCAAAAGATCCTTTAAAAGTGTAAACACAAAGTAGTATAAAACAAAAAAGTAAAGATATAAAATATTACACTTTTAGACAACAATATTCAAAAGCAAAAACGTGAAGCAAACACTTTTCAACTATAACACTTAAAAAGTAGCACACAAAAAATTCAAAAACTCTGGTTCCGCACAACACCTTACATGCTTCCAATCATCTACCCCCACGTTTTCAATAATTTTGATTGAATGTAAGGTCTAAATTAACTCCAAAAACCTTGGAATGCTTGTACACCGTCCAGAGCAGCATCTTTAGAAAAACCCAATTTGATTGGGCAGCATGCAAGGTGGACCGTATTCAAAGAATATGTCACTATCTCTAAGTTTAGGTGGGCTGTCTTCTTCCACGTAAATTCAGGGCTGAGTCTGCAAAACTTCCAAAATTTCAACCATGGCCGTAGATGAATGAAAACGACAGATCACAAGTTATGAGCAGAAGCCCACTTGACCACAGCACTTTTCTCATCTTATCTCCTTTGCAACCATCTTAACGATTATAACAGGAGCAACTTGTGTTTGTCACAAATGGCTGTTTCATTATCACAATTATGATGGACGGTTTGTCTTCATGTGAACAATTGCAGTCTCCCTGCACATGGATTGCTCTGCTATCATGGCTTTTAATGCTAAGGATTTTGGTTGTGTTTTAGTGATCTTTTATAGAAACTAAGGATTTTTTTCAAATAATCAATTAAATGCTAACTTTGTTGGGGCATTAATCTTTAATCTCATTGGTGGTTTGATTTGAAAGCAAAAATATCCAATGAAATGCTAATTTTTTTTGGGGGCATTGATCTAATTGGTGGTTTAATTTGAAAGCCAAAATATCCAATGAAATGCTAAATTTATTGGGGCATTGATCTCATTGGTGGTTTGATTTGAAAGCAAAAATAGCCAATGAAATGCTAAATTTGTTGGGGCATTGATCTAATTGGTGGTTTGATTTGAAAGCGACTCTCAACCAACCAATCACAGTGGAGTGTCAAGACTTTTGTTTGATAAAAATGGTATTTTTTAATGTCTTTGTGATATAGGATAGAAACATTTCAATGGTTGGTAGGGTCTAGAGAAACATTTTTAATGTTTGGTAGGGTCTATAGATGAGTAGATTTAGTTGATTGGTTGGGAGATGAGTATGTTTGTTTGTTTGAACTTCTTGTTTTTAAAATATAATTAGTTGTCTACTATATTTTAGGAGTATGAGGTGACGTCATATGTTATAAGTCATCTGTAGATCCACAGTAGACCAGATAAGATAACATTGTGGACTATTAAACAGCTTTTCCTTCCACATAAAAATACAAATAAACAAATCTTGTTAATACAAATATGGATAAGTATTTTTCCTTTCAAATCAAATATACTTAAAAATGTGTATTTAAATTGCTTCTATAATCTAAAACATTGTATCTTGTTTAAATTTAAAATTAGATTTTCAAACTATTTAAATGGCTTGATTTAATGTTTTGGTGCTATATCTTTAAAATAAAAATTACAATATTAACTAAAAAAATTCAAAAACTTTAGAAAAGACAACATATATTTTAAAGATTTTATAAATTAATTGAATTTAAAATACATTTGGTAAATTCAAAAATATAATTAAATTTTAATTTCAAGTCTACATATTTTATTAATATATTTAAAATTATGGGGTTGACCCTGTAGTGCAACGGTTGTTGCAAGGCAGCAAGATAAGTTGCATCACGAGTTTGAATCCCATTGTGGTATGGGATGGTAGTTGTTGGAGTTTCCTTGGTGGCGAATTTGTAGGTGCTCGGTGGAGATCGCGGTGTTTTTGATGGCAGACAAAGACTGTTGTAGGGTCAAATAAGGTGAGAGGCAAAAGCAATGGATGAGGATAGTGTGGTGATGTTTGATAGGAAGGAGGTTGAAGGTGACGACGATGTGGGGAGAAGGTAGGGAGATGCATGGTGATTGACAGAAGGAGGATGAGATGCAGGGGTGAGCTCGAGAAAAGATGACACTGAGAGAGGAGGAGATGAGGGTAGGAGGTGGAAGAGTAGAGGAGTGGAGGAGTAAGGAGGAGAAAAGGAGCAAGGAGAGGAGAGGAACAATGATAAGGTGAGAAGGAGAGAAGGAGAGGAGCAAGGAGATGAGAGAAGGAGGAGAAGAGGAGAGAAGGAGAGGAGCAATGAGGAGAGAAGGAGAGGAGAGGAGCAAAGAGGAGAGAAGGAGATGAGAGGAGGAGAGGAGGAGAGGAGGAGAGGAGGAGGAGGAGAAGAAGGAGATAGGAGAGGATGGAGACAAAATGACAGGGATGAGGTCCCCAAAAAATGTGGCCTCACTAGTTCGTAGCTCCAGTCAAAAGCGTTCACCTATCAAATATATATATATATATATAAAGTTATGATGTACTAATATTTTAAATGAATAAATGTTTAAATTTTTTTATTAATTTAAATTTTTTATTGATTTAATAAAGTTCAAAAAATATGTTTTTTTTAATTTATTAAATTTTAATCTTAGCAATACGCTCAATCAAATCTAAGGTATTATTTCTCTAATTAAATTAATTTCTAATTTCTTTTCACTATAGCAACTTCCTATTTTAATTAAATTAATCATCTTATTATTATTTTCACCTTTAGAATCTCTATAGACTTAAAGACACGTCATTCCATATTTTCATATTAATAGGTATCCTTGACTTATTATGTTCTTTCTCAATTTCATTTTTGGTTTATTAAGACTATGTATTTAATTTATATGTTGAGTATTAATTCTCAATCAATCAAGACTTCATATTATTCATTTAAATTAATTATTATATGATCAACGTTTATATGTATGTATGTATGTATGTATGTATGTATTACCATTTATTAACTAAATAATTTTATATTAGCTATAAAAGTAAATTTTCTCTTTCATGTATGTTTTTATTAAAAAATATTAATTTTATTAGTTTTTATCTTGGTTTAATTAGGTAGAGAGCCTCATATCTAATTTATCTTATTTTGTGTTGAAAATCTATGTTTAGCATGATAGAACTAAGTTTGAGTGGTATTTATTTGATCCTCTAGTTTTTAAGAGGAGAAAAGCATATATTTTATACTTTTCCCTACTCATTTTACACTTATTTTGGCCGCGTTCTTACATGTTTCATTTTGATATTAATTCAATCTATATTCTCATTTATAAGGTAATATAACACAACCAATTTCTTTATCTTTTACCAATCCAACCTTTGCAGTCCATAGCTAGCATGATTCTTATCCATGTTCCTTCCCTAGACTAAATCTAAGTGTAATTTCATCTCTTGTGTAGAATCAAGCATGTGATAATGTCCAATGTATTTGAACTTAACTTTCACTATACCTAATATTTCTCCTCTCCACGATGGATCATTTCATGTTGGCTTGTACAAAAAAAGTATTTTAAGTTTAGCACCTAGGATGTTAATTTATAGACAAGTCCTAGGAAACTAGTCAAGGGACCATTCAAGAGAGTCATTTGATAACAATTAAAGCCTCATTTTAACATTAGAAAATTATATCACATAATGAATTTTATCCTTTCATTAGGAAATACTATATTAGATATATAATATCATGTGTCTCTTTGATATTTTCGTAATCTTGTGGGAGTTAACAAAAGGAGGTTTGACTAAGGTACAATAAAAATCCATAATTCAATCCTAGAACAATAGACTCCAAAATGTGTTCATTAACATTTTTTTAGTGTTGAATCAAATATCATTCTAGGAGCATAAATTTTGGGGGTATAAAATAATTATAGATAAAATTATGACGGGTGGGAAAATCATGCAAGATCAAGATATAATTGCATGCCATCTCATTCTAGGAAAAAGTGCAAATTGTAGAGACACATCAACCATGGGATTCATCATTCAAATCTTATTTCTAGAGCTTGAGATTGGTACTTAAACGTCTACATTATGTTAAACTTGTCAACACAATTTCCCAACTCTTTGATGTCAACATAGGTCTCAAGATTACCATTTCATATTTAGTAAAATTTAGAAAGGGAAGTATTGAGAGAATCCATGATAATTTATCTTATCTATTTTTTATCATTATCTACTAAGATGAATTGTTAAATTCTTGTTGATGAAATGCAAATATTTTTCTGAGATTTTTCTTTCTAATATTCAAGATAGTGTTTGTCTTGAAAGTTATGCTTCATTCATAAAAATATGTATAGATGTTACAAATATTGATCTAAATTATTAGAAGTAAATGTATTGATATATGGTTCTTAAAACACCTTTTTAACCTCATATTATCCTTCTAAATTTCAATTAAGGAATTGATCAATAAGAGTAATGATGCTCCATTAAAAAAAGAGCAAGGATACATATGATTAATTTTAACACTATTCACGTGGTCTCTAAATGTCATCTCCATAAATCCCAAAATGCCATGTAAATCTACAAAAGTTCATGAACCCTTTAATGTGGTATTGCAACACTTATTATACATTAATATGATTAATCTACCTCCTATCCACACAAGAGATTCCTATATATATGTTAGGAAGGGCTATGATGGAAATTTTTGTGACTACCATAGAGTTAATCTGCATTATATAGAAAATTGTGTGGGCTTAAAATATAAAATCCAATATCTTTAATTGATGATAATATGTGTAGAAGGAATAAATTTTATGGGGAATCATTCTATTGCTCCTCTAATCAAAATGTATAAATCTATACTAATACCATTCTACCATTCCACATCATGCCCAATCAAATAGTGTGGATACAATATTAGAAGCCATGAAATTTGAGGAAGCACAAGTAGACACACCACCAAAATTTGAGGATCTTATAAGAAATTTTGATGAACCCAAATAAGAATCTTCATCTATTTCAACCATTACATTTAATCATATTTAAATTAAAAATAATGAGTGTAATACCCCTCATGTTGTTGATACTCTTATGTGTTGGTTTGATACTTGGTTTGTGATGGTGATTAGTTCACCGACTTGGTTATGTGTGGATTCATAGTTTGGTTGGTTTGTTGCACTTGACATTACTATGATGATTGATGATACATTATGTGGTGGTTATATTATTTGGTTATGTTATGGTTTCCTTTAATATTATATGTGATGATGTTGTGATTCTATGTTGTTATGTTTTCTAATGTGTTTGCTAGTGAGTCTTGGTGAAAGGACAGAGTATCATCACTTGCTTGTGAGCGCCCTGCTACCTCGCGATTTCCTTTCACAGTGTGTCTACAATGGAGATTTGCATGTTACATGACATTTGTTTGTATGCAGGAATTGCAGGAATAAAGTCTTGATTCCACCTGCTTCGGTAGGACAGGGTGAGCATTAAATTATCCCAACGGGTAAGATGTTGAAAAAGGGAGTTGATAAGGAAGTATCCCCGTCTCAAGTCCATCACCTCATTGTGAGTCTTGTTGTGTCATGGTTTTGGCTTTGTCCTTGTCTCTGTATTGGTTGTTGTTGTTTATTTATTTTAATTATGGTTAGTTGTTATTTAATTTATTTTTACTTTATATGGAGTAAATTATTGATATTTTGTGGATATGATTAATTGTGAGTAATTGTAATTTTGAATTTAAATATTGAAAATTAAAAGATATTTAATTAATTAAATGGTGTAAGCAATTAATTTAAATAAATAATGCTGGTGATAATTATAAATTATCTTTTTCAAGATATTAAAATTAGAAAATCAGAAGAGAACATCTTGTGAGGATAATATCATGTGAAAATAATGAATTTTTAATTAAATATGTGAGATAAGTGTGAGCTTTTAAAGCAAGAAAAAGAACCAATGGATGTGTTGGATTTTTGGTGAAAAAGAAGAGCTTTATTTATTTATTTCTTTATTTTATTGTGAGGGAAGGAAGTTTTCTACACACACAGAGGAATGGTTTTTTTTTTAGTTTTGTCTGGAAAAGGAAAAAAAAAGGATAAGTATTTTTGCATTTCTCTGGAGAAAATTGTTCTGTAAGAAAAGAATAGCAAATTGTTTCAGAAGTTAGCTTAAAATAATTTGAGAAGGATCTGCAGAGGGAGTTCATTTTCAAAAGAGGAAAAAGGGTTACCGTGTTTGGATTCATCATCAAATGAAGGACTCCAGGTTCTTTTCAATTAATTTAATTCCTTTGATTTTGATTGTTATGTAAGGGAAATGAAAATCATGTCTGCAACATTTGAAATTTGTATCTATATTTGAAAATAAATTCTATTGTTGAAAATTTGTTTGTGTTAGACCTTTAAATCTTCTATAGAAAATTAGTGAGAAACCTTATGTTTTCCTTCAATAAATCTACTTATGAGATTTTTTTTATTTGAAAAGAAAATCAATTTGTTGTGGAAATTAAAATTGTATACCCTATTTATTTATATTGTGTTGGAGAAAAACTGGATTGTGAATTCAATATATTTGTATTATTTGTTCTGTGTTTAATGGGAAAATATATATACATGTATATTTATACATATATATATTTAAATTTTATACTCTGTCTTTTGAAAAGAAATATAAAATTATATATATATATACACAGTTTTGGATTCTGTGTCTGTATTTTTGAAAGATTAAAATATATAAATACATAAAATGTTTATTTATTTTATAGTTTTCGTGTTAAAAAAAATTAAATATAAAATAAAATTGTATTCGCATTTTGGGTTTCGTGTATGTGTTTTTGTTAAAATAAATTATATTAAAAAAAATAAAAAATAAAAATAAAAACTTTTTATATTGTTTGGGGAAGAAACGGTCGGCCGAAGCCGTACCACCCCCACTTCCACATGGTACTGATGCGCGTAATCACCACTGACTGTGCATAGCAGCCGTAGGCTACTGTACGCAGCCAGTGGGGACTATGACCTCCCCATGGGGAGGTACGTTGTACCCACTGCACTTTGTTTTTTTTTAATTCATTTTTTCTTAGTTTATATATATATATATATATTAATATATATATGTATATATATATATGTATATATATAAATAAATATATATTTGTGGGTATATTTACAGTGAATTATTCTATTAATTTTTATAATATGGATTAAATGCATGATTTTAATATATATATAAATAAAGGTGGTTGTTTATGTTGTGATTGTGGAATAATTGGATAATGTTAAATTTACAATGTTGTAATGTAATCGAGGAAATTAGAAATAAATTGGGTGAATTAAATTAAGTTAAATATTCTTGAGTAAACTAATTTATTTATTTTCTTGGTGAAATTATTTTGTGACTATATATGTTATATGGTGATGTTTTGTGTGATTGTTTACTCTTGAAATTATTCATTGAGTCAATTGTGGTTTTCTTTTTTATTGGATTTGTGTCATGTGGGAAAGCCCTTGAGTTAGTTTATCCTTTTGTAGAAGCTTAAGTTGTTGGTTAGGGACTTCCAGAGGTGGGAGATTGATGTTGTATATTGGATCTTGTAATTTGAAATTTCACCCTACGTTTTGGCTTTGGTGGTGATTTGAGTTTACACATGGGTTGTACCTGTTATAGTTGTTGTTTCATGTGATTTTGGTGAGATGGTTTTACCTCACAGATGTTCCATTTGTTGGTTAAGTGTTCTTGTGGTATAATTCCTTGGTGTTGGATTTTTATGTTTTGGGTGTCTAGGGAGAGTGGCTCTAAGTGGGGGTTGACGCACAAAGGGGTTGTCAGGGTAGCCCACATTAGAGTTAGAGTAATCAATGATAACCTAAGTAATTAATTAGGGGGTGGGTAGTTAAACATTAATAAGATATTTATGGATGCCTCATCTGCCTATTAGTGCTATCATAGGCTAAAGGTGGGTCAAGAAGGCCATGGTTGGCATGATCGTTGCCTCGTCCTCATGAGAGGTTAACGATTCTGCATGAGTAACCCTATGGAGCGACGCCTTGAGATAGGCTATCACGAGAACCATAGATGGAGGCGGCACCTTGTGATAGGTTGTCTGGAAAATCCATGTGAGGCCATGCGATGATACTCTCCTCTAGCGTTCCATTTAAGTTGTTCTATTGAAATCCTCTAGAAGTGGTCTATTGTTGTGTTTTGGTGAGTTATTGTGGTTATGAGATATTTCTTTGTGTTTTTTTTCTTTTCATGTCTAGAGTTTAGTCTTTCTTTACTATTTGGATGTGCTTGGTCGGGGATCCTTCCTTGTTTACTCCCAACACGGGGGTGGTTGGGTGGAACATGCTATGCACCCCATTGGGTCCCCTTGGATGCAGTTGTACCATTCAGTACAAAATTTTGCTGATGTAGTTGATCTAGGATTCATATTTACCAGATGTATATTTGTACTCCAAATGTATTTTATTTATTGATGTATCACTCCCACGTGCGCTGGGAAGACTTATGATGTAATTTTGTATATGTGTTCGTTGAGATGTACTATTAGACTGATGTAATGTATTATCATACCATGTAATCATTCTTGAACTATCATTTGTAAATACTGTTAACGTTAGGTTGTATCTGTGGAAATAGGTACTTAATATCTTCATGATTAGTTTATTGTATTTGCATGTATGGTTTTATATGGATTATTCTTATTAATTTGATTATCATTAATGAATGTTTTAAATGATGATATGTGAATGAATGGTTATGTTATTGGTAACTTAATGTTCATCTATTATCTTTGTTATGGGATAGTTTGGTAATGTCACCTTGTGTGCCCCAAGGGATTTAGTTGTGCAACTTAGAACATTGTTATGATGGGAATACCTAATGTACTTTCCTTATGTTCTTTAAAAAAAAACTGTTGCATTTTTTTGTTGTTCCTTTGGGGTTTGCACGACAGGGCGTTACAATGAGTATCATGGGATTTTATTATCTAAGGAGGCATTGCATATGAACCTATATATGGAATTTTAGTTGATCCTACATGTCAAATAAATAATTTCATGGAATATTTATCTTCAATTATCACATTCAATAATAACAATATGCATATATAAGTGTAACCTTATATATTAAAATAGTATAATGCAAGGTACATTTAAATGCATTATATTGCACATTTAGATGTATTATCTAATCAATTTAGTATCCTTCTTAGTCAACCATGGGTTGAATAATAATAATTAATGACATATATCCTACACTACTTTTTGTAAATTCATACATGATAGTGAAGTTATAATTATGCCATTTGATGCTTATCAACTTATTTCAAATATGGGAAATTTCACTACTAATAAATTTATTTTTAATCCTAGAGAGACTCCATATGAATGAAAAAGAAAAAAAATATTATACAAGTGTTTTAGGGAATAAAAAATAAGGATCAAAAAATTAAAAAACCACACTAGATGAGTGACCATTGATACCTACCATTATACATGTGTGGTAAGAGAAAATAATTATATATATATATATATATATATATATATCATACTAATTCCCATGCATAAAAAAAAGCATTTCAAATAAGGACTCAAACAAAGAAAGTACAAAAAAGAGAGGAAAAATGTGTGGAAAATAAAGAAGAGAAGAAAAAAATAAATTAAATTACAAACTAAGAAATATAAGATTTATTGTAAAATTTTGTAATAACATATAAGATCTATTATAAAATTTTGTAATAACATATAAGATTTGGCTATGAAGGTAGCCACCCAAGATCAACAAAGCTTGTTCATATTAAAAATATGTAATACATGCTAATTGATATGCTCATATGAGAGAAATAGGTGGGTATATAGCATACACAAGCAAGATATATGAATGTACAACTAGTGTAGGATAATATATGTAGTCACATGTGTGGTACATCTCCACCAAATAGGGAAGAAAATGCATTTATAACCTATCTAAATAGATGCCTACCTAAGCAAGCTTATCCTATCCTAGGTCTTATAATGCAATAAGTAATAAACAAAATAAAAGGAAAAAAATGCACCAACAACCTATATAAATTTATTTTGTACATGGGTTTGGGTAGGATTTTCTTATAAAATGTGTATCCATGTTAGGTATGATGATGGACACACTGCTCATGTGACACCCCTCTGATTTGTTATGTTTTCTTTGACAACTCAGATACTTTGTTAGACCTCATTTTATGTTATTGTTATTCTATCGCTGGAAGTGGAGCGATGATAGACTATATTTATGTGATGATGCATCATATGCATGGTGATTATGTTTGATATGCTTTATGTTTACATAGATGCTTAGTTGAGATGCCATTGCTTTATATGCTCATTGTAGTTTAATTGATATTGTATCTCGTCAGTTGATGTGACATTGTATTGGTGAAGAGAACGGTATTGCATCACTCGTGTGTGAGTGTCCTGTGATTTCTGTGATTCTCTCTTCACGGTGTGTATGAATTATTAGCTGGATACATGTTCGACATTTGCTTTGTTTGTAGGTTTGCAGGTACAAGACAATGGCTTCACCTGGTTTCACAGGTCTGAGCGTGTCCACTACTCAACAGTAATGTTGATTGGGAGATAGTAATGGGTTAACCTTGTCAAACCTTTACCCTAACACAGTGTGTCATTAGTCTGTGTATTGGTTGTGTTCTTTATCCATGTTGGTCTTGGTATTTTATTTATCGTGCAAAGTTTAATTTTGAGGATTAAATTATATGTTGTGATTAGTATTTAATTAATTTGTATTATGAATGTGAAAAATTTATAATAAATAAATTAATTAATTTAATTTAATTTATTATAAAGTAATTTTAATTATTAGATTAAATGTGGATTTAAATTAATAAGTGATTTAAATGTGATTTGAATTAAATAATTTTTTTTAATTTTTAAATGCATATATTGGGAAAAGATCTTAGAAATATCTTGGTTGTTAAAGAAAAAGATATTTGTTGTGTTAACTCAAAGTTAGAAGGTTTTTTTTTCTAATTGTCTTAAAATTGATTTTTGGAGAGATTGATTGAAATTGTGAAAAAAGAGGAAGTTGTTTTCATGGGAAAAAAAGAGAGGTTTTTGGAAATGAGAGAATTGTTTTGAGGTTTGAGGAAATTTGTAAATCTTAGAAGCTCTCTGATAATTTTAGGAATCTAGTTTGTTGTATTCTTGGCTATGGACTATTTTTGTTCTTTGGGAAGTGGCAATTCTTCTGCAGGAAGCTTTGGAAAATTGAAGATTAAAGGGAAGCTCAACATCAATCTCTGAATCGTCTGATCTTCTGGAACAGGTTCTTTATTGCTTTGTGAATTTTAATTTGAAAGAGATATTTAATTTTATTGTATTGCAAATTGGAAAAGATTAGAAGAGGAATTCTTTTATTTTAGAAGCTTATGTTTTTTAAATAAATTGTCGTGAATGTTGAGCCTCTATAGAAAATAATTTAGATCCTTTGTGTAAATTGATTATTTGGAAAAAAATTATACAAAAGGAAATTATAGATAAATCTTGAACCTCTGTTGAATTTAAATCAAAACTTAGAAAACCTCTTTTTGGAAAATTGAATTTAATCTTCTTTGTAGAAAATGATAAATTTTCGTGAAAGATTTAGATCTTTATAGGAAACGACTTTTAACACAATAGAAAATTCAAAATGAAATATTTGAGGATTAAGGAAACCTCTGTAAATTTGTCTACTTATTTTCCTGTAGAAAATTTAGTTTTAAAATTGCCTATGGGCAATTGGTTTTGTTTGGATTCTACATACTTATATATATATGCATATATTGCTTTACATTTTAAAGTTCCCTGTAGAAGAAATTAATTTTTTTTTTTAAATATTTTTGTTTTGAAATCGTTGTACGACAAAATCTGTAGGGGATATTTTTAATAGAAATTTTTTTATGAAAAATGGTGGAGGTCGGGGCTATCACAGCCGCAACCCTGTGGGGAAGGCTGCATAGCAGTCGACCCCCACACACAGGGTAAAGCTTGTGCATTGCAACGATGGTTGCGATTTCGTAATTGTTGTTTTTTTAACATATATATTATATATATATATTATATATATATATATATTATATATATAATATTTGTTATATATATTATATATTATATATAATATATATGTATATTATATTTATATTTAAATATATTTATTTAAATTGATGTTATTATAAAAGATGTTTTTTTTTTAGAAGGAAAGTAGATGATTTTTAAATGAATGTTGGAATAGAATAATTTGATTTTATAATTTGATAATATAGATATATATTTATTTTAAAAATGTTTATTTAGGTGCATGCAAGCATGATTAGTTAAATTTAAATGATTGATTATTTTAATTGTGAAACTGAAAGTTAAACATTTAGTTTTATTTGGTTGTTGATTTATTAATTGGAATTATGCTTAAATGAGGTATTTTAAATATGAGATATTGATCTATTGGATTTAGGAAATTTGAATGGTAGTGCTTTTAATTACATGAGATTGTATATTTTAGTTTCAAGTATTTTTGTAATTGGGTTCTGTGGGGGATATTTGTTGTAAAGGAAATGTAAGTCTTCTAGATTGTAATTGTGAAAGGGTTGTCGTTTATGTTATTCACCCTTGAGATTTCCTTGGGTAGTGCACGTAGTTGGATTCAGTATTGGACATCCATAGGGATGTGTTATCTCTTGTGTTATGTTATTATCAGTTTGTGCATTGTCTACCCTTGGGTTGTAGAATTAGTTATTGTGTTGTCGATAGGGGAGTGGCTTCCAACTAGGGTCAGGACACAAAGTGGTCCCAGGACAACTCGTGTGAGAGTCAGGTTAATTAGTGGAAATTAAATAACCTATATTAGGGGAAAGGGTAGTTAATACATTTAACTAGATAATTTAGCCTCGCTCATTGGCTCAAGGGCTTGTGTGAGACTTGAGATGAGTCGGGAAGGCCTGGAATGGAAAGATTGTTATCTTGTCTTCTCGAAAGATAATCTATTCTGCACTAGTGTGCATGTAGGGCTGAAGTTCGTGAGAGGTTACCAGGATAATCCAGGATGGGGGACTGGACCTAGGAAGATCTCCTTAGGATAACCAATGCAACCTTTGTGATGACACTCCTCCTATGACAACAGTCAGTTTGTATTGTACAGTGGTTGTTCTTGATTCTGTGGTTCTGGAAACAATGTAACCCTATGTTTTGTATTTATTGGTACAGTGTGGTTTTGTACATTGCCTGTGTCTAAAGGTAGTAGGTTTGTCTTGATTACCTGTTACTATCTCCTAGCACGGGGGTTGGTCCTACTGGTACCACATGGTTGGATGGCGTGCACCTTACACTGTTGGGCTTTCTCTTCATGTTCATGATGGCAAGGTCTTCTAGTTCGAAGAGCTTGTGTGTTTCTATGGATTTGTACTTCTCTTATATTCATTGTAACAGTGGGACATGATGTATTGTATTCCTCATTTGTAATTGAGGAAAATCCTTGTGTTGTAATTGTAACATTATGTATGATCTATTCATTGTTGGATTAAATGGTATATATTGTTTATATGATGTTGTATTTGTGGAAATATGCTCATTACATTTCTATGTGTTAGATTTATTATGCAATGGGTTAATGTTTGGATGGATGTTGTTTCTCAGGAGTTAATTTCTTATGCTATGGTTAGATTAATTTTGTAAGTTGTGAAATTCACATGTAGATGCGTTGCATGGCCTAGAGGATGTATGTGTTAGAGTAGTTTACTTTACTTGTCATTGTTACTCTTTTTAAGGAAAAAAATTAGTTGTGCTTCCGCAGTGTTGCATCGTACTCTAGGTTGCGGGACGGGGTTTTACAACTCAAAACCCATAGAAATAACAACATATACCAACACAAAAGATGCGAGACAGAAAAATGACTCACTTTCAATTATTTTTAGAAAATGAAATTACATATTCAAAGCTTACATGTTACAGCCTCATGGGCTTGATTCATTACAAAAAAATCAACTCTAAAAAAAAAATCTACTATTCAGAGTGACAATTTGCACTATCAGACCACCTTCTACAACCCCCACTTAACCCTTTTTATTTTCCCCAATAACCACCCTAGAATGTTCTAGAAAGTTCAAATTTCCCCTTTTGTTTTGGCACCAAAAGTCCTGTCATTTAATTTTTGGCCTAGGAAGAAATTTTTATGAAATTCACCTTTTAGAGGACCCACTTCGTGAGGCCATAAATTTCGATATGGGTGTCCGATTTGCTAGTATTTCATATTGTTGGAAAGCTCTCGACGAGCTCTACAACCCTTAAACCCACTGTAGGTCAGTTCAACCACCTTTTGAGCTGTTTTAGGACCTCTAAAGTTTTATATCTAAATTTGAAGCTGCATTGGAGAAATTTCTTGAGACATAAACTTTAATTTCTCCCAAACCATGTAGGGTATTGAGGTGATTCTTTCATGACCGAAATTTTTTTCTAGCTCTGCTCCTTGGGGTAAATTTTCACGTCCATACAAGCCCATTTTGGCCAACTTACTAAAAATAGTAAGTGCCCTTTTTTGCTATTTTTGACACCTAACAGTATTATACCCCTTAAGTTCCATCATGGGACTCAAAACAACTAAAGAAAATAAAGAAAACAATTTTTTTGGATGATGCAAGATTTCCCTACACTGTTGGATGCGCCTGCATCAAGGTACCTATGTATATGTAGTGTAGAAAAATGAACTCTACATTTTCACACTATGTTTGGGTCCCTTAATTAAATTGGACTTAATTAAGCTTCTAATTGCCTAAATTATGCATTCCTAAGCCTTATTATTCCCATTTTCTTAAAGGTAAATTGACATTAAACAAATGCTAACATTATTTTAAATACCTTGGAAATTGTGTGTCCTAGATTTAGTTCTCAAGACCCATTCACCCAAGGGAAAATGGGTCCTCTTAGGTGCCAGGTCCCAATTTTTAATATGTTTTTTATGGCATTTTAATGATTCAAATTCAAGTTTCAAATGTCGGCTTATGGAATCTATTTTTTTGGAAATTAGATAAACACCTATAAATACATAGCTATTTTATCAATTCAAATCTAAGTTGCATAATCAAGAGATCATATGAGCAAATATTATTGTCAAGAGAATTGAAGATTAGATTTATCAAGCATCTACAGTAGCAATCAAGATCATATAATCATGTCAAAGTTATGTGTGTTCATATTATGTTTTGGATCTTACATTGTGATGTAGGTTTCAAGTATTCAAGCATCAAATCAAGCTAACATTCAAGCCAATTCATGAAATATCCAATCCTTAGATAGATGTGTTGGAATTCACTCCTCTAAGGGAAGCCATTAAGGGTTTGGTGAGTTGTGACATAGACTTGTTCATTCATCATTCCTTGTCATTTTTCATTATCTTTCATTATCAAGGTTTAATTACCAAAATAAGGTATGACCAAGGTGAACCCCTATTCACCAAAACCAAATTTTCCCTCTCTTTGTGTGTGCAGATTTGTAGGTGAAGAAGGATTGAAATTAGATCAAAAGTGCAATTTTGCAAAGTTGTCAAATTTGTCATCAAAGTTGTCAAGCTACGAAAACTCACCTACATAATTTATTTTTGGCTTTTTTACAATGGAATCTAGAGGAATTAGAAGTGCAAATATGGGATCAAAGGACTGTGAAATTAGATTTTGAAACCTTGCTCAGAGACACATTCACCCTAGGGCGAACCTTTCCTAGTAGGACACTCAACAACTACTTTTGGTGACAAGTACACATCAGTTTATCCTTCTTAGATCTGTCAAAAGCTTGTGTTTTTTTTTGTGCTATCCTTTAAATCAGCATTTCAAGATTTGCATTGCATAATTGAGTTCATTAATCATTTTATTTTTATCTCCCCAAAGTGCATTTCAGTCATATTTTTCATTTTGTCATAAGGGAAACAGTAGATCTCCCTAATATGCTTGACTCACCTAAATGTTGAAATTCAACCCTAAATTTGGGAGATCTTTTTCCCTAATGAAATTAGAAGAAAGACAGGTACATCATCCTTATCCAATCCATTTTCATATTTACTCTATTTTTCTCTATTTCATCTTGGTGAACGTATTTTTCTTTATTTCATTTTGGTGAACTCGACATTCTTACACTATAAGATTTTTTATTTGGAGATCTTTCAAACCCTAGATCTAGGATTTTGCATTAGTTTGCATTGCATCTCATTTAGGGTTTTTTAAATTACATGTCATTTAGGGTTTTAAAATTACATTTTGCATTTTTTTAAACTTCAAAAATTAAAAAATTTGCATAATTTTACATAATAGTCTACATATTAGTGTTTTTCATTCATTTATATCAAAAAATTCAAACAAAATTGCATGTAGAAAGTTTTCATTTTGCTTCTTGTTTGTTAGAAAATTACATTTGTATTTCATCATAATGTTTTGGAAATCTATAATTGAAAGTGTTTGTTTAAAACCTGAATCAAAGACATTAAATATCAACTCATAAACTTACAATTTAATTTTTCAACCCTTGTGCAAGGACTCATTTGTCCTAGGGAGATTATATCCTTATATATGTCATATTCTGAATTTCTAAACATAAATTTATCTTTGTTTGCTTCATATCTTTATGCTTTTAGATCTCATTTTCAGTTTTTGGAATTACAGTTTTATGAAATTTTTTTCATTCAAATTAATTGGTCAAAACAAGTTCTTTGTTCAAACATAAAAACTTGTGTTCAAAAGCCAATATTAACATGAGTATGGTCAAATTCATTGAAATTCAACCTTATAAGTGCCAAACCAAAATGTCTCTTGGCATTGCTTTCTCACAAATTGACATAATTAAACATGCACCTGATGGTCCTCTTTACATAGCTAAAAGAATCAATGACAAGCCTACTAATGGGATATTAATTGATCCCATGTGTGTGGAGAATTTGATCACAGAGGAATTCTTGTTTATGCATGAACTTTATCAAGACTCTTATGAACAATCAAAAGAATGGATCAAAACACATAATGGTTTTGCTTTCCTTATGATAGGTTCGATCACTCTCCCCTTAAAAGTATGACTGTGCAATTAAATGTCCCATTCTGCATCATCCTATCATCAATCCAATTTCATTTGAAGCTAGGTTATCTATTTCTATGCTCCATGGATTTCATCCCCTTAGTAGTGCATAAATGCTTAAAATTTCCATTTGGTAACGAAATCATCACTATACATCACAGTGGTTTTAATCATGTATCTTACCGTGGAAATTTCTCATTGTATTTCTTTTGGCCTAAACCTATGGAACCTATTAAGCCTCGTGAGGACTTCTTTTTCAAATCTTAAAAAAAGTTCAAAGAAAAGCGCATAGCAAAATTATATCTTAGAAATATCCCTCAACCCATGCTCGAGTCTCCTATCATTGATGAAATCGTGATTGAACCAAAAGCTCTTCTAAGTAACCAAAACAAATCCATGACAAATCCTCTACCTATTTCCTATAAAATACCAAGAGATAACCATACAATTCCCATTATGCCTCCTAAGATCAAACAAGTTTATAAACCTAAAGAGAAAGTGGTTGATCAACTGTCCATAGTTCCTTTCATTCCCCCCTTGTGGGAATAAAATAAACCTATGGTTGATAAACCCACTCCTACACAATCACAACTTGAAAACTGTGCAAAAATAAACCAAAATTATAAAGAGTTTAGGCATAGATGTTGTGCTATTTCTCGTAAGTTAAAAGAAGAGAATAAACCAAAAAAACAAGATCAAAATCTAACTCAAGCAAAGCATGATGATTCTCCACCTTCTCCACAAGAAGCACATGCACCTACAATGGAAATTATCATTAGGCCTCCTATTGTGATTAACTTGGATGATGATGATGAGAATGCTAAGATTGGTGAGGAAGCATATAATGAGTTGAATTTTTTATTTTCCTCTTCCATGAGCTTAGATGATAACAACTGTGATGATCCTCCTAGAAAGAGTGCATCACCACATGTTGAACTTGGTCATTGTCCTAGTACAACACTCGTTGTTACCCCTTTGACTATTCATCCCCCTTACACATATGATGAACAAGATTGGGATGTAGACTACTATAGGTTGTCTCACATGTGTCATACAAGCCTTATGTCTTCTTTTTCATGTTCTTTGTGTGAGTGCATGTGTGTAATGTGATCCCCCGTGTGTTTCTTGGTGTGTGTAATGCCCTGCCACGCAACCCTAGAGGAAGTTGCAATTCATTATTTAAACGTACCAATTTTTTTTTTCATTAAGTACAAATAACATGTAAGATGAATACACATTCCCAACAACCTCTAAGGCCATGAGACAAAGATTACTTTAAAACCCAACAACAACAAACATTAATATAAACTAAAATATTAATCACTTAAGGAAATGAGACAGCATACAATCCATTCATAAAACTATACAATTTACATCCAAGAGTATGAAATACCCCTTGATTCCAATAACATGATTTACAATAAGATTACAATACTCATTCCTCGAATGAGGCAAGTCCAACAAATATGATTACATAATACAATTCCACCTCGATAACAACTGAGGGGTAATAAAATACAATAAGAACTGAGAGAACAAGGCATGAGAAGAAACGGATTCCCACGAGCTTTCCAGCTGGAAATCACGACCACACGAACAAGAAGAAGCACCAATGGATTAAGATGCATGCCACCCGACCACATGGAACCCAAAGGCCCCACTCCCTCCATGCTAGGAGATAGTAACAAGGATTTCCTAGATAAGACCATCTACCACTAGACATAGGGTAACACAAAAACTGAACTACAAACAAGAATATATACCACAACACTTAATATCATGGTTACACATTTGCTTCCAGAGAACAAAATCGAGTACAATCACTATACCAAATAAACCAACGGTACAACACCATACCGGCTGCTATCATAGGAGGAGTGTCATCGCAAAGGCTGCATGGGATCTCCTGGCAAGTCTTCCTAGGTCCCGGCCCCCCTCTAGGGATATCCTGGAAACCTCAACCGACTCTCGGCCCCACATGCACACCAGAGCAGAATCGATTATCTCTCGTATAGACAAGATAACGATCTTGCCATTCCAGGCCTTCCCAACTCATCTCAAGTCTCATACAAGCCCTTGAGTCAATGAGCGAGGCTAAATTATCTTATTAATGTTCAAAGCTACTCTCTCCCTAGTAAGTTATTTTAATTTTCACTTAATTACTTGACTCTCACACGAGTTATCCTGGAACCACTTTGGGCCCGGTGCTAGTTTGAAAGCCACTCCCCTATTGACAACACATAACTCAACCACATGCCAAGGGTAGCCAATGCACTAACACTTAACACACACATAATCAATACACCTCAATAGGTACCACATCACTACAGATGTCCAAAACTAAAACCAAAGCGTGCACTACCCAAGGCTAACACAAGGTTGACTAACATAAAGATAACCCACATAACGAACTGAAAACATGACTCAACCTTTAATCACAAGGTCACACAACCCGTACGAAGAACTAGGTTTCCACTGATACAAGTCTCATGCACTACTCAAGAAGGACAATAACCAAACACAAGGGCAACAACATCAGCTCAAGAAACACAACTAGAAGACTTACATGATCAACAAGAAATGACTTAAAATCAACAATCATAAACACACACGTTCTTTAAATGTCTAAAGATGTAATTTTGACAAACAAACTTTTCTCATAACACGGAAACCAAAGTACACATCAAAGGTTGACTCACGTACAACCACCCATACCAATAATGAACCCATATCTGGAAGACTCTCAAAACATTCACTCCCATTCCACAACATCGAAGGCGAACAACTAAACACTAAAAATATTCCAGACAAATAGGTAAGATAATGGCTCGGATTTCCTAAATCCAATCAAGCACATATTTTATGTCTTGCATTTATCCAATATAAACTCATTTCTTTTCATGACATTGACATATATATATATCAACCATTCAATTACTCTAAATTTTATAGCCATATTCTAAATCAAGACATATTAATAAATAACGTCATCGAACTAGAATTAAACCAATCAATCGCTCTACGTCCCTCAATCCTATACTATAAGTAAATCCACTTGATTCATAAACATTTGGATTAAATAAATTATTCTTATAGCAATAAGTCAAACAACTCAATCTCATGTGATTCATTAGATCAAATACAATTGCTTGATTAATAAAACAATTAGATCAAATAAATTAGTCATTCTTTCAATTTCTCATTAATAAATCAACTAAATCTTATCTCTACTTGTACACAAATTCATTCCAACAAATATACTTAACGGTGCATACTTGATGTATATCCTGTTACATATTAAATACTTAAATCACATTGTTGACATTTAAGAATCTATATCAAAAATTTATATTTCGTTTCCCAATCTCATATCTTATCAAAATCAATCTTTAAAATAAAAGCATTTGATTATCTAGACTCTACCTTTTAAAATAAATCATTGACTATTAAAAATTCAACGTTCTAAATAATCCATTTGAATATAAAATCCACTTTTGCTTCTATTTCGAATCAAAATAATTTTACAGTTATCTATATTTAAATCTATCCCTTCAATTTCATTTGTCACGATTATCCGTAATAATCTAAACCAAATTATAAATAAATCGAGCTTTTGATAAATAAAAATATATGATTAAAATAATCATGCATTACCTCTAAGCTCCTCACTATGTTCCATAATCAAAATTTTAATGATTAAAACTATCTGATTAAATAAAGCATCTATTATCTCTAAGTTCTACGATTACATTCACAATCAAGATATTTTAATAAATAAACATTTAATCAAATTACTTAACCTATATTCATCATAGGATAAATTAATCAAAATCAATATTTTAAATAAATCCTTTAGTCAAACGTCAATTACATTTCCTTCATAATAAAGCGATAATCAATTTTGATTAATTCCCATTTTTAAGATATCCAATATCATTTATAAACCCGTCTCTAAAATATCATTTAAAATCCCGAGACTTCCTGATTAAAAAGAAAACAAATTGAATAAATTCGATTAGTTAAAAGAGCTCCGTTTATTGCAACTGGATGATCAAAATCAACTCCTTAGTCACATATATTTAAATAGAACATATTTTAATATATATAAATAATCTCTTAAATATTTCTATTTAAAAACCCCAATATAGTATTCCATTTTACTATTTACAGCAAAGACGAGAAAACATTAAATATAATATATATCCACATTATATATATTATATTTTAAACATCTATATTAAATATATATTCATTAAATATATATTTATATCTATATATAAAACCAAAATTTTAATTAATATAATATATATATATTATAATAAATATATAATATATATAATTTAAAATTAATATATATATTATATATATATATATTATAATAAATATATAATATAAAATAAAATTTAATAAAAAACTAAAAATTTTAATAAACAAAAAATTTGTTTTAAAACAATTAAAGGCCATACGGCCTTGGTGCTCGCACCAATAGGGGACGCGCCCTGTGGTGGCTTACGCAGCCACACACAAGGGCACGGCCCTGCTAGGTGGCTGCTTGTGACCCCTCCCCACCATGGGGAGCGCTGCACAAGCGCCCCCATGGGTGGGCGGTGGCTGTGGGCAGCCCCCACAATTTTTTTTTTTAATTTTTAAATTTCTTTTACAATTTCATTTTTTTAAACGAAAATCAAAATGAAATTCAAACCCTCTTCTGGTAAAAACCAGAAACAATTTCTCACAAGTATTTGAAAGGAAAAATTTCCAGATGCATATATTTTATATGCAAAACATATATATTATTTCACAGCTCAATTTGGGCAATTTTTTTTTGAAGAGAAAACTAAAAAGAAAGATTTAAAACAAATTACATAATGAATTTTCTGGGTTCTTTTCCCAAATGGGAAATAAATTAAATCTTTTTATTTGAATCCTTCCAGTTTTGTGTTGCTAGTTTTAAAACTAATTTTCATGGGTTTGATTTGAATCCAAGCAAGACTTCAAAGAATTTTCTCATAGCCAACAAGGATTTTCAAACATACATCACAAAGATTTAGTCTATTTTCAAAATGAACAAGGCAAGAGCATGAAAAACCTGATTTTTCTCCAAGATTTGCAACCCTCCACAATGGTGATTTCCAATTCCTCCTTGGATCCATCTCAAGCAAAAATCTCCATCCTCTCACAAATCCAAACCAAAAACCATGGCCCAAAACAAAACCTCTAAAAATGAAATATAATATCTCCCCAAATTCCAATTCAAACTCAAATTCAGATTTTTATCAAATTAAATTTCAAGTTCAAATTAAATTCAAATTCAATTTGCAAACTCAAATTCAAATTAAATTGTAAACTCAAATTCAAATTCAACTTCTAATTCAAATTCAAATACAAATTCCAATTTCAAATTCACAAATATCTTTTACCAAAAAAGTCAACTATTTCCAAAAATATCTTTTCTACCCCAAAGACATTGCATTGAAAATATTTGGAATTTTAAATAACTTAAACAATTTTTTTCAATTTCCAAAATGCATTTTGCAAAAATATCCTTTTAAATAGAATTCATTTTCAACCAAAAGTTAATTAAATTTCTTTAACCAAATGAATTTAACAATTCACAATTAAAATTCTTTTCAACTTTTATTTCTAAAAGTAAAATGTAAAGCATAATTCTAATTTTTGATTTAATCCAAAAATCTAAAGATGCCAACCCAACCAAATTGATTTAATTTAACCCTATTAATTTAATTAGTCAATAAAATAAATCTAATTCATAATCAGATTATTTTATTAATTAAATTAAATTAATTAATTAATTAATCACTAATTTTCCAACATTTCAATAAGACAAAACAATCATCATTTATAAATTTCAAAAGCCATTTAATCACTTTTAACTTGCAATTAAACACATTTAGTCATTAATTAAACTACGCAAGTCATTTAATAAACTTTAAACTTGAAATTAAATAAACACTCAAGGGGAAACTGACCAAGTTAAAACAACTGACCCCGACGACAACCCGACAACACGCTATGACTAGGGTGATGACTTGGCTTGGAAAACCTAGCTACTATCTCCCAATCAATTTCCATTGGTAAATGGACATGCTCGCACCTGTGAAACCAGGTGGAGTCAATGTCATGTACCTACAAACCTGCAACAAAGAACATGTCGAACATGCAAAATATATATATATGTATGTTATGATCAAACACACCGTGAAGAGGGAATCTCATACTCGTAGGGCGCTCGCAAGCGAGTGATACAATCCGTCCCTTTCACCAATAAAGTATCATTAACTGACGCATCTAACATCAAAGATATGCTCAATAACATAAAACATCATTTAATCAAATATATTCTAAGTTACTCCAAATCATGTCATAAGGATAACATCGGAATAAAAGAACATCACATCAACATATAACTTCCACATCATAAGCATACTCAGACATACAAAGAACCTTTCCGATCCAAATATCCAAAACGGAGGGGTGTTACATCCTCCCCCCAAGGGTTAGGCTTACTCCTGGAAGCCTACAAACAAGAATAGGGATAGAACTCCCTCAAAGCCAACTAACACACTATCAACCTATACATTCAGCATGGTGAAGCATCCCACCATCAAATCTCTGAATCACCCAATCATGGATTAACATACATAGTGCCTTATGCACCAATACACATCATCAAGAATCATCATAAAGCCACACCTAATATAATATCATTTCAATGTTTTCTCAAGGCAAGGTGTGCAACATTATCATTTCAACATTCATCTAACTTTTGCATTTAGAATCTAGGTACAATAATTTAACATCTATATGATTTCTTAAGT
The DNA here is from genome assembly GCA_007258455.2 of Sequoia sempervirens. Taxonomy (NCBI): domain Eukaryota; kingdom Viridiplantae; phylum Streptophyta; class Pinopsida; order Cupressales; family Cupressaceae; genus Sequoia; species Sequoia sempervirens. The sequence continues at coordinate 305,946,923 of VDFB02271358.1, forward strand.
CTCGACAATAATGTTGGGAACTATAGGCCATACCAACAAGATGCACCTATTATGCAATTATCCTTATCATGCAATTATTTCACTAATCCCTTTTCTCTAAACTTTTACTTACTGCACAACGATTGTTCTATTTATACTATACCTTTTTCCTAATTATGAACGCAGCTTGGGGACTTAGGTCCTTTACCCAAGGTTCGATTCTAATAAAACAAACCTTCATGAATACGTAAACCTTTCTCATAAGATGAAACATACCCCACACACTTAAGGACAACACCTTCGTTAATCCAATAGAAAGAGAGAGAAGACAAGATATTTATAGTTCAAACATAGACACAAATGTAATCATGGTTTCATCATCACACACGCACTTTCACGCAATGCATCAACCACATGAGAGCACGCTCAAACCTTTATAACTAACAACATGTTCATTCATTCTTTTTTATCATAACTCATAATTATTTATTCAGTATAATATGCAAAAGCAACTCCAACACCACATATGGGTCAATCATGCAATCACTTACACAAAGAGATAAAGTACAAGAAAACATGCATCGGATACTTGCATGGAGAGAGAAAACAACAAGACTCCAAAAGAAAATACACACCCAAGGAACTCCTTGATACCCTCAAGGTCAAACAGAGCTTCCAAAAACATGAGCATCATTCCTCCACAACACAAGACAAGGTTGGAAAATTCCACCCTCAGAAACGCCATACTAAGGCACTCAAGGCAAGAGGTCCTATGACTATCTCGCCCCAACAAGTACTTGGGACACACCCAATCCACATTACAACCAAACTCAAGAACCATTCAAGGGTCACCCCCTTTTATACAACAAAAGAGCCAAGCAACAAGAAGGAAGCCAAACAAAACACACCTCTTGGTAGGCTTGCGAGCTTAACCCTCACAAAAGTATTCAACAAAATACATGCAAGGGTGGAAACTACAACAAAACTAATTGTCGTCCACCACACACAACACACCAAAATCACACACTACACAATTGTCCATAATGCATGCTTCCAATAGAAAGGATATCAGTGCATTGCACACTACATCGAGGGTCCTATCCTTCCCACTAGTTTCCTGCACCATTGGACCTATACCACCTAACGACAACTTATGGTCAAACAAGAGAAATCAACCCAAAAGGAAAACAACACGAAAGAGAAAAACAACTAGGTCAATACAATGGGCTCATAGTGCCCAGAGTATAAACCTACCCAACTTACAACATAATGGGTCCAACATAATCCCAGAGTTCCCAGTGTTTAAACCTAGGCTCTGATACCATGTGTAATGCCCCGCCACGCAACCCTAGAGGAAGTTGCAATTCATTACTTAAACGTACCAATTTTTTATTTTTGTTAAGTACAAATAACATGTAAGATGAATACACATTGCCAACAACCTCTAAGGCCACAAGACAAAGATTACTTTAAAACCCAACAACAACAAACATTAATATAAACCGAAACATTAATCACTTAAGGAAATGAGACAACATACAATCCATTCATAAAAGTATACAATTTACATCCAAGAGTATGAAATACCCCTTGATTCCAATAACATGATTTATAATAAGATTACAATACTCATTCCCCGAATGAGGCAAGTCCAACAAATATGATTACATAATACAATTCCACCTCGATAACAACTGAGGGGTAATAAAATACAATAAGAACTGAGAGAACGAGGCATGAGAAGAAACTGATTCCCACGAGCTTTCCAGTTGGAAATCACGACCACACGAACAAGAAGAAGCACCAACGGATTAAGATGCACGCCACCCGACCACGTGGAACCCAAAGGCCCCACTCCCTCCATGCTAGGAGATAGTAACAAGGATTTCCTAGATAAGACCATCTACCACTAGACATAGGGTAACACAAAAACTGAACTACAAACAAGAATATATACCACACTTAATATCATGGTTACTGTTTCCTGCAGAGAACAAAATCGAAAGTACAATCATTTTCATACCAAATAAACCAATCCAGACAACACCATAACGCTTATCATAGAGGAGGCCACCTAAAGGCTGCATGGGATCTCCTGGCAAGTCTTCCTAGGTCCCGGCCCCCCTCTAGGGATATCCTGGAAACCTCAACCGACTCTCGGCCCCACATGCACACCAGAGCAGAATCGATTATCTCTCGTATAGACAAGATAACGATCTTGCCATTCCAGGCCTTCCCAACTCATCTCAAGTCTCATACAAGCCCTTGAGTCAATGAGCGAGGCTAAATTATCTTATTAATGTTCAAAGCTACTCTCTCCCTAGTAAGTTATTTTAATTTTCACTTAATTACTTGACTCTCACACGAGTTATCCTGGAACCACTTTGGGCCCGGTGCTAGTTTGAAAGCCACTCCCCTATTGACAACACATAACTCAACCACATGCCAAGGGTAGCCAATGCACTAACACTTAACACACACATAATCAATACACCTCAATAGGTACCACATCACTACAGATGTCCAAAACTAAAACCAAAGCGTGCACTACCCAAGGCTAACACAAGGTTGACTAACATAAAGATAACCCACATAACGAACTGAAAACATGACTCAACCTTTAATCACAAGGTCACACAACCCGTACGAAGAACTAGGTTTCCACTGATACAAGTCTCATGCACTACTCAAGAAGGACAATAACCAAACACAAGGGCAACAACATCAGCTCAAGAAACACAACTAGAAGACTTACATGATCAACAAGAAATGACTTAAAATCAACAATCATAAACACACACGTTCTTTAAATGTCTAAAGATGTAATTTTGACAAACAAACTTTTCTCATAACACGGAAACCAAAGTACACATCAAAGGTTGACTCACGTACAACCACCCATACCAATAATGAACCCATATCTGGAAGACTCTCAAAACATTCACTCCCATTCCACAACATCGAAGGCGAACAACTAAACACTAAAAATATTCCAGACAAATAGGTAAGATAATGGCTCGGATTTCCTAAATCCAATCAAGCACATATTTTATGTCTTGCATTTATCCAATATAAACTCATTTCTTTTCATGACATTGACATATATATATATCAACCATTCAATTACTCTAAATTTTATAGCCATATTCTAAATCAAGACATATTAATAAATAACGTCATCGAACTAGAATTAAACCAATCAATCGCTCTACGTCCCTCAATCCTATACTATAAGTAAATCCACTTGATTCATAAACATTTGGATTAAATAAATTATTCTTATAGCAATAAGTCAAACAACTCAATCTCATGTGATTCATTAGATCAAATACAATTGCTTGATTAATAAAACAATTAGATCAAATAAATTAGTCATTCTTTCAATTTCTCATTAATAAATCAACTAAATCTTATCTCTACTTGTACACAAATTCATTCCAACAAATATACTTAACGGTGCATACTTGATGTATATCCTGTTACATATTAAATACTTAAATCACATTGTTGACATTTAAGAATCTATATCAAAAATTTATATTTCGTTTCCCAATCTCATATCTTATCAAAATCAATCTTTAAAATAAAAGCATTTGATTATCTAGACTCTACCTTTTAAAATAAATCATTGACTATTAAAAATTCAACGTTCTAAATAATCCATTTGAATATAAAATCCACTTTTGCTTCTATTTCGAATCAAAATAATTTTACAGTTATCTATATTTAAATCTATCCCTTCAATTTCATTTGTCACGATTATCCATAATAATCTAAACCAAATTATAAATAAATCGAGCTTTTGATAAATAAAAATATATGATTAAAATAATCATGCATTACCTCTAAGCTCCTCACTATGTTCCATAATCAAAATTTTAATGATTAAAACTATCTGATTAAATAAAGCATCTATTATCTCTAAGTTCTACGATTACATTCACAATCAAGATATTTTAATAAATAAACATTTAATCAAATTACTTAACCTATATTCATCATAGGATAAATTAATCAAAATCAATATTTTAAATAAATCCTTTAGTCAAACGTCAATTACATTTCCTTCATAATAAAGCGATAATCAATTTTGATTAATTCCCATTTTTAAGATATCCAATATCATTTATAAACCCGTCTCTAAAATATCATTTAAAATCCCGAGACTTCCTGATTAAAAAGAAAACAAATTGAATAAATTCGATTAGTTAAAAGAGCTCCGTTTATTGCAACTGGATGATCAAAATCAACTCCTTAGTCACATATATTTAAATAGAACATATTTTAATATATATAAATAATCTCTTAAATATTTCTATTTAAAAACCCCAATATAGTATTCCATTTTACTATTTACAGCAAAGACGAGAAAACATTAAATATAATATATATCCACATTATATATATTATATTTTAAACATCTATATTAAATATATATTCATTAAATATATATTTATATCTATATATAAAACCAAAATTTTAATTAATATAATATATATATATTATAATAAATATATAATATATATAATTTAAAATTAATATATATATTATATATATATATATTATAATAAATATATAATATAAAATAAAATTTA